>JBBMKD010000102.1:77594134-77650883 GCA_037834095.1 Argya squamiceps | reverse complement strand
GAAAAAGAAAAAGAAAAAGAAAAAGAAAAAGAAAAAGAAAAAGAAAAAGAAAAAGAAAAAGAAAAAGAAAAAGAAAGTGTTTTAACATTTGCTTTTCAAGAGCAAATTAGCTGAAGCTGATAAAGTTCTCTATCAACTGACTGCAAATTCTTGGCATGTTTTTGAGTATAGAAATATTTACTAACATAGACCAAACTCCTCCATCTGATTCCCACTTTTTCCAGATGTGGATGCAGAACTGTTAGGTCATGCAGGGGTGCCAGATTTTATTAAAATCTTTATTAATGCTCCATATGAAACTTAACTAATTTTTTGTATTTTTTTCAATAGATCTGACACTTCCAGTCCTATCAAAATTCACTGAACAAAGCTTGTTACTTCTTCTTAGCATTTCATTATCCTTCATACACATCTGGGCATCTCTGGAATGAAGGCATAAACAAACAAAACCCAGAATATTTTGGTTTTATTTTTACATATGTATTGAATTAAAATTCTTTGTGTACTTCTGGTATATAAGCAATAGTACAGATAAACTGCTAAACTGTGTTTTCTGTTTGGGTGTTAAATGAAAAAAAATATAAATGAAGATGTTTGCTAGTTTCCCCCCGAGGGATACTTTTGCTTTGTTAACATTAAGGTTTTGTTCTGCTCTGATCAGCTGTTACCTTGATTGTTTTGTCAATGTTTTTACCGCATAACTGGGAACAAAATATCTTAAAAGTGACTTCTCTTTTCATTATCAAGTTTGTCTCATGCCTACGACAAGCTTCCTCTGTTGAAGAAGAAACATATTTTTAGTTCAGTTTGCTAATGCAGCATATGGGAAATTCTGTGATAGCTGTTCTTGGTAGTAATCTTCCAATTTTGGTTGCATCCCCAGCTATGACTGGAGGCTTGACCTCCTGTGGCTGTCTGGACCAGAGATGGTAATCTTCCCAGGATATGGGTGAACATGAGAAGTGTGGTCTTTCTAGTCCATGAAATTGTTCATTCATGCAGGAAACACCATGGGCTGTTAAAACTGCCATGGGGACATTTGACCTAGAGCTGTCCTTCAGGTTCTGAAGCTGTTCCAAATTTTTCTTCCCTCTAGTTGTTGCCAGCAAAATGTCAGAAAGCACTGAATTTTTGAGCACTTTTGCAGTAAAGCAAGGAAAACCTTTTGTTTAAAGGTAGTGGAGTCCAGGGCATAGGAAACAGAGGTGCTCCAGCAAGGTGGGGGGTGTTCTCTCTAGTTTCTGAAAATGGAAGTTCTTCACAGTCACAAAAGTGGGCCCCCAAATTTGAGTTAGTGGAAACTTGTTCCAAGTGGGGTGTGTAAATGTTTTGTACTACACAAAGAGGGTCTATTGGTTCGGTTGCCCACCATTTCCCTTGTCTTCTTTCCAAAGTAAACAGGTACGGGCTTTGGGAAAGAGTATACAACACCCATCTGGGGCTTAATGCAGATAGGAGCACTACAGCCTCAGATATACAGCAAAGAGATGGAGAGCAGCTAAATTTGGGGTAGGTGGGTAAGTGCAGCTGCATACTGAATACTTGGTTTTGCTTCAGCCCAAGGCCCTCCTGTGTGCACGGAGCTTCTGCCACCCAGTCACAGTGTTTGTCCACTGGCTGCACTTTGTGCAGCAGCACCATTTTAGGTTTACTTATTTGGCTTGGAAGGATATTAGTCTGTCTGTGCTCTCTTCCAGCACCTGATTCTAGTTTGGCAGATCCCTTGTTGCCAGGCAGCATCTGCTGAGAGTAATTTATTTATTTCACATCTCGGGATAAATGAAAATACTAATTCTTCCAGGTGCAGTGTTAAATGTAAATGCATTCATTAGTGATGGACAGCCCATGCTGGCACTCAGCCTCAGGGAGCCAAACCTTCAGAAGGGGGCCCAGCACAGGACTCTCCCCTTGATACTTTATCAAAGGTAAATAATCTGAGATTTGCTAGTTACTGAACATGCTTTGTAAATATTAATTAATTGAATAGAGGTTTAAATGTGATCCCCATTTTTAATCTTCTGCAAATCGCTATTAATCCATCCTGTTTACACTTTCATGTTCTAAGCAGGAACAGCTCTTATTAATCAATACACCATTTGCTGTTTTACTGTGGAAGGAGGCAGGGTTTTGCTGCCTGCATGCTTTAGGCATGAGGATACCACTGCTGGGATCCCAGGAGTCTGCATCAGGAGTCTGGAAGCTAAAGGAGCCTCACAGTTAAGCAGATTAACACTGATTTCTTCAGTCTGGCAGGAGGTGCTTGTAACTGACTCTATGCTGTGCAAGATGATACTTCATCAAATAAATGCACTGTCAAAGTTAGTTAGTTACATTTTTATTTTGCAATTTACCCCTATGATGACATCCTGCTGGTATTGAAAAGTGCTCCAAAAATGATCGTTTTTTGCTGTAGCTGGTGGATTTTATGAAAATGTGAAAATGAGCTCTTGGAAAGCGAATATGAAGACTAAATATTTGATTTTACTTTATTGGATGGTGCTGACAATATAAATGCTATTTAAAGCTTCTGGAGATTTTGACCAAGCTGGCAAATTTTCGGAGTCTGTCAGCTGTCTTCACTTAATAATGTCTCCTGCTCTTGTAGTGAAGACATGAATGCATGGAAACCTCTGAACTGTGGTCATTAGAAGAATGACCATTGTTTTATGTATTGCTTGTGATGTTCTGTTATGTTCTGTTCTTCAGAGTGCTTATCTCTTATTCTGAGAAATTATATAAAAACATTTGGGCTAAAGCAGTGTCAGAGAATGAAGTTAAGATGCTCATCCGTCAGATATGGTTTCTATCAAAAACAACACACTGAGCATTTATTTAATAGCTGCCAAAATTCTTGGCAAGGATTTCAACAGAAACATCTGCATATTCACAAGATTTTAGGCCATCTTTGTAGAGATGGGGACCCTGTCAGCTCAGGAAATGAGACAGATAGACATTATCTATCTATACAAAAATCCTCACCAATGAAACATGGTGGATTTTTACTTTCTGCCCTAAATACTAGAGATAGTGTTCATTGAAACACTTAACAACAATGAAAATATATGGCAGTAATTATAAACACAATTGTAGCATTATACGATTGCACTTTATATTGCTTGCCTCTCAGCAACAATATAATTTAAGAAAAATATTTAGAAATGTCTTCTTTTTAGATGGAGGAGATAGTATAAATCTACAGAGACAGGATAATAGGTTCATTTTCTTTAGAAGTCTGAAAGCTTATACTACTAATAAAAGCTTATACTAATAATCAGCAGCAGGTAAATTGTTGAAGAATTGTGTTATGCTTTTATCTGCAAATACTTGTATTTACAGCTAGATTCAGATGTGCCATTTTACCATTGTGTAATCTGAATTTTATGTGTGCTGCCAAAAAGGCTCTGATGCTGCAAGGCTGAGAGGTTATTCCTTGACATAATAGCATCATTTTGCTGCAGTTAGTGTCAAATGTTAATAGATTTTAGGGTCTCTTGTATGCTTTACTTTTTTCCCCTTTGTTCCAGAGGCAGGAAACAGCTACACTAATAGATGCCTTACTAACAGAATAAGAGGACTCGTTGAAAGTTAGGTCCTGAGTCCTGAGCTCTCTCAGGATTATTCAAATATTCTGGGCAGAAAACTTCAGCATTACTGAGCTGGAGTTTTTTTAGACAGTGCTGTTCTGGAAGGCATCTATGCCAAAGTATCTCGTGTGTCACTGGCATTCTTATTCAAAAGCAATAATTGGGATGAGAACCTAGACAGGGCCTGGCTGTGGCATCAGTGTGGTAGATCAGTTTCTGCCCTCCAAAATGAGAGGCATGTCTTCAGATGAAAATTGTTCTACCCCTCTCCTCAGATGGTGGAAGGAGATAGGTAGGCAGCTCCAAAATGTGGCTGAGACTGGCTGAATCACCTTTTTTGAAGGTGATGCTTCACTCTGATGATTATCTAGAGATAAGGGAATCCATCCGTGTTAATCATCAAGGATGCAGTCACACCTTTCTGTTTGCAGTGGGGCATTACACTTACATTCAAAATCTGGACTTTCTTTTTATTTCTATTCTTGATAGGCAAGGTCTTAGTGTACATGGGGGAAAAACTGGTTGGGGAGAGAGTGAGGTTGGCACTGAACCAGTTCCATGAGAGAAATAAGCTGGGCTTTATGGTGAATCTCAGCAGTTTGTCACTCTGAGAAGCATCCTCATTCAGGTGGACAGTTTCACACTGCTTTGTTTTTTGACCTGGTGGCCACATCCTCCCCATTTACCCTCCACTGCCTTCATCCCTTGCAAAACTACTGTGACAAGGTAAACCACAATTACCAGAAGCCCGGACCCATCATTACATTTCCATCAGACTGTGCAAACAATAATTTTAAAACAGGAAGACCTTGAGTTGTTGCCTAACTGCATTCTTTAGGAAGGAAACAAACAGGCAGGGGTTAAAATCTAGGTGACTGATGGTACCATCTCGACAAGCTTTGTAAAAACACTTTATGATGGTGTGCTCCTGCCTTTCCTGAGAGAGTGAGGTAACTGTCTTGAAGGCTAACAATCAGTAAGAAATAATGTGGCTTTTCCAAAATAAGCTGCAAATTTTGTTTTGTAATTTCAATATTTAAGGGAAAGAAAAAAGCATTTTTAGGTCAATTTCTTTGGTTATGATTGTTATCTCCACATGCCATTGCTGCTCAGTAATAAAATACTGAATCAACAGCTTGCAATTTTAGTGAATGCTTTCTCAATGAAATTGAGCGTTTATCTATCCACTAATTTTATTTTTTTTTCAAAAGTCTTCCTTTATAGATCTGTCACTCATCAACATATGGCTATAATTATCTGTTTATTTAGTTGGAATTGAGGGATAGGTTATTTTCTACCAGTGGAAGTGATTTTGTTTTCTTCTTTTTGTACATTCAATTAAAATTATTTAGGAATTCCATGCATCCTATCAAGTCTGTATGATACTCAGATACTCTAGTGGCTATGGATGCATGCTCCATATCAAATTGCTCCATAATTTGCAATAGTAATGAAAGAAAAATTATATAAGGGGACTAACGAGGGGACCAGGTGGGACAGACTAGCCTTCTCTGAGCTTGCCATCTGAGAAGGTACTGTATAATCATGAGTCTAAATTTCCTATTGGCCTATCAATATATTTTCTCTGAACATAAGTGAAAGGATTTTTTAATGTTTTTTTTTCAGTGATGAATTTTCTTCAGTGATGAAGACTAAAACGCAACAAGGAAAGCAATCCAGAGTAGAACAATAGAATGGCTTGACCAGCTGGCAGAGCTCTGTGATCAGTAGGTAGAATATTATTTTCCTTTGGAGTGTGGGTGTGGAAAAGGGTAAGCTACTTTGTTTTTCCACTGTGATAAATTTTCGGGAAGACCTGAGCTCCTGGAACTTCTGTTTTTCACAGTCACTTTTTGGGATTTATGGTAAATTTGGCAATCGGGAAGTGGAGTCATCCTTCCTGACTTATGATGATGAAGTGCAAATATCAGCTCTTATTCTCCTGAAGGTCGTATGACTTGCTGTGAATTGCTGTGAAAGCTGGTTTCTCAGACCAAAAAGAATAAACAGAGTGTTTTCAACTGAAAGGCCACTAGGTTCACAGGATAGTTAAGCTCAATACAGAGTAAAAACTGCTGCAGTCATGTCATGTCTCTTCCACAACTGTATGCCTCACATGGTCTCTTAATACTTTGATTTTATCAGCTCTGAGAGGCATTACAATATTTATTTTTCTCTTATTAGTATAGACATCATAATTCCTACTTATCTTCTGGTTAATTTCTTAGGTTCAAAGAAAGTTTCTAACTTGAAGAAAAATGGAGGAAGCCTGAAATGATGATTTGGTATCCATGCAGGTATGAGAGAGTCACAGTCAACACTGGTGTACCAGTATGAAACAGCCATCAGGAAGTCCTCATATATGATTCCTTCAGTTGGTCTCGATGTTTGGAATGAGAAACAAAGGCAATATATCAGCTAAGATCTGCAAGATAAATGTGGAGCTCTTGATGGTTACTAGCACACAGCTCAAAACCTGACAACCAAACCTCTTCTACAAGTCTCAAATATACAGCTCTCTTTAGGGGAGGCAGAGAGGTTCAGTAGCAGCTTGATCACTGTGTAAGTGTCTGGCATTTCCTTCTATTCAAGGAAAATTGCATGGTACATATTTACTCTTGACAATCCATCAAGAGGCTTGTGTAAGCCAAGAGTGTATGTTCATGTCAAATATTTCGCCCATAATTCTTATTTTTTCATTCCAAAGCTTGCTTAAGAGTCGCATGAAGTGGATATGTGTGGGTGTGTAGGCAAGAAGAAGGTTTTCCTAGCTGAGACCCACACATCTGGAATTCTCTCTCCATAGTCATCATCTGGCCAAGTAAATATCCTGCGTGGGATCCTTCAGAGAAAGACTCAAAGAACTCTTCCTCTTCTCTTTGCCATGGTTTCCCTATAATTGCTGTTTTGTGTGGTTTTGATGTAAGGGAAAAAGGGCACAGTGTTTTGTCTCTGGAAGGCTTTTCAGGTGCCACGCTGAAGTCTGCTGATGTAATTATTTTTGTACTACACTGCTTGATTAGTTGTTGAAGTTCTAACCAATAGTTACTGAAGAAAGGAGTTTAACTGGAAAGGTTGCTGTTAAATGTTTGAATGACACTACAATAATTCTGAACCTTCACTAGGTTCTGCATAGTCATGGCAGCAATATCTCACATTCTGGCTCCCTGAAAATGTCTGGAGAGCGTCAGCTTGGTCTGGTGTCATCCCCCAGTTCTGCTGGCAGAACCTGGAGTGCTGTGGCTTAAGTCACTGCATGTTTGTGCATTCTGTGCTGTTTAGATTCCATTTCTAAAGCCCACCTGTGTATATTTGTTTTTATTAGGACTACAATAAGAATAAAGCCTTATTCTCCTAATGTTTTCCAGACTGTTTGGCAAATTACTTGGGGTTCAGCTACTGACCTGGGGGTGTCTTGGTTGTTTTCCCTTTTGTGATTAAGTGACAAGGTGAGTTCATATTGCCGGAAGCATAGCTGCAGCACAGGGAATGGACTGAGACAGACTAAGAGTTTTGTTTTGCAGACAGGCCAGACTTATTTTTGGTGGCTTTGGCTTGGTCATGTTTCAGAAACCTCATTCCATAAGGGTTTTTCCTGCCTTCGAAACCTCAGTTGTTTTAACAACAACAATAACAAATTATAAATGTCTCCATCTGCAAGAGAAGTAACTCGATCAAATTGAAAGGCTCATGTTACCCAAGACATAGGGAACAGTGTGCTTGAGTGCTCTGCAAACATTGTCCAGAAACATTGCCCTTAGGCCCTGTGGAGATTTCTGGACAGCAGTGGGTACGGAATTTCACAAAATAGCTGTTTTTGCAGGTAAAAAGTAGAAGTAAGAAGTAGAGTTGATTCTAGGCTGGCTTTTAGGCTGCTGGTGCCTTGCAGGTGGATAGGCAACTTAAATATAAACCTAATATGTCGCTTGGCATGGCAGAAAGGCTGAACAGTTGACAGTACCACCATTTAAGGTTTGCTTCCAAAACCAGTCCACAACCAGTTCTCTAGTTCTAGAGTTTCTTTCTGGCATGTTGTTGTCTGACCTAGTCCCTATCTGAACCCGAGTTATATGGTATAGAGTGATTTAGGCCTTTAACAGCTTATTCTCTTTGCTTTACATTAGCTTGTACTGAAACCCCATTTGTATATGGGACAGAAAGAGACTTACAGACAGAATGAACAGAACCCTTCCCGTGACTTTACAAACAAAGGTTTTCAGGCTCAAAACCTGTCAATACAATGTTCCTTTAAAATGAAAAAAAAAAAATTGATTTTGGCTATGATTGTTGTAGAAATGATAAATACAAGAAAGTAGTTGGTAGAGAATGAAGAGACACAAGGTATATTTCATAGAACACTTAACAATACAGCAAAAGCTGCTTAAATTTGGAGCTGTTTTCATTATATTTTACTGTCTAATGAATCAGAAATAAAATGTGTATTTTTTTTGAAAATATAAAGTAAATCCAAATGTTTACATTCAGTAGCGTCACCAGTGTCTACAAGGAGCATGTTATCCTATTAGATTTATTCCTCTGAACAAAACCAAACAGCTCATGCTGAGTAAGACCAGAGCTTCCGTTCAAACAGCAGTGGTAAGACTGTGGGACTGGAATCTCCTGTATGAAGGGAAAATTTTAACACTAATACACGTAAAGTCTGTGAAAACATAATACACTGAGCTCTTTGTACTCTAGAAATATGCAATTATTCTTTTTCTAATTTTTTTTTTTTTTACTTTGAGAATTTTGGTGTGCTGCATTTGCAACTACACTAAAATATTTATATTAACTCTACCTAAAAAGGCACTAAAGCATTTTCTAGAGAATGTTTTTACTTGTAGTTTAGTTTGGATGGCATTAATTTTTGGTTTTTAACTCGATGAGAGTCCTTAAAGCTGGAGACATCTGTCAAAAGCGAGTGGGTTCCTTACTTGTAGGGAAGACAGATGACTGAATCTGGAGCTTCACTACGTAAATTCTGCCCACTATCTTTTATGGGCCAGACTTTCATTCTGTGGGAAGATATTCACCCAGACCATGTTTGCAGTGACTGAGTTCTTTCTGTGACATATCCTGGCCATAGGCCTGACACTGAGGAGTGGCTCTCTGGTTAGTCTAATGGCATGCCAGTTCTGAAAAGGAGAAATGAGAGTTCTTCTTCTTTCAGAGTCCTCATCTGGGAAAAGCACTGGCAGGGAAATATGAGACAGCCTAGCATGAGTTTAAGTCTTATTGAAGGCGTAGTGCTTTATATTTAAGCAAACTGAGCACCATGTATTAAAGGAGGAATTTATCAGGAAAAGAAGCTTCATAGTCCTGACCCCTTTCTGATGGCCAAATGAAGGCATCCAGTATAATCCATTATTTGTAACTTTTGCTTCCTCAGACTCGTGTTATTATTTTTTGGGGGGGTGTGTGTTTGAAAGTCTGTGGCAGTTAAACTGTTTGAAACATTACAGTAAGTGAGGTCATTGGAGCAGGAATAGAGGTGAGGGGATTGTTCAGACAGTCTTTTTCCATTCCTGTCAACAATTTTAGTTTGGTTCCTTGATTGTGGGCATTGATGTAATCTTCATTTAGATCATCATATCCTATTTTTCATTCTGAGGCAAAACTGAGAATCAGCCCTCCCAGGACTGCTGTGATCCCAGAGTGGCTAAATACTGCTGTGTCTGATGCAGCAATGAAAACTGGATATATTTATCCTGTGTTATAGACCAAATCAGTATTTTGTTCATATATATTGATACATAATGTCCACAGTAAAACACTCTTCACACAGAAGACTGCCAATGAGTCCCCCCCAAAAAGTATAAATTCCCTCATTGAGGCAAGAAGTTCTTCAATAGCCAGACAAATGTAAATAACCCTGTAACAGGGCAAATAATCCTGTAATGTATCTGAGTGTCTTGACAGACTTTGGAAGCTCCTCTCCTCCCATTCGTGATGGGGCCTGAGTGAGGAGGTGCCATGGTGGGGCAAGAAGAGACAGCTGTGTCCCCCAGTGGCCATGAGCAGATAGAAGGGTTGAGATGTTGAGGTGTGTCTGTGTGACTCAGGACTAGGGAAGCTGTTGTAAAGCTGCCAGAGGTTCTCTTATCCCCATTCCCTTCATAATCCTAGACCCCATTTGTGGCAGTGTGCCACATCTGCTGGCAGGATTTTTGTGAACATTTCTTTTGTGTACTTTGTACAGTGTTCCATGAAAATTAACTCTCATAGATACTTGCATTAGTTGTGTAAAGGGTATTGCCCTAACTTTGGAGGTGATAATCAAAACACAGAAAAATTAAAGTCAAAGCTCTTTGGTAATTGGAAATATCTGATCTGAAAAGCTTTTAAATTCTGAATGGCTGATGGCTACTGAATATCTGAATGTTAAAAGCCCACATACACTATGCGCCATGTTCAAAGCATGCCTCCCTCTCCACAACTTCATTTGCAGCTCTGTACGTTAAGAATTTTAAAGCCAGATTGATGGGTGTCCTGTGCATGTCTGGAATTAGCACTTTTGAAATTTCTGTCTTTCATGAATGTCCCAGATCCCATGGGGGCTGTGTCAGAGATGGCCACATAATTTTCTTTTCCAGCACCAGTATTCAGTTGCCCAAAGGAAGATCACTCACCTTCAGCATGATTTTCCCTGCAGCTGCGTCTTCTGACTCCTTGTCATTCTTATTCCAGGGAACAAGTAGACTCACTAGGTATGTATCTGTGAAATGTTCACTGTACATAGTACAGATAAAATCTTTGGGGAGATATGAGCTTTGCAGTTAAGTGGTCTTCTCTGAATGCATAGATTATGACTAGTACAAAGGCTTGTATTCTGCCTGGATTTCCCAGTGATTGTTCATTCCTTTTACCCCTGTGACTGTAATCCCATCACAACAGACCTCATATCTTGCTGGAAAGCACTGAGTATGATTTTTAAAAAGGAGTAGTTTTCTTTTTCTTGTTAAATCAGGAAGAAAGGTTCCTCCCACTTGTTAGGAATTATAGAATTGTTTTGGAGTCAATCTAAACTGCAAAAATATGCAGGTCAAGGAAGAACTCGATGAAGATGTAGCTTGTCTTTTGGTAACTGAGGAAAGATGCTGGATATAGAGAGATGCTGGCTAAATTACTAGCTACATAGCATGGCTGTTTGCCTTACAGTTTCACACAAAACTTGTCCCTGTTTAGAATCTAGAAAATGCTGTAGTCAAGTAAAGAAATCAAAGGGTATTTATTTCTCTTACTGCACTAGCATTAGTATAGAATAGAATTAAATAGAAATTAATTGATAGCGGAACAGAAGATGGCAGAAAACTTACAGGGATCCAAACAGAGTCTGAACAAGAGCTCCAGGTTTATTGTAGAGATAAGGTGGATTAAAAAGCACATCGTAAAGATGTGCTTCTTGCAGTTTAATTACTTTAAGTTCTTTTGGTAGTGTGATGAACAAAACATCAGTGTTTTGATGTTTAGAGACATATAGTCCCTTGTTGTCAGGTATTTTTGTACAAGAAGTCTTATTCTAAGTTTAGTCTAGGTCTACATGTAAGGTAGTTTGATACTGATCAGTAGCACTTCTTCTACTGTTGGCTTTTGCCCAAATCAAACATTTCTTACTTGACAGGTTACACAAGAAATAGAAGATGACTCTCTCCTTCATTGGTAAACAGAAGTCTTGTTTCTTTCACTCAACATGTACTTCACTACCCCTGTTTTTCTTGCAGTATTTAAGGGATTGATAATGTTCTTTCCCCTGTACCCCTCCATCCCAAAATTCCTTCTGCTGTGGTCAGGTCTTTCCTGCCTACTTTTGGAAAACAGGCCTGTGATTTCATCATATTGGGTAATGAAGTTTAAACTAGTGCAGGAAAAGATTGTACAAAATAATATTTTTTTTATTATTTCTGTAATAAGCTTCATAATCTGAGAGTAAAAAGAAATGGAAGCTATTGATCTAAAAATTTGCAAAACAATCTACATAATTTTTATTTTAAAATTAAGTATCTTTACCCTAAAACTAGTTTGGTATGTAGATTTGCTGCATATAGCCTTTTTTTTAAAAAATTTATTTTTGTAATCTTGTGGAATAGTTCAAAGTATGTAGTGAAAAAGATTTATGTTTGCATACTTCATCTGGGTAGATGTTTTTGTTTTGGTTGGTTGGGTTTTTTGTTTGTTTATTTGCCGTAAAAGGAAGTCCTTTGTATTGTAGTGAACAATAAATTGCATTTGTTCAGCTCTCATGCAAGTAGTGGCCAACAGTTTCTTAAGCTGTCTGACAAGGCTCACTATAAAGTCCAACAATCTGCTTTCAGGAAAGAGCAGAATGAAAATTTATTTAATTATTTTTATTTAATTTTTAAAAATATATTATTTGATTATTTTAAAATAATTTTAAAAATTATTTTGAGTTCCCTTTCTGTCAGTGCAACCCAAGTCAGCCTGCTTCTTAAAGGCAGCCTGAAACATACTTCCAAAAAAATTAAAATTCTTTTGCTTTGCAGGAATCCATTATAGCTCTAATTGTACAAATAAATTTTCCTTACTTTAGGAAAATATTATAGTTGGCAGATACATGTCCCTTATATAAAACTCCCATACAGTCATTTGTACAAGTCAATGTCTCCTGGCAGTTGTACTAGTAATGACAGTGACTGATGATCTGACATATGAAAATCTTATTTCTGGTTGTAACAAATGATCCCTGAAGTCTGTAAAAGTAACTGTCCCTTTGGTGTTTTGGAATAAATTGTTTATTATATCTACTTTAAAGTGGTAAAACTATTAATTGCATATTAATTTTATTTATTTCTATTCTTGTGCTGCTATCCTCTTCCCTTGTGGGAGAAATGTCTCCCCCTTATTTGTTATGAACCTTTACAACAACAGAAGTGAAAAGCAGCTAGTATCACCACTTTCACCACTTCACCTAAAAACAACTGCGTACCTGTTACTTTCCTTCAGCTTCTCCAAAATAAGTTACATTCTAGGTTATTCTCATCCACTGACTTTCTTTCCCAGCAGAGTGGTCAGTGAAAATTTGTTTTAATCATGGTGCAGGACAGAAAAGTCTAATTCCAGGAACGGGTCAGCGAAAGGTATGCCAGGTAAGCTACAGCAAGTTGCCTTTATTGCACTACAGGTAATACCATCTGTGACCAAACCAGAGCTTGGGCATTCAATGCCACATGAATGAGTGTGACTTTTGGTGTCATGAGCTTCTAAAGTTAATTTTGCTTAGTATCTCTGATGGTTGTTGTCTTCAAACAATTAAGCCAAGCATGTCTTATACACACAAAGATTAGACATGTGATGAACCAAGGAAATGCTGAACTTAAAGAAACAAGGCAGGCAAAGGACTCTCAGCCCGTGTCTTGCTCTCCCAAAAGAGAGTATTTTGGCAGCAAATCATCTTTTGATTGCCTTTGCACCTGTTGATTATTCTGTGTTGTACGCAGACTGTGTAGAGATCAGGGTGCTCCCTAAGGGATGGGGAGATGGAAGTCAAGGGTGATCCCTGGAGAGGATAAGGGCCTCACCAGTCCCAGCCCACCCTCCAGTACCCACAACAGCCAAGCAGGACAGATCTGTAGGTGGTGACCAAGTAATATGAAGAGTTTGGATCATCATACATTATCATGGCCATAGGCAAATTGAAGGTCAAGCCAGGAAGTCAATCCATAGGTCAGAGTTAGGATTAGCTCCAGTGATCACCCAGCAGGAATATAGCAATTAGGCTAGGCTTAGATTGAACCAGGAAACCTGTCTGTAGGTCAGAGCCTAAATTCAGGATCTTCAATGGCCAACCATGGCTGTGAAGAGCAGCATTCCTCTATCATGGTCCAGGCAAGGAGTGAAGGCCCAGGGCTGAGCTTGAATAGATCCCTTGGGTTCAAGGGTGTGGAGTGGCCTCAGGTGAGGCTGGTCACAGCTATTTGTGGTGTGTTAGAGTACTCAGGGTCTGGCAGACCAGGGCTATCTTGCAATGTAGCCCAAAATGTTTAAAGGAAATAGATTCACATTTTTCCTTTATTGTCCTGCATGTCTCTTCTTCCATAATGGACACACAAGTATATGAAAACAGCACAGGTAAGACATTCTTTTAATGTACTGAATTCTTAACAAAGGCCCTCCTTCCCATGAGCTACATCTCAGAGATCTTTGAGGTGCATTTTTATAAAAGTCTCCTTTCTGCTGGCTGCTAACATACTCTTGAACATCACAAGTATGAAAAAAGCCACATATAGATAAGATGTTTCATTATGAGTTGAAGATGACTTATGAAAGCAAATTTCTACAGTGTGCAGAGCACCAGCTGAGCAAAGGCCAAATTTCTTGTTTAGTTTGGATGTTTCTTGTTTCTTAAGAACCCCTTAAAATTCACGAGGGGTGTGTGTGTGCAGAGGAAAAAGTAGAATTCCTGTCGTCTTAGAGTGAGCTGGTGTAAGAAAAGAGGAAGAGCCTGGATTTCTATATCTGAAGATATCCTGACAACAATGACAGGGAGAGTGTTCTATGCCATAAAGCTAAGACACTAAATGTGATCCTGACCTGCTGCTGCAATGTGTCATAGAGAGGATGAGAGAGACTCCTGTTTCTCATGGTAAGATGCTGGAAGTTGAGTTGTGAGCAGCTGAAGTGGAAAAACCTGGGCTTCCTGATGGATAAGCTCTCCCCATGAGTCAAGTCAAAACCTTCTGTAAACAGGTTCACATTTCTGTAGATGTGAGCAAAGCAGTTTTTTGGTTTATTTTTTTGTTCTTAAAATTTTAGCTTTGTAAGAAACCCTATGTGACCTATGCTTATCTTTTTGCTGTCTGACCTGCTTATCATTGTGTAGTCAAAGCTGTACAATGAGTTTAAAATAACCTTGGTGTTTAACTGATACATGCATGCTTTAGTTTTCATCCTGCATTCAGGATGCTGTAAAGTCATGAGCCTGATAGAAACCTGTGAGTAAGCACTCAGAATAGAACTGGTATAAAAAAAAGCAGTGTGGAGTTGGAAAAAGATGGCAGGAAGAAGTACTGAGCAGCTCTTGGGGAAGAGAAAAAATCTTACCAATTTGCCAGGCGTCTCCAATTCAATGAGGTATTTCAGTGTGTATCTTGTATGGTAATTTATATCCTTGACATTAGTGGAGAACCTACACAAATGTCTCAGTTCTTTACCTGAATGAAAGTCAGAATGGTCTCTTTTCCATGCTGATAAGTGTTAAAACATAGTTATTAATCTTCTTCCATTTGTGAAGTTTTGCTAGTTTATTACTTCAAGTGGGGTGACTTTACAGTTGGATCAGTACCTGACTGGCAGAGTTGTATAATATGTTGTGTTCATTTTTTTCCAACTTCTCATATATTTCTCCTTTCTATTGTGAAATCCTCAAAGCATAGTTGTCAAAAGCAGAGATTCATGCTGAGAACATGGATTGCTAATCAAGAAACTCTCTTTAATACATTGTAAGATTGCCATTTATCCTCTGAACAGGAAATCTTTTAGAAATTTACTCTGTTCCTTTCTTAACTGTGGTTTCAAAGGCCCCTGTGATATTTGTTGTTCTTGTAGGGCAGCACAAAACATCTATCTTCTCTCACGTTGGGTACATTAAAAATGGTGCTAGCTGTCTCATTGCAGAGTTCCATAAGGAGACAGAAAGTTGCTGTGCAGAAATAGTGCTGTAATTAGCCTGCTCTCCTGCACTATCACCAATGACTAACTGTCTGAAAATCCTTCCCTGGAAAATACTGTTCTGCTGGCATCAAAAGACCCACACTATATGGGTAGTACTCACAGTGATTTCACTCCTCCTGATTTGACTCTAGTAATTTCCAGACTGCCCTCAACTTAAAGGAGAAGTAATAGAAAAAGCCTGTGCTGTAAACACTTCATGTGCAGGACAACCTCCCTGATTCTGTGAGATCTGTGTGACTTGAGGAGTGTGCAGTGACACTGACAGTGCATGGTTCAAGGCTTGCTTGTGTCTTTGTTTTATTGGCTTTTATCTTGAGGTGATCTGACTGGGTGCTTCTTCTCCAGAAACAAGCCCTGTTCCCAGTGATGTCCTGTTTCTCATTCTACCCTCTTTCTCTGTTTTGTGTTTTAACCTGTGCAGCATCCTTTTTTCCTGATGGCTCTGGGCCCTGCATATCAAGTGGCCTTAACAGAGTTAAAATAATAACCTGTGTGTTGTAGAGCAAACAGGTTAGAAGAGGGAAGTTTCAGTTTGGTGAATAGTTTCTGTAAAGGAAAGTCAAATACTTAGTGCTCTCACATTTATTCTCCTGAGGAGTATAAGTTTTTGCTTGAGGTGTTATGATAAAACTCTTGAAATTAGAAAAATTGCTTCATTGTGAAAAACATATAAAGGATGAGTTGTCAAAAACATTGGAACTCTTTACACTGGCCTGTTTTTAATCTCTATTTCTTGCATTAAAATTGCTGCCTAAAATAATTCTGATGGGTATTCTGAAAGCATAGTCACATTTTCCAAGTCTCCCATCTTATTATGTACTACAGAGCATTGCAATTCATTGCAAATAGAATAATTGTAGCAGGGAATGGCAGAGGATCTCTCTTCAAATGGCCTTTGTCCTTTTTTCCTTATTCAGCATTTAGAGTTGAGTGACTCTGCTATTTTTTTAAGTTTCTTGAACAGATTTGCATGTTTAATAAAAAGTTATTTGTAGGTAAATGCTGTTTTCTGCTTAGTAAGTTCTTTCTCCTCCCCTCTTAACTATTGTTTCATTTTCATTTAAAATAAGCTGTCTCTCTTCCAGTCACACTGCTGGACTATGAAGCAGGTACATGTAGAAGTATTTTATTCACAGAAGACACAAATGTTTTGTTTTACACAAGTTCAGTGCATGCTGTTTGCATCTGAATGAAGGCCTAGAACCTTGTAATTGTGTTAGTTAAAACCTTCCTTTTGACTCCATATCAATAGTTTGGAAATATTGGTCAAGTGTTGCTTACTATTGCACAGTTAAATAACTCACTTTGGGATTTTCTGTTTGCAAAAACTCTTTCCATGATATGAAGCAATCAATTTTATAGCTCTCTAGCTCTATCATCCTAGTGTTTTTCCATGTGACTGCAACCTTTTAAACTGTTCACTGAAGTTGAATGGGAGTCATGAAATACAGTAAATCCCAAATGTGCACATTGCTGTCTGCTTTGTGTTGAAGCATTGCCCTCCAGATTTGCACTAGTGGTGTAACACTCAAGAATGAAAACTCTAAAAAGCCCTGTTCTTGGTGCACATGATTGATAGGCAAAATAGAGTTAGACAGCACATAACCCCCATGCATATACTCTTCAAGAAGTAAAGAGTATCAGTTTTGGATTATTTTTTTTACTGCGGTTTTATGGGATTAGCTGACATTTGGAACTGACAACATTGTTTTCTGTTGTATGGTTTCTGTTTAAATATATGTAATAATGTCAGTAAGAAGGTAGGTCTCTGTGCCTTATGAAAGGAGGTAACCTGTAAACCATGTTTTGTAAAGAATTGCTTTTCCTTGAAATCTAAAAGATGACTTCTTGGTGTGGCACTTATGCTAGGTGAAAAAGTGATGTTCCCTTCTGTTTCTTCAGTTTGTGAGTAAATTGGAATCTGTAGAAACAGTACTTAGCATATTCACAAATTATATTTATCAACAGCATAGCCTAAAGGAATGCCAATTTAATTGCAAAAGATGTCTAGTACAGAATGATAAACTCCAAAAGTCTGGCTTAAAATGGTAGATAGCTTCTTACAGAATAAAATTCTCTCTGATTTATTTTCAACATTTCACTTTTTTATCTTTAGGCATAGAGAAACAGGTTTTTGCTGTACCAAACTTTATCATGCTGAACAAAACTTGGGTTTCTATGGTATCTGACTCCCAGATGATGATGTATGGGACTATGTATTCAAGTGTGGTAACCTGAGTTTTTTCTTCTCTTAGCACTTGAATCCATCTGATCATCCCTTCAAGTGATGATCAGCTGGATTGTCAAAATAATGCTATCTGCTTGATCGTACAAATGGTGTATTTTGCTTTCTTATTAGTCTATTTACATGAAAAAAGGTAACTTCACTTTTAAGTTTGCTTTGACCACATAGGCTGATACTCCTCCTTAGGCTGAAAACCAGTACCAGCTATTTTGAAAAGGAAACCACACCTTTGATAATTGATTTCAGTAGAAGTGTAGGAACCATGAAGCTCAGCCGTGGGTCAAGACCACTTAAGTGCTTGAATAGCTGCTTTGTAATTGCAGCTGTTAAATCTGTGTAACCTTTACCTGAGCTATGCATCCATGCCTTGCCCACACACCTGTGCTCTTCAAATTTCTTGCAAGTGCTTAAGTGTGTCCTCTCAGCACAGGCACAGGTGAACAGCAATTCAATTCTGTTTTGAAATTTCTCCATTGAGCATCCATGAGGTGAATTGATACAACTGGAATCCCCCTCCATCTGTTAACTTAGTGCCTCTGTCCTGACAGGGTTGATTGATTACAGGACTGTGCTCTGGTCAGGTGAGTGGCAATTGAGCTGACAAAGCAGTGGTTTACCCCTGTTGACAGGGAGGTTTATTAGTCAGAATCATAATAAGCTCCAGTGATGAAAAAGGAAGGCAGTAAATAACAATTTTTTGTGCTGTACCTTTCTGTTTAGAGCTATCTTAATACTCAGTCCACATATAAAACAAAATAGGTCATTTGTCTTCAAGTCACATTTCAGATCACGTTTATTGTTAGGGTGCTTTTCAGCTTCAGTATGGGCAGAAGTTGATCACTTTTCCTTTTTTCCTGGGGCATTGCAAACTACTTGCATGAAAGCATTTTATTTTTATGCAAATAGTGCATGCAAAGGCCTTTCTTTTTTTTTATCGTGGTGGCACTATTTTTCGTTTATGACAGTAATGTGTATTCTGTCAGTTTGGAGTCATGTTGGAAGCTGGTGTAGCAATTAGCACTTGAAAGACAAAAAAGGGAAATTTCACTATTTGTGATGGAAAACAGAAGTCTCCGAGTTTAAATACTTTAGCATGTATTCTGGTTATCATTACTTATTTCCAGACTAAAAAGGAATATCAGAGCTAATGAAATCCCTGTAAACTAACTTTTGTAAGGTCTGAACCTATACAGGCACTCTATTTGCCTAGGAAGAGCAGCCAAATCCTTGATTTTAACTACATTTAGAAATGTAAAATGTGAGTTTTATAGACCAAATGTTCTTATTTCCTGAAGAACTGATGTAAGTTCTTCTGTTGCAAATAGCATGGCAGGGAAATAAGATCCCTAGGCAAGCTAAGTGTTGGGTACTTTCATGGAGTGTTCCCTCAATGCACAAGAAAATCAGAAAGGATCAAAATGTTCAGACTGAACCTGGATGTTTTTCAGAGCTTTTTCTGGTAGCTGGAATGAAACAGTAATGTTCAATTCCATTTGCCTTGGTATTATTCTGATTTGTGAGGATGTACAAAAAGTAAAGAGTCAAACATAATCATATTACAGCTCCTGAAGTTAAGTATGCAGGAGATTAATTTCCCTTCAGCCAGGGAGGAACTGACCCATTCTCTCTGAGAGCTCTAATTAGAGCAGCCAGTAATAGGATCAGCACTGCTTCTTCACTGAGACAGTCAAGTTGTGCTGTTGGTCAAGGCAGCAGAGTAACTTTGTCAGTTCGCAGAGTGTGGTCAAGTGCTATTCAGAGAGGATTTTCTCACCTGCCTAGCAGGTTTGAGGATGTGTGTTGAGAGATGAGGTTGCTGGTGTTTTAAGCCTAGTGATTCACAGGCTGGTAAGGAGCTGTACTCTGACATATGACTGAACATCACCTTGCTTTTCACTTCTTTAGGAGCCAGTTATGAATCTAACATCCCTTGGACTAAAAGGGGGGAAAAACACCCTGAAAACCCCAGAAAAGCAGCCTCGTAAATGCCATTTCTGAAGAAGAGAGAAAACAGACATGCACTTTGTTGACCCTTCATTCTCTTCCCCCACGCTCTCCTCCCACAACAGCTTAGATCATTAAGCTCCTGTATAATTAAAACTTGGTCCAAGTCACACTAATTCTGTTTACTGGCCACAGTGAAGGATATAAATACCTAATCACTTCCTTACACAGAGGCTGCTTCCTGCTGGTGGTTTCCAGTTGTGAAGGACTCAGTCCCTCAGCAAGTTCCTTGTACAGCTGCTTGCCCTGCGTGGAGGAACCTTACTCCAAAGTGGTCCCCTGCCACAGCACATTTCTTTCCACAGATTCCTCCTCCTGTTTTTTCAAAGGGAGCTATGTCACTTTCTATAAACAAACAGCATAGAAAGGCTATTGTCAATGCACATAATAACTGGAATTACATTTACCGAATGAAATTACAAAGGAAAGAAGAGACTGTCTTTGGAGGTTTTCTGAAGGGACTGCTGTTCTAATGGTCAGTTGAAACCACAGCACAGAAGTCCTTACAGATGAAAAGATCCTAAGCATATATCCACTGAAGTCATAACAATGGTTAATTGGCAGCATCATAATTAATACCAAGTGTTCTCAACATGGAATTCAAAATGTACCTCAGTCACCCTCAGAGCATGGAGGAGTTAAACAAAGTGCTGCCTGCAGAAGCATTTTATGGGCTGGTTAGATCCATCCAACATACCTTCTCTTTCTGTCAGAAGGAATTACTGCCTGAGGGGAAAGCAGGCAAGAGGGAGAACCTTCCTAATTCGCATCACCATATTCTTCTGAAGCTGTCATACGTGGCAGCTTGAAATACGTAGCTGCTCTTGAGTTCCAGTAGGGTAGACACGGCTCTGACTCATTGAGGGGGGAGGGATGTATGACAGTCATACAACCTGCTTGGACACTGCATGGGGAAGAAGTCTCAAAATTAGATGGAGGGTTTCCTCAAGACACTGAGAACCCAGACCTGTAATTCTTCATGGCCTTGGGCTCAGCAGCTCCAAGAAGTTATTGCATGAGCTACTGCTTCTTCTGTAAAAAGAGAAAATGCAGAACTGCAAATCAATTTTGTGGTTCAAGTGAAACTAAATTAATGCACTGCAATCACAGCCCTTTGACTTCACTAGCAGTTTCAGAAATACTCCCTGTTCTACTGAGGGTTTAGAGCAAATTATTTATGTCTTTTCTCACTCCTTATTTATGGAAGCTGAGTGCTGCTGTAATCAAATAAGGTTGGACTGTATTTTGCTCATGTTTTATCTATGCAACTGCATAAAGTACCTAATGGTAAAGTTACTAGATGAAGACCTTTAAAACTTTTTAATAAAATAATTTCCAAGTGGTAGTGACTAATCTAGTGTTTAAGCTATAATCAAAGAGTGACACAAAATACATCAGTCCTGTCAGGATGGACAGGGCTTGTTGTGCTTTGGTGTTTGAAGTGAGTCTATTTTAATACTTTTCCAAGCCATGTAGGGGAGAGGGTAATAGTTACACACTTAGTCTGTGGCCTTTAATATGTACTGATGGTCCCACTGAATCTTTTGTAGAGCAGTTTTAGTTACATGGGTTATTAGCATAAAAGGGACTTTAAAGTAATAGCCATATTAATAACACCTTGAAATTTATAAAAAATTTATCTGGGATACAAGCTAAAGACAGATTTATTTGAAGCAGACCTGTGTGAAGAAGAAGCAATTTAATGGATATGAATTTAAAACATATATCTGTTTTGGCTTTACTTATTTTCTGCATCAGGTTTATACTACACAAGTCCCTATGTGTTTAACGTCTGGCTAATGTTACTTTGTTGTAGAATTAATAGTTCAAATAATTTTATTTGAATGTGGACCACTTAGTGAGCATTTCAATTAATTTGTCTTATTATTCTGTATTCTATGCATGTTGCCCTGCATATTCCTTTATTACCTTCTACTAGAGTACCTAATATCTATTGTGATTTTTTCTTCCCACATTGTTGAGGCAGAAGTGCAGTTGATTGCCTTGTATGTGGCTTTTCCCATTTATTTTTTATTATTACAAGCAGTTTTATAGAAGAAACAAAACAAAGAATTGCGGATGAGGTTTGTGTCGGATATTTATTTAACAGTCTGAATGTGAGACTTTGTCTTCTACACTACCAGCATTTCTTCCTCCCTGGCTGCCTCCTTCCTCTTCCCAGGAGATACTCGTGGCAGTCAGAAAGGAGGGGTGATCTATTCCAGCTGTCAGCCAGAAGTTTTGGATTTTTTTTTTTTTTTTAATAAGGCTGCTGATGGTGTGGCTGTCATTTCATCTACCTCAGCTTCAGTTTCAACCAGCCTTCTTCTCATCCTGTAATTGGTCTTCTCCAAATACTGAATCACTGGGTGTAGGAGTAATGCTCTGCCAACAAAGAGCTGTGTGTCATCTGAGTGTTGATATGTGCTATCTGGCTACTTTATCTCAGTGTTTAGCATTGGAAAATGCATGTTTGCAGGGGATCTAAGGCAGAGATACAATTCATTAGCATAAGACTGTGTTTAAGCCCTTCTAGTATGTTTCCACCAGACCCTATTGGATGGGAAAACAACTTCTGCTTAGTAGAGTATGATGATGCAAAGTAGGCCAGAAGACAGAAATTTTGCCTTGCTTGCTATCCAGCATGGTGAGAAATTGCCACTAAAGTACCACCTTTTTTTTTTAAATATATAATGTAGGAAGCATTGCTTATGTATTGCATATTAAAATTTCCAGAACTTCATGTAAAAAAATTCACCTTTTTGAAGCCTTTTGATTCAGCCTTAGGCATGGTGTCCCCACTGTTATCTCCATAATTAACCATTGTATAACAACTGTTTTTGTAATGACGGTCATTGGCTTTCTTGGTGCTTTTCATTCTCATTTCACAACTTTTACATTCTACATTTAATTGTCTTAATGTCTTGTTCAGTGGAAATTGGAGACAAAATGGTTGTATATGAATAACAAGATTTTTCAAGCTGCATGCAAAGAATGGGAAAGGGAGAGAAATTATTTCCTGAGTATTTAAAAAAACCCGCTTTCTTTATTTTAAAGATAGCATTCAAAACCTCAAAAAAGATGGATAAATGATGTTTCTGAGGCCTTAACAGCATAACAGGTTCAGCATAAAATTCAGAGACTCAAAGAGAGATTTCTGAAGAAGATGTGGAGACTTTGTGGGCTTAAAATGAAACTAAAATCCTTTTCTCATTTTATTCAGCTTCTCTGGTAATTTAGAGTGCCCTGCATGTGTAATACAGGTTGGAAATGAGGACATGCTTGTAGAGCTAGTTTTTAAAAAGCTGATTTAGTTTTAATTATATTTCTTAACAAAATAAGAAATTTCTTCTGAAAATGAAAGAGTGAACTCTAGCCTGGAGTCTTAGCACTGCCAACTGTCTGGCACGTTTCTTTGGGTGTTTTACTTGTTGCTTGTGTAATTATCTGGGATTTATATGCTGCATATACAGAGGTCACTGTAACTTCTGAATTCTGCAGACTGCACAGGTACTACGGTTGGGCTAGCTATCCAGTTGTTACAGCCACTATCCAAATGGGTCAGGCTAGCATGGTTATGATATGATGCAAAGCCCATGGCAGGCTTTGCAATATTCTTTGCTCATCCTTCTTGCCAAGGCTGGATGATTTACTTTGCAGGTCACCCTGTTGCTCTTGGCTAACTTTCAAATTCAGTATTATCTAATCTACAAATCACTGCTGTTCCAGCAGTTCAACTCAAACAAACAAACAAAAAAGAATTTAAATGAGTGAGAGAAAAAAAATTGCCCAGTTGAATGAATAATAGAAGATGGAGTTTGGTCTAGAGAGAGAGGTATTTCAATCTGGGGAATAAAGAGCAGAAGAAGTAATGGCAGCTGCAGAAATAATTGATAAAATCTCGGCACCCATTCTTTTGTTGCTGAGACTAAGGGAAATAAGGACACTGCTTATTTCCCCTCACTCCTCATATGGACTGCAGTGACTTGTCCTTTAGGCAGCTACATGCGTAACTGTGACATAAGAGGAGAAATCCCTGCAATCCCTGCAGGTGACAGTGCTTGGCTTATCTGACTTTGATTTGAAAGACAAGTGATGTTCACTGGTTCTGTTGCAGAGAGGAGAGTGCGTATGTTTCTTTAGGAAAGCTGATCTCTGACTTTTATATTAGAATTGCTGTGTATTGGTCAATCAAATTCTAAGTGTTGTCTCTGCTGCTCTTTCTTGGGAAGACAGAAGTGACTGATCTTGTGAGGTCAGCAGTCACCACTATATAGCAGTTACTACTGTCCATATTTCTATTGCAAGATCTTTCTTAAAAGGATTGAAAGAGTAATGCTAAGAAATTGTTTCTGCTCAAGTATCTGAGAATGACAGTGCAGGTGTGATCTAATAAACAGGGGTTTTGAGCTGTTGCTTGAACCATGCAGTTATACATTCAAAAGTTATTGCTGTCAGTTTGATTATAGGTTATTCCCTTATTTCTGAAAATAGAGGTAACTTTGACTCCGTTATGTCTGGTCTGATGAAGAAGAGGTATGAATAAGAAGTTAATCCTGGTATTTTCTAGTGGTCTGCATGCATTAAGGTAGTCTCTTGTTTTGTTTCCTTAGGCTGGAAAATTTGCTATTTAAACCCCCTAAGACACAAAGTCCATTTATTTACCAGTCATTTGTAGCCCTATCTAGTGTGTGCCACATGGCAATAAAGTTGCCTGAGTCACCTACGGCTACCTGTCTCAATTCAGATAGGTAGCACCATTTTTTCCCACCACTAATGTAAAAGAAGCAGTTTTATTTGTTCAGAAAAATCTTCTCCATGAAATTCTGATGGACCCTTGGCATTGCAATGGTGCAACTAAGTAAGACCAAACCTGAGTGATGACTGGGAAAAAAACATGGGAGTAAGAAGTGCAGCATAGTGGCTAATAAGTGTAGCTCAACAATATGATTGTTGACTTTCCCAAGTGTTTATGCCCTATTTTTACAAACGCCTTTTAATATGGGACACACTAGAGCATTAATTTTGAGTTCACTTTTAATAGTAAACTTTCAAAAGTCAACTTCAAAGGTCAAAAATAGAGTCAGAGTATGAATGAAGATGCCTTTGATACTATGCAATACCATGCTTTTCAGAAAATATTTCAAAAGACAGCATCATTGTCATAAGAACTGTTGGTTTTTAGCTGTAACAAAATATTAGCTGTAACAAAATAGGTAGAGGAGAGATCCTCTGGTGTGTATATAGAGGTGTTCATGTACCTCTGTTGTGTACCTGAAGAAGTGTCCATGAGACTCTTGCCATCAAGCTACTTAAGAAAACCTTTTCAAATCAATCAGTGTGTGAAAGTTAAAACATTTGTCATTGGAGTAACACTGTCCAGTGGTTAAAAAACTGCCTGCAGATTAAGGCTTGCCACAAGGCAGGGTATGTTGGACTGAGGTATAAGAACTGAGTGTTTCCTGTGTTTATCAGTATTAGATAGCTTAAATCAGCTCATTAACTCACAGTGAAGGCTTACTATAAAACTTCTCTCAGTGGTGGAATGATGACAATTTTTTTGAATTATCACAGCAAATGTTTCCAGGGTTCTGTCCCAGCAGAACTCCACTGCGTAGGATGTTAGCTTTGCATTTGCAGGGGTCCATACCCTCATTAGAATTTTAAACTAATAATCTTTATTACTGGCTAAATATACATATTTAAAAACCCGGTTTTCTTGGCTCTGTGGCTTTCTAAGACAAGTCAGTGTGCAGTGATAACAATAAACCAGACATCTTGCAAATTCATCTCGGAGAAGTTAATGTGATAACAATCACTGTTTGTATGGCTCTATTCATACCTCAGTGATACATACAATTGGGGGTGTTTAGACTGGCAAAAAAATTAGTCAGCATCTGAAGTGCTGTCTATGTTTTATGGAAAGAAAGGGGATAAAACCCTTGAGTCAAAGCCTCTTTGTTTATGTAGAAACACTCAACTCCCTGCATGAACACAAGTTGGCACAGCATTTCTTACCCTTCAATGCTCTTAAAAATTTAGAAGTGGTCACAAGACCAGAACTGTTTAATTAGGCTTCTTGTATATATCTGGGGTTGAGGATACTTGAAAGTAAATAATTTGATACCCGAACTATTGACCAGTACCAGTATTGTGAAAAAGCTACTCTTTTAACTGTTTTGCTGCTGATACCTTGGTGTTCAAGGTGCGAAAACCAAGGCAGGCTGTTGCAGAAGGTCTTCATGATACTGAACAGTTATTGAAATTCTGTGTAGATAGATAAGAAGTGATGCTCAAGGGGTATATGGAGGGAATAACTCCTGTCTTGCACACAAGGCATTATTCGTCCTCCCATATTTCTGAGGAATGGCACATAGACAAGGCCAGGCCAGGCTGAGCCACCTGGTCTAGGGAAAGGTGTCCTTATCCACTGCAGGGGGGTTGGAACTAGATAATAAGCTCCCTTCCAACTCAAACCATCCAGTGACTCTATGATTTTTTTTGTAGTCACTTGTATTACTGTCAGCCCAATGCACAGTAGAGTCCAGAGCAGACAGGCCTGGACCACTGCATAAATTCAGAGTATACCTATATCTGGCACATTGTGTACTCTTACACTATTGCTTCTCATCCTGTACTTCTTGTTTTCCACTTAATCCTCCACCAAGCCCACCTCCAAAAGAGATTATAAAATGGAAGCAAAAAACATCAGAGGTATGCAATGACTTCTGGAGGAAACATCAGCTCAACAGACTTCAATTCTTCAGGCTGGAAGGGAGAGAAGCAGATCCCACATGTAATATTTGAAATGTCACAGGTAATGTGAATAAGGTTATATTGCTTAGTGACCCTTCTGATGCAGAAATAGGGAATACTCAATGAAACTGGCAGAGCTCAGGCTGGAAACTTCTTGTTAAGCAGTAGAAAAGCCTATAATAGGATGTTATTCTCATATATGTGTCAAATTATATTTTGTTATATATGAACATATTATGGTTTATGTATGTTCAAGGGGAAACTGGACAGATTTGTTGAAGAGAATGATACCAATGATATCCTCCATTATTAAATACTGGTTATCAGTTGTTCAGGAAGTTTGTCTGAGCTGAGTCATTGGAGAATGCATGCATGTTACATGAAAAGATCGCTCCCCCCTCAGTCTCATTGTACACTTTCTCCTAGCTGTGTGCCTTCTGTCACTGCCAATCAATGGCAAGTACTGGGACAGGTCCCAGCTTGCCAGTGTGACTGTCCCTGTCTTCTGAGAGGCCTCTACCTCAGCCTTGTCTTATCAGGTGCTCTTTCCAAAAGCAGGTGACATTATTAGAGAAGCCAAGTAAGAGGAATCACCAATAAATCTAACTGATGATTTGGCGCATCTGCTACTGAGCTAGCAGATGTATGTGGTATTTTGAGTTGGCTTTCTGCTGGAGAAGTAACAAGTGATGCAATCCACAGTGCTCTGTCCCTTCCAGTCCAGTCCCTTCTTACCTAGACTGCAGCCTTCAAAGCAAATCATTGCAGCAGATGTACAGATCATTGTTTTATTCTTTCAGTAATCTGAGCAATACCCACTGTTTTGCTATAGGCAAGGTATGCAAGTGTGCCCATAGGGTAAACTGTTTCTGCTCTTTCTGCCAACCCCTAATGTATATGAATGTGTGTGTGTGTATACACACACACACAATTTATGTACCAGAAGGCCATAGAACCATCTCTTAAGTCAAAGAGTCTTAATTAAGAACTCCTCCTAAAACTTCACATTTTGTCACCTGCCATGAAAATACCTTCAAGTGTTTTAGTGCAGCCTGTTTGTCTTGCAGGCATAGCCAGGCTCACTAAGACATAAAAGCTTCTGGAGATGTTTTGAGTTAAATTTATGCAACCTGCTGTACAGGGACATCCATATATGAAGATAGGTGCCCTCCTCAGTACCTTTGGTATACTCAGTAGTGGATTTGAAATGTCAGACTCTCTATTGCCTGTGTGGTGGATATTTAGGCTCAAAGCTGAGCACACTGCTGCACTCTTCTCCAGAGGCTGCAGCAGTAGGGGGAGTCTACAGTCCACTGGGCTCAGTAACACAGGGGCAAACTAATCTTTTTACCTTGGCATTAAATTGTGCCTCAGGATTCATCCGATGGTCAAGGAATTTGTCAGATTGTTTTTGTTTCCAGAGAAATATGTTATATCTGCAAAGGAGATGTTTCACAAATGCACTCTGTAAAGATTTTCACATTTCCAGTAGGGAATGAGGTATTAGATACTTCAGTCCCATCATCAAGGGGACACAGTGCTTTAGGTAGTGTGTGGGCTGCATGGATTCAAATTAAATAAATTGCTGTTGAAGTTAATTAAATGTTGAAGTGAAATTAACTTCACACCTAAGGTACTATAGGTACCTCACACCTAAGTACCATAAATATATAGCTAGTATTTAATTATTTTTCCTTTTAAAAATGCTTAACTCATTTTTCATTGCAATTTTGAGCAAGTAGAGAAACTGTGTGTCACAAAAACAAATGCTATTTTTGATCTGAGTATGAAAAAGGTCTTTTAATAGACAAAACCAAGTTTTCCATTAGTACGCAGAAGTACCTAAATTCCTTCACAGGAAAAACAAAGTAATGAACCATTTTCTTTAAGTTTATATTACTTGTTGAATTGTCACTTTAAAACCCAGTAAATAATGTTTTTATACCCTCATGTGATCAAAAAATGAAGTAATTGGTGTAGAGTTTGCATTTTTGTGCTAATGATCTGTCATAAACTGTGCCAAAGCCTCAAAGGACAAGTTTTTCATTGTGAGTAAAATGTCCCAGTAAGAGGCACCAGAGAGCAAAGAGAAGGTTAAAGGATCATTGACCTATTTCTGCCAGGGTGGCAGCACCCTTCAAGAAGAGAGGTATATGGTGGGAATTACCTTCTAGTCAACCTGCCAGAGGTTTCTCTCCCATCCTTGCTTCATAGCTTTCTAGGCAGTTTAAATATGTACGCATTGCTTCCTTTCTTCCAATTTTCCGCCCAATTTTCCTGCTCCAAATGAAGCATTAAAACCCCCATACCCTACTAAATACCTAAATTTTTAATGAGGAAGTTGCTTTCAAGTTCTCTCACAGTTATCTCCATATCTTTGTTTTCTGCATAACACAATAGTAGTCTTTTATAACTCAGGGGAGATTTCTTTGCTGCCCTTCCCATCCTCTCTAGCAGTCAGGAAAAGAAAAATTAAGCTTCTAAATGTTTTTCCTTTACCGTGCTACCACGTGGTTGCAGCTTTTTTTAGCCTCAGCCATCATGTCACCTGGGCCTTTTTGTGCACTGTGTTTAGGCTGGGTCAGTGCTCTTTTACCCTTTCTTACAGAAAATCTGCCCCACTACTTTCTGTTTAAAATGCTAGATTCTGTAAAAAGTACTCTCCTGTTTCTGATGTACAAACCTAGAGTCCTTTGAAGTTCAAACAACAAGAAGAGGAAACAGTATGCTTCTGCAGAAATGTCACAGCTAACTTTCTGGATGCTTCTAGATCTCTGTGTTAGTGCTTCTCACAGAGAAGAGAAAGAAGCTGCCTTCCTAGGGATCCTTTTTTGCAGCTAGCTCCTGTGGCTTCTAAGGCCAACATCTGCAGCCCTGAAATAGCCATGTGGTAGTAAGTGCTGTGGCTGCTGCCTTTGCAGCTGGTCTGTATAAAATAGCTATAATGATTCTCTTTTCCTTACAGCTAATGTGGCATAATACTTAGAAGCTATGATTTCTGTCTTCCTCTGGCATATTGTAAACGTCCAGATTTTGAGCTGGCTGGAGGAGGTTTTTCTTTGGAAAGATAAGTATAGGCTAGTCATCTTCATATATACTGGGCAAAAGATAGTGCTAAATATACATTTGATAGACAAAAAGGAGAACCAGTAATTTGGTTTGTATCTTGATGAAAGAGAACAACTACGTGCTCTTAAACTGCTGAAATTGGGGTGAGGTTTCTGTAACCTCCATGGTAAAGCACCAAGACTCAGCATGAAGGTATTAGTTCTAAGGGACAGACAGATTGCTAATGAGCACTGCAAGCAGAGCAGGTGCCTGTCTGGTCTTCATGCCATCCAGTGGAAAACCAGGTGTTTGAAATTGACCCATCCAGAGTCATATTTAATGACATCCTTCTACAGTAATTTCCTTGTAAGTTTGATGTTATCTGCTTGGCCTTTTCCTTGAGATAGGAACACATGAAGAGGGAGAAGAAAAGGTTTTTCTTAACTTTTTTCCCCCAGAATCTCAAAAGGCTTTTTGAAAACAGTATTAATGTCAGGTGACTTTATGTCCCTTTAATCTCTAAAAGAAGCTGCACGATGATGGTTCTTTTATTCATGAGACCTGTTTTGATTCTACAAACAGGTTTTTTTTCTGGGACCCAGTGGCCTTAAGCAGCCTCACCTGGGGTGGCCCATGATCTCAGTGTCAGTTCATCTCCAGGTCTTCTGCTCTAGAAGAGTCTGTGACACTCCTGCCCTGGTCATGGACAGTGCTGCTCATGACATGTGCACTGCTGTGCTACCCTAGCCTTGACCTGTCCCCAGGGAGGTGCCAGAGCCAGGGCTGCTCACCAGTCTACCCTGCCCCCTGGCTGGGGCCATGAGGTGGCCCTGGTGCTCTGGTCACAAGGCAGCAGCCAGTCCTCAATGAGCTCCAAAACACTTTGTGGGCCAGCAACAAAAGTTTCTGAGCTGATCAGCACTCTGATAACGGGAAATTTGTAGGTAGCAAATCACAACCCACTTCCTCTTGTACAGGTCAAGCTGTTGCTTCATTAGTATTGATGTGTGCATGGTGAATAATGAGCAGTAAACTTAAAAAAAAAGCTTCACAGATTACAATCTAATTATATAGCTCATATTCACTCTGTTTGCTTACGTATGTGTGTATGAAGATTAGAAAATCTGGAGAGAAGATCATCAGGCTCTAACAAATAATCATAGCTATTTGGGGCTTAGACTTCTTTAGATTGTAGCTTTGATAGCTGCTCTGTAAAGATCACACAGTATTCAGGGTGCAGAGGGCAGGAAACGCCAAACTGAGGGTTATGCCTGCCTTTCTCTGGAGTTTCAGCATGGTAGGTAGAGCACCTGCCCTGGAGTTTGGGGTTGCCTTTGATTTTCAGGGCCTGCTTTCCAAAAGAATTTGGGAAGTTTGAGATCTAATTTTTTTATATTCCAGAAATTGTTCCTGCAGGTTGGAGTCCAGTATTGCATTGACAGCATTTTGTTAAAATCGTGTTGGTGCCTGGGCTCCTTCATTTCAAAGCAGAGCCTACTGTTGCACTGCCTAGTCTCCATCTAAAAGACAGTCTTTTAGACACTTTGCAGCCTCTGCTCCCAATACTGAATCATTAACAGAATAATCATCATAACAACAACAATAATAATGATAATAATAATAATCTGAAAGTCCACGTGTTGGTTCATGACTGCTGATAGAGTTTGGAGCTGTATTTTAGCAGGATGGCCTCAAGATGTGATGATACCCCAAGGCTGCAGCTCTCTGTTTATAAACTCATGGCTCAAATCTGTGTGTGTGTCTGTGACTACAGCTCTTGCATTGAGAATGGTTCCCTCACAGCAGCAGAGGTCAGTGTCTGGGCTGGCTTGCAAGGTAGCACAGGCTTGACTAGGCTTTGTAATTGACTTTTCTCTTAGTAGCATTTTGCCTTGGCATGAGCTTTCTGTAGATAAATTTGGGGTTAATTCTCTGACTGTATACTTTACATATTTCAGCTATCTTGTTCAACTCAAGTGGTCTAACATGACCTTCCCAAATAAAAATGAACAAAATACTTCAGTGCCACTGAGTTTCAGGTAAGGGGATGATGGTGCCTGTCTGCTCACTGGAGGTGCTTGAGGCACGTGGCAGGGAGCCAGGCAGGGCACAGCTTCCTGTCTGTGGGCAGGGACTGAGGCTCAGGCCAGCCTCCTTTGTCCTCTCTACCATGTCTGCACTCACTGGAACCAGCACACAAATGTCACCAAAGCCCAGGGTTTGCTGGACACTTGAACAGCTGCTCCTGTGACAAACAGGTGTTTCTATTTGGTGTTACTCCAACAATTGTTATTTTATTCTGTATCCCTGATACTGGTGTTTCTGTCAGTTGTTATCTCTGGCAGTCACTGGAGTAGCTAAAATGCCTGATAGGCTGATAGTGTAGTTAATACTATTGTAATTGTAGGGTGTAGGGTGTTTCTCTCCTCCCAAATCTTGCTGTATATACTGGAAAATAATCAAGAGAAGCTTGTTGGTTTTGTTGTTTTAGTTTGGTTTAAATCTTTAATCATTTATCGTTGATATGTCTTAAGAAACAAGTTACTCATCTCTGCTACTTTCCAGCAGTACTGACTTGTCCTAAAATAAGCTGTAACTGTAAAACACCATCACTGAATGGGCTGCTTCCCTGGGCTTGTTTTCCTCTTAAATACTGTTTCCCATTATTTTTTTCCTCTCTGAGTAACTGACTTCCAGAAAAAAAAGGTTGATATTTACTTTTCTGTTCCTGTTACCATCTTTTTTGGTGGGTTTTTTAATCGTTTAATAGGGTTTTTTCCTTTTTTTTTTTTTTTAGTGAACCTGCATAAAGCACTAATTGAATAAAAAACATTTTGGATCATAAACAGCCAGAGTGACCAGTGCTACTCATTTCTTGTTTTTTTCCAGAATTTTATTTGGCAGGCAAGATCAGTGTCTGTGGGAGGAAATAAACTGACTTAAATTTGGGGAAATACAGGATGGAGCTTGAAAGGGTGTGTCCTCAAAGATGTGTGCACATGTGTCACACTTGCAAATTGGGTAATTGCATATTTAGTTTCCTGTCTGTATACATGTGTGGGAGCAAATGTAAGGTTTGTCTGCCATAAGAGAGATCCATGCACTGAAGCCATCCCCATTTTCAGGCTGTTTTGAACTCAGTGCACTGGAAGAACTTACAGGGTGGTGTGAGCCATGGCGGTGACTCAGAAATTCAGTCCCAGTTTTACGTCTGTCTACCAAATCCTGGTAATAATTGTGATGTTAAATATGTTTTGGCATATACTGATGTCAATTAAACAAGAATATGCTGGTGGCTTTTAAGGGCCTGTTATCCTCAGGCCTCAGTAGAGCTTGGCTAACAGCAGCCTTACTCCACTTGAGTTTTAAACACCAGTACATCCTTGGTGCTGCCTGTGTCGTCCTTGTGGAAAAATACCCCTTACTGCTGTATTTTAGTTGTTGATACTGCCACTTGGACAGCTTGATATAAAGCTTCCAGTGTAGGAGCTGAACGGAAAAAGAAAGAGAGGGCACATACAGGTCAGCATTCAGTGACAGTGGTGAAAGACACAGAAAGATGATGAGGTTTTCTTGTAAACAGTTTGTATTGGTAGCTACCAAAAGGAATAAATTTAATGCTGGTTTTCATGTTTCTATTCTGTATCCCCAGCTTCCCACATGGTGATGCTCATCTTCCATTTGGAGTCCTTCTGATTATAACTATGAAAAATAAGCTATTTCTGATACACCAATAAATATGCTTGCTCACTAGTCCTGGAAAACAACTCCTTGCAATTATGATTGTGGTGACTGCACATAATGAATGACAGAGTTAGTGGTAAAACGTTTTGCTGTCATAACTAACCTTTTAAAAATGTAAAATTTCAAAACAAGCACCACACTGTTGACAGTTTGCATTTCAGATACTTCAAAACACATAATACAAGTTAAAACTTATTCCTGCCATGAAAATGCATGATATGGCCACCCAGGCATGTGTTGTCCTTCATTTTCTCCTGTTGTAATGAAAGTTTAGAAATTAGTATTTTTATTCTATGGTACAAACATCCTTTCCTGTAAGTTATGGAATAAACTAATAATAAGGTAAACACCCTGGTACTCCTCTGAGGGCTGTGAAATCTTTGAAAAGCTAGAGACCACACAAAACTGCAGATGTGGAATGACTGAGTTTCTGGAGGGGTTTCTGAGCTTCTTGCAGACATTTTGGCAAGCCAATAGTCTGGCTCTAATATTGTAATTTTAAATAGAAATTAAGGATTAATTTCTTTAAGGATTGGTGTGGGGCACTAGAATGGTGTACAAATAATGTAATTGTCACTAGTTCAGGTATGTCTGTTGTTGCCTGCTACATGCTGGTGAGGTTTGGTATGGGCCCTGGAGGGTTTGGCATTGGGTTGGGTCTCTGTTCAGACTCAGGACATCTGTCTAGGACTCTGCCATGCAAGGACTTAAGCCCTGCCCTTCAGGACTTAAACACACACTGGAAGAGGTCTGTTCCTATAAACTGATGCTGTATTTCTGATAGGAAGTGATAGAGAAGCAATAGCATGGGAATTGGGGGCACTTTTGTGTGTTTTGGGGTATTTTTTCTAAACTAGTTTAAGCTCTTCAAGAAAGAAGAAGTTACCATGCCCAAGGCCTGGTTCAGTTGTATCACTGTTATTCTTGAATATGCTCAGTTCAGAGCTCTGCCACTTAAGTGAACCAGAACAAGGACAATGGAGTCATAGCAAGATTTGGGTTGGAAGGGATCTTTAAGATGATCTAGGTCCAACACCCTTGCCATCGGCGGAGACGCCTTGCACTGCACCATACTGCTCACACATGAGTAGCCTCTGCTTCCTGGTTAGGTGACCTGTAGTTCTTGGAGTGTGCTAAAACTGAAGGAAGGTGACTAAGAAGTGTCTGCTAGTCCTTCCTCATTCCTCTTAACAAGCACCTTGCGCTCTTTTTTTACTTCTATGAAAATGTTGTGGTAGCAGTCTGGTGACTAAATTCAGCTGGTCTGGTTCCTCTGAGCCTTAAAATCCCCTTATCAGCATGGATTTATCTCCCTTTTAACCAAAAGCTGCCTGTAATATTGTCCCTGGTCTTGCTGAGGCACAATGAAACCCTTATGAAGGATCATGAAATGACAGAGGGAAAAGTTACCTAAAATAATCAATCTGCCTACACTCTATGCTGTACTGAAATTATCTCTGTGCAGATGTGAGTGTGATGCTCTATAATGAGGCATTGTTTGAAATTCTGGATGGGATCAAAGGAAATGGGTCTTTTTGGGCTCAAAATGTTCTTCTGGCTAGGTAACTGTGCTTTTCAGCTGAGCAAGAGAAGGGAGGTAAGATGATGACACCCAAGGATCAGACCCTCACCCATGTGGACAGTCCTAGGCACATCCAGAGCTGAACTACTTCCTCTGACACTTGAAACTCCTTTAGGATTTGTCAGTTTCAAAAGTGGGAGATCTGAGCCTCATCTAGTCAGGAAAGATCCTGTGACATCTGAAAATGCAGCTGCTCAATCACATGTGGTGGTTCTTGCAATGTATGATGCCGTTATCTTCTCCTGGCTTACTCCCTGGAGCTAAAACTTGCTTTTCCAGTGGGTCAAAACTTTAGTGTAGCCAGTGCTCTAGGCTGGGTATTAGTTGTCTCTGTTGCAAGTCCTCAGGCTTAAAAGTATTTTCAAGGAAATTTCTGTTTTAAGGCAAGGCTTAAAATTTATTTAAGCCTTAAATAAATTGTTTGCCTTTTCCTTAAATTCACTACAGTGGGATGGTGATAAAACAGTAACAGTGAGTGAGTCTGTTTGTAGTTTAGTTCTAAGCATGAATACATATATACATATATATACATATATAGATATATACATATATAAAAATATATATACACACACACATATATATATATACACGTGACTTGAATACGTGCATGTATAGATATGCATGTATAAGTGTTTTGAAATGTAGGTGTGCAGACTTTTCTGATTTAAAGCCAGACAGGCTTTAAATTTATGTCTGGGAAACTGGTAACAGGAGAATAGAGATGCAGAGGAGTACAGTGAAAATCTAATATTTAATAGATAAAATCATAGAATAACCTGATTTGGAAGAGACCCACAAGGATCATTGAATCCAGCTCTTAGCCCTACACAGGACAGCCCCAAGATGTCACACCATATGCCTCAGAATGTTCTTGAACTTTTTTGGTCTTGGTGCTGTTACCAAGTCGCTGGGGAGCCTGTCCAGTGCTCAACCACCCTCTGGGTGAAAACCTTTTCCTGATATATCCTAAGCTTCAACCAATTCAGCTTCAGGCCATTTCCTTGAGTCCTGTCACTGGTCACAAGAGAGAAGATATCAGTACCTGCCCCTTTACTTCCCCTCATGAAGATGTTGAAGACTGCAGTGAGATCTCCCCTCAGTCTCCTCCTCTCCAGGCTGAACAGACCAAGTGCCCTCAGCTACTCCTCATACAGCTTCCCCTCCAAGACCCTTCATCTTCCTCATGGCTCTACTTTGGACACTCTAACAGCTCAGTGTCTTTATATCAGAGCACCCAAAACTGCACACAGTGCTCAAGATCAAGCTTCACCAGAGCAAAGCAGGACAATCCCCTCCCTTTCCTGGCTGGGCATGCTATGCCCCCCAGGACAGGGTTGGCCCTCCTGGCTACCGGGGCACTGCAGACTCATCTTCAACTTGCCATTGACCAGGATCCCCAGGTCCCTTTCCACAGTGCTGCTGTCCAGCATCTCATTCCCTGGTCTATAGACACATCCAGGGTTTCCCTGTTTCAGGTGCAGAATCCAGCACTTGACCTTTTTAAACTTCATACAGTTGGTGATTGCTCATCTATCTAATTTGTTGAGGTCTCTCTGCCCTTGAGGGAGTTGACATCTCCTTCCAATTTAGTGTCATTTGCAAACTTACTTAGTGTTTCTTCCAGTCCTTCCACACCATTAATGAAAATGTAGAAAAGGACGGGGCTGAGGACAGAGCCCTGCAAAACCCCACTAGTGACCACAGGTCACCCTGATGTCACCCCATTCACTACTAGCCTTTGTGCCCAATCCTTGAGCCAGTTGCTCACCCATTGCATGATGTGTTTTTCCAGCTGAATTCTGGACATATGGTGCAGAAGAATCCTGTGAGAGGCAGTAGCAGAAGCTTTGCTGAAGTCCAAAAATATTACATCTACTGGCTGAAATCCATGGAACAAGACCAGCCCCTTGACACTGCTCTCTTGCAGCTCTGGAGAATCTGTTGTGCTGAGGCAGTGTAACAGCATGCTTTTTTGGGAATCTAACTTTAGCTCACATTGACAGTGTCTGTTATGGAACCAAATCTCTTGGCTAGAAAAACAAAATGTCACCTAAAATGTTTGGTTTTGGTTTTTTCTTTCTTTTTTTTTCTGTGACAGAATTTTCCATTCTGCTGCTTCTCTTTAAGCCTTTCAGTATTTATGGAACGTTTTCCCTAATCTGTTTTTTGAGCCTGATGAAAGATAGGAGGAAATCTGATAAGTGGATGAAAGAGTCAGGAGAAAAAATACTTCTTACTAGAGAAGGCAAGTAATGACACTTAACAAGTGTCTACTGTCTGGAGTTTGTAAGGGAGGCCTTTGTCTCAGGCAGTGACAGACTCTGTGCTCAGGCCAAAAGGTTTATTGAAAGAAAAACCATTAAATGCAAATGACTGACTGGTATGCATCAGGTGGCTATACTGTACGCACTCTCACCCTATGTCCCTGAGTGGAAAAATGGTAATGGAATATGTTAATTTTGCTCTTGGATTTCTGAGAAGCTGGGGAGTATTTTAATCTGCCAGGACCATGATACAAGTACAGTGGTAGGTGACTTGGAAAATATATACCGGATGCATCACTTGGAGAGGAGGTGACAATAGAAAAACATGAGCAGAGTGGCAATGGTTTCATTTATTCCACATTATGTAAAGAAGAAAACTGGGTTTGAGGTTCCTTAATATCATGCTGGTAGATTTTCTTACTTGTCATGATCACAATGCACTACCTATGAAGTCAGAATCTATCAGCAGAAAATATTTTCTTCCCTCTCTCAAATTCTGAGAACTCCTCAGGATTTAACTCTGTCCTTAGGTTAGTTTGCCCTAGTGTGATTATTGTTAAGGAACTGAAGAGTTTTTATTAGCTTCCTGGCCTACACGTTGGAAATACTTTTTCTGCTCTGATGTTGAAGAAAAATTAAAGTAGTATATAAAAATTGTCTGAAAACCTTATGAGACTGTTCTGGTTTTGGTTGAAGAGTTTTGAGGTCTGTCTTCACTTCCTTGGCAAGGGTGAGGAAGAAATATTTTCTAGTACAGAACCTTATCCCTTTCTGGGAAGCCCAGGCACAGGGCTCCCATGAGTGGCAAAAGGTCACTTGGCTTAGAGTACATCTGTCAGTGCTTACAGTTGGCCTTCTTGATAAGGCTGTTGATAGTGGCCATCCAGGTGGGTTAGGCTCCCTGGGAACTGTTGGTGTGTTTCTCTGATAATCTACTTTAGCTGATTGGTTTTCCTGAAACACAGTTAATCAAAATCCAAACTTTTTCAGGTATAGTATTGTTTCTGCTTCTACCTCTCTTATGTAACAAAATGCAGGGCTTATTTTTTTCTTTTCCAATTTTCAGTGCTTTGTGGTTGACACCAAAGCCTATGCAGTAAACTATATGGTTAGTTGCCAGTTTGAAGTCTGTAACTTTAAAAGTTTAGGATATCAATTTATGTTTTTAACAGGCGCTAGTAACTTACGTTGTAGTCCTTATTTTCCAGCAAGGCTCATGGGGTACACGAATTACAGTGGATGTTGGTACACAGAAGACGTTCTAGTCCTGCATAGCCATTGAAAAGGCTAAAATTTATCTTAACAGTCAGTGACTTTGTAAGTAGAAGCACTTTTTTGAAGGTGATGTCATGGCTAGCTATTTTTAGAGTGGATGGCTATAAGAACATTTAGAATATATAGAGAATTCTAGATACATTCTGTATGTTGCAGGGCACACCTGGGTCCAGTAGCTCAACAGAGGGGATGCTGCCACACTTTTAGCCTTGGCTCCAACCTGTGCTGGGGCTGTGTGTTTGCAGTAAGGGAATGTGCATGCACATACAAACCCTGCACGTGTACAACAGGCAGGTCAACACAGACAGGCACACAAATGGCACCAGTGACCTCATCCTACTCCCCTCTTTGGCTGTACAAGATGAAGGTCTCTCAGTGTGAAATATTAATACCTAATTATATGTCTGTCTTTCTCTCTCTCCAAATACACTCCCCACATATTATATATTATCAATATATTAATTATATGTTAAGTCGCTAATATATATTAACTGCTAATAATTATAGTATTAAGGCCAATAATTACCATGAGTTATTACTAGTTATAATTAAATATATGTAATTATATATGCACATATATGTGTACCCCATGGATCTCTCCAGCAGCAGGACTTAGGCATGCAGCCTACTAGGTCACTGTCCCTGCCCCCTTTTTTGAGAAGACAGGACAGACTCTACTGGACAGGTGCAGGACAGGGCCAGACAAGTGTCCTGAGAAGCTGCCTGCTGACATGTGATTGGCCCTTTTGATTCCCTTATCCATTCTTATATGCTTCCCCCATCCCTCACAAAAACCTACAGTAAGTCCTGTGCAATCACAAATTCTCTTCCCTTGCATCCCATAATGTGTCCTGTACCCCTAGGCAGAGCCCGAAACATACTCTGGAGAGGTGCCCATTGTAGAGATGGGCCTTTGATGGGCTGATGTCTCCTGGGATGAGCCTGGGAGTAACTGGGCAGGGGATTGTTTGGAGTCTTCATTGACATTGTCCCTGTGTGTGTGTGTGTGTGTGTGTGTGTGTGTGTGTACAAGCTTTTTCCCAAAACCTAGGGCTGGGCATAGAACATGCACAACTCCTGCTCTGTTGGGCCAGGACAAGGATTTGCATGAGAAAGTACATTTTCTTTCCTTCTGTCTTGATCAGGTTAATTAAGAATAACTTTTGTATTCAAGATCTACAAGGTTTTAGAAAAGCCTGAAAGGAGAAGGTGGGGGCGGGGGGGGGGGGAAAGGAAGAAAAAGAAAGGGTTGAAGAGGGGGAAGTTGAAGGATGGACTCATAACTGAATTATATTCCCTTTTTTTGCAAATACTCCCACAGCCTGAACACAAGAGATAAAACATAAAGCACCACAACCTGGGCTGATCTGCAGCTCCAGCAGAGCTGTGCAAGGACTAAGCCTGTCCACATCGCAGAGTTCTTATGCAAGGCAGCTGCTTCTACACACTCCTCACAGTTCATGCCTCTCTTTGTTCCTTGTGTGGGGACTGAATCCCATCAAGAATAAGACTGTCATTGCTGCTGTATGAGCATGTTGAAGTAGAGAAATATAGCTTTTCTTGGCTATGTCATGGAGCACATTTTATGTTAGAATTATCACAAGCCTTGTTAACTCTTCATCCTTATAAGGTTTGACAGCAAATACAGATTGCACAAATATTCAATTAAAAACATTTAATGACTTTTAAGGCAAAATAATAAGATATTTGAGACAAACCAGATGTAAAATTTTTGTTCATTGACACATGCAGTCTTTGCAGGTAAGATCACAGTATGGCTTCGCATCCTCTTTGAGATGCTTGCCTCCATCACTTCATTAAATGGGAAACATTTAATGAACAGCCACTAATATTTTGTATTTTATTGAGAAGTCCCAACTTCACTGCAGTCTAGACCAAGCTAATTTTACTATGGCTTTTTAGAAGGTTAGAAGATTTTTACATGTTTCTTAAATAGTTTCTTTATGTAGTATTTCTGAGTTAGATAAGGTGGGTGGAAAATGGAGGTTGTCAGAGCAGCCAAGAAGATAGGCAAAACGGGTTCTCACAATTTACTGTTTTTCTTAAATGCTGCTACCATACTGAGGATTATGAACCCTGAAAAATCCTTCTACAACTCCTTCTGCCCCATCTGGGAATTGTTACGCTTATTAGACACTGAGGAAACCTGTTCAATTTAAAGTATGAAACCCTTGATGTATGGTCTTCCCAGTAGATTGTGATTTATCTTGTTCAACTGGTATGAAAATTTTCAACTGGCAGAACTGTTCTCCCTAAACACCTGGGACAAATTTAGCAAACAGTTAAAAGGAAGACTTGCATAAAACCTCCTCTTGTATTTTTCTTCTTTGTCTAATTTCATATGTAAATTTACCAGTGAGTGACATGCTCAAGTGCTCTCTGGTTGTGTTTTTCTCACTCTTTTTGGAAAACAGTATCTTCATATATAAGTGAAAACATTGTTCCATTTGTTCTGTTCAGGATTATTATTGTGAAGAAGTGAAAATGGTTCATAAGAAGAACATATCAGAGCTAAGAGTGGATTTGTCTATCAAAAATCATAAATCTGTAAGATTATTCACTAGGGTTAGAAGAATCCTGTAAGGAAATAAGCTGAACTCCCTCTTCCTCCCTCTCCACTGTCAAGACTTAATCCTCTCTTATATTGAAGCAATTTTTTCCAGTAATGGATAGGTACTTTAGTGTGGCAAAGCTGATAAACAAGTGTGCCACATGGAAAATATTATGCCATTGAAAGACTTGGATAAGTCTCTGAAGGGAAGAAGGAATCATGGTGGGAAAAGTTTAGATGGAAAGGAAAGCAGTTCAGTGAGCTCGCATGTACTGCTGTAGCCTGGCCATAGAGGCTCGATGTGCACCTCCTTTGCACCAGATCTGGATAGAGCGTGCAACCGAGGAAGGATAATATCGATGGCAAAACTAAGAAGGAACCGAGTGTTAAACTCACCTTAAGGCTCCCCTAAGCTTATTGAAGGGATTTACTGCCCTCTAGTGTTTCTCGCTGCACAGCGACTGCCGCTCCTGAGCGCGGTGCGCTGCATCAGAGCAGGAGGGAGGGTATCATCCCCATGTGGCGACAGCCGGAGCAGCGTTTGGTGGCACCAGGTGTACAACGGGCCGAAAAAGTAACCCGTTTGTATTGCTCTTCTTCACATGTTGTCATGAATACGACTAAACAGAAACTGAGCATGAAGAAATGCAAATGCGTCGTTTGCTCTAAGAAAGACGAAAAATCCAAATTCCAGTTTATGTAATGGGCTTATGTAAATTCATAGCAGCTAAGTGAGTGCAAGCTGTTAAATGTAATCAATCCTTCTTACAGCAATAGCTGAGTATGTACTGAAATGCAGAGCAAAACTATGTGGGAAAGTTTACTAAACAGGTGCCTGATTTAATTTGACTTCTTGCTGGCATCAAAAACCAAAGTAAAGCAAGCAATGAGTTGATTTCATTGAAAGTTCTGTGTGACTGGAAAGTGAGGAGTGTTACAAAGCCTTTCATTCTGCAGGGCTGGTTTAGTTCAAGACACATTAAGTTTTTCAGTATCCAGGTGAGTGATGTCTCCACCATTTTCCTTGGTTTCTGTGTTCTCCCATCAAAGAGAGGATGCAGTATGAAAACAGATCTACAAAAACTTCTGAAGCTGAAATACCAATATGAAACTCTGAAATGTCCCATATGCACAGAAATTGGAAGAGATCTGAGCTATTGAAGTGGATGATGAGGCTAGGCCCAGCTCAGCCCTGAGAGCTGAAAATGTTTCTAGGGTGCTAGCAGAAATTGCATTGTAGTGATTATCATGTGCTTTTCTTCCACCCACAGTCAAGTGTTCCTTTGACAAATCTTGCTCATTCATAATCCTGGGAAAAATCCACACACATGTGTGAGTATGCATTAGGTGGGTTTTTTTTGGTGACCTGCCACTTGAGATGCTGTGCTCCATTAGGTGATGTCTCGTTCAGACAAGAAGCTACATGTCCTGTTTCTTCTTTACCTCATTCATACAATGGTAACCAGTTACCAGGGGTCCTGGGGTGCATACTACTGGCCAAGCTGTATTTATCTGACAATATGTGTTTTGACTCTAAACACTGTGTTGCAGATCAAATTTTATATATGATCAGAAAAAGACTACTTTTTTGTCTTGTGGTTAGGGACAGTGGGTGGGGATCACTAAGATATGTCCAAAAGGCCAGTTTAACACAAGCTGGAGGTTTAAAATCCAGCAAATGCATCAAGTTCAGATACTTACTGGGTTTTGATCAAATTTCACTTAGGAAAAGAAAATAAAAATTGTCCCTTGCATATCACTTCTCTCATGTGCTTTTAAATTATCATCTTGATATATACCATCCTCCTGACCTATTATTTTTGTTGAATAGGAGAGTTAAAAATAAAATTCTACGTGTGAGCCAGAGTTAGTATTTATAGTGTTTAACATCAGTCTTTTGCTTTCTCCAAATGGATTTTAAACTGGCTCCAAAGATGTTCAGATGACAAAGATTCATGTGCCCAAGAGAAAATGTGTTCCTCAAAGAGATGTGATGGGAATCTGTGACCGTCAGTCTAGACAGTCCCTGAGCTATTGCTGTGTCAGTGACTGTGCTGATGAGGAAGCAGCAGCACTCCTAGCAATCACATTCAGTGGTGACCTCAGGAACATTAAGTAGTAGCTCCTGATGGGAGAAACGTCTTGGGCAGCTGGGTAGATTTTTACTAAGTATATAATGATCTTTTACAAGATCATACACTTCTTTACAAGTATCATATACTTGTTTACAAAGTGTACAGTGATCTTTTTGAAATAGTGGAGAAAATGGTGTGAGGATGGTCTGGATTACCTGATCACGAAGATTATTCTGTCTCAGAGACTATTCAGAAATTTTTTGCCAGTGCCGCTTATAAATCTGGTTTCTGTTGAATATATAACAGATCCAAAGTGATGATGCAGGGGTCTTATGTGCAATCAGATCTGGAATTCAGGATGCAAGTGGGTTTAGAATTTTAGGGCCGTGGGCACATAACCCTTTTGGCAAACTAGAAATCAGAGATTTGGTAAACTGTGAGACTTGCAGATCCCAAAGTGAGCTGAACATCAAATCTGGAAGCTACAATGGACCTTTCCTCAAATGTAATGGGCATCCCTTCCTGAACACTTCATGCTGTGTTGGAAGACCTTTTCTTTTTAGCACTTGGACTACTTTATCTACAGGGATCAGATATGTAACTGAATCTAAACTGCATCCAGTGCTACTTGTACACTAAGGATACCAGATAAATTTGCTTTTGTAGTTGTCAATCAAGCTGTTAATACAGAAAAGTTTGGATGAAAGACTGGGGAAGATATTAGTGGCAGAAACCTGCAATTATTATTATTTTTAGTTTATTTTTTGTGAGAAAAATCCTTGAAAGAAGTGAATTTTTGTCCTAGAGGCAGTTTTTGTCACCCTTTGAGAGAGGTGTAAACACTACTGCAGGATATTAATGTTCAGATGTTCAGAGTGTGTGCAAAATAGACACAATAAAATAATGAAATAGCAAGATCTAAGTCCTCTTTGTGTTGTGAGTTTTGTGGCTTTTTTAGGTTTCTTTTGGGTTTTGTATGCTTTCAGGGTTTTTTTGTGGTTTGCTTTTTTGTTTGGTTTGGTTTGGTTTTTGGTTAGGTGGTTTGTTTTTTTTTTTTAAATACCTGCTTTCACTGAAAGATAATTGCTACCTCCATACCTATACGAACACTGATGAAATTCCCAATTCTTACAGTAGTGAAAGAGAAAGGGTTGTGATGAAAGTATGTGATAAAAGTGCACAGGATTGAGGCAATGGCAGATCTTGCCTCCAGCTGCTCCTTAGGCAGCAATCTGCAATAGACAAATAACTTCAAGGTGAGAGATTCTGTTACATTGACTTCAATTAATCTTATTGAGACGTTTCTGGTAAGATTTGTCTTCCAAAATTTAATTGTTCCAGAGTTGTAAATAAATTTTTGTCACAGATGGGCTCTCTTTCTGCATAACCAATGGATAAATACCTCATACATGGTTTTTTAGAAATTTCTCTTCATACCTAATCCAGTACTGTAGTAGCCTGTCATATGCAGTTATGTTAAATAAAGTGTTATTTGACTTGAGGCTCAAGTTTCAAGTCCAAAAAGCTTTTCTTTTCCTTAGAATGACAGTGTGTTTTAATAAATATTTAATGTGTAATTCTACAAGTACTTAAGAGCACCAATTAAATAAATAATTTTAAAAGACTAAATTCTACTTGCATCCCACTGGCAATTTTCTTCTTGGTGAAGAAAGACTAAAAGTGAAAGCCAACATAGGCATTTTCCAAAGCTTGAATTTCTTTTGTGGCATTTTTTGTTTGTTTGTTTTAATTTTTAATTTTTGTTTTTTGGGGTTTTTTTTGTCCTGCCCTGCCATCTGTAAAAGTAGAGTCAAGCAACAAGAAAATTCTTTAAGGTACAACAGAAAATTTTTGGCCACGAAAATATACTGATCAATAAATAGAGATACCAAATACATTGTTCATGCAAGGTATATTGGCAATAATGGGTCCATCACAGTTTAGTAGGGCTGCTCTCATTGATAAAGGTTATTTATGAGCAAGCACTGGGAGGCTACTTATGCTTTAACTTTTCTTATTATGACATGTGGTTCTGTTGTAATCCCAGCATTTCAAAATCCTCTTCTTGAAGACTTGTGTTGGCACCAAAAAGCTTTTGGCTTATAGTCAAATAAAAGGTAGCTCACTTCATAGCAGCAGTAAGGATTGCACTGCATGTGTGAACACCAGCATATGTTTCATGTTAATGAAAAATATCTGGCAACTGCCTGTTGGATCAAGATGATGTTTTGGTGGGGAGGAAGGGATATTTTCAAGGCAATTCTTCTTCTCAAGTGGAACATTGTGATACAATGGTCTGCTACTCTTCCCCCCTTAGTGGCATTTTATTCTTGACCCAGACATGGTGACTGAGCAAAATATTGCAGAGGGGAAACTACCCATGTAGTAATGATTACAAAACACATCTATTTGTTGTGCTTCTTTACCTTGCATTCTGCTCCCATTTGGCATTGTGGAGACTTACAGACCTCTGAATTATTGTGTTGTTGGAGTCCAAGGCATCCCTTTGGTTGCCCTGGAAGGTCACAGACCTCAGCAGAAGGGTCTGGGATCCGAGCAAGAGGGTTTGAGGTCTGTACAAGAGGGTTTGAACCCTGGCCAGTGGGGTCTGGGGTCTAGACGTCCATGGAGGTTGCCTGGCACAGAGCCCAGGAAAACACAGGCTTTGATTTCAGTCCATGAGAAAGAGCTTCTAGCATCGAGAGAATTACAAGTCACAAAGGTGTGACAGGCAGTAGTGTAGCTAATCACAGGGTGGAAAATTTTGTAGTTTTGGGATTCTTAGAATGGAGGTGAATGGGGAACAAGATGGAGGATTTAGGGCAGTGCCCTGAGTTCTTCTTGTTCTCCATTGGCATCCATCTTCTGCTGTGACAATGGCACAAAGTAGTTTAAGGAGACTGGGTCAGAGTAGAGATGACCCTTTTAGTATAGATAATAGGCACTGGCATGCAATTGTAAATAATAGACACATAATTATCTGTATAAGAAAGTAGCGACCTCCCATCATGGGGGAGTTGTCTGTGTCCGAGCTGCTGTGAACGTGTCGGTTGGGCACAGAGAAAATTGTAAGAAGTAATAAACATGCAAGAAACCAAGAAACAACAAGGTCTTGAAGACTCTGTTTCATTCTCGCATTTGGCTCAGAGCCTTCAGAGGCCAAAAAAGACTCTCTTGAACCACCACCTGATTCTTGGGCAAAGAAAACCAAACCTGAGAATTGGCATCCCTGGGTGGGCATGAGTGGTCACCAGTGGACACAGCAAGCCCTCTGAAGGCAAGAAGATAACCTGAGAAGACAGAAGAAGATTTTTGGCCAAAGCAGCTGATTTCAAATTCATCTCAGACCAACAAGATCCCTGGACCCGTCATCCTGAAATCTGCTGGCCGGTGATCAGGACATCTCCGGGTCTGCTGTTCCCCAGGTGCTGATAGAACAAGCTTTGCTTGGGTGGGAAGACAGTACTAATAACAGTTACAGTTTATGTACAGCATTTTAAATGTTAAAATTCAAGAGTGATTTGCAGAATATATTTTAAAGAAAAAGACTGTCTAGCTATAAATTGTACAAACCAAACTCTCTCTTTATTTTGACAATTTTGTTGTTGGAGTTGTTTCTTTCAGAAATGGTAGAGCTACAGAGTCTTGTAAGAATGATGAGATTGGATTAGTAGAATCTCTTAAAACAATTTTGTATTAAGAAAAAGATATTTTAAAAAAATAGGAACTTTAAATCCTGTGGTTATGTTTCCTTCTACAGTTGTGTAGTTATAACAAAAGGCTGATGGTTTAAACATAAAAATCACAGGATCATTATGCCAGCTGAATATTTATCTTTATTTATTCTGTAATTTTGCCTTTAGTTGCTTTGGAGGAACTTGTAAGATCAATAGAGTTTATTTAGTGAGAGAATTTCAGTAATTGCAATGCTACTTAATGTACTGATGTTTTTGCTCAGTCATGCATTGTATTGAAATAATAAGGATTTATTTTAGGTAACACTTTGATGCCAGCCCCAGTAACATAAATGATGCTGCCAAATAAATTCGACTGAAGTAGATCCTTTGTTCTGATCTCATTATTTCAATTCTTTCTTTTAAGCGCAAGAATATAATTGCTTTTATTTTTTTAAACATAAATTGATAATTTTTTTGAGGGGACTTCAACAAGCGTAAAGCAAAGTGGTGTGTGTGGTTTTTAAGAGGCAATAATGAGTTCTTCAAGACAATATAGCTATAGCATCCTTTTTTAAACAAAAAATCTGAAATGTACTTCAGTAAGCCCTTTCAGAGTACTGAGCTGTCACAAGGTATAAGTAATGTTTATAAAGATGTGTGTTTTCTCTCCAGACAGGTGTGCAAGTAGACAGGAGCTGTGTGAAAGCACTTGAGAGGAAGTAGGAATGAAGCATGGAACGGAGTTATGGGTAGGAGGTAAAGATGATGTTCCCATGCCAACAAGGAAAATTGCCTGGCTGTTGTCAAAGTTTGTTTTGTGACTTGCACAAATAAGAGGTGTTTTATAGGTGTGAATAAGCTAAACTGCCCTGTTAGATTCACAGTCTTCAGCAAAAAAACCCTGACATGTGATTTCAGTGGAATAATTTTCACTGGAACACATTACAGTTGGGATATAAATTCAGTACTGGACAAATTATCTTGTAAGGGAAAATGGTATCTAGTAGGAGAGGTTTGGAATTGATGAATGACCTCATGCTGAGCAATTAAACTAGCTGCACAGCTGTGCTGATGTCACACAGCTGGCTGCTTTTATATTTATGTTTGGGCTATTAAAGTGCAATACCAGCAGAAACCACAGGACCTGGCTGAGGTTTTTCAGATCAAATGGTGAGAAAAGACATCGATGTTTATTGAAGTGCTCATGTCTGGTGCTTTCCAAGGAACACAGCAACAATTTTCCAGTTTCACCATTTTAAAAGCACTGAAGTACCAAAGATCTAGTTCCAGGAAACTGGCTTTGTCATGCAGAGGTGACACAGGGTAAGTGATGTAATGAAAGGGCTTAGCTGGAGTGCTTGCAGTATTGCCTGATTTATGAAAATGGGCCTCTTAAATTAGAGAGAATGAGAGAAAAAAGGCTGGACTGTCACACACACAGCTGTTGGTTGGAGCAGTTGTTGAACTGGGGCTGAAGTGACATGAATGAGACCCACAAGGACTGTGGTTCACATACTTCACCAGAGCAGGTCCTGTTTTCATGAATTCAGGAAGAGCCAGGATGTAGGAAATTACTTGTCATACAATCTATTGCAGAAATGTGGAGAGTTTTTGCCTGTAATTGGCATCACTTGAATGTTCATAAAATTGCTGTCCACATTCCTCATATTTGGTGTTTCCTGCAGCAATCTTGCCCAGGCAGCCGAATTCTGCCTCTTGGCTCTTCAGTGAAGGAAGGTACTGATGTAGGAACCACAGGAGAGTGAGGGAGAATTTATGTGTTCTGTTTTTATGAGAGAAGGATGTGTCCAGGGATCACTCTGCAGCTGGTCTTTTTTAATATAACAATTTCTTCTTGGTTTTCAAGGGCTAATTAATTAAATTTTGCACTGGTGCTTTTGCAGTGCTGCATTCTCCTAGAGACAGTGCTAGAGAAATGACTGAATGCAGAAATATCAATGTTACTGATAATTTTCTCCTCAAATGGAGTCTTTCTGACATGGTAATGATGCTACTTATCCTGACTTTCCTCTCCACAAGAAATAATATCAGTCAATAACCATGTATGAAACATGTTTTGATAGGGCACAGAAACAGCCTCTCTCTCTTGCTACAACAGAGACAACACAGCTTGTGCTCAGCACAGAGTGGGAGTGTCCTGTGAGCTGTGTAGATTTCATGAACAAGGATTACCCATGTTGTCTTAGAAATTGCAGAGAGTGCTCTGGGAAAGCTGATTGCCTACAGCTCTGCTTACAGGGGAAATGCTGAACAATTTTGGCAGGAGGGAAGGTGAAACTGATTTCCATGGGAAAACATAAACAAAGAAGGCTATAACTTTCCCTCCCATATATCTTACTGGCCACAGTACAATGTAGGCTCCCCCAAGAAGGTAAAGCTGTCATAAATCCAATGTTGTTATGGGATTGTGAATGACATCTTGATTTACCTTGCAGTTGTTTCGAGATTTTCTGTACCGTGTCCTAGAGACTGTGCTTGTTGGTAAAGCTTTTTGGCTTGGTGTGATGTTTGCTCCCACCCTCTGTGAGCCTTCGGGGATTGGAAACTCTGAGGATAGGTGATACCCTTAGATGGTTAGAGCTGCCCTGGAGGACTCTGCTGAGCAGAGTTGCCCCATGGAGAAGAGGAAACCTTCCCTCAGCACCTGAACAGAAAGGGAAGCTGACTTTTGGGAGGCAATTCCTTTAATTTGCTGGAGAACCATTTAAACTGAGGTTGCATTTGCAGTCCAGAAAGCCAACCTTGTCCTGGGCTGTGTCCAAAGCAGTGTGGCCAGCAGGCCAAGGGAGGTGATTCTGCCCCTCTACTCTGCTCTGGTGAGATCCCACCCAGAGTCCTGTGTCCAGCTGTGGAGTTCCCTGTGGAAGAATACCTTCAGTGCAGGTAGCTCAGGGTGCAGCTGCAGGATGAGCTCTGGGTGGGAGCTCCAGGCAAGAGGCTGAGAGGAGCTGACCCTTTGCATAGTAGAGGGCCCAGGGGCCTGTGGGCCATCCAGGTGACAATCAGATACTCAGAGATACAACTGGAGCCAAAGACTCAGGAGGAGGAGCCAAGTCTTTTGCACCCTTAGACTGTGAGGATACAAAAGATATGGGGTCCTTTGTTGGGTCCTTTGCCTCCTTGGAGGCACCAGCTTTTCTTTGTTACTGCATTGTGATTAAATTGCTTTATGGAATGAGACATCTGAGGTTGTGCTATGGGAAATCCAGGGTCAAACTGATAAGGAAGGCTGGTCTCACTGTGTGGGTGGGGTGTGTAGGGAGTCACATGGGCACCCTTCAGCTCACTGGAGCACTTGCTGTGAAGAGGGTTTGGTCCCAGCAGTGAAAGACTCTGGCCTTGGGAGTGACTGCCAGAGTCTGGTGAATGCCAGACTGGGAAGCTTCCTTAGCATCCCCACATGGGAAGGACATGGACCTTCTTGAGTGAGTTCAGAGAAAGACCATGAAGATGATTATAGGGATGGAGCACTTACCTCTCCTGTGAGGAAATGCTGAGAGAACTGGGATTGTTCATCCTGGAGAAGAGAAGGCCCTGTCCAAGGGAGAGCTTATTGTGACTTTTCCATACTTGAAGGATCCTAAAAGAAAGTTGGGAACGCACATTTTAGCAGGGCCTGTTGTGACAAGAGAAGGGACAATGGTTTTAAAATGAAGGAGGGTCAGTTTCAATTAGATGTGAGAGATAAATTTTATACTATGAGAGTGGTGAGTTCTGAACATATTGCCCAGGGTGGTGGTGGGTGCCCCACCCTCTGTCTGATGCTCAAGGTCAGGCTGGGCAGGGCTCTGAGAAACTTGATCTAGTTGAAAATGTCTCTGTTCATTGCAGCAAGGGTTGAACTAGATGACCTATAACTCAAACTATTCTATGATTCTAAATTACAGTGATGTCTGGAAGGGGAGATACAAGCTGCCTCTTCTGGTCATCTCTAGTATAAGGTAATGCTTCAGCTGGAGGAGGGGGAAGGGAATCCTGCATCAAAATGAAGGGCTGGCCAGGCTACCTCTTTTGTGATGGTGGGGTTTTTAGAATCTCATGTGCCTTGATGTCATTTTAAAGAGCATAGATTCTGCAAGATGTTGTTGTGTAAAAAGTAGTCCAGTAAGGGAACAGCTGACTGGTAGGCCTACGTGCTCATCCCAGCTAGAAGGAGAGGTTATTACAAAGGTTAAAAACATGACCCCAAATAGGAACACAATAAATGCAACTTTGAAAGCATGTGGAGTTCTCACTGGTGCTGAGGAACCGGGTTGGTTTGAGGGAACAGCCTGCTGCTAGTGTGGAATTCTGTAGGTATTTCACAATCCTGATTCAGGACAGGCATTGGTTCATAGATAAGGTACAGAGGTAGATTGGAAAGAGGCTGAACCAAGATAAAATGGGCTAGCTTTAAATATGAAGGCTAGTTGCATATTTTTGCATCTGGATATATAATTCAAAGGTAGAGGGTAATGCAAAAATGACATGGTGATACCAATTGCAGAAATCCTCAGTGGTGTATTATGCTGAAAGGCATTCCCTACATTCACTCACAAGAGGTGGCTGGGACTTAACTTGACATCTTAAGTCTAGATGATTCCCATGAATTTATTTTCTGTGGGAATGTTCAATTATTTCAAATAGCTAGGTTGTCAAGGGTCTGTCCCCTTGGCTAGTCACCATGGTTGCACGGGGCAAATCATTATTTTTTCTCCTGCTGTGGTACCTGGTCTGTTATTTTGGCTTGCTTTTCAAAGTCAATGCCATAGCACTAACCCATGGCTTTGTCCATATGATGGATAGAAAACACTTTAAGCATGATCTGATTGTATGTTACTGCACAGCCTTGGCAGACACTCACTAATCACTTTCCAAAATGTTTCTTGAACTTATCCAAATATTACAAAAAAAAAAAAATCCTGCTGAATATTATTCTCTGGATGATTTGTTGTGGCCCTGGTTGACTTTCATCTGTACTTTTTAACAAAGGAAGGAAAAAGACAAGTTCAGTTGTATATGGAATGAAGCAGTAAATGTCATTCTCTTTTTTTCCCCTCATGTTTATAGATATAGGAGTGTTCAAAGAACACAACTTGTCTCCAATTGTCTTGTTGCCCTATAACATTTTAGTGGTCATTTGACTTTCTTCTGGCAAAAGTGACGGGTCTCTGTTGGTCCTTCATCAAAACTTTTGTGTTACAAAGTCCATGACAGAATGAATTAAATATTATTGATATTTTGATGTGGTAAAGATTACTTTCATTTTCAATGAACGCAAAAGAGACAAGGGAACCCCTTCTAGAAACAAAGCCTAACCTTTGCAGGCATCCCAAACATTGCAGATGGTACAAAATAATACCTAAGATAACATGTAGTGCTAGATAAACTGCTGACAATAAAATTCTAATGCCTGGCTAAGCAGCAGTTAAAGATATAGGAGTGATTAGATAGACAGCAGGGATTCTTTCCTATTATTATGAACATGCCTGTTGTTTATTAGAACTGGCAACTAGGAGGCTATGAAGTGCTTTGCTTAGGATTATCTCTTGGCTAAGATTTGATAGAATGGGGCACATAGAATCATATAATAATTTATGTCTGTGAAACTGAAGGCAAAAGTTCATGATCTTAGTCTACATGGTGACCCCATATGTGAAAGTTTCCATGTGTGTAGATCCCTCATCTGCCAGGCACAAAGCAGATGTTTGGAGAAGCAAAGTGCACAAATAGTTCCTGTGTGCTGTGATTAGGTGTTTAAGTTGCCTGAGGCTAGCCATGTATCTGAATGGCTAATTTAAGGGAGGTAGAGTTAACAACTAATTACAGCGGAATTTGATGTTCTTCTGGTTTATATGATAAACTGATGATTTTTTTGGACACAAGTAATCCCTGTAGGCTGAAAAATTTAAAAGTGTGATGAAAATATTTTCCCATATATTCATAACTCTGTGTATTTGCAATATTGAAAGAGATTTTTGCCTGGAAACTTCTATGCCTGAAGAGGACAAAATTATCTTCAGGGTATTTTGGAATAAGAGAAGTCTGTTATTAAAATATAGAAAAATATAAAACTTTTGAGAAAGACTGCTTATACTAAGACACTAAGACAGTGTTGTGCAAAATAGGGTTTACAGGCTTGAATCATAGTTTTAGTTGTCAGCTATTTAATCAAAGGAATAGTTTCTGAAGGAATCTTGTACTTGCATTCTTACTTTAATTATAGCCTTATTTTGTCTGCCTGGGTGGTGTGAAAATTTTAAAAAACAAAGCTACTGTAAGTTAATTACAAGCAGAGACATTTATGTCCCATATAACTTCACAGAATCAAGGAATAGTTGAGGTTGGAAGGGACCTCTGGAGATCATCTAGTCCAACCTCCTGGCTTAAAGCAGGTCAATAAGATCGAATTTATCAAGACACTGTCCAGCTGGATCTTAAATACAACCAAGAATTGAGGTGCTATGACCTCTCTGGGCCATCTACTCCAGTGCTTGACCACCACCAAAGAAGTTCTTGTTTATTTTAAGTGGATCTTCTGGTATTTCACTTTGCTCCCACTGCATCTTCTCCACTTCCTGCATACCTCTGAAGAGAGTCCATCTTTATTTTCTTTTTCCCTCCTCTTCTGGTATTTATACACACTAATATGATAGGTTGACCCAAGTAGTTTCCAGTTGCTCACCAAGCCACTCCATCATTTCCCTCCTCAGCTGGGCAGGGGAGAAAAAGATATAATGAAAAGATCATGGGTTAAGGACAAGGAGAGATCCCTCCCCAGTTACCACCATGGACAAAACAGACTTGACTTGAGGAAGTGAACTTAATTTATTACCGATCAAGTCAGAGTAGGATAATGAGAAATAAAATAAAGTCTTAGAGTACCTTCCCAGCACCACTCTATTCTTTCTGGACTTCACTACAAATTTCTCTACCTCCACCCGCACAATGGTGCAGGGGAACAGGGAATGGGGGCTGCAGTCAGATCATCACATGTCTCTACTGCTCCTTTCTCATCAGGGAAGGAGGAGCATTCCTCACACTCCTCCACTGCTCCAGCGTAGGGTCTCTTCTGTGTGGTGCAAGCCTTCAGGAACAGGCTGTTCCAGTGTTGGTACCCCATGGGATCACAAATCTTGCCAACAAACCTGGTCCACCAAGGGCTTCTCACAGGGTCATGGCCTCATTTGGGAATCCACCTGCTGCAGTGCCTGGTTCCCCATGGGCTATGAGAGAAATACATTTCTTTAACCAAATTAATTTGCTAAGAAAACTTGGTATTATTTCCTGACCTACCTTTAGTAGTTATGTATGAAGATAAGTCTTACAATTCATTATCTGCCTGATACTTGCAGCTTCTCTAGTGTGTTCAGTTTTCTGCTAGGTACAAGTTGCTTTAGTTTCCTGAATACTCTCTTTCTGGCTATTTCTTTTGAAGCTACAATACCCACATATAAACCATCTAGATAAAAAGCTGCATCTTGAATGCTGTTACTGTGGGAAGTTGTGCATTTTGCTGTAGTACTTGGTGGGAAAATTACAGAATGTGCAACAAGGCCAGTAAATAAAAAATCAAAGCATGCCAAGCATTTCCTTTAGGAAAATTTGTTTTAAGGCTCTTTTAACACATAATTAGGCTATTGCAGCAACCCATGCAGTTTCCTAATGCAATTATGAGAAAGCTGTTTCATTAACTGCTAGTGATTATCTAGATATCCTATTGGAATCTCCTGAGTTGAAATTTAATTAAATGGAGGAATCTCTATGTTTCTAGACAGAAACATTTGGCTTGAGTGTCTTATTGAAGATGTGGTTTGCAGAGGAACTTACCTTCTCCTATCCCTACAGGAGCTGTATTTTCTTTTTGAATTAGATACTTAATAGAGGAGATGTGGCCATATCACCAAGACTGTCTGAGTTCAACTAGTGTTTGAACAACAATCTCAGGCACATGGTGTGACTCTTGGAGTGTTAGTGCAGGGCCAGGGGTTGGAGAGTTGGACTTGATAATTCTGATGGGTCCCTTTCAACTCAGCATATTCCATGATTCTGTGATTCTATGACTAAAATGCCCCTGGCAAAAGAATCAAATATGAAGGGTGTAAAACTGCTTTCCTGTACATTCTAAGATCCTGCTGAGATTTATGGTATCTTTTCCTAGAGAATATATTTGGAATAAAAATGTGTCTATAGCCTCTTGTAGGTTTCTGCATTTAGGCAAAGAATAGTGACAACATCACTCTATTTGGATAAAGTAACTCAGTCCATAGTACAGTACCTATTACCAATGGATCAGATCCAGCCAGTGCAGGTTTAGGAAAGGTAGGTCCTGCTAGACCAGATGATCTCCTTTTATGACCAGTGACCCACCTGTGGATGAGGAAAAGGCTGTGGATGTTGCCTATCTGGTCTTCAGCAAAGGCTTCAATACTGCCTTCCACAACATTCTCCTGGAGAACCCATGGCTTGGACAGGTGCACTCTTCACTGAGGTAAAAACTGGTGAAATGGCTGGGCCCAGAGAGTAATGGGGAATCAAGTTACATCCAGCTGATGGCCACTTACCAGTGGTGTTCCCCAGGGATCAGCATTTGGGACCAGTCCTTCTCAATATGTTTATTGATGATCTGGATGAATGATAGAGTTGCACCCTCAGTAAATTTCCAGACAACACCAAAGCAGGCGGGAATGTTGATTTGCTAGAGGATAGACAGGCTCTGCACAAGGATCTGGACAGGCTGGATCAACGTGCTGAGGCCAGTTGTATGAGGTTCAACAAGGTCAACACCAGAGAGACAAGTTCTTCCAATACCCTATGGTATTTAAATTATAACCCAACCCCAAACACTAGTAAGGTGTGACTCCACTTCATAAACCATATTTTCACCTCTGCTCTTCTATCACAATCTGCATGTTCTTCTGAGGTTTCCGTTCAAGTCTTTCAACACCTACCCTGCTATCCTGTCTGAAATACTTAAGCCTCTGTTGGTAGTTTTGTAGTGCAGATGGTCTCAAATTCAGCACAGGTCCATTGTTTTCAAAAGTGAAATAGCTAAAATTTCTTCTATGAAGAGCAGTAGGAGGAGACCTATATTAGCTCTCAGGTCTTCTACACCACTAGAAAGGATATTTCCATATTTTTGGGTTTCACTTGGGCAGTTTCTCTTCTATGGGATCATCTTATTTCTTCCTGTAGTTGCTCACCCCTGACCACATTGAATTCCAGAAACAGAATGCCAGTTTCCAGCCTAGGGCTGGAGGGAGTTCCGGGGCCACATCTGCTTGTGGTAGTGGTTGACTTGTGGGGCATGTGCTGTTTGAGGCACTGGGTTGGTAGCTGAGGGAAGTGATGAGCAGGGGAGACACTGTGACAGGGTCTCCACAGAGTGCAGAGGTGAGGCCCAAACTGCACAATATAAAGAAGGTGACCCAGGTAGACGCAAGCTTGAAGGATAGTGGTGGATAGTGACTGCCATGAAGGGGGAGGCTGGAAGCTTCTGGCTCAGCAGGAGGAGAAGGCTCTTTCTTCTCTTTGATCAGCATGTACAAAATGGGTACTGTGCTGCAATAGCCAATGCATAAGAACAAACTGCATTGAGTCAGAGATCAGAGCCAGCTGGGCGTGAACAGAGCACAGGTACCAAGAGGAAGTGGTGGGCATTAGTGGTTGGAGACTGATTTTTACATTGGATAGAAGCACCAAGCTGCCAGTCAGACATGCTCTTACAAGAGCTTTGTAGCTTGCTGGGGCCCATATCTGGGATGTTTTAGATGACTACTAGAATTTATTTGTCCCTCAGAGTGCTACCCTTCACTGATTGCCTGCAGGGCATTAATGACACCACCAAGTGACACCTAGAACAAATTAAGAGGGACTGTGACGCTCTGAAGGCAAAGGTGAAGGATGTGAGATCTCAGGTGGTCCTGTTGTCAGCTTCAAGCGTGAAAGTGAAAACTCGTATAGGAATGGATGCCTCTTGTAAATTACCTAGTGGTAGTGTGGCTGGGGTTGCACAAGGTGCTTTGGCTTTTGTGACTATATTTCCCTTTCCAAGGAACAGCAGGTGGGGTCCCTCTGACAAAATGAGATGAAACCACCCTTAGCTATGGACTTGACAACATGGTGTAAAGGGCTTTAAACCAGACATGGGGTGACAGCAGTTTAACAACAGAGAAGGAACAGAAGTTGGGGGGGGGGGGGGGGGGGGGAAACCCCCTGGAAAAATGTAACGGAAA
>JBBMKD010000102.1:77506498-77594034 GCA_037834095.1 Argya squamiceps | reverse complement strand
CCCCCCCCCCCCCCCCCCCCCCCCCCCCCCCCCCCCCCCCCCCCCCCCCCCCAAACACACAAAGCAATGTGACTGAAAAGAGCCCCAGGAAAGTGAAAACATTCACAAGAGGCCAACCCCAAGCACTTGCATGAGTTCATGAAAAGTGTAGAAACAAATGAGATGGGGGATCTTGGTGTGTTGGTGCAGGGCTATGGTGACTCTGGAGTAACTGAGACACTGTGGAACAGACCGTGTGACTGCCCACAGGCTGTCTGGGAAGGATGGTTTGGAAGGGAAGGAGTGGCAATTGCTTTCAATGAAGGAGTGCTCCAAAAACCATACATGAGCTTCTGGAGTGAAAAATGTGGTAGTCTGGGGCACAGACTTGTACCTGACTGCCATTGGGTACAGACCCTTCAGGATGAAAACCAGACAAGTTTTTATCCTTTGCTGGTAACTAGATGCTTTAACTGCCAAACGTAATAATGGCAGTAAGGCTTGTAGACCACAGTAATAACATAGTTGCTTATGAAAACACAGAACCTCATGTGCCTCAGGTGCCACATTCGGGTTCTTAACTGTGTTGTACTTTCCATTTACATCTTGCCCATGCCTGGCTCTCTGAAGTGTCATGAGGAGAATCCAGCTGTAGGGTTAGGATTGAAGTGCCGTTGTCAGCAACACTTCTTGTGGGTTATCTAAAATAGATACATTCTGATTTCACACCTTCTTGGTTATGTCTCTTTGTGAAGCAGGAAAGTGTTAATGCAGCAGAGTCCAGTTGCCAAGTCAGTGTAGAAATTGAAATGGGATCAGAAGTCTCTTGGTTACTTCCACTCTTTTCGTTCCTACAGAGTTAATATAGGTGAATCTGCTTCATGAGCTGGTGCTGGTAAAGTACAGCTGGCTCTTAATGAATAGAGGTCATAGTGCCAAAAGCCGTCCTGCTTCACAGTAGGTTTTTTCCCCACTCCTTTTGGAAAAAGGAGGAAATTTCCAAGCAGAAGGGATATTTGCAGAATGTTTTGTAGTTTATGTTGTACCTTCCTTTCTGGAATATTATAAAAATGTGTCTAGCAGGTGCAGACATTAAATCAAAAGGTAAAAATTTAAAGAAAATCTCTAGTAACTAGTAAATATGAATTTCAGTTTACTTAACACCTGCTCAAATCTGACAGCTGAAATCAGAATGCCTATTAGGACAAGATGTAATTTTCATGTCTTTCTCAGCTGAGATTTGTTGTAGAAATGGGATATCAGTCTTTCTCAATCTCACTTGCTTTTAAAGGACCACAGCTCACTACTGTAGGTAGGAGAAATAAAGGACTGGGATATATTTTTCTGGGAAAACCCCATAATAGATGATTCTGGTACAGGATGCTGAGGGCTTTTCCAAGGAATTCTTTTTAAAAAACCCAATTTGCTACAGTCCTGCTGCCAAAGTTGAGGGGAAAAGATCTCTGAATAAGTTCAGTTATTTACATGGTCTGCTAGACTGGAAAATTAGCAAGTTTTATAAACAGTAAAAACATGAGAAAAGCATCAGCTTTTACTATACTATTTGCTAGCATGCCTTTCTGCTTTTATAGGTGGCTGTGTCTGTTGGTCTTGCCTTTGGAGTACTTTGTATTCAAAGAATTCTTGAATTACAAAAAAGCTTTAATATTGTATAACACCAATTGGCTTCTACAGCCACTAAGAGTGGCTAGCAGTTTTAAAGATCTCTTTGTTTCCTGACTGGCTGATGCATAATTACAACATGTTTATGCTTATTTAACTTTGGACTTGCACTCAGATTTCATATCCTATTACGAAAAAATGTTGTAAAAACAAGAAATTCTGAATTGCTTTCTAAATTAACAGAATTGGCAGGAATTTTACAACTGAATGAGGGCTTGAAAATCTAGTTGATTAGTAAGATCTTGCCCTGCTAATTAAGTCTATTTTTAAAGGTATTTTAACCAATAATTTTTCTTTCATGCCTTTGATATTGCTTCTTAAGGAGAAGGACTGCAGTCTTCTTCTGGAAGGTGGAAGGATGGTTTATCTTGCAAATTTGTGCTGGAATCAAAACTGTTGAATTAATACTTGTGTTACTATGTTGAAAAAGTTATCAGTGGATGGACTACTTTATTCCACGAAGCAAATAGTAGAGGGTATTTAGACAAGACTTGCAGCTGATTTCAGAAAACAAGCAAACTACTTTTTGTCTCCTTTTTTTTTATTTAGTTCATTACTTTCACAGAAATTAATTTTACCAGTGAAAGACTTGCAAGAAAACCTTTTCAATAGCTTTCTTTTCTTTTTTTTCTGAAACATTTTGGTATGAAGCAAAATCAAGAAGTTTACTTTCTCTGTAAGTCACAAGACTTGTAAGTCTACTTCTTAAAAGGCACAAATATGATTCCAAGTATATCATAAGACAATTCGTCCACCAAAGATGTGAGAAAAGACTGCTAAAACATGATGCCAAAGTTTTACTGGTCTAACAGTAAAGAGCTAAAAGCATTGTAAAACTGAAGACTGTTTCCTTACAGTAATGATAAAATAATTTAAAAACTGCAGACCACAATTGTTGCCGTATGACTGCCATTCATTATTTGCCTTAAACAGAACTTTAGCAAACTATAAACAAATCTGCACCATTGGTTGTATGCGTACTTGGCAACTCTGTAATTTACGTTATACATTGCATATTTCTATAACTTCCCTAATCACCACAACTGGAGCTTACATTTTATTTTAGAGGGCATGAATATTGGTGGTAAATATGTATAGTTGATTTTATATGTATAACTGTAATTTTAGGCATAAGTATTATTTTGTACATGACTGTAGTTGATAATCCAGACCACTCAGTAATGTGATTTACTGTTTAGTATATTTTCCTGAATGTTTGTTCAGAGGTGGACTTGTAGGAAACTTGTTTACCAAGGCACTGAGGGGCTAAGGAAGCCAAACATCCACTGTTTAATTTTGTCTCTTTGCAATTATGAAATCTGATAGAACCAACAGATTCTTCCTGGTGGTGGTAAAGAGTCAGTGTGGGGAAGCTGAGTTATTTTTTTGTCCTGTGGACTCTGAAATGAGGCTATTGAAACACTAGAAGACTGAGTGGTACAGCCAATTGTTATCTCAGGAAGGAACACTTAGAGGAAATTCAAGGACCACCTTTTAAGGACACCAACTTAAATAGTAAGCAGCTAAGGTGGATAGCAGCAATGATTAAGGTGAAGTCTCCTCTGTCTGGGGGAGGATGAGAGAGAGAGAAACCTCGTGGGTGGAGAAATAAGATATCAAATATCTTCTACTGTGTTCAATGAATCTGAACTTTTTGATGTCTGAGGACTGAAGTCTATCTCTATGTCCCTGAAATAAAACTGCTGTGCAATCTTCTTTTGGATTTGGTTTTTGTTTATGGTGTATTGTTGTTGTTATTGATGAGAATTTTTGGGGTTTTGTTTTTTTCTCTTTTTCGGTCCTTTTGAATTTTTAAGTGGTGGAAAGCTGCCAAATTGTGTATTGCCCAGAGACTACCACCAGATAGCAGTGTTGTTTCTGTGCTTAATGAGGCAGGAATTGATCTTTAGCAATTGATCTTTAGCCTTGTACTAAAGGAAAGGCTAATGGAATTTACTTCCTTCTTGGTAAAGGCTGGTATGTCTTCCGCTCACATATCTAAGAGCAATTAAATTTAAATTTAAAAAAAACTCTGGAAATTACCTTTTAACTGATTATGATGTTGAAATAAATATATGGTGTCAGATGATACCATGACAAGTTTGGTTCATTTGGTATCCTTTCTATAGTAATATTGTACTTTTATAATAGCATAATATGAGACATGGGCCCAATAAATGGAAAACCAAACCACTCTGCACAGTTCAGTCCATATTTCACAAATGTAACTTCAGTTTTGAATTAAATATCCATTTCTTCTACTCTCAGTCTAAGCATTTGTCTGGTTGTCAGGGTTGGCACTTGACACTGGAGTGTGGCTTCCAAAAATTTTTATGCCTGCTGGGTGCAAGAGTCATAACCTGTGAACTGTTCATAATTTTTTTTAGTAGTGAAGTTTTTGACTGCATGTTGCAAAATTAGCTGTGATGTCACCTTGCCAAAGACTAATGCAGAAGTTCCAAGACTGAATAAAGGAACTAAAATATTACTGGCTATGCAGTTATCTTTGGACAGTCTCCAGGCTGAAGATGTTTTTTCATTGTAAACTACTAGAAGTCTCAGTGTGAGACCATTTCTTTGGACCCACCACAGGGACCCCATGAGTGCCAAACCTAGAGGGGGAGAAAAATTATTGTCAAATACTCAAGGAAACCCAGCAAGTGTGGTCTCATCACCACATAAATCCCCACACAAGTCAGTTTTTTGCTGCATGGTTTCTTTATTAAGGCCTCTCTTTAAAGCTCCAGTGTCAGAAATTTGAAGCCAAAACAAAAATGTATGAAAGATTGCCTTGGGCAAGTGGATTTTCAACTCTGAGTGCAAGTGTAGTACATCCTTGTTCAAACAGATGAACGCTTTATAATTAACTTCATTATTTTCTCATTTAAGAGTAGCTGTTTTACTCCTGGTTTTTCAAAGTGTGATGTATTAGCGTGCAGGTTGTTCATCAGTAGCTACTGGCACTAAAATGCCACTGTTGCATGAAAGTAGAAAGAGGGCCAAATGATTGATGAAGTGTTTTGTTTTGTTTTATACCCTTTGTGCTACAAGGATCAGAACCTCTGAAACTCTGCCTGTATCTGCAATGTAAACAAAACATTCCTCCCAAGGAACTGACTTAAAGATGCTGAGTGGATATCTTATAGTGGCAAGCAAATGCTTACTGTCTTTTCCATGAGTGTACCGAGAAGTGCACAAACCCCTTGTCCCCAGTACAATTTCAGATTGAATTTTGATAGTTCTGCCTCATCTCTTAATATGCCACCTATTACCTTGACAAAGCACCAGTTTCTTTGACCAGACAGGGGAAGTTCAATTGTATTTGTAGTCATCCTTGCACATTCCTAGAGTCATGCTCTAGAAGGTACAGAATACATGTTTGAATGAATTCTTATAAATAAAATAGCATTTTAACTATTTTTTCCCCCAACTCATATCTCTGCCTTTAGCAAGTGTAGTTTTCTCAGTGTATCATTATGAGGTATTGTGTGTGTACTGCATGTTGAACTAAATTTGTCAATCTTTCAGTCAGAGCATTAGTATTGAATTACAGAAAATTACTATTGGGATGAAAGTGTGCATATAGGAAACTCTTCACTTGGGCTAGTACAATCCTCTCACTTCTTCCTCTCTTCAAGTCTTTCTCATTTATCCTGGAAAAAAAGAAAAGAAAAACTGTTATGACAGCAGCAATTAGCTTAAAATTTGTATTTGCAAACAGTTTTGAGTGATGCCATGCTTTTTTACTGTTTCTAGCTATACTTCCTCCAGTGTGGTGTGGGAGTGACTTTGCAGAAGAAAGGGAAAGAGGGATAATGAGTGCTATGCTGAAGTTCTTACTAAATAAATTGGCCATATTCAAAAAATGAATATGGCCTCTTCATTGGGAAGAGAATTTTACTCGCCTAAAAATTAAGACAAATATATTGCAGGGAAGGGAATCTGGTATGGTATCTTCCAAAATACCTGCCAAGTCCCATTGTAGAAAAGTTAAGGAAAGAAAGCACTGGGAGAAAGGCACTGTTAGTACTCTGTGCAAAATCTTTTCTCGCTGACCTAAAAGAGAAGAAGCCAGCAGTGGTAAAATCTGTAAGACTGCTGATACAATAGGAATGTCAGAAGCACTCAATGTGTTAGAAAAGGTGAGAACAGAAGGACATTCTGTAGTAGCCGACAACCTCCTGTTTTTCTCTTGAAATGAGAAAATGAGAACTGTGGTTGGCTGGTGCAGAGAGCTTGTTGATGCAACTTGGACATGGAGTATTTTGCCATAATATTAAAAAAACTTCTCAACTTTCTACCTCCTGCCCCAAATAACCCAACCCACACTGCTAAGAAAATCCCAGAAACCCGACACCATAGTCTGGTGAGACACTGCTGTGAGCTTAACTGTGTAACTTCTTGCTTAGACACCTGCCTGTTGGTTTGGGACAGCAATGCTGCAGCCTTCTAGACTACAGCAAACTTTGCATTATCCTGTCCAGGTCCATGGAAGCCTTTTGGTGACTCTCAGATGTGGCTTGTATATTCCTTGATTTTTTGACTGCAACACAGGCTCCTTTGATAAAGTTTCACTTTCTGCTTCTCTTCTCCTAAATATCCCCTTCCATATTCTTCTAAATACCAGACTTCCCTAGAAGTCTGGAAACTTCCCTTGTCCAAAAGAATTGGACCATAAAATTCTCCTATACAGCTCCTAGATTTAGAAAACAGCCTCTGAAAGTTCTGAAGCAGACCACCCCAAGTAATTACTGGCTGGTAACCAGTTATGTTTGAAGCAGCAAAGTGGCTGGCACAAGTGACCTTTAACTAGAGTTTGTTAGATCATTAATGATGAGGGAATGAGTCTGGTCCTGATAATTATTAGCTGGTGAGGATCTACTTAAAGCCCCTGAACAGAACAGAGAGCAGATGTTCTTGTTGGCTTGTACAATGCATGGTGGGATGCTGCCCTACTGTGCTGGGAGTCAGTCTAAACAGACATGCTGATTCAGTGGAGGTCCTGAGGAGCTTCTGTTACTTTTAGGCTTTCAGGATCAATTAAAGGTGACTTATTAGCCAAAAAGTAAGTACACACACATAGTAGAAAAAAGATACAGTAGGGTGCAGCAACTGGAAACTAAAGCCATACTACTGCAGACTGAAAAGACTCTCTTTAGTAGTGGAAGAAATTAACCTTTGGAAAAAGTGATGAAAGGGTACTGGTGACTTCCATACCAACAGAGCTGCTCATTCAAGGCTGCTCGTCTTTCAGACAGGATTTTTCTGATTTTCAAGCATAAGCCTTATGACCCATATTTAGACATTTTGTTGGACTGGGCTTCTCTGGGCTTAATGCATGAGCACTAATGTCTCAAGTCTCTGCTCTGTACATCAGCTTCAGTTCTGCTTTTGATTCTCCTAATGTTGCTCATGGCCCCTGAGCACGGTGCTGATGATGGAGAAAATTGGCCTACCATTTCTAAAATTTATGGTACTGGTTGAATTTTGAACTGACATTTGACATTCCGAAAGTGAAATTTGGAAAGGTATACTTTTTTTTCTACAACATAGATTCTATATTTGTTGGCTTCAAACAAAATTGGAGACCAACTACTGAAGCCAATGCTTTCTTGTTGTATTTTTGATGGGGAAAATTATGACAGTCTTAGGCGCTGAGATCTGGATATCACATCTTTTTAAAAGACCTCTGATTAGAAAAATGGCTACAATGGTCTAAAAAGAGAAAGTTTGTCTGCTGAAAGAAATTTTTTAGCAAGACTAGTGATTTAAAACAAACTATCTCTGGAAAAAAACATATACAAGGGGTGAGCATTGGGTTTTTGCAGCTGACAGGATGGTTTCTTTGTCCTTGTTGGCGATCTCACCTTCTTTTCCATTTCTCTCCCACTCTTCCAACTCACACACACCTTTGCTTAGTTTTACTGGTATTTATCCAGTAGCCAGTTTGTGTAATACTGCACACAAGCACTTCTTGCAGAAGGTAGCTGAAGGTATGGCTCTATCATTTGTATTTTTGAAGACTGTTTTCAGTCTTTCTTTGCTACAACAGATATCCCTGTTATGATAATGATGGATGGGAATATTTAAGAAATTACATTTTAAAAATGGGAAATTATTACATACGAGTGACAATAATTGTCTTCTCTGGCCTCCAATATTTCTCAAAAATTATGAAAAGTAGAAACGTAGAAAAGTAGATGCAGGTTTTTTTGGAACTACTGGGTTGTGAAACTTTCTGCTGAAAATCTAGAAGTGGTTTAGCCTTGAAAAATATTACAAGTTGAAAGCAGAACTGATGGGAACCAAGATTAACCTTCCAGTTTGGCTAGCCTAAATTTGTAATACTAGCAAATTTTTTAATGATCATTCTTAAACTAAATGGAGCCTCTGCATTATCTGTGGGTAAGTGCTTTTCTTTCTTCTGAAACATAATTTTAGACTGGACTGAGTTGAAGTTGGCATTATTCCCTGTGCTCCCCATGATATCAAAGTGCACCATATATTTTAACTTTTTAGTAGCTTCTGCCAATGAAAACATAAGTTATAATTAATAGCCTCAGCAGTTTTGCTGCCAAGGGTTCCTGGCCACAATTCTTAGTTTGCTTTATGCTGTAGATGCCTACTTCTGAACCTTGTTAACAATTTTTTTTTTCCTTGCCAATGTGCCAATGATTAAAGGCTACTGCTGGCCAAAGAACTAGCCCTACTCCAAAAAGAAAAAAAAAAAAAAGCATGTCTATATAGTTAATTTGATTCTGAAAAAATATTTTTGAGATAGCAAAACAGGAGCTAAGCACCAAAAAGGAGCTAAGATCCTTGTTGAGGTTAAAGCACCATCTCACATATCAGTCAATTAATTTTTCTAAAGTAATTTTTTCTATAGAGTTCCATATTGTAGATGGAGTGTGTTCTGATGCTGAAAAATGACTCTACACAATAAACATAGGGGGGGTTAGCAGGTTGAGGTCTTATCTCTTTGCTCTCAGGAGCATCATGTAATTAATTGCCCTAATAATCTCAGGCAGATTAGTAAAATCTCTTCCACAATGATATGATACTTTTCAATTATTCAAGTATATATATGTTTCTAAATATATGATCTGATTTCTGACTGTAGAGGTAGTTTGAGAAATGGAACTCTAACACAGGACCTTTAGGAAAAGGTAATTTTTCTTGCCAAAAAATTAGGTCTGGTCTCCCTGGAATTTTTTCATTCTCTTTTCGTGGGGTTGGACCACACAGAATGGTTTTATGTTATTGACAACTGAAGTTGGCTGATGAACTTGCTTTTGCTGAATTTGCTGTTAGACAAGTGTTTTTACATCCTGTAGAAATGTTTAAATTTTTTTCCCCTGCATTGCCTTCATGGTAGTCTTGCTAATGTAATATAAGCTGGCTATTGGTGTGGCAAGACTCTGATGTCTCGTTCAGCTCTTTGCTTTTCTTCCAAAGAAGCTTTTGTTCTGCTATATCATTTTGTGACTGAGCCTTCTGTGGAAAGTGCAGTGTGGGTGGTTCAAACACTGTATCTGATCAGATGCTGTTTATGTAGGGCATTTGATTAATGAGCACATGTCTGAGTGGGATTAATTCTGTAATAAGCGCCTTGGACAGACACAAATCTAAGGAACGGATTCAGACCATCTTCTGTCATCTTATTCTGTAGTGCTTAGTGACTGCGCTGAGTGAAATTTCAAATGGAAACCTCAGAGGTGGAAAACCTATGTGTAACTGATATCTTTTCTAGTATTGTCATTTCAATACTTTTCTCTACTTTTTCAGAACAATAATGATTTGAAGAGGGCTAATTAAATGTTTTAGTGCTATTTACTTAGTGCAGCATTCTGTGGGCACTTGAGATGTCCCAGCAGGCATTGCCTAAATCTGTCTGAAATTTAGCTTTGTCTCATCTTTAAACATGAATCTCCTCTTTCCTTCCTGTCCTTCCTGTCCACCTGGTAATAAACTACTTTTATAGTATCTAATTGTTCCTCATACACATTTTGTATTTATTATACTATGTCAGTCTTATCAAAAGGTGATCTGAAGTGCTCATGTAGTTTGGGACTCTCTCTTTGCTTCAGTCTTTTAATAAATTCTATGATAGGCTTAGCTCTTAGAGGGTGATGTTTCCTATTTTTAGAAACATTGCTGTATTTGATGAGTCATAGTACTGTCATCTTAGCTATTTCTTTAAATTTTGCATTTAAAGGGAAAAAAATCTTCATAGAAATAAACTTCCCAGATTAGAGTTTGTTAAATGCTCTAAACTGATCTTCTGCTGCCAGGACAAGTTTGCATCTAACTAGAATCTCAGAAGTCCTTTTTGCTGTATCAGAGGTGTTGGTTTGAGTGTCTGGCAAGGTAGCCTGAGGGTCAATGACTTGTTCTGGTCAGTACTATACAGTTGAATTGCAGGAGTCTCTTGTTTAGCAACCAAATGGAGTGTGAATTAAATAAACATTCCTAATTTTCTAACTCTGTGACACCAAGAGGACCAGCCATACTGCTATGACACTTCCATCAGCAGGGCATTCCATCTCTCCTGAGAAGTAAAAGATGATCTGTGGAACAGCTGGCCAGCTGCAAAGACATGGTTTGAAAAACATTCATCTTGGTCTGTTACGATTTGTAAAGCTTGAGAATAGTGATTGCTTGCAACTTTAGCAACACTCATTCCATTCTTGCACTCCCCACTGGACTTGCACCAGTGGAGAACCAAGAACCAGTAGGATTAGAGAGGCTGAAGCTGTCAGTGCTACGTTTGACCTCATATCTTAGCATGGTTGTGCTGGCTCAGATGCAATAGCACTAAAACTGGTAGTGTGAGACAGTGTAGGGAGCTTGCATTGAAACCTGAACCTGCCAGGTGGAAGGTAAATCCCTGCATGCTCCAGTGTATTGCCAAGTGTGGTAACTCTGGTGGAGAGTAGTTTTGTGTGGTCCTTTTTGGTCCATTTTATTGTTATTGTCATTAAGTATATGTATCTTCCTCTAATTAGGAATTAAAGTTAACATTGCTGCAAATTGAATGGTGTTTGTTCTATGGCATGAATGTAAGCTATGGGAGGACAGTAGGATGCAGGTTACCCCCTGAGGTTAATTTAGGCTTAAAAACATAACTAGAGAAGAAATCTTGATAGAATAATGGAGAGGTTCCTGCTTTTAACTATCCTCAAATGGATCCTACCTCTAGGGGTCTTGAACTGCTGCAGGAAGAACCTCTGCTGACAAAATGCCTTGAAGGTCAGCCTTTCCCTGTGAAGGCTTTCAAGAGGTATTTCTTGGCCTCTGAGGCAGCTATGGAAGATGCTTCAGGACTGCTGAGCAGCAGAACAGAAAGTCCTCCTGTTGGTATCAAGAACAAGTGAACAAAAAACTGCTTATTTTTCCTATCAAGGTTTGATAGTAAAAAGCAGGGGTTTGAGATCTTGACAGCTTTTCATTGCTAGAATATTATTTTGATCAAATAAGCAGTAAGAAATAAGGGGGGTTTTATCCTCTCTGTTCAGGAAATAAGAAAATGAAAAGGTAGTGAGAGAGCAAACATATTGACTTGCATTGTAAAACACTGAAACCACTTGGAACTATAAGCTTTCTGTCTTCCCATGACTTCTTGCTGTAATTCTTTTCCAGTTTAGTGGTTTACCTACAAGCATGCATCCAACAGGACTGTGCAGCTCCATAGGCAGGAGACCTGGCAACAATTGTGTGTAGAGAAATCTGTGTTTGTGTTGAAGAACTGATGGGACATGCCATGCTGTGAAAAGTTAAGCTGGAAAATCAAAACCTGACTGTCTTTAAACAGAAATACAATCTACTTACTGCAAGAACTCACTAGATTTCACAGGTGGAGAGTGGCATTTCTTTGTTTGTGTTCACTGCTATAGTCTGCCATCCAACAAGAGCTGATGTAGTCCACACTCAACTGAGTATCACTGCAGCTTTCCAATAAACTACGGTTAAAGTAAGCATATTTTAAATCTCGAGTATCTCTTGCACTTGCTGCTGTGTATAGACTTAAACTGTGCTCCTGAAAGCTTCAGCCTACAGCAGATACTATGCCAGAAAACTTTAGAAGACAGTCACTTTCTCACCCACAAGTTATTATTACCCATGATTATTTTTTGCTACAAAATTTATTATAAAATTAACATTTAACCAAATAACCAATATCATATGGCTTCTCTTTCCCACATAGAATCACAGAATTTGTTGCCTTAAAAAAGATCTCTGTAGGTCACCTGGTAGAATCTCCTGCATGGAGCAGGGTGAACTCACGGAATCACATGATATTCTAAATTGGAAGAGATCCACAAGGATCACCACATCCAACTCTTAAGTCAATGGCCTGTACAGGGCTTAAATCCACAACCTTGGTGTTATTAGCACTATACACTAACCAACTGAGCTAGGTGAGGCTACCAGCACATCATGAAAAGGTGTTATTTAGCTACCACTCTGTAACCAGAAATTTTGAGTTTCCAGCTCTGAGCTGCTTTAGTGACAGCATGCTAAACTAGTCCCTGAATAGTAGCAGCAAGGAGCTGCTTTATTAGCTTTATAAAGTTGCAGGTAATATTTAAAAATAAAATACTCAAACAAAAGCCCTGGAAAAAAGAAACTTTTGCTTTGGTTCCATGAGTATGTGCTTTACCTGAGGTGACACAACGTACAGGTGTGGGTAGCGCTGTCTAAGTAGAGCACTGTGTGGCAGCACCTGACTGGCAGAGCTCTTTTGGACAAAAATGATGCCCCTACTGAATGTTATTAACTATTTTCAAGCTCTTTCTAAAGCCAGCGTATGGAAAAAATTGCAAGCCTTATGTTGGAAAGCTTTTGTTTTTTTCCTTCTTGAATATGGGATCTTATTGTGAGTTTGGAAAGGCATGCCTCTGCCACTAACTCTGGTGGTCTGAAAGAGGGGAGATGCTGCCAGTCTTTGTAAAGCTGCTTTTCACTATGTCAAGTAGATGGAAGGGTGTGGTAAATTCAAAAAAATCAGAAAAACAAAACAAAAGGCAGGCTTAGGAAATTGTTTAATTGAAGTAAGAGCTCCAGTAATTATGTCTGAGGCTGCACAGAGGGAGCCCAGCAATGGATACATTTTTCAAACTGTTGGAAGGCAAAAATATTATTTGCAGGCCCAGTCACCAGTTGAGGTAATTTATTTAAGGGGAAATTGTGCTATGGTGCTTCTTAGTTTATATGGCTAGGTATGCTTTACATAGCTGGACTTGTAATGTGATATTGGTTATGTTCTTGAAAGGAGACCATACTCCAAAGAGTTAAAATTAAAATTCTCTTGTGGGAGGTGGTGGCACTCTTCACTGAAAGCAAGTACTCTGATTTCTTTTGCTGCTGTGCATCCTGGTGGCATTTTGAAAGCTGTTCAGTTCAATAATATGGATATTGCATGTGAGTTCCTCTTTTGGTCTAATAATGTGAAAGGCAGAACAAAATGTGGTTTGCTGGAAGTGCTGCAACTTGTGGAGTGGTACAGAGAGAATGTTGAGTGGCTCTTTTTTTTTTTTTTTTTGTGCAACCCTGGCAAATACTTCTTGTAATGACAGCAAGCAGAGAGTGAACCTGCCTTTACGTGTGGGCTAATGATCCTTGCTGTCTTTTATTGTTTAGGTCTCTCAGTCTTGGGATGAATGGCAATACAGCTGAAGCAAGCAGCCATAGTTACATTGATCTTTGGTAAAGGCAGCAGCTTGTTTGAGGCAAACCATTTATTTTTGCTTGCCATGATCTGCAGTTATAAAGCTTAGGCAGCAGTATCAGTTTAAGTTTTTGGAATATAATGAAAATTGATTTTTAGTGTGCTGGTGTGAGAAGTCTTGATGGAAGGGACTACTTCAAACTCACCACTTGTACTGGAATTGGAATGTGTCAGGATTGTAGATTATAAAATTTGAACTGCAAACAGTAATTACAGATACTGTGTTTGTTACTGTGACCTCAACTACTGGAGCCAGAGAACTGTCAGGACTCTTTAGGGAAAGCCCATGGAAACACAAGAACAGGGCAGGAGTATCCTGTCCACTGTCACAGCTTCCTTTCAGCAAAGAGGTCACAGTCAGAATACATATTTGTGGCTATGTATAGGGCTGGATATTGCCTATTACAAAATCTTTGCTGAAGCTGAGAAAGGAAAGAAGGATTCTGCACAGTAGGATATCCCTTAAGTATAGACCTTAAATAAGTATTTGGGAATGTGCTGTTGCTATATATTTCAGGCTTGAAGTTTCTCATCTCTTATTCTGCAAAGTGAATTTTGAAATAGAGAAGTTCCTCACAGCAATAAAATTCAGTTTTTATCTATGATGTTATTTTGGAAGATATATGAAGAGGTTCTGACTTTTCAGCAGCTCAAAGGTGTGTTTGTTTTGGTAGCAATTTGCTTACAGTGTTTTATGATGGTGCAATGACAGAAATTGGTTGGTCTATCAGTACAAGCCTTTTAGGACTGAGATCATATTCCACTGAAATGACTTGCATGAAATTCAAATGTTAATTTATGTTTTTTGGAAAAGCACATGAAGCCAAAATTGCTATTTACAACATCTGTAGAGAATATTTACTGTACTTGGCTCAATCCATTCATCTGTTGGGATAGAGCTCATTGAGGGGAAAGGAGAAGAAGGTGGAGAATGGCACAGGAACATTTCTTTTCCTCTTTGAACTTCTCCTTCTCTGTTAAAGAAGTTTGACATTTCAGTGTAGAGCTGATTAAATTATTCCCAGAGATTTAACATCTGTATCACTGAACCAGCTCAAGTGATTGGAGCAAAGAGACTGAACAAAAAACTCTGATGTAACTCTGTAGTATTTATTTCATACAATCTGTTACTGGGAGACTGGGAGGAAAGTTATAGAAATCTCTGTATTCACTGTATATTTTTATTTTGAATATGGGACAACATTCATGCATAGAGAAATAGACAGTATTATGAGAAACTAATTTAAAAAATGTTTATGGATTGTTGACCAGTGCCGGTGCTTTAAAACTACCATGGGAAGTGAGGGGGTGAAATTGAAATGTTCCTGTTTTGTTAAAAAAGGGGGTTTCAATCAGTCGTATTTTTATTTTCAAAGCAGTTATTGCCATTCATTTTCATCATAAATAATTTAACAAATGGCTTTTTTTTCTGCAAAAAGGAACTGAGATGGGCTGTAAATGATTGTTGAAAAATACATTTTAATAAAAGTAAAACATTAGGCTAATTAAAAGCAGACACTTAAAGAAAAAAGCCTTGAAACTACCAACCCTTTTATGAAAGTAAAAGTTCAGTCTTATTTGAATGTTCTTATATAATGAATGACTTTCCTGTTGTAAAATGCAACTGTAGAAGCATAGCTGGAAAGCAGGGGGTAATATATACAGACAGTTATCCAGATGGAATGGCAAGATTTGTTTATCACTTCATAAATGTATCAGATTTTAAACATATATTTTATGTTATCTGCACTTGTGACAGCTCTGTGCTGATGTATCTGGGGAATGGAAGTTCCTAATTCATCACAGCTTTTTGAGAGGTCCCCAACTACCATGGCAGGTATGAGACTCCAGGGAAAATGAAGGTTTTTCTTTCCTCATTTATTTTGTGTACTTTAGGGAGTAGAAAGCACTCTCTTTCCCTTTGATAAATCTCTTTAAGTATGACAAAGTGAGAAAATGAAATCTGAAAAGCAGGAATGAACAGAATATCAGAATAAATTCTTTGTAACTGGGTATTAAAGTTTGTAGTTTTTGTGGGAGGTGTTTGTTTGTTTGGTTTGGATTTTCTTTGGTCTGGGAGGGGGTTTGCTTGTTTGCTTTCCTACTACAGAACTGGGCACACTCTTCTAGATGTGCTCTTACAAATAGAAAATAGAAGGGAATAAACAATTCCATTACCCTGCTAGCATGCATTGTGGTATGTAGGTGATTTTCTTTGCTGCAACAAAGGGCACACTGCTGACTCTTTTTAACTTCCTGTCTGTAAACATACCCAGACTTTCTCTGCATAGATACTTTCTAGCTTATCAGGCCTTGGCCTGTACTGTTGTGTAGGGTTATTTCATCCCATGTGCAGGGCTTGATACATGCATCTATTGAACATCTCAAGTTTTCTTGCCAGCCCATTTTTCAGGCTTTTACAGGCTCCTGAGTAGCAACTTGCTCCAGTGTACTGACTCCAATCTGGTATGTTATTTGCTGAGAGTGACCTCTGCCTCCATCCTGGTCATTAATAATGGCATCAAGCACTACTGACCATGTCATCACTCTTTGAAGGATAACCCTGCTGTGTGGCTGCCCACTGTTCAGTACTCCAGTCAGGGGCTGGAGTTTGATTGACTCTCAAGAGTCTTTTGATACCCTTCTTTAAGGTGAATACATAATTTGTCTTTTTTATATTGGGAATATCCTCTGATCACCATGACTTTTCTTTGAGTGTCTACAAAGAATGATTGCATCAATACAAAGGTTTTAGGGTCCTCCTTGTCTGCAGAAATATAAATCAGCTTTTGCCACTATTACACTGCTGAAGGGCAACAAAAGATGGAACAACTATTATTGGGTTGTCATTTCAATCAGGAAGAGATGCCTAGCAGAAGTAGAAAATTCTGAAGGGCTTTCTGGGTGGAAACACCAGAGCAGAAAAGCCCAACAGCCTAGCTCTAGTGTCATGGGTAGTTAAAACACTGTGTGTGCATGCCTAATGAACAAAGATGAGGAAAACATTGCATGCTGATGAAGTACTTGATTTGTTAGGGATTTTTTTTTTCAATTATTATTTGTTTATAAGCCCCTCAGTAGTTGCACTGTGTTTAAATAACTGACCAAGCACTTAAAAGCTGTTTTGGTTCTTTGCAATTGCAAGTGTGAAGGAGCCAAAGAATGTATAGGACACTTCTCTGTGTTCCTCTGCATGGTATGGCTCGACTGTCAAAGGGCAGGGGTTCTGGGTGGTTTTTGGAGAATTTGCTTTCGGAAAATGTCGTGCATTGCCCTGTCTGGAAAAAGAGCATGTGGAGCTTTTCAGCTACAGTGGGAACTGCACATTCCCAGTGTGTGAGTGTGGCTTAGCTTGGTTTGGCTTAGGAGGGTGTCTGATGCAATTTGATATTCCATTAAGTTTCAGTAGCATATAATGGTTGTATTTCTCTCTGCCTTTGGATTCAGAACACGTACAAAGAAACTTAACTCTGTATGTGTTGCAATGTTCAGTTTTCAAGCAGTTATTTTGCAAATGGTGCTTGAACAATGCTATAGAGAAGTTGTGAGGACAGAACAAGTCATTGCTGATATCTAAGTACATTTTACTGTAGTTGACTTTACAAGAGACTGCCATGTCATGTTTCCATTGAAGTTTTAGAAATGAAAAAACTAGCAGATAGATTTAGTTCTGCAAGATACTAAAAAAATATGGGGGATCCAACACTTCAAGGAAAAACACAGGCAAGTTTTTTTGCAGGCTATGTCACTGTGGCTTACTAAAGTCCTTCCTCAGAAGGGATGTGTCTGAACTACACCAGCTGGCCATTTGTACTGGCATTTGTGAAGAAGATGCCTTGAGTTAGAATAAATACCAAATTTATAGGCACTTTACTGATCAGCTTAAAATATTCTGTTTGGTTTGTTTGTTTTTTAAGGAACAACCAAAATAACCTGTCTTTGAATATGTCAATGGGGGCATGATTCTGTCCTGAATTACTGCAAGTGATCCAGTCCATCTCTTCAATTTTTAACTCCTGTGAGAAACGATAAGCTAAAAATGTGGCATGGAGCAGATGAAATCAACATACTGTGACATTATAATGAGTTGAAAATCTGATGCCAGTCTGCTGGTAAATTTAGGCCAGCAGGAGCTGTGCATGATTCGTTGACAAATAATATCATTTAGCCAAGGTGTATATCATGTTACAGCATAGGATCTAGGTGCCTTGTGCCAAAAGCAAAATGTAAAGGGAAGCAAAGCTACAAAACTGCTGCTTCCAAAGCACATGCTGGGAAAGCTCTCTGTGAGGATTAGGTATGTTATGAGGTGCTTATTGTCTTCAAGACTGGGGCAAAAAGGTAGATGTGCTTATCTTGAATAGAGCCAACTGGCTGCACACTTGTAGTGGGGTCTGGTGTGGGCCTTGTCACTGCCATAGAAAAGCTCTTGGAGCCTCTGTTCCTTTCACACAGGTAACAGCAGTGAATACAATCTCCTGCCTCTGTTTATTGTTCTTTTGGTGTTTCCTTGGCTTAAGTAACAGCAGAGGTTGTGGGCCAGCCAGTTAATACAAGTAACACAGAGCTATGCCAGGACATGGTCCTTGCTACTCAAGGGCAAGAGGAGCTGGCATAAGACACTTAAGAGCCAGGAGCCATTAGTCTAATCACTAGGTATAGCACACATTTCTAATGTTTTTATTTGCCTTCCTAGGGAAGGCCTAAGGAATTTTGCTTTCAGATATGCCAGGAATACTTCAGTTACTGTACTGGTTTACTCCTGAAACATACATGTACATGTACTGAACTTCAATAAAGTGTGGGTAAAGTACTAGGATGAAACATATGCTTCATTTTACTTACTTGAGAGGCTGAGTACAGAAGGGTTGTTGATTTATATTTGACCTGTATTAAAGTACATGAAATTTTAGAATCGCCCATAGCAGCACACTTTGTAATGGAAATAACATCATCTTTCCAGTTGGCCCTTTTAAAAATTCATTAATCTGTTCTGCTGGTCTTTGTTACTTTGAAATATCTTGCAGAAGGGAATTTTCTTTGCTAACTCAATATCCTCAAAATCAGAACTGAAAATCCTGACACTGACTGAACAAATCCATGACATTAGTGGCAATTTTAAAAATCCTGTAGTTCTGGGCAGAATTCCAGGATGAGTAGGACTTCTGGATTTGAAGACAGTGGTTTATGCCCTCTGTCCTTATGTCTAGGAGTTCATGACACAGTGGGGAGGGAACTTTATTCAATGTTAAAATGTTTGTCAATGAGATGCTTCTAATCTTCAAATGGCTGTCAGAGGCTTAATTGAGGGTTTGCATTCTTTGTTGTTTTGTTGGGGTTTTTGTTTTTCTTTTTAAGAGGTATTTTGTTCTTCTGAAGCCTTAGAAATTATGAAGTTGCCAACTTGGTCACTATTACCACAAAAATTACTGTGCAGAATACTCAAAGAAGCACACTGTTGTTCAGCTTCATGATTCATTCAACAGGGAAACATTGGATTTGGCAAACCTAACTGCCATATTGAAACACTTGAGTGGGAAAATAGACTTTCTCTGTTTCATGTTGGTCCAACATGCCATCTCTTGTGCTGGAGCTAGCATGAAAAATCATTACATCCCAGAGATGTAGCCTCTGGGTAAAAGCAATCAATGGATAAAATGGTAACGGTGCTGACTTCATTATTCAGCCTTAGCCTTTCCCTTCAAGTATGCCTTAAAGATAATGCTAACCTGGAAGGAGCTGGTTTTAGTACTATGCGAGAAGAAAATTACTTCCTCAAAATTTTATTAGCTGATATGGAAAAATGTATGAGTTTCTCTAAGATTCATCTGTTGTAAGGGAAGTGAGAAGCTGTTTAATAGTAGGGTCCATTTGTTGCATTTTAAAGGAAGGGTTATAAAAAGAAGCTTGTGAGGCACTAGTCTGACTTTAATTAGGGTTACAATGCTGCTTAGCTGCCTGTGTGTGTATCACAGATGGCTGGCAGGCATTCGGAGGTTGAAGAAACTGGATGTCCCAAAGATTGTCCTGTTCAACAGCCACATACTCTGACTTCTGTTCCTGTTAGTCTAAATGTGTAGTGCTCATTATAACTCACTCACTCTGATGGGTCTTAAGGATGTTCCTCCTCTGGGATGTGTGGCAACTGGGGTTCATGGCCAACTGAGAGATGATGAGGCTCAGAGGCAGCTCCCTGGATGTGATCCCACCTTGTTCTTTAACTGCAACCCTGGCAATAGGAGCCACAAGTTCCCACAGCTGGCTGTGGTGACTGACTCCTCTCACAACAAGATGCTGGAACTTGCAGGAACTGGGAGTGGTGCAGGCAGAATCCTGCTTGGGGCAAAGCAGTAGGAGAGCTCTGGGGACAGGATTTGAGGAGCAGTATTGATTATCCTAAGATAAATGACTTGTCAGTAGAATTGCCTTGTTTAAAGTTTAGGGCTTGGCATGCTGCAAAAATCCCAGACCCAAGGGGAGGTTAGTAAAGTTAGGAGGAAGAGAGCTACTGATAGTGAACACAAAGAATGCAGAACTTAGAACTTGGCAAGAGCACCCAAAGTAAGAAGGTACTAAACTAATTCAGCAACTGTGTCGAAATTTGTTTCAACTGAGCAGAGCCTGATTCTTGCAGGAGGAGATCACAACCAAATGACCTCTAACTCAAACAAAGACCCTGATCATGCACAGTAGCTAATAATGAATTAAATAAAACCTTTCACAATTAACCATTTTATGAGTAACCAACAACAGAGCAATAAAAACTTATTTTTTATTAGATATGTGGAATATATTAGAATAACAGTGTATAAATAATAATTTTTTTTCTCTGCTCAGGGTGCCAGCGTTGTGGATTGCTACCTGGTATCCAACCATACAAAAATATGAAATAAATCATAACCTGGTGTCTTACTGCACACTGGGTGATGAATCCTGATTTTGGGACAAGCCTAAAAGGCCTTTCCCAGTTTAACTGTGTCCCTGAAGTGAAGCGGCATGGTTGAACAGATTCCAAGGCACACCAGCTTTTGGTTTGGGGACCCTGGACAGCCTGTCCTGGCCACTGTGTATAACCTATCATCATGCTAGGACTGAATTAAAAAATGAGGGTTGCTTTCCCCTGTGGAACACAGAACACAGGCTCGATGTGTACAAGATAAATAGTAAACGGTTGGTGTCCAGAAACACAAATGCTGTAAAAGCAATGTAATGATTTTCTGAAACCATATAAAATTCAGATTGTTTCCTAACCTGCATGAGTTTGGGGCTAGGAGAATATTCTAACCAATGTGTGTCTCAGAAATTTGTGGCATTTTTACACATTTGCTTTCAAAATAAGTTTTATTTAAGTTTTAGAAACATTTCTTGCTATGTGTGATTTATTTTTTATTTTCAGAGAGCAGAGCAGTTAAAAATCTATTAAGTAGAATAGAATGCATTGGAGAATACAGATATTCTTGCTTTGTATTTTCTTACTGTCATTTAAGACATAGACTAAACTAAACAACTGAAAGAAATACTACTTTAAACAAAATACAGTCTTTTATTTTTTGGTGTGTTTCTTTTTCAAACAATTTCTGTTCAAATAACTCTGTTTTTATCTGGCAACAGACAAAAATATACTCTTCTGAAAGAGCAATCAAGAGCTAATCCATCCATCCATCTCTGCTAAAACTCCCCAAAACCCCAAAACAGAAGGCCTTCAAATGTGTCCCAGATCCCTACAGTTAGCTCACAGAAACTAAAGGCTCTCCTTGACTGTGTACCAGACTTCTTTTTCTTTGCAAGCATTTCCCCAGAGAACTAATGCTCTGAGCAGACACTGCTGTTCAGCATCAGGATTTTTTGGCTGGGCTGATCACCACTTTAGCTAAAAACTTGTTCTGGCATCAGTCAAAACCCAGACAGTAACTAAAAAAGCAATGAAAATTTTGCTTGGCTAGTAAAGACTCATATTTATTCTTTTGAAATGCTGGATGCAAAGACTGACATATATGATCCTCTAAGCAGCAGAGAGATCAGGAAATTTTGCAGCACTTAAAGGACTTGTAGGTGGTGATCTGGTGGACAAAATGCCTTCAAGGACTAGAATTCACATACATGACTGTTAGGTTTTGTGATACAATGCTCATACACACACAGAGGAGCACAGAGGAACAATGGCAATGGGGGCCTTCTCTCCAGAGAAAGTGACACCCTGTCAAGGGCCCTCCTAGGGCTCTCCTAGGAGTGTTTTCCCCAGTGTCCTGCTATGAAACCCATCAAGAAAAGTCAGAAGAGCTGCTTTCCAGAGCACTGTTGCAACTGTTGCTTAAAACTTCCCAAGTGGAATAAACTCAGGAAAGTTTTTTGTTGCCTTTTGTGACAGCTTGGTAGCAGGGAAGCTGCTGCAGCTCCAAGCTCAGAGGTCCTGTCAGTAGTGAGGCTGTGTGTTCCCAGTATGTGCACGCACAAACACCCATATGGCACACACACACATGTGCATAGCTGGCTGCACAGATCAGCACCAACACACACCCAGCACACACACCATCATCAGCACAATCAACCACAAACAGCATCAATGTCCTCGTCCTGCTTCTTTCTCTGGCAGCTCAGGATGAAGGTCAGTGAGTGGGATGTGCCTATCATATCACCCAGCTGGGAGCTGTGTTTGCAGCACTCAAGCAGCTGTTGCCCACAGCTGCCCAGTGAGATGGACCATGTGAAAGGGAGGGACAGAAAACATGTGGTAAGGGACAGGGCTCCTGGTGGCACAGTTGAGCACTCTGAGGAGGAACAGGAGGGCTAGGCTGTTAGTAATATGCTGTTGTCATGTCCAGTGTCTGACCCCCAGTAAAAGCCTCAGCAGTGACCAGTAGTGGATTTCTTTGTTATGGTGTTGTGCCCAAAGAAATGCACGAACACTAGATTTGTCCCTGGTGAAAAAAACCAAGGACTGCTAGGCCAGCACCTCCTCTTCCACTCAGGAGGAAATGAAAGCAAAATTCTGCTCTCTTTGCTTTCCTTGAAGGTCCTTCAGGGAATCCAAAACACTTGTCAGCAGGTGGGTACCTCATTCTTTGGACTGTGGGGTCCTGAAATCACAGAGAACTTGTGGTAAAAGCTGTAGAGAACAGGTGGGAGAGCAATGAAGTACACACAAAAATGACACGGGAGGAAAAATCTCTGCGGAGAAGACAGACTGGTATACCTTGGATGCTGACTGACTACATGAAAAGGATACCAAATTTGGCTTTAAAATGACTAGAAATAGAGATCTCATCATGCTCAGAGAAGGGTATTCAGTGGCCTCCACTTCAGCAAAGAAGAAAGAAACAGGTTTCTTTTCAATAAATTCTCCCTTTCTATGCTTTTGTAGAAGCACTGTGTATAGCTATTGTTTTATTGTCCATCTGTAGTGATTAAAACTCAGCCAGCACAACTTCCAATCCTGTTGTTCATCTTTTCTTAACACAGATGGTCTAGGTTTTGTTGCACCTGTGCAGTAAAATAAAACAGCCTTCTTGGGAAGTTAGTTTGAATTTCCACTGCAGTCAGCTGAAATGTTTGGGTTTCCTTTAGAGATTCAAGTAGCTTTCTTCTTTTTGTACAAATCACTTTGTACAATTTTTTCAGAAATGAAAACTAACTTGTATTGTGTTTCAGTCAGAACACTTAGCTTTGCTTACACTTAAATGCTGAATTTTTTGTTCTTTTTAGCTTAAGGCAATTAAGTGGGCTGTATATTTGGGAGAAAACAGATGAACAGGTATGCTGATAAATTGTTTTATGATTAATTTCTAGATAATGTGACCCGTTACACATCTATATTAGAGATCCTGGACCTGTTTATAGAATGGTCCAAAGGACCCCTGGCAAGGGGGCATGCTCCAGGCAGCAGAGGAAGGCATGACCACTGAGACATTTTCTGGTCCACCATGTGGATAAAAAAGCCTTCCTTCCCATAGCTGCAGGGCACAAGAGGTGTCTTTGTGGTACATGAGCATCAGGCAGAAATGTAGCCAAAATGAACCAGAGAAGCCTTGACGAGTGGTCATGCTCCATGCTGCAGAGGAAAGCAGAAAGCCTCTGGAGTCCAGTGACAATCTGCCTCAGGAGAAAATTCCTTCCTGACCCCAGGTGATCAGCTATTCCCTAAGCATGTGAGCAAGACCTGTCTCCTCATCTCACAGCCTTGTGGCCATGCCTCCCAGGAAATGCCCAAGCCCTATTCTCTCTCAATCTGAAGCCATCTCAGGGCCTTCCAAGAGAGGCCAAATGCCATGGTCCCGATCAGCCTTGGGGGCAAGAATCCTTCCCAAGCATAGTGGGTGCTATAAAGCGCTGAGACCCCATGACAACATTTCTGGACTCCATTTCTTATGGCTACTGCCTGTGGCTCCATGGAGGATGAGGGTAACAAGCTCTTCAGTGGTCCCTAGGAAGGAACATTCAAGAAGGGACATTCAAGAAGGCATTCCCTTGGTCTTGCCATTGCTACCCAGCTGGAAAGGCGCCACAGCCCCAGGCACATCCAGGGGTTGGTGGTTCTCATCTCCGGAGGGTCTTGCATCTGTTCTGTAAAGCTGAAGCAGGATTTCCCTCCACCAGATGGGCCTTGAAATGACCCCTCCAGGAGCTGGCTTTGCAGTGGAGAACCTCCAGCAGCCCCCTCCAGTCTTCTTCCCTCAGACCCCATCAAGTAATTCCACTAGCTCCTGAAGGACTTCTTCTCTGATGTTTTCACAGTGCCCCATGGCCTGCTTTGGCAGCACAGCGTGGGAGGATGTTCCCTTTTATCCCATCCCTATGGTTTAATACGAGCTGCATCAATTGGCTCCTATGTTTTGGATACGTAAATACTTATTTTTTTAGGAACAATAGACAATGGACAGTTAGTCTTCTTTTCCTACACCAATTCAATTACATATGTTTTCCAGACAGTACTACTGCTAAATTCAGCAGGGCATATGTGCATGTTACAAAAGCTCTTGTAAAAGAAAAATTATTGCAATTTCACATTTCTACAGAAGGCAAACACAATCAAATCCCTGCAGTTTTCCTATGCTTGCTCTGTTGTTCTCAAACAATAAATGTTTTATGGAAACCCTGGGATTTATATGTACATTGATCCTTTAGGGAGAAGAATAGGTCTCAATCCCCTGGGGACTCGGTTTACTAAAGATGGCCTTTTTGCTCCTGTTACATGTTGCTTCCTGCAGCATGGGACAACACCCACACCAGAGCTCCACTGAGCTCTGAGCCAGATGGACAGCTGGTGGGTATTGCTTTGTCACTAAGCAGACTGCTTTAAAATACCAAACACTAACGTAGTTATTGCAGTATGCTTCTGATTCAAAAAATGTCCGTTTTGCATTCCTCATTCCAAAACCACATTTAGAAATGCCAAAAGAAGCAATGAAGTGATCTTCCTAACATAGCAAAACCACAAGAAAACCTACTAGTGTTGAAAAATTGGTGTCCAAACTTTTGATACATAAATACTAATACCAATCACCTCAATACTAGAAGAATGACCTGTATGTCAAAGAATCCATAGGTGAGAGTGAAATCCATGCCATCATTTAAATGGCCTGATCGTATTGTGCCTTCTGACTTGGAAATATTGCAGTGGTTTGCCTTTTGGGAAGATTGTTTCCTTTTGCTTTTTGCAATTTTTTTCTCTCTTTGTTGAAAAGCTCTTCTAACAATTATTAAATAAAGGCAAACAGCTAACAGTCGTTTTCTTCCATCAAAGCATGGAAAAACATATCCATCTGCCTTTCTGTGAATTGTAAGGGAAGGGGGTGAAAGCTATGCTAAATATCTGAGGAATGATGAAGTAGGGCAAACTGCACTCTGATTTTCTGTATCAGCTGCCTAACTCATTCATCACTATTACAGTTTGCAGCTGGATATATTGCAGGGTCCTGACATGAACTCTACTGGGAGATGGAAACACCCTGGTCAGTTGACTGTACAGTGTAGTAAAGAGGCCTCTGCTGCTACTTCCTGCTGTAAATGCTTCTCTGTTGCTGTGGGGAAAACCGGTACCATTTAAACAAAAAGCTTGAGTCTAGACTGATTACCTGCAGTTTCAAATTTGGTAAGGTTTGGTTTTTTAAAAGTTCTTGTCAGTGGCATGTGTACTGGAATCTTATTTGCATTTTCCTAACTTTTTTTTTTCAGCGCACACATGGGGGGCTGTAAGTAGAATCTGAATTTCAGGAAAAAATAGATAATGCCTATTTGCTGTCCCCCATTAAAACTGTCACCAGTAGTTCAAATATACCAGCATTTTAATTTCTTCCTTGTTTTCCCCTTTTCTTCCCTTCTCTTTTGCATGTACCCACTGCTTTGACTGGGATTTTTTTTTCTGTTTGCTTTTGTTTCCTAAATATTTGCTTTTTGCTTAGTCTTATGCCCTGCCTGAACATTTAACACTCAGTTTTGAATTCCAGCCTCTTCTGGTTTGTCCTGGCAGTATCCTCACCATCAAACTTCCAGATACTGCCAGAAGAGTCCAACTCTTGTTAGCTCTGAATCTAGGAAGTGGTATGACCACATTGGAGGGAAGCCCCATCTCTTCTGAGAAAAGTAGAATGACTGAAATATGGCAATGTCCCTTAAGGCCACTAGTGTGCAGTAGCTTCACTGCAATGCAACAGCAGTGTTCAGAATATATGATGTATGGTTTTAGTGGAGAGAGATACCCTGAAAGGACAGAGGTCTTGGAAGCCTTTCAAGTTAAGTTTTGAATTTCAGGAGTTTAGAAAAGTTTATAAATTCCTTCCTTAAAATTCAGAGACTTAACCTTGTAGTTTCAGTTTGCATAGTATATATATTATACTTTATTATAGTTTTAGTAGCTGAGTTTTACTGAGAAAACTGATGTGATGCCTTTTCAGGGAACTTTTTCATCCCTGTGCTACTCCAAATAATTTCTCTATGAACCAGACTGCTGGGTTTTCTCATGACTATCAAAGGATTCTCAGTAGGCTTCAGTGCAGTAATTTTATGATATTTTATGATACTTTAAGCTATTAGTGCTGTTTTCAGCATAACAGGGTCCTATTCTAATTGTAGGACTGACATACCTTTAAGGTTGTTTTTTTTTTTAACTTTTGGAATACTAGACAGCATAGTAAGTGTAGCTTTTGTCAATTAAATATGGGAAGTGTTTATGGCAATGGTCTTGCTGTACTAGCTAGTGGAAAAGGAAGAGGATTTTCTTCTGTCTTGGACGTGGTGTGTGTGCTGTACTAAACAAACTGTGTGTTAAGCAGTTTTTTATCTTTCAACCAGGCTTTCTGTTCAGTCTACCACTTGCATTACCAAGAGTATTCACTTTCCCCTTTTCCCAAGTCTTGCAAGTAACCACAGATAGTCTGTTTGCTAGGGTGGTAAGTTCTTGAATTTGTCATAGTTACTAGCGATAAATTATCTTTCTCATAAAGACATGGGGGAGAGGAGGTCAGCATAATTACTTCTGTACTGTGGTTATGACCCTTAGAGTGAGCTAAGTAGAAAGAAGGACCTAAGGGCTTAGAAGCCTCACAGGAGGTCAGGTGGCAAACTTGACTATGAACCATGTTTTCTCTCTTCGTGACACTATTTCTCCTTGACCAGGAAAGCCTAATTAATTTCAGAAATTTTTACTTTTCTCTCTTTTCTGTCAGTGTAAGAACAGTGTTCCTTTTTTAGAAAGCTTTTAGTTTTATTTTCCTGGCTTAAATTAGAGGTTAGGTTTACAAAAACAATAAGCTGCTCAGTTTTTACAATAGTTATAAATATAGAAATGACTATTCATAAATCTAAATAAGGCTATAAAATTCAACCTGATTGTAAAAAAGATTGGAAGGGATTTTTTAGTTTATGCATATGGACTTCGTTCATCCCCTAGTCCATAAAAAAGCTCAGCTGAACCATTATAAAAAATTCAGGTCCACAATTCCACATTTTTGTATTAGATACCCTCAGTGTGACACACAATGAAAAGCTCCCTACTTGGCAATTACTGGGGATCAGGGTGCTCATGAGGAAGGCCCTAGTTTGGATTTTAATGGCTGTTGGCAGAAGGCATTATTCATACTTTCAAAAGTCTGCTGATAGCTGCTCAATGCATACCAATGGGTTCACTCAAGTCTAGTACTGGTGACATATCCATATCCACCAGCATTCTGCTGAAGACAACCGGAAAGATAACTCATTGGCAGTGATGTCTAAAGTTAGGGTGTCGTACTTCTGCTTGCCAGAGAAGGGGGTCCTGCTGCCTTCTACTATACCCAAAACACTCTTTTCTCCAGCAAAAAAGTGAAATAATGGACTTTATCTCCTTTGAATTTGGCATATGGCATCTTGTATGTAATGGCCTGTCACCTCTCAAATGTATGATTTAATGCATTGCAATATTTTTTAATGTTTTTAGAATACATCATTGGATATTAGTGCATTATGGATTTGGAGTACATTATGGATACTAGTAGTCAGAAGAGTTAAATTTGCAAGTTGCTTTTCTTCATTATGAAGTTCCATTTCATTGTTTTGTGTTCTGTCCCTGAAATACTAGTATGCTTTTAAAAAGTCTGAACCTGCTTGATGAAATGCACCCTGATTATTTCAGTAGCTGCATAATGCAGCTTCAGATAGGGTGAGAAGTCTTTTAAGGCTGCAGCAGGTCTCACTAAATCCAGCCACCTTCAAAAGATAGCAACTGGGAGCTGCACACCCAGTTGCACCTGTGTTTAAAGAGAAAGGATATTACCCCCACAATTTAAAGATCAGATTGATAGGTTTCTGTCTCTTTTTTACTGTTTTTTACTGTTTTCTGTCTTACTTCATTCCTGTTAAAGCTCTTTTGTGATTCTGTGACTACACAACCTTGGCAAAAGACCATCATGATGAGCATTTACTTCTTGGCAGACAGATGGTGTTGAATTCCTAACTTAACATAATGGGATGCCTTGCACCAAAATTCTTATCCCATGTTTTTGTGCCAACCTTTAAAAACACTTATATCCCAAAAGAAGATTGGGTGTGGACAGGGTGAAGACTCCTCTGGGTATGCATTGGGCAGTGGTGGTGTTCACTCTTTACAGAGATGCCTGAATAATGCCTCCTCCTGACCATGTCCTCAACCTAAATCCAACATTGTGCTTTCATATTCAGATTCCCTCTTCCACCCTAATTCTGAGTGTCTTGGATTTTCTAAGGTACAGTGGCACAGTCACAAGAGGATATATGAAGTTTTATCTATGACCTGGTGGTCTGAACATCTTTTTTGTGAAAACAGGTGTTGAAGTTGCCTAGTTGGAGTGCACTGAGCTCAAGTCCTCTGTCTGATGGTGGGTGCCTTATTCCCCTTCTCACTTTTGTAGGAGGTGTCTGCTTTTGGGACCATATTGCAAGGGAAGGAACTTAACCTGTTGTTGCAGGTCTTTGGCACAGAAATGGTTTTGGATGTGTGAACATATAGCACATGCGAGCACGTGATTTGGGGTTACAAGAGATTTTGCATGTAAAGCAGTCAATTAAAAATGTGAAGCATGCTGAGCAATCCCTTGATTTCCCTTGCCATGTGCTTTTTTCCTGTGAATTTCTTTCCAAGGCATGTGAGGCATGACTGTTTTTCTGCTCTGGGAATCAGTTGCTTCAGAGGCATGATGATTCCCTCCCTCTGTTTTAAAGAACTGACTATACTGGCACACTATTCTAGCACATACCTTGCCTCCTATCCAGAAAATGTGTTTTTCACAGAAATGTGTATTATTCTTTTGGAGATATTCTCTGTATGTTCCCAATCATACCATGAAGGACTAAAGCAAAGATCTCTCAGCCGGAAACTCATTAAGCCTGGATAATTTCTCTTTTTCTGGAAAGCACCTGGTGTTTTATGTACAACTTATAAAGATGATTTTACTAATCATTCATTTACTGCTGCTATAAAATGTTTAAAACTTACTCCCTTTCATGGAGATGTGTAGCATCACCCCTTGGTTACAGGTTAACACCAGGCAATACCTACAGTAATTGTAAATTGTCCTGGAATTGGTTCTTTTACCTTTCTTTGCAAAGTTTCCTTCTGGTCTGCAATGCCCACCCACACATTCATATACTCATTTGGGGAGCTCAGCTGAAGGAACTGGGCCAACAACTGGGTCTTTTTATATGCACATACAAACACACACATGCTAAATAATGAATATTTTGGTGAAGAAATGCTCAACAGTTAAAAATACGGTTTGAATTATGTACTTTTCTGTTTCATATGAATGTGTATCATTCCCATCAGAATGGGCTGTTCTGTAAGCTGGTACATTTGGAGTTGGCAGTTACTGCATTCATTTAGCCAGAAATTCTGTTCTATGGTAAGGGAAAAATATGCCACAAATCTCCAATGTTCTAAAAAGATTGTGGTGTTGCACTCAAAAGACCTAAGATGGAGATGGTGAGAATCTCAACCCATCCCTAAAACTGGATCTCATCAGTACTGCTGAAACAATTTGGCAGCAAACTCCTTTTTTTCAGGTTACTTTCCAGCCTTCTGGCAGCTATGTACTCTGCTCATCAAAACCATGAAAAAGCCTTGTAATTCATTGGCAAGGTTTTAAATCATTTACATGTGTAACTTTGTGTGTTTGAAAGGTAATGTTGTAGACATGTCATTAGCCTAGGTGATAACATAATCCATAATGCTCAGTATTTCTCATTGTAAGTAAGTTTTTTCTCCAAGTTTTATGTGCTATTTTTGCTAAGCTTTAACAGTTTGAACTGCAATTTTCCATTTTGGATATCTGTCTCAAGCAGACCTGGGGGTGGGGAAATGAGCTAAAAGTTCTTTGATGAAGACTAAACAATGTCAAAGAACAGAGGAGATTATATCCTCTCTTTTCTTAAAGTTTAGCAGCTTCTTACTATGAGGAAATTACTTGATATTTAACAGACAGCTAACTTCACGTTGAGTATTCTTCTGCTCATCTAGGGAGGGTAAAAAAATCCCAACTTGGCTAAGATATTAGACCTTTGAATAGTACTATGAACATGGTATCTGAATCAAGAGGAGAGACTTGCAAAATTTGAATGATAATATTTAATATATTCACAACATAAGTCACTAGGCTTTGAATTAGTACACTGTATGAAGTACAGTGGTGAGGATATGAGCCCTGAGAATTAACTGGTGCTTACAACTTTGATGTAGATGTACCTCATCTTTACCTGTGGAAGGAGGGGATAATTCTGCTGTAAGGTATGGATACAAGTCAATTTTCACGAGCCACTTATGTTCAAGTAATAGTACTAGTTTTAGTTCTATTTCTCTTTTCAAGTAATAGTATTTTATCCTATTATTGAAAAAAAATGAAATAATCTTACTCTGTAATAAATATGCCCAAGGCGGTACATAGAGCAACAAGAAAAAGGCAAAATGTTGAATAACTGTTTTTTCAAGGAATTCTGTTCACCCATGGCTGGTCTGGTGAGCAACCTGTGGAAGATAGTCAAAGGACACAATGCAATGCAGTATCATATATGTGTGTGTGTGTGTGCTTAGAAGGACGGGAAAAAGCAAATTAAGATCAACTTTTCAACCAATTTGCCAAAAGGAAGTATTTTTGCCTATGCCTATTTACTGCACAGAATTGTAGGCACATATTGTTTTAAAGAGAAAGTAGAATATATATATTTTTAAGAAATATTAATGTTGTTTACATTTGCCTCTAAAATCACTGTGTTAAACTTGTAATAAAAGTCAACTGCAGGTTTATTTTGTTGTGGAAATAAAACACGAACCAATTGTGCAACTTCTGGTAGAGTTTGAATTTCCATTAATTGCCAGCTGATTCTAGGACAGATGCTTCTGATAATAGTGAAGTGAATGCTACATTAACTAAAACACACACGTGTGCCCTCAGTAGGCAAACAGTGCTCAAAACATTCCCACTGCTTTACCTTGTCCTGCCTGCATGCTGGCTGTCAACATTCACTAGCAATCTGTGTCAGAAGTAGGGCTCTGCTTTGGCTGTAAGAGATCTGAGCTGCTATTCCTGTGGTTTCTCTTCTGCTCAAGAATCATTCCAAGCCTAAATTTAGTGCTTGTTTTAAAAAAAAAAATCATTTTAGTGTAACATTCAAGCTGATAACACTAACCAAAAACATGTCTGATTTTAGAGCTGCAGCCTTGAAAATGTTTGTACTGGAAGAAAGCTTCTGTTGCTCTTTGCATTACTGACCTTCGTTTTTCTCTTGGGGCTGCAACATAAAATTCATGATATGATAAGGCTTGGGAACACTTGAGTCCTTCCTATTTTTGAGAAAGAAACATTTTTAGATCAAAAAGTGTTGTTTTTATTTACACTGCTAATAACTCATCTAGAAATTTTAGTTTTATCTTGTAGTTTCAATTTAAGTCAATAGACATTTGTGAATGTTGCTTTGATCTTTTGGGGGAGTTATTTTTAGTGAGTAGAAGAAATTGTAAAATGTTATTGTAATCTTAGATACAACAATGTGTGTATTCTTAATGAATTTTTATTTTCTTAGGTATTTTTTCTGTCTTGTAACATTGCTCAATCATCGGTGTTTTAATAAAACAGACTATCAGCTGGCCCAGTTGGAACAGAAACAGATACCAGCCCTAATGTACTGATTTTAGTGTTTACCTATTTAAGTATGCAGTATTAAATATAGCAGAACTTTTACTTATGTTTTCATAGAGACTTGAAAATCAAAATTCTCAATAGGCAGCCCAACAGTCATAGTAAAAACAGGATAAAGCATCGAATGTCCCAGTGGGGGTCTAAATCTAGCACAGGGAGCAGCTGTATGTCTCACTGTATCAAACTTTGCTGTAGTTGAAACACCTGACAATTTGGGTCCTAGTTGTCAACATCTTCAAAATGTTTAAATGTTTCTCCACTTTCTAAATCAGGCTTTTCAAGGAAAAATAAGCAGCATATTAAGTTTTACATGCCTTGTCTCCCACCTGCGCATATTTGCATCACCTGCATGTCTGATAAGGTTTCAGATAATATATCAAGGTTTTACAGTTTCTGTGTCAGGAGGAAGAGTTGAAGAATGTAAGAGCCAATTCTGCAACTTGGAAACTAAGCAAATAGCAAAATTCTTCTTTTATAGATTTTTGTTGATATGCAAATATTTTACAGGATAATTGTCCTTCAACAAGTCAATTCAGCCTGGCTGTATGAGAGAATAGTAAGAAAGAGAGATATCAAAAATCTCAGAAGAATATTTCCCTATTGTGGCTGCAACTACAAGTTCCTTTACTCACTCACAGCTCTTGAATAACCCATGCAAGGAGGATAAAACCCCAAATAAAATAGTAGAGAGGATCTGCATTATTTAGGTTCAAAGTAATTTTTTTTACTTTTTTTTAAAAGCAGTTTCAATTGCATGTATGTTGGTTTTTTTCTACAAACTGGTCTTTCAATTCCTGTTTTCTGTTTATCTTTACCTCTTTACTCTTTTTTTCACTTCTTTTGTTCTCTTGCTTCACCTCCAGTGGTCACAGCCCCCTGCTTAACTTTTCATCATCTCTGTCCTTCTCTAATGCAGATTGAATTTCATATAGTCTCTTCAAAGAGAAATTAAAAGTGAATTTTTATGTATTGTAATCTATAGGATCTATTTCTTGGTTAACGTGTGAAGGAGTTACCCAAATAAATCTGTGATTGAGATTAATATCTCCTCTTAACCAACTGTGCATATCTTGACAAGACCACCAGTTTTGCCAGGTTATACTTACAACCCTTGTTCAGATGACTCCTGATATGCACAGTAAGATACTGCTCTGGTGCTTTTCTTGGATAAGAAAATATGGTTGTATGAAACAAAAAGCAGTAGTCCTTTTCAGGGCCTATGATGAGTAAGGAAGCATGAATTTTATTACTTAATTAAATTTGGAATTCTTGTCAGCAATGCCTGGTCTGCTTTGATTTGTGTGATAAAATGGAAGGATTCAAAATGTGCTTCCTGGTGCATTGTTTGAACAGCCAGTGCTTTTTTTTGTAAAGTCATAGCAAAAATAGCTTGTCTAATCTCATCCCATGAATACAAACAAAATGAATGATACCTTTGTCTGCTGCTCATGCTCAGAATTAGGTTTCTGTTGGAATTTCCTGGGTCCCAAATTCAGTTGTAGATGGAGCTCTTGACAGTTAATGGACTTATTTTTTAAAGTACCAGGATGTGGTGTGTCCAAAAGTACTGAGGTCTGCCATCAACAGCAGTAGAGCCACATGGAATTGGTAAATGGAAGCATGTAGAACCTTACCTTAGTTGGTGATACTCAGTTAAAAACCAAATTGGCAGTGAAAAATATGGGGATTGGATGTGTGGACACACTGCTGGCAAAGGTGCAAAAGGTAGAGAGCGATCAGAGCAGCACATTAAGAGAAGAGATTTATCTTGCTCTTGTGTTAGCATTACTCTCTGCTCCCCCAGGATCATCCTTAGGGCTTTATCCTCCAGTGTCATCAGTGGAGGCTAGTGCCCTCCTTGCAGTGTTGCTGATATTATGTCTAGAGGTTTTACTCCTGTTAAAGCGCTGTCCCTTCATCTTCCCCCAGTGTGCTGGAATGTTTCTTACCTATGATATTTTCTACTTTTTTACTGTTGTCACTAATGTCTGTTTGGTCTAGTACCATGCCCGCTAAGCACCTGTAGCCATGTAGTCATAAACCCTGTAATCACAAAAAGGGTTGTTTTATTCTACACAGCAGCTGGATGGAATTGATATGTCTCTGTTTCTTAGCTATCACCAGCATTTTTTTTCTCCTCCATTTTAGTGCTGAGGATCTGAGATTTCCATGCATGGAATCATGGAACCTTGTCATGGAATTCTATGAAGGAGTAGTTTCTGGTTCCAGATATCCACAGACCTTGACTGCACTAAAAGTTCACAACAGAGTAAGTCAAGTTAAAAAACTGCACATCACAGATCTGAGTCTGCACTAGATTTAGAGTTTTGCGTAATCCCATCCTTACCTTTTCCTTCTGATTTTTTTTTTAATTCTAACAGTCCAAGAAAAATTACATTTTAAGAAAGTTCAACAAATAGGTTGCTACTGCACAGTTGGGAATTTTTTGGAAATGCTGCAGTTTTAATATACTTTGACAGATCTCTTTCAAAACTTCTTACAAACCTTATAAGCAGTGATGAGAAATTATTATTATTTGGTATCTTCTGGGAATGTGGTCAGTATCTGAATGAAAAAGGGAGGATTGAGAAAAGTTTCAATCAAAAGACCATTATCTGCCTTAGATATAGCTTTCTGCCACTGCTCTGCTGTACATAATTTGATATTAAAAAGTGAAAAGCTAGGCTGACAACGAGATACACTGAAGTAAAAAAATAGCTATGGGCTGAGGACAGAGTCAATGCTTAACTTCAATGACAGGTTACATGCTTTTGTCGAATATTTGGTTGAGGGTTTTTTCTGAGATCAATTTTGATTGAACTAAACCTACTACATTTAGATCAATTATAAATTTATTGTGTGTACCAAAACACAGAGTCAATATTATGTGTATTAACACATACCTGTCCCATGAAAATTATCCAAAGGTACTCAAATAGTGGCAAGATCATTATAATTTTCTTTATTCTGTGTTCTAAAATTCTCCACAAACATCAAAGATGGACACCAGAATTAGCACAAAGGTTCAGTAGACTTTCAACAAATGATTTTTGTACTTGTCTAAAATGATGCTGACCTCAATATATTAAAAAAGAAATCAACCCTGCTGCTTCCTTCCAATAAAAGGAAGAACATGGGGGGCATGCACATTCTGTGTGTTTCTTCTGCTAATTAGAGGTTTGAGGGAACTGTGCATGAAAAACTTCCCACTGAGCTTATTGAATTTTATGTAATAGCCCTATTATCTGGTATTAGTGTTAAATGTCCATTTTCTCTCATGTCCCTGTGCTGGTAGATGAAAAACTTACTGTTTGGGCTTTTTATGTTGGCTTGATTGCTCACAGTGCTAAGTGAACACAAAAGTCCTTTTAAATGAGCTCAGAGCAAGGAAAATCTGTTCCAGTAGGAAAAGTGGTTGGAACTATTTTGGAATGTGTTGTTGTGGCTTTAGCAATAGTTAAGAAAAACTACCATGTAATGTTTTAGCTGCCTGTGGGACTCTTCAACAAGCAAAATGTATGATGTCATTCCTCCCACCGTCCCTGTTGTTTTGGGGAAGGGGGGAAGAAGGTATGGACTGAAATTATGAGAACAGTCTCCAAGATACATTTTTGTTAGGCTTACAGCTTGAGAATACTTGAGAATGTCTTTGCTCTAATAAATAAGTCTATTGCTTTGTCTGCAACTTTTCACATGCTCTACGTTCCCCATTTATTTACATCACTTTTGGTGTTCATGTCTATGGAGGCTGGTTGCTTTAACTATTAAAATTGTCACAAAGCAGATAGCTTTCTTGGATTGTGACTTGCTGATTGAATTGTATGGCCAGAATATGTAGCATGGCATAATATAAATACTCAGTGCAAGATGGTGTAGCAATATGGTAGGGAGTCTGAAAAAGCTATTATTTGTCCTTCTGTACTTCTCTGGTTCTTGTGGATTTTTTGGCATAAGCATTTTGGTGTAGCAGAAGATACAAACTGTATCTCATAAACCAATGGTAGAAAGCTAACTCTGATCTCTTGTTGTATTACTGCATTGTTGGTACATTTGTAATATAAAAAGTTAGTACTTAAATACTACTTCTGAAGGAGAACCTGAGGAAAATATAATTTGTGCTTGATCTGAGCCCTTGTATGTTTTGCTAGTACTTGCAATAAATATGAGGGATTTCTTACTATAGGAAAGTATTTTGCACTCTTCAGTATTTACTACTTTTATTCCCAAAAATGATTACAGGATTTTGATTTACCCCTAGGAGATGCCAGTCTGATTTGCTTGGGTGCCACTGGCTATGAGAGCTCCTGCAGAAGCGCATATGTGCTCATCTTGGCCTCACTAATTCTCTAAGCAGACACTGTGATGTACCCTGAGGTTTTAATTGATTCAGGGGGTGAGTATAAGGCTACATGGCATCTGTGCACTTCCTCATGACCTGAATCAGTTCAAATACTTTTCTTTGCTCACCTACCATCAACCTGTGTCTTGTGACTGTGGCTTTTGAGTGCCTTTGTGGCCCATAAAGCCAACACTCCACACAGGCAATTCAGAGCCGTCTCCTGCCAATGTTTCTCAGGCCTTTTCTGTTACATCTGCTGATGGTGACATGTTCTGAGAGAAATCTTAGACCCTAATGCGTTGGAAAGATTTTTAATTTCACTTCTAATCACTAGAAAGATTTAACCCATTTTGGGAAGTGTCATCCACTTCTGAAATATTCTCTCCCCGTGTCCCATACAAGGCCTATATTGCCATCAATTGGTGTTCATTGCTGCATGCACTTAGCCTCTAGGTAAAGGAGTTGGGGCTATTCTTCATAATTTTCACTAATTGGCTCTACAAGTATTCTTCCAAATGGTCTCCATCTTTCTTCAAAGGCCTTTCTTTAATCTTACCAACTGTGATTACTTAGTCTCTTCACCATTTCTTCTTTGACAGGTGAATTGCTTCACATATGGGATGTTTGCTTGTACAAACAGTTTTGTGAAATCATCCAGAGAAAGGAAGCAAATCAGTTAAACTAGTGAGGTAAGGCGGGTCAGAGCAATAGCTCTGACAACAAACAGTGGGAAAGATCTTCCTTTTCTGGGTTATCCTAAATGCTGAGAGCAGGCTGTTCTGCTATTGCCAAGCTTTTGACATCTTTCAAAACTGTAATGAGAAGTTTAAACCCCTACTGGTATCCTTTGGAGGGAAAACTGTTCATGAAATATGAGCTACCAACTGAAAATAATAGCATATTTTGAACCTGGGAGTCAAGTTAAATTAATGTCACAATGAAAAGACAGATATGATAATCTTTCCTGTTGCTCATTTTTTCCAGTTCAGGCATTTGTTGCTTAATTGTGACTGACTTTACGCATAAATAGCTTTGCAGGGTTAATACATTTCTTTCTAGCAAGTATCTGGATACTTTTCCACTTAAGACGAGTCAGTGTTCTCCTGGTGCCCATTTCCTCTCTGCTTCCTTCCCCCATTCAAAATGCCCTAGGTTGTGTTCAAATGGGAAAGGCATCAGTGTATCCACAGACATCCAGATTAAGCACAGAGCACTCAGATTTAAAGCCCTGCAGTGGAGGTGTGTGGATGGTAAAGACAAAGCTTTCAATTTGATATTTCAGCCTGGATGCAGGAGACGCAGCTTTGCCTTGTTACAGTTTTATTGAAACTTTTAACAGCAGTGATGGAGGAGCGCTACTTTTAAAGGCAGCCAGCGTTTGCCACAGGGCCCGGCTGAGCCCCTCAGCCACGGGCGGGCGGGCGAGAGCCCCGGGGAAAGCCTGGGCAAGGGAGGGCAAAACGCTGCCCGGCAGCCAGGGCTGAGCCCGGGGAACCCAGCCACAAACAGCCCTGCCAGCCCCGAGGGGACAGCGGGAGCAGGGACGGGGGCAGCAGAGACCCGGCAGGGGTGGCCCTGTGGCCTGGGAAAAAAATTCTGCTCCCCACCACATGTTTCTGTCTGTATTTGGTGAAATATAATTAATATTATTATATTAATTAATAAATAATTAACTTTTTTTCCAGGTCTCTATAAGGCCTAGGATCTCCTTAGATGTAAAGGACAGGTCTTTATTTTCTCTCTTCAGTGGCTATTTTGTCTAGAAAATCGAATATTCAGCCTAAATATAACAGCTCAGGAGTAAGCTATGCCACTTGACTAGCTCTGGACAGTAATTCCCAGTCTAACCCTGTGGCCTACATTCCTGTGCAGAAATGGATAGGAATGTCAGTGATTTATGTTCCATGATGTCTGATCAGGCCAGCCACACCATTTCTCACAGTTGTTTTAAATGATGGCTGTTTACATTTATATCATGCTGTTTGATTCTTTGTCTTTCCTGAGAAGTTAGCTGAAAACTGAAAACAATGGTAACAGGTAACCTGTGGAGGACAAAGGGCTTTTTGTTTAAAAATAGAGAATGTGAATGCTAATTTTGATCCCAAGATATGTTGCTGGCAGAGTAGATTAGCCCAAATGCTGTTTTGTTTTTCCTTAGTAAGGGTACTTAGACATCTTAATTCTATCCTTCATACTGTCAAACAATATCTGGAAGAAGCCTAGTAAACATGGAAATGTTTCAAATATTTTATTTTTTTTTAAATAACAGCATTAATTTTAGAAAACACTTCAGGCAAACTCTAGAGCAGGCACAGCTGTGAGGAAACCATCAATATAATTTGTGTTCTGCAATGGGAAAAGAGACAAAACCACAAAATTGGGGGGTTTTTACTATGAATTATCACTCCCATGTCATCTTTAACTATTACAGGTTAAAGAAAGAAGATAGCTGATTACTGACAAAGCTCTGTGAATTGAATAATTGGTTTCAGAGGGCTGTATTTCCATTATTTAATTGTGCATTTTGCACTTCATTGTGCATTGTGACAACTATGTTTTCCTCAGTGCCCCGTCTTCTGAGCTTTGAGCATGTGAACTGAGCTGAGGCTGCCCTGCCTGACTGTGGTGTGGGAGCAGCTCCCTTTCTCAGCTGTCGCATGGAGCTGCAGGCAGGAGAAGCATGTCCTGGTTGGCTCCTGGGCAATATGCCATTTTTCTCCTGCTGCAAGGCTCACAGACACAGTTGGCTGATGGCCTGATCAGCTGCATTTAGCCTGTGTCATTGAGGAGCTGAAGAGAATGTATGCACTGCATTTTTTGGCATGAAATGTAATAGGTAAGGGATAGTTTTTAGAAAAATGTTTAGCTTCTTTTTCTGGTTTGGGGAATACTTGTGTATATACTTCTGCATCAAGTGGTTGGGGTCCTAGTCACCTGAGTACTGGCACAGCACAGACATCTCTGAACAAATAAACAAACAAACCCTTCCTAGCTTGAGACCTACTTAATGTAGTTCTTGCAGGTCCAGCCAGCTCTCTCTGTGCATCAGTGCAGGATTCATGACAAGAAGTCTATGTAAACATCACAAGATTTCTGCCCTGCATTTTGAACTGCAATAGCTACACCTGCTCCCCACCCACACAGACTCAGTGAACTGATAGAAACTGCTTAGTTTCAAAAATATGAATCTGCATACAATACTGAAGACAATAAAAACTTTCAAAACAGTGTATGTCCAATCTCCTTTGCTTGGGATGAAGTGGATTTGTCAAATCCTTTGCACAGGGTTGGTTTTTTTGTGTCATGCCTCACACAACTTGATAGGCTCACTCAAGCAGTAAAATAAGTGTAATCTAGTAGTCGAGGTTGATTTCACTCCACATGATTCATGTCCCTGATTTGAGGCCTGAGAAAAACTGCATCCCATTCATGAGCTAAAATGTCCTGCTTTGTTTTGTGCTCAAGGCAAAGAACTTTTATAGTTTTCCAGTTGGTTCATGTCCAATCCAGCTGCTACAGTCAAAAAATATCAATATCTGGGTAAAATAGAGATAAATATATTCCATGGTGAAAGTCAAAGAAGATGAAATAAGAAGTTGCTCCCTCCAATTGTTTGGTGGGGGGGGGTGTTTTGGGTTGTTTTTTGTTTTTTTTTGTTTTTTTGTTTTGTTTTGGGTTTTTGTTTGGTTGGTTTTTTGTGGGGTTTTTTGGTTTTTTGTTGTTGTTTTGTTTTGTTTTTTGGGGAGTTTTTTTGGGGTTTTTTTTCTGTTAGTGAAAGATACATTCTTTATTTTCCCTCAAGCAAATCTCTTTGTAGATTGCTTTTCCTCATCTTTTGTTTTGTGACCTTGCTGTGAGAGAGATGCAATTTTTTGCTTCTTTCACTATCACTAATTTTTGCTGATAGTTATTTTTATTCAAATGTAATAGTGTGTGATTACAAGCAAGACAATGTCTTTGCAATACCTGTTTTATATCTCATAGAATCTAGTGACCTTCATTCAGGTGTCTTCTTTTTGGTGTTGTGGGGACACGGCCCTGATCCTGCAGCTCTGACAGCAGTGTTGTATGACTACATAACTTGGCCTTATGGGTCTGCTGAATCCTTGCTATTGGGAAGATTGAATGGGGTTTTATTCCATTTCCTTCACTCCATTACAACATTGATGCTTTTACCTGTGCTTACACCTTCTTGTCTCTTTCCTCCTGCCAGTTCATTTTGGTCCTATTGTCCTGTTGTGCAGACTCAGGTATTGTCCTTCTCCATAGCCCTATCTCCAATGTCAAACCTTTGTCCAGGTCTCTTCAGCTCCTAACCATGAGCCTCACATATGTAAAGTGGATTAGATATCATTAGATCTCATCATAAAAAAAAAAAAGAAAAGGCTTTTTTTTTTTTTAATTGAAATAACAAAAAAGACAGAAAAAGTGCCCATTCTCAGACCAGATGACTTCTTTCTGTTGCTGTTCCATTACTTCCATTGCTCACCCACCATAAATTTACTGATTTTTATGGTTTCCCTCCCCCCCTACCCTTTCCTGTACAGGACGCCAAGCACACAGGAAGGAAGAAAAAGAAATAGTAGTAGTAATAACTATGATCCAAACAGAATAAGTCTCTGAGTAATGCTGGCACCTCTCTTTCAGTATGCTCAAGTGAGTGGGGTGAATGCTTTGCAGAAATGATCAAAGAAAAATCAAAGAGCATTATGTACACACATGTTAACTCAGATGTATGTACATAATGCTCTTTATGTCTCCACATATCTCTCTACATAATGTTCTTATCATGTCTCAATTTACACCTGTAATAAGTTACACAAAAGTTACGGGAACTGTTCATATGCACAAAAACTTGGATAAGGTTCACTTGCTGAATTAAGGGTCCAAGTTCTCTTCCCTATTGTATAATAGTTCTGAAGTAAAACAATACTCCTTTTAAATGATAAAATTAAAAAACCCAAGAAGGAAACTCAGCAGGAACAATGAACACTTTATATCTTCCCCCCTTCTCCCCTCTCTTAGATTTGGCAGGATCCTTCAGGAATGGAAAACATAACCTTAACATTCACCAGCATACAGAAATTTCTCAAAATTTCTGCTCTTATTAATCTTTGAGCCAAAATTTGAAAGGGCCTTAAACTCACTCCTGCATATGATGTTCATGTACTCCTTCCTGATAGTTATCTTTTAGTGTTTAAATGAGCCCTGAACACAGACAAGATGCTGTTTAGGAGAAGAAACAGTTGTGCACAGGAATGACTTGGATAATCACACAGTTGCAAAGCTTATTCTTACTTATGTGCTTTTACCATGTGAAACTGAAGAACTTAAAAAATGTGGCTTGAAGGATATTTTTAAAGCAGGTATTCAACTTGGATCCAGTTTTGTATGCATAATTATATACATACAGGGCCTGATGGTTATCTGAACCGGGTTTTGTTGCCAAGGGACACATTCCATTATCTGTAATACACATCAGTATAAGTCTACTATGCTTACTACTATAAATCCCTTATATGGATTTATATTGCTGCAGTGCTTGAGAGCCCTTGTCATAGATGAGGAGTTTATTGTGTAAGGCTCTGCACAAATGGAGGACAAATAGGTGTTCCCTGCTCCCTAGGGTCCTCCACAACCTATTGGATGCTTGATGGGAATTTTTTTCTCAGCTGCACCTCAGATTTGGGAGGTTTTTTTCTCAAACATCAGTAAAATATAATGCTGTCATTTCACATTGATGACAATACAGTGTTCAAGAGGGCTTCATCATATTGTAACCTCAAACCTTGATCTTATTAATATATTGAATTTCTCTGAGAGCCAGGTGTAATCAGCTCTGCGAGTGTTCAATACCTCTGAGGGTGTCCAGCACCTCACAGAAAATGGCTTAAATCTATAGCAAGATGGCATGGTTGAGTATTTCTTGAAAAAGCAAAAAGGTTTCAATAAAAGAAGAAAACAATGCAAAAATAAAAGAACAAAGCTGAACACAGTGTAGGGACAGGTCCCACACACCTGCTACATCTCGAGAATGCACTGAGAAGCCTTGTGCTTTCCCTTTAAGTATTGAATGATTTAGGTGGGTTTTTTTGGCAAACAGACTAATAGAGAATAGCTACTTTTCTGAGGAACAGGTAAAGAGACCTATCAGTGTTTTTGTCTTGGCACTGAGCCAGTTACTGCAGTAGAGCAAAGAAACTTCTAGTGTTCTTCTCTTAAAACATCTTGGGGTAAGTCTTAAACCTTTCCCTATATGGAAACACCAGCTCAGGTGTGGGGGGCATTTCTACATTAATAAAAGTATTTAATAATATTTTAATCCTCATCATCAAGAAAACATTCAGGAAAATTCCAGCTGTGTGAAATGGTTAAGTGGTGTTTCTGTTGTTTGTGTTAGTATGTGCAATAGTGTTGAATAAAGTACAGAGTGAATTTGTTTTCCTGTTATGATTAGGTTGTTAGAGCTTAAACTTGGTGGGTTCATGAAGCTTAAATTTGTTACAGGTGAGCATATGGATAGCTAAAAAGTGTTGCTGTTCATATTTAAAGTAAAAATGAGGAGTAAAGAGGCACTATGTCAATCTGAGGAGTACTGGAGGTAAGGAAAGAAGGAAAGTACATACAGGGACAGTAACTTACTGCTCTGAAGTGGTGACGTTGGTGTCTTCACAGTCTCCGTAGGTAATCTCTACCACTCCTCCACTGTTGCCATACACAGCTCTCATGTTTCAGATTATGCTCATTGCTTTCCATCCTCCCACTGTGCATCACTGTGAATTATGCCCTAAGATGCACTTGTCTCCATCTTCTCCATGATCTCCTTGGATGTATTGGGAAACTGCCATGACCTCTCTCCAATGCCTTTGGTTCTCCAGGCCTGAAAAAGCCCCTGTACCTCAGCCCTGCCCAGAGGACAATGTTTCAGCCCCCAAACACTGAACTCACTTTAGTTTATTGATGTCCATCCTGCATCAGGTGTCCAAAATTAGACACAGACAATTGAAAATGAAATCTCACAGGTGCTGAGCAATAAGATAGAATTCCTCCCCTCCTGGCTGTGACCCTGTTGACAGAGCCCAGGACACAGTTGGCTGTCCCTGCTATATATGAAGCAACAGAGATGTTATGGTGCCATAGTACTTAAGCAGCCATGGTCATACTTAAGTATGACTTACTTACTTAAGCGGTCATACTACTTATGTAAGTAGTCACAGTACTTAAGTAGTCCAATGTTATGCTATGTAAGTAACACTGATCAGTCCTTAAAAGGTAAAAAATCAGATGCAAAGCTTAAAAAAACCCAAGTAGGAGGTGGCAAAGTGAGATAGTAAGGTGAGATTGAATTTTGAAATTCAGAATCATATTTGCAGCTGACTGTACCCAAGGTCCAGTCAAATGCAAGGAACATATCTGAAAATGCAGGTGGGATCGCATTCTTGGCCCAGGTTTTCTTCTTATTCATGCATTTTCAGGTGTTTGATTGAAGAGGGGGTCTCTGAACATCATATATCAGTATGTATCAGTTTAATACTGTAGCCTATGGTATGTCAAACCACAGAAGAGCAGAGACAGTGAAATTCCATAAAACCTGCTGTAGACATGAACCTAGCTTTTTCTCCTTGAAAACCTCTTACAGGACTTTTTTTTTTTCTCTTTTTTTTTTTTTTTTTTCTTTTCTTTTCTTTTTTTTTTTTTTCTGCTTTAATCACTCTCCAGACCCTATTACACAGGAACAAAAAGAGGAAGAGGAAGTACACAGTATCTGCTTTCTACAAACCAGACTGTATTTATTTGTTTAAGTGAGACAGAATCTCAATGTCTTCAGTGTTTCTTAAAAGCAGATTTAAGCAAATCAGCCAGGCAGCCAGCCAGGCAGAATACATTTTTAGGCACTGGCTCAAAGGCAATGTCAAGTCATATTAAGCTGGGTGCCCAGAAATAATATATATGAGATTTAAAAAAAAAGAATACTGGAAGATCATCTTGCCACAGTTGTGGATAACTATTTGATACAGGTTGAAGAGAAATTGCAGTGTAATTCATAAAAGGGTGATGAAAAAGGCTTTGAAATATTAAGTTAATATAGTCTTTAAGGCCACCTGATTTCTACTTCTTAGACACTTCACTATGATTCACCTGAATATAGTCGACAAAATAGCTGGTTCAAACCATTCTCTAGGTTTGACCACCTTCCCAGAAAAAATGAGTTATCTTAATTGTTTACTTCTGTGGAAAACTTGCTTAAATGATGGTGTATTTCAATAGGAGGGTTTTTTTTATATTACCAGGCTGAAAGAGCTATGCTGATTTCCCCTTTTGTTTTTATATATTCAGCAGTACAAATTAAGCATCTCATCCACAAAATATAATTTATATGATGAATAACCAATTTTGTTCTTAACTCTTGGTGCTGAAATGGGAGCAGAGTTTCCCACAGCTTTAAGCACCACAGAACCATAAGGTTTGGAAGGGACTTCTGGAGATCATCTCATCCAACCCTCCTGCCAAGGTAGGGTCACCTGGAACAGGTTACACGGGTATGTGTCCAGGTGGGTTGTTTTGAATGTCTTCAATGGGGGAAAATCCATGACCTACTCTGGCAGCCTGCTCCAGTGCTCTTTCATCCTCAATGCAAAGAAGTTCTTCCTCATGTTGAGGTGAAACGTCTTGTGTTTAGGTTTATGGCCATTGCACCTCATCCTGTTGCTGGGCCTTTGAGATATTTCTGTGCATTGATGAGATCCTCTCTCAGCCTTCTCCAGAATAGAGGCCAAAAAGCAACAATCATAGGTGAAGTTAAACAGTTTTCATGGCAAGATGAAATAAGTTTCCTAGCTGTAACTAACAACAAGGTAATTAATTATACCGTGTATCTAACACACTTGGCTGGCAAGGCACGCTAACGTTTACAGAGCCTCATCTCGGTAGATGGTGCTGTTGTGTCTTAAACTACTTCCTAGGATGAGATGGAAACACTGCCCGAGGCAATAGGGGCACAGTAAAGGTTCTGCCTCTAGAGCAATTACAGGCGGCCTCAAATAAGTTTGATTTGTTTTGAGTTGTTTTTGTTTGTTTGTTTTTGTTTTCTCTTTAAAGTAAGAATGAGCAGGATTGATTTGGTGAGGGTTTATGAGTCTGTTAAAATCTGTACAAGAAAAGCCCAACCTTTGAAGTAGGTTATATGGTTAGAGTAAGGCAAAACAAACTCTGTGTGGGATGAATGAGCTGCGCTAATGAGTCAGGAAAGAAAGAAAAGCTTTAGGTGTCTACTGAATTATTAGTGCTTATGGATATTAGTTGCCTGTAAAAGGATACGACCACACCTTGCCTTATCATGCTTTTCCTCAGACTATTTGAATAACAACTCTGGTACAGGTTCCATATAAGGAAAGTTGCACAGAAGGGTGCTGCTAGTGTGTGCATGAAAAGAGCACTGTGCTGCACTGGAGTGCTCTGTTCTTACTTCAGTACCTGACATGCAGAAATCAAAACAGCAGATTTTCTTTCAGGCTGGGAAAAAAAGCCTGAAGGCATGTAAGCCTGCAAACATGAGATTATTTCCCCTTCTCCCCTCCCTCCTCTCCCCCCTTAGTTTTTCTTAGAAGCATTTCCTCACTGGATCTAGGGATTTCAATAGTGCAACAGACTAGTGATACAGTCTGAGAGCCACTCTGGTCATTTCTGCTATGTTCCCCGAAGCTTTTTTTGGCTTTTGCACAGCAGATAGCAATTCCTGGATCCCAGTTCTGCTGAGCCAGCTGGGCTCTTACAGCCTGTTTACAGTTGGGAGCTGTGCTGCTGAGAGACTGAGGACAGTAAGAAATATTGGCACACTCAGGATAGTGGGAGGTAAGGCAGCCTTAAGTCAGCAGAAAATTAGGGCAGCATTAACTTACACTCTAGGTCTGGACCAGTCTTAGCCATGTAAGTAGCCTTACATGATGGATAAACTGGAGGGATTTAATCTGTTTAATGAGCAGCAGCATTTTTTTTTTAATAGATATAATTAAAGTAGCAGACTGCTGCCCCACAGCATGCTCCCAGATGGCAGCACGATCTCTAGGCCAAGGTTTCCGTCTGTTTTCTTGTAGGCAATCCCTGGAGCAAAAGAAGTTTAGTTACTATGGTGACTTAATACAGGATGAGTGGATATCACAAACACAAAAGCATCCCATTTGTTGATTATCTCCTGGACGCATCTCTTCCATTCTGAGGCTGATACAGTCTAGCTGAGCCAAGCTGTTTTGCTTAATTCCTCAGGAGCAAAAAAATATTTATTTATATGTCACATCTGTCTGGTTGCCACTCCCTGTCATGAAATCCTCTCTTTGTTATATGCTATTAAGCGCACTTGATCTCTTAATCAATTTTTAAGGCCAGAGAAGATGGTTGTGATTCAGAGAGAACACTTCAGTGGAAACTGTCCACCTAGCTCTTACCCTTGTATTGTGAGCAGAATTTCCTCTTCTGATGCATAAGAATTTACATTAGAGAAATGATGACATGTGATGGTGTTTTGCTCTTATTACATATGTCATGTATCATTGACAAATCTTATAAAGCCATGAAAAATTGTATAGATTTTGGTGGGAGACATATGTAGACATGTAGACATGGTATTAACCTGAACACTTTATTTCTTAAGTAGCTTACATTTTTTTATGGAGAAAAGCTGCTTTAGAACCCATTTAGATGAAGATTAACTTGTTTAATGTTTAGTTTCATTCCCAGTAGAGCAGTGATTGAAATCTATTTAGTCTGAAACAAATGCAGCAGCATTTTGCCTTAATTTGAATATTGTTAAGGATAAGGGACAGAGACTCTTGAAAATGAGTCCAAACAGTCAATTGTTTACACAATACTTGAGTCACTTAGTTGGACTGCCATCTTCTTATCTTTGCATGCACAAGACTATTCCAGCCTTCTCAAAATGGGTCTTAGGAGCCTGGATCACAGCTCTAAGCTCTACAGAAGACTGAGCATGCCTAATTAAGTGGCTGTTGAAATGAGCCTAGCCACAAACATTTCAGAATTTATAAATAGATGACTGAATCTGAGTCTGGTGTAGTAAATCTCAAATCCTTAAAGTAGATTTTGTGCTGTTTTACAGCCACAGTCATGTGGGTCCACAAGACATCAATTGTGGGAATCTGGTGACATAAGACACAGTTTGCAAGTAAACCAAATTTGCAAGGAATTAGTTATTGGTAAAGCCATCAACCCTCATTTTTTCAGGTCAATATATTGCCTTCCTTAAAACTCAATGTATCTCCAGAATGTCTATGATCACCTTAGATATGGCACCAGACTGTTCCACGTTTAAGCAATTATTCTCTGTGCCCAATACTGGTTTTCTAGAGGGATGCTTGGCTCCTTGAGTTATTGCATGCTGCTCTAGCTCATGCCTATGCTTGTGATTGCTCCATTTGCCCCTCAGCCACAGAAACAGGAGTAGGACAAATAAAATAACTTGAACAAAGTAATTTTATAGTTTTATAGTTTCTGTTTTTATAGTACTTTATTTTGGCTGCAAATCTTCCAAAAGAAATCTTTTGAACTAAAAAAAATAACCATAAAAGGTGAGGGAAACAATGCTAGGTGTCTCTCAAGCAGTTTGAATCTGTTGGGACAGTGGATAAAGTAATAATTTACCTTCTGACTTCCTTTTGTGGTTACCACAGGGAGGTAGCTGTTGGTTCTGCTTGGCCCTGCCATCCCTACAGCATAAGCTGGCATGCCCAGATGTCATCTTAGTTCCCAGCAGGTGATTCATCCTGGTGGCTGGTCCTTGACAAGCTGATGGGCAGGTGAGATGATTTCCATCCTGCAAAGAAGGGAAGGTATGATGCATGCCATATGTCAGGGTTGTGTGTAGAAGCAAGAGGGAGAGGGGCCACGGCTGAAGGGAAGAAATAAGTGATTGGATCAAAAGCAGAGAGGATTGAAATTTATCCAAAACATATTGCCTAAGATTTTGGTAGTGCCTCCATTTTTGCTAATTATGAAGCTGGGATGTTTGGAGTTCCACTGATTGGTAGCTACGCCCTCAGAAAAGGACATGGGGAAATGTGCCTATCTGTCAGGATCTGATTATTTGCAATGGAGTCTGACTGCTGTAAGGTTACATGTGTATAAATGCATCGGGCAGAAGAGGATTCAGACAGTATTTTTATTTTTCCATGGCACAGAGTGAGAACTGTCATCCTGTCTGAGCAGCACAGCCACTGCCATGTGCAGAGCAAGCCTCTATCATTCCCAAGACATTTCTGTCCATGCCCCACTCTCTGCTGTGGGCCTAGAGCCTTCCTCCTTGGAGCTTCCCTCCTTCTTCCTTTGATTTCTGAGAGAGGCAGAGGCAGCGAGCAACACTTACCTGTCCCCTTTCTGAGCTGCATTTGAGAACATGGCTGCATTTATTTCCTTCTCTGTCATGTCATTGCTTCTTCTCCTTCCAGTCCTGGGAAAGGCTGCAGGGAGAAGAATAGCACTGGCCTCTAAAGCAGGAGTAACAAGAAGAAGACAACCTTTTTAAAAACAAAATGGATCCCAGAAAACTAGCCTGGGCAGGATTGGGAGCTGGAGCTGAGCTTACCAAGATCTCATGACAAACTTCAGCCAACATCTTCACTTGGGTGTCAGCTGAACCTGAAAGCAGACTTGGTTTGTTTTATATTTGTTTAATCAGACTTGTAAGAAATAATCCAGATGTGTATCAACTTCTAAATGTTTTTTTTCTCAGTGGGTGAGGGATGTGAATTCAGGTTTCTTCAGGTTTAGAAACTCACTGTAGTGAGTTAGCAGTGCCGTAAACTGAGTAGACTTTCTGAGGTGACTGATTCAGCTTATTTATCTGACAATATGTGGTACATATGCCAGGTCTTTAACCTGGGTTTCAAAGTGTCAGTTTCTAGTACATGGAGAGGATACACAATACCCTCTCAGAAATTAGGCAAGATCTGACATTCTCTCTTAAGGGATGAAAGTGATGTAGGGAAGCAGAAAAGACGGCAGAAGAAAATTTTTTTGGTATCTACTGTTGCCAAGCTGGGAATAGTTTCTCTGAAGGGATACTAAACCTCCACTTATTTAGAAAGTTTCAAAGTAAAGCACTGCAGAAAATGTTGAAGAAGAAGAAATAGTTCTGTTATAAATGATGTAGCCAAATTAATAATTCAAGAGAATTTATTAATTTTAAAAATAAAAGTTTTGGAAGAAGCCACAAGCAAAACAATGCCAAGCCTGGGGTTGACACTGGGTGAAACAGTGAATCAGACTGTATAGCAGTGATTCCCCATGGTTCACCAGTTCTGTCTTTGCAGGGTCCCATTTTATACAGTTTTCTCGACTGAACAGGGTTTATTGTTCTTTTGTTGATCTTGTTTCTTTAGCATATTCATGTCTTGCTGCCAGTCTGATGAGAAGTTTTCCAGGAAGGGATGAATACTTAATAAAGGTTTTCCAGGAAGGGATGCATATTTAATTCCTTTTACTGGAATTCGGGTTGGGAATACACATATTTGGCGGACGCATATTATCTGATCTCGGTTGCGTATCAGATACATATTGCGGAGGTGTTGTCAGATGAAAATCCGTTGGAATACACTTTCCTGGAGACAGTCTTTCTGTGCTTGATGTTTCCCTCCTTTTGTGGTGCAAATAGCTTTCTTCCCCTGTTACTGGCGTTGTTTTCGCAAAGGCTGAAATATTTAATTCTCCAGCATGAATTATTTTATAACATATATCACAGTTCTGATTTCTGAACCTTTCTGTAGCATGGAATTATTGATCGCCCCTTCACACTGACCTAAGGTGAGACACAGAGCAGTGGGTCAATTCACTTCAAATTGTAGATTTCTGGTTGAGATCAATGGACAGGCTGCATGATTCTCTCATGTGCGTACATAAATTTTAAAAAAGCTAGAAAAGTAGTGCTATCTTCAGTAACAATGCTGTAAAACATAGCTGCTAGCATACACTGTGGGTAGGCCACTTAAGAAGAAAACAACAACTCTAGTTGACCACCTCAGAAGCTCCGGGGATGCAGAAAGTATTCTGACTGGCATAAACTTGCCCAGGAAAAGAAAACTTGTCATTTTTATGTACTCTTCCTCTCCTTTTTCATTCCTCCTTATCTCTCTCCCTCTCCCTTTTAGTGGCAATTAATCTGGGTAGTTTATTCACTGGGATGGTGTTCTGTTTTTCTCTGCTTATACCATCACACCAAATGCACCTAATACTCATCTGTGCCAGCCCTGGGGTTCATTAAGTGACAGAGAAAATATGGAGTTTAGTAACCCCTCTCCTTTTCCTTTTTCAATGCCCAAATAGTGAGAGTTTCTGTGTCTGTGCATATCTGTGCAGCTCTATCACATTGCTTTGGTTGAGTATCTCCTTGGGACATCAGGGACTTAGCAAATGGAGCTGAGACTACAGACATGGCCTCACCTGTCCCCCACCCCTGCCTCTTCCCTGATGTTTTTGTGCTGGCAAATGAGAAGCCATAGATCCATTTGGTACCTCCTCCTTTATTACCCTTTGTAAAAGAGCTTGAGAAGATTTCATTACAAGTGGGAGGGACAGGCATGGGGGCAGGGAATAGTGAAGAGGTGTAGGCAGAAGCATCAGAGCAAGGAAGGCACGAGATCAGGCTCTGTGTGTTGGGTTGGGCTGGGGTTGGTACTGTGACTCTCCAGGTACAGGGCTCTTTCAAGTATCGTGCTGAGGCAGTTGTGCAAGAAACACATGCAATGTGAATGCATCACTTTTCTGGGGGAAAAGTGCCAAGGGCTCAGCTCTTCCAAACTTCAGTCTAACTTTGGTTCCTCCTATCCAATTATCCAAGTTTCTTCAGTCCTTCTTGCTGGTGCATTGTGAATAGGATTTCTCAGCACTTTGCTTGACTGAAACTCCTTACTTTCTCCTGCAAAAGAAAAAGTACAAGTTCTCTTCTTGCTGTTTCTACTGCCCAACATCCTGCTGCCTGAAATCATGCACTTTATGTATCTCCCCTTCCCACTTTCTCTTCTATATTCTTTGGTAGCTGTGGTCAAAGACACAGATCTCTTCATATAATCACTCTCTCTTCTCTGGAGACATTTTCCATCTTTTCTCAGGTTCTTGAGCTGAGCACTGCTATGGAGGACCTGGATAACTGCAGAAAATGTTATTTACATCAGTTTATTCTCACTTGGGAAACCTGCAAGCCTGTTGGCTGAGGCCTAAAGTGAAAATTAACCCCCTGCATTGCAGTTCCCCACTTTGCCCAAATAGCAGAGGGCAGAGAAACCTAAAACATGATGAGTGTTCTGTTTATATCTCAAGGGGTGTGGGGAAGACAAGGAGGGCCAAATGGGTGAACATAAAATATATTAGGTTTTAATGCACTAATAACTTTGGGAGGACTTTCTGCTGAAAAGGGAGCAGACTTTCTGGCCAATTAACCCTAACAATGCCTGGGATAAACTCATCTGCTTGTGTGCAGGAGATGCTTCTAGGGCTGGAGTAGAAAGATTAAGGTGGACAGGGGAGAAGAGGAAGAGGAAGAGGAAGAGGAAGAGGAAGAGATGATTTTCTGCAAGTGTTTGGCAAACTCTGGCACAGGAAAGATTTCTTATGGGTTTCCTGGGAGCTGAAAAACAAAAGCAACTGCTGAAGAATCACATTTAAGGGAGATTCCTGGTGGAATGTATTTAGTTCTCCGTGTTATCCACACTTTCTAAAGAGCTGAAATAACAAACTGAACAGAGTGGCAGAGAAGTTATCACTGTTTTTAGAAAGAGGGGTGGGTTGATGCCTGACTGGCTGAGGGAAGAGCAGGGCATGGCAGGTAGCAGGGCCCACTGTAGAAAAACGTCATGACTACAGATCCTCTGAGGTGACTTGCTATTTGTCCAAAATGACAACTAGGAGGCTTTAGTATTTTTCTTCAGCAGAAAAAAAAAACCAAAACAACCAAACCCCAAACAACAACATAAATTGTCATTAGTGCTATACTTCAGGGACTTCCTCCTTCCCCAGAGGAGGGTCAAGGCAGTATTCTTTCAAAAACTTCTTTAAATGTAAACTATATCCTTGTTGCTGGCAGGAGGGCCACACACACATGTAACTTTGCAATAGTGTCCAAAGATTTTACATGTTGAAACCCTCTTGCTGCACAAGTGAAAGGGAGATGCTTGTGCTGCACATTAAGTCCATAATGAGAGACGTGTGTGTGCTGAGTGGGGGGCATATTTGAGGAAATTACAAAATATTTCTTTAGTTAAGTATGTTTATGAAACATTTCAGTCAGGACCAGTTATACGCCAGCCATTTCCAACCACATTCAACCTTTTCCATAGCATGGCATGCTGTTCTCTTGTCTCCCATCTTGACAGCAACCCCCATAACACTGTTGCTGCCCCTGCCTTCCTCCACTGCTGTCAGTTTGAGAAGGTGGCAGTGGAAAGACTTAGATAACCAGCCAAGCAAAGCACATGAGGTTGGTCTCTCATCTCTAATGTTGGTGTTCATGCCAGAGAGGTTATTTTAATTGGGACCAAATATTAGATATAATTTTTTTTTTTCCTAGAAAGTGATTGTGTTAACTTTGAGACTAATGCTAAGATTGATTAAATTTAACCTGGACACAGACTTAAGTTTCAATCACTCAACAGTGGCTTCCACAATACAGAAGAAAAAAAAAATAATAAAGCAGACAGAGTATGGGATATGTCAATCTCAGCTATTCATTTTTAGGATATTACAGGAGGTGAATGTGTTTGGACAGTGAAAGGAGAAGAATAGCCTGGCTTTAGAAGTGTTTAGTTTCCCAGAGAATTCCTAGTACACTTAAATTTTGGTTGCTAAATCAGACCTAGAGGGTACAGAGCACGTCTACATTACTATTGAATGAAAAGATCTAGAGTTCCTATTCTCATGGTGGTTTTTTTTTTTTTTCTTCCCCTTTTGCTTCATTGTAAGTGATTAAAACCAACTGACAATACCTCCTCTCCCTCCTTCTTTATTAATTCATGATGAATTCTGTTTTCTGGCTGACATCAGTTCACTGTCATGGTTCAAAACTTTTCCAGTGCTTGGTTGGCTTGTTGCTTGCTTGCTGAAGAAAGTGTTTATATCAGGATTTTTGGAAAGAAACAAAATGTGATGTTATAGGGAGGGAGGAGTTATTTTGTTTTGTTTCTAGAGAACTTGAACTTTGAGATATTTACATTGTCTTATGTATGATTCTTATTAAGAAAAATAATGCAAATTTTTCTGGTGGCTTTTTTCTATTCATTCTTTTGTTATACTTTTGACAGAGTATTCATCTCAATAGGATGTGGCATTCTGTGGACACCCTTAAGTGAGATGTCTGGCAGATTTGCCTGCGGGTACAACAACTTTGAGAAAAGTCTCAGGTATTCCTATGATCCATTTTTGTTTTTCCACTTGAGTTTTATGCCCATCTTACAGTCACCTGCTGCTATATGAAAATCCTTTCTGATTATTAGGTTTGACCTTAACAATGCCTTCTGTTATTAAATGCTCTGTGCCTGAAGTAGGCTCACATGTCTCAGTCTGATCCCATAAGTGTCCTATATAAGGAGTAAGCTCTCACTCAAGTATGTAAGTCTGGAAAATTCAAGTCTTTTGTTAGAAGTCTTTGTACTGGAACAAAGATGACCTCTCTATTTTGTGAATTCCATGAAAGCATTAAAAAATTAAGAATGCAACTACCTACAATACCAAAGATCTTTCTAACTCTCACCTTTGCCTACAACCATAGGATATGTTTGTTTAAAGACATTAAATATCAAACTGGTAATGGTTTTGCATGCAAAACAAGGAATATAGATATTGTCAGAGACAAATGCAAAGTTTTAAGACATAAAATGATGACTTTCTCTTACTGTTCCCAGTTTCGAAGAGAAGGATATTAAGGTTATTCTCTACACCAAAAAAAAAAAAAAAAAAAAAAAAAGAGAGAGAGAGAGGGAGAGACTGCTGATTGCTACTGATTGGCAGTTTTATGTGTTAAAAGATATTCCATCTACAGTGGTATTTATACTAAAAAAGAGCAATTGCATATATCATTACCTTACACTAATCATGTGTAGTCTAAGAAAATTTCCAGAAAGTCAAAAAAAACTGTGGTTATGACAATTCATGACTTACTGCACTGACTTCATTCTGACCTCTTGCACATAGTACCTAACAAAAGATCAGCTGGAGAAATGATGTTCTAAACAACACCACTAATAAATCAGAGACTTTTGGTTCAACTCAGAAAAAAACTTGGTTCCTGAAATGAAAAAAGTACAATAATGGGAAGTCCTGACTAGTTTATAACACTGTTCTCCTTTCTGACTACGTTCTCAAAATGCTTGAGTATTCTAACTCCCAACGGATATGATGTTGTTTGGTACCTAACTAAAAGCAACTTGCTTCTTGGATAGCCAAAATGATTTAGAATGCATTACCTACACTTAGATTATATACCACATGTGGAGATTGGTATCTGGCCACATGGGCAACCAGAAAATTCAAATGTTTAAGTCTTTAGAATGTCTCTTTCTGAGATGTCCTTGCAAACAACTACTTTTTTGGGGGGAGGGCTTTCAAACTGAGGGTCAAATGTACTTCATTGAGTGTCTTTCTTTTCTTTCTTTGTTCAACAGAATGCTATCCATGTTTTACTGTGTCCAGCTGGCACACTCTCAGCATGCTGATTTAATTTAAAAAATCACTACCCATTGTAGAAGCCAGATGTAGCTGAATAGCAGAGTTTTGCTCATAGTATGGCTCTGGTACCTGAACTGTTCCAAGGACCATTACTGCAAACAGTGCAGTGAGTACTTCCAGAGTAGTAAGAGAAGGCAGGAAGTGCTGCATCTGTGGTGTGCCTGAGAGCAGGAAGGATTGTGCTTTGACAGGGAGAGCTTCTGTAATCCCGTGGCTCTAGAATTTGAGATTGTTCTTCAAACATGCTGTTACTGGGACTCACTTAAGTTGTAGCAAATTCCAAGCCAGTAGCAATTTGTACAGGCTTTCAGGCATCATCCCTGCCCAGTCTCAAACTTGCAGGTACAAATTTGTACCTGAGCAGCAGGCAAAAGGGCTATGGACAGCTTGCTTTCAAAAACTGTAGAGCAGCCATCAATATAGTGATGATCCCCTAAGCTTATTTTTTATTTTCACACTGCAATACTATCAACTGAGACCTGGTAGCAAATATACAGTGAGAAAGGTGCCATTTGCATTAGATACACCACTGTGATTTTTTGAGCATTGTTTATGCTGTCCAAGGAACTGAAAACTGGAAGGATGCTTTTCAACAGATTACAGTAAACCTGACTGCTAGATCATTCTATTTATCCCTTACTTCTCTTGCCTTTTACAAATAGGTTTTCTGGCTATTCATACTGTTGTTTGGGTGGGAAAGAAATGAGATTATAAAGACAGCTGGATGCACATAGTAGAAACGAGGATAAGAACAACTGATAAGGGTAAAGATAAAGCAGTCTCTGGTAAGACTTCCACAGTAGAAACTTTGCTTTGATGTAAAATGACACTTATTAAATATCTGCCATTCAGGAAGAGCCTGTCATCTAAACAGTATCTAGAAAATAATGGCTACAGGTGAGAGCATAGGATTGATCATAAAAGGGCTTGAACTTTGCTCTTGGCTTTTCTGAGTTTTTTTGGATAAGTAACATCCTTACTGTTAAAATCCCTCATTTGCATTTTAATAATATGTAAGCATCCAGTGTTGCTGCCTGTCTTGGTCAAACTTACCCTTTACATTTTGAAAATGGTTATGTCTCTTTCTTCCCTGTCTAAATAATCTCCTGCCTTTGAGTTTTTCTCTTAGGTCCGATTTTCTAACTGCTTGATGAACCTCTTTGCCTTTCTCTGGATTCCTCCAACCACTGCATAAAAATCTGTAGCTGTGGTGAGTATAACAGGGCATGTTACCCCAGCTCAGGCTGTCTCCCTCTGAGGATTGAAGAGTATTTGCTAAGGATGCTGAAGTGCCCCAACTACGAAAAAAGGAGTGACTGGCAAGGTGCTGTTAGACCTGACAATTTTCAATACCTTCTATGGAAGTCTTGATCACCAGATGCTAATGCTAAATCATCAATTGTAAGCCTTGCTGTCACTTCATTCAAGCCTTATTTGTGTAGCTACAAGCAGCCTCCGTAAGCTTTCTTTTGCCTTGCTGTCATCTAAATTGATGTTCTCTAAATGAATTTTTTGGAAACACATGGTAAACATAAATTTATAAAACTATTTTGGCTATATTGGGATCTAACGAGATTGTATTACCTTATCTTGTACAGAAATAGTCCAGAGATGGACTACTTAATTTTGTAGTGGCCTCCCATGTGGCAGGAGGCTCCTGGAAATGTAAGGGAACAGACACCAGCAAAAATGCTGATTAATTGCAGTGCCCATAGCAGTGCTTGGCTGCTTAAGATGCAACATGCCTACTCTTTCCCTCAACACAATGAATATCACCATCCATTCTAAAAGTTACTGATGACTCTCCTTTACCAGACTGTTCTTTCTCTTGTAGCCCCTGTACCACATCAAGCAGGCCAGGCATTTCAGTCACTGGTGTCTGCTTGACTTTCATCTCTAAGATGTTGTGTGTAGTTTTGCCCCTACCAAAAAAAGAAAAATGTATCTGAAACTTTTTGTCTTGGTGCTCTCTACTGCATTTTTTCAGGACTAGCCAAAACTTTAATCATATCTTAAAACAGAACTTATGAAGAATAGATGCAGTACAAGATGAGTTTATGGTGAGTTTGGTTTTGTGATTTATTTTTTTTTCCAGGTGGGCCATTTCTGGAAAAGTATATACCAGGCTTTAGCCTTAGAGAAAATTGACTGCATGCTCTTTGTGTAGGCTGGACTGGTTTTGTGTTGCCTTTTTGGACTGTTTGGATCTTGAAAGTTGTGTGGAAAACAGCAAATGTTTCCTCTGCTCTTACTAAGCATCCAAGCAGCATTACCTTGAATGCTGCCGCTGAGGAGACACAGGGACTGCAAAGAAATTCCTGGTGCCAGAGAAGGGAGCAGGTCTGGTTCAGTGTGGTGGTTTGACCCTGGCTGAACACCAGGTGCTTAACAAAGCCATTCTATTTCTCCTCTCCTCAACTGGACAGGGGAGAGAAAACACAAGAAAAGGCTCATGCATCAAGTTAAGGGCAAAGAAAGATCACTCTCCAATTATTGTCATGGGCAAAACAGGCTTAACTTTGGGAAATTAGTTTAATTTATCACCAATCAAATTCGAGTATGATAATGAAGTAAAAAAACAAATCATAAAACACCTTCCCCTCACCCCTCCCTCCCTTCCTTCTGGGCTCAACTTTATTCTGGGTTTTCAGTACCTCCTTTGCTCCAGCAACACGAGGGGACAGGGAATGAGGGCTGTGATCAGCTCATCCCAGGCTGTCCGGGCCACTCCTTCCTACTCAGAAAGAGGGCTCATCACAGCCTTGCCCTGTTCCAGTGTGGGGTCCCTCCCATGGGGTGTGGGTTGAGCATGAGCTCCTGTTACACCTATGCTGGCACAGGGTCCCAAAGGGTGAGTGGCGTCTGTGAGCCTGGAGTGCAGGACTGTGATGGCACTGACCCTATGGCAAAGGGACGGGTTCTTGTTTGGATATCCTGAGACTGTTTATTCTGGGACACAAACAGGAATAGTGAAGGGGTCCAGGGACTCAGAATAAAGGTTCAGGGACGAACCAGGATCGGGCCAAGGGCACAGGGTTATATATGAGAGGGGCAGATCTGAGGGTCAAGGGCCAAGAGGGATAAAGGGAAGTGGTGCAGGGGGGTAAATAGGAACTGAGGGGAACCAAAAGGGTAACAGGGGTGGAGTACTGTGGCAAAAATTAAGCCAATGGGGGTTAAAGGAGGGAAGAATATTCTGGAAAGGGTAAGTACATGGTATGTTCATACATGGTATGTTCATACATGGTGAACAGGGGCTGTACAGGGGTGACATCAACTAACTAACCAATAATGTAATAGAACTTAAAAGATATTGTCATGTGGCTGCAAAGGCCCTCGGGTGGGAGGCTTTTCTCACCATAACTTAGAGGGGTTTCTGCCTGTTTGCATTGGTCCCTGCAGGGTTGAGGCATAGCTGCCCTGGTGGAAGGCCCCTGTGCCTGCATAAGCTCCTCAAGGTGAGTCCTTCCCACAAGCTGCAGCTCTTTACAAACAGTGTCAGTCTCTTCCAGGGGTGCAGTCCTTCCAGAAAAGGCTGCTCCAGTGTGTGTCCTGAATGGGGTCACAAACGACTTCAGCATCCTCACTCCATGGGCCCACATGTCTTGCCAGGAGTCTGCTCCAGCACAGGCCTCCCACAGGGTGACACCATCCCTCGGGCACCCACTTACTGTGGCATGGGGCCCTCCACGGGCTGCACCATGGGCTGTAGGGGAATCTCTGTTTCTGTGCCTGGAGCACCTCCTCCCCCTTCTGCACTGACCTGGGTGTCTGCAGAGCTGCTCCCCTCACATATTGTCACTCTGGCTGCTGCTGTGCAGTGTTTATTTTTTACCCCTTCTTAAATACATTATCCCAGAGGTGCTACCAAAGTAGCTGGTGGACTTGGCCTTGGGCAGCAGCAGGTCCATCTTGGAGCCAGCTGGCATTGGCTCTGCCAGACATGGGGAATCTTCTAGCAGCTTCTCACAGAAACCACTTTTGCAACCCCCCTGCTACCAAAACCTTACTGTGCAAACCCAATACACTCAGTAAGCAGATGAGGAGTCAGGCCTGTTGGAAGGGATCTGGTAAAAACATGAGCTATAGCTGAAGCAAAGACAGAAGCTGGATGGTAGGGAGCACTGAGGAGGGAGAAGGAACTGAAAGAAAGAAGGTTTCACATCTACAGCAGAGACATAACATTAAAAAGAGCACCAAAGTGCTCTTTCCCGCTCTTGTCCCTCTCTTTCCCATTTTCTTAAATTCATCACCTGAAAACTGAATTCTGCATCAGCTGGTGTGTGTTCTGGGCAAGTGGCATCCCTGTCTTTCCCTAAAATGCTTGGGGAGATGCCCTGAACTAAGTCTGTATCCAAGAGCATCAAGTTTACATATGAAGGTTGCTCTTGGTGTAAGCTACTTTATGAACAACAACAACAACAACAACAACAAAACTTTCCATTGCTTTGCTTTAGCACGTTTAGTAATAAGGTATTTTAGCGCAGAGTAGCAAAACAGGTATTTTCATGCTGTGAGTACTTCTTTTATTCAGTCAGGATACTTTTTATATCTATCATTCGAGTAAGATATTCTAATCTTTGGTCCGTGCCAAGAGAATCCAGAATTTCATAGTACAAAGAGGTATTGCTATCTCAAGGTTTGCATTTTCAGGTTTAGCTTTACTGCAAAGTACTGTATTTTCTTCCTTCTGAAGCCTACATTCTTCTGTTTCATTAAAAAAAATCTTAACTTGGCTACTTTGGTAGCACCTCTGGGATAATGTATTTAAGAAGGGGTAAAAAATAAACATATCCAATTCTGGATCATGAGATAAATCCTGTCACTTGAATTGCCTGACTTTGAAAATGATGGGAGAATACATTTTGTACTTGGGTGTATAGGTATGGACCAGTGGAATAATAAAGAAGTGAAATGATAGCCCAGTTTAAAAATCATAATTTGCTATTTTCACAGATTATCTGTGTTGGGAGAATGATTAGGGAGTAGAGGAACTTCATCAGCAAGCAATACAATCCAATCCATCTCAAGCTGGACAGGGACAACATTAGAAATACCAGTTATGCTGCCTCAGGGGAGAGGGAATGTCATTTCAGAGAGAGCAGGGCAGAAGGACATCAGCACATAACTATTCTAGGAGAAAATCAATACGTTTCTGAGCACAAAGCCATTTGTAGCTTTTACTATTGAGGCCTCCAAATAGAGTAGGAAGTTAGCTGCATTTGATGCAGCAGTCAAAGGGTCAAATTCTTTTCCCTGCTGCTCCAGTGTAGCTCTGTGGCAGTCTGCTGGGCTCCGCCAGTGAAACTGAAGAGAAAGATTTGGCTTGCAGCCTGGTTTTAATCTGCACGTATGGTATCAATTTTGGAAGCATTTTCTGGTTGTCCTCACAGTTATAAAAGGGTAGAAAAATATATTTCTTTTCTTCCCTATTAAAAAACAGGCTTTTGTTCGCTCATTTGTGTTAATTCTCTACCTGAAAAGTGTAATGCGTATCTTCATCTTCAGTTTTGCCACAGGATTGTCCTGTCTGTTAATAAGCACCTCTGCTGTCTATCATAAGGGAAAAGCTGCTCTGGAGAAACTAGGTTGCCCCAGCAGATTCCTGTTCTCTGCTGCACACATAGCTGATGCTGAGTCCTTGAGGACACTCCTCTATGGATCCCCCATTCTGATCACAGGCACTGGAGTCTCCTGTCCATCAGTCTTCCTCTTCCTTTTTCTCTTAGCATGTTCATCCAGTTATTCTTTGCTCAGAGATGAAGAGTTTTGTGGTGTATGGGCTGTTGGCAACAATCGTGTACATTTTCAAGTGGCTGCTGAAGAGAGGATGTCTCCTCACGCTCACCAAAATCTTTGGCTCTTTTGATGAGTGCACGAGCCATCAGCCATGGATGTGTCTGGCCCCATTAATGAGCACTGATCCCTTCAGAGCTCCATCTCAAATACTGTCATAATTTTTTAAATTGCTGTTTTACTATAAGGTTTTTCTGCATATTTCTTGATGTTTTATGTCACCTCTTTCTTTGGGGTAAAGACTACTTCCTCCTGTTTCTGAAAAAGAGCAGAATCTCTCCCCAGGGCACAGGACCAAGAGGAGCTGCCTGTAACAAGGATTTCAGTTTTCCCATGTAATGGCAGAGAGCATTCATGTTTTCTTCAGAATCTGAGGAAACTTATATTTGAGAGGCAATTAAACCTTTACTGTAAAGTTTGCCTTTTTTTTTTTTTTTGCTGCTTTCTCATTACTGATTTTTCTTCCCTTGCAATTGCTTCTTACTTTATGTGTCATTCTTCCCTCTTTTTGCACCCTCCTCCTTTTTTTACCTCTTTCATCCTACTTATCACTCAGTTAGCACCCAAAATCAAAATTCCCATGTAGCTGTACAAACTTAATCACTTCTTGGCCCTTTTAATAGGCTTAAAAATCTTCCTCAGCATAATGTACTTCAATAAACATCATAAAATATTCATGTAAGGGGCAACTGAACAACAGTGGCAGGCTACATGTGATGAACTCAGCTTTAGTTATGCTACTAAGAAATAAAATGACGGCAAAACATAGAAGATGAGAAAACTGAAGCAAGGAGATGAGTCAAGGTTGTGGGATGCAGAGTGATAAGGGCAGCCCTATCACATATAAGACAGTAGGTAACACGTGCCATCTGGAATTTCTGCTGACAGGTGACCATGTGTGCCAGTACTATTATTGTAGGTTGCCAAATCAATGGAAGTTCTCATTATTTCCAGGAAATTAGAACTGTAATTGCTTCTAGAAATTTCCCTAGACTCCTTGACCTGTAACATCAGTAGTTCATAATGATTAAAATAGGAAGCAATGAAGCAAGATCATCATGCTTTCTGGAGCACAGCACTGCTTTGGTACTTTGAACAGAATACATAACATCTGTGTTGTGCTGGTTTAGATTTATCTCTTATGAAAGACATATCTCTATCTGTTGAAATAACTGAAATTACCTTCTAACATACTCATCAGGAAAACAGGCCTTAACACCCACAGATGACTATGGCTGTGTCTGTAATTCAAGAGCTGAGAATACCTGTAGGAGGTTCTCTTTTTATAAGATGAAAATAGGTGACTATCCAAAACTGTTACCTGATTAGGATCATCATGGCCTTATCTTAATTTGGCTGGTTTGCCTGTTGAAGGTGAGAAATATCCTATTTTGGAAATACATTCCAAATATTCAAAGTGACTGTGGAAACAACTCAGATTCTTTGCATTTTACCTCAAACATCAGCATTTTAAATGATAAATCAATCATTCAACTGAAAGAATATAGATTTCTGAGTCTATGAGATTTGTCCTGGCTATCTACTACCAATCACTACGCCAGTTCCAGTTCACAAAAGTCCTTTGCTTTATGCAGTAGTTCGATCATGACTGAAAGTACGGACTTGTTTCCATAATTTTTGTGTTTAATTTTGCATAGTGGTAGCAACAGTGGGAAATCTTAGCTAATCATGCCTTTGAACACAAGCCTTGTGTGTCTGGGGTTTATCATTGCACCATGAGAGAAGCTCTGGCCATTGCAAATTTACATCTCTTTGACTCAATTGACAACAATTCTGAGTAACTCTGGAATAGGTTTATGACATGTCCAGAACCTCAGTCTTGAAATACTGCACAAAACAGTGTCAGTTTTTCAACACTGATTTGCAGAGTCTCTGCTTAACTCTTGCACTGCGAGTGAGTTAAACAAGGCTATTGAAAAGGTTTTTCTGAGTTTTAAGGATTTTTATGCAAGGGATATTATGACAGCATATTTAAAATTTTATCCTGAAAAAAAAATAGTTCCAGGGCCAGTTAAAATGTAAAGAAACCCATAAAAAATAAATTTTGGTAGTGCCTTCACACATTGAGGATTAGATCAATCTAATCAGGCAACGTTAAATCCATTAGATTGGATTTGTCCAATGAAAATGACATGCCTCTGTGCTGTATGCTTTGGCCTCTTTTTCACTTGCCCTGTTGAATAGTTCAGAAAAAAGCCCACAACTGTGCTAAACAAATACGTTTGTTTGGTTGTACCAAGGTTTTGTTCCAGCAGTGGAATTCATTAAAACAACATGTTCTGTATAATGCCAGCAGGTCATCAATGCATGCTTGAGTCAGATTCCTGACCTTTACTTTCACTTGCCAAGTCTGCTAGATTGCTTTTTCCTGGGGACTCTTAAAATATATATCATTAATAATATACCTTGCCCTGTTTTTCTTATAGCTGAGAATATCTTCACAGGAGCACTCATTGGTTTTCTCTGTTAATTCTCAACTAGTTTACTTTATGTAGAGTCAGATGCTTAACTCTAAATAGTTGCTGAACAGTATGAAATAGAAATATTTTTCCCTCACCTAAATAAAATTTAAATTAAATTTGAAACCTATTTAGGATTTGAGGTAAGCATTTTCTTTCAGTGGGGTGGTTGGAGGTCATCTCAAGCATCTACTCAGCAGCATATGTTCCCCATGAATTATTTGAACTCGTCATTTTCTAATCTGATGTGCCAGTTGCTTTTCTAGATGTAATTGATGTTAAATTTTTCTACAGTGTTACCTCACCATCCCTAATAAAACATGCCCCTACATTTTACTCAAGTTGGAAAATGGTAATCAATCCATAGGGGCCCAACTCAGCATGTCCCTAACCTCTGTGTTTAAGTGCTGTATTTCACACCCTGTTTTTGTTTTGGCACTGACCTATAAGCACCTCAGTCCATACAACTTTAAGTGTCAGGACGACTCCTACATCAGGGTCACTATCTGGAATCAAGAAATTATGCCCCTGCTTTCTTAATTTTGTAGATGTTCTCAGTGCAGTGGACTTGTATCAGACCTATCATCCTGGGAACAAAGAATGGATTTTTTTGTTTGTTTCCAAGTTACAAATATTTTGCAGTTGATCAGAATCAGTGAGGAGACTACATGTCTACATGTAAGACCTCACCATGTTCTTCTCTTCCCTTTTCACAGCAAAAAGTGATCCTGTCCAGAGACAAACTTTCTTCAGAGGAATTGTGCACAAGAGCTGTGAATATAAGGAAGGGCCCCATGGTGAAATGCCAAGATCTTGTACCAGTGTGCCAACTCCACTGTTAACGAAAAGTCTGCTGGTCAGCAGACTTTTACAGCATCAGGATCCTCAGCAATGTAAATGCACACCAGACTCCCCTGAACGAAAGTGTAATATTGATTTTGCTGTACTCTGTTGCACTCTTATGGATCTTAATGACAGGCTGTTACTTCAAACAGCATGACAAAAACTTACTGAAATAATCTATTTTTACTTGGTAATTAAAGGCAAAGCAAAACAGACATGATCACAAACAGTCGCTGATGAGAACTTCTCTTAATGTTCTTTTTGATCTCCAGCGCTGCTGCTCCAAAGTAAAGCATGTAGGTAAAAATAAAGTCATATTAATACGGTATGTTAAATGGAAACATGTCCCTAAGAATGAAGCTATATGATTTAGTGTCTAGCTTTTTCTGGCATTTGTTAAAGCCCAGTGAATGCAGTTAATTTCAATGTGATTTCAAAAGCAGATTAGCAAGTATGTGCATTACAGGAATCATTCAAAAAAGATGGTTTGACTTTGAGGCCAATCACTTCACAAATGTTTCAAGAGTGAAGAATACCACTTAATAATTTAAACTCTGCCTTAATAAGGATCTATGACACTGGCATTTCTTAAAGGTATCTTTTTTTCTTTTCATATAAGAGAAACACCTAAAATCACAATTAGAATAATCATGCTGTGAGATCATGCCATGTCCTTGAGACCTGCAGCAGAATTACAGAATCATAGATTGTTTTGGATTGGAAGTGACCTGTAAAGGCCATCTCATCCAACCCCCCCTGCAATGAGCAGGGACAACTTCAACTAGGATCAGGCTGTTCAGAGCCCTGTCCAACCAGACCTTGAGCATTTGCAGGGTGATAAAAGTTAAGATGTAGTTCTTCAGTGTTTCTTCACTCTCCTGTTTCTTCTGGTTTCCGGTGTGTTTCTGTAAGCCTGTCAGAGGAGTCAGGCATAGTCCACACTTTCCATGCATAGATTTCATAATGATTATAGTAATTTTACTTTGAAAGAAGATTGTGACTGGTGCCTTCCCTTCTCCAATTTCCAAAATATTTTTCCAAAATAACTTTTGTTATTTTCCCCCTGCCCAGTACAACTTTCCAAACAAATTCTTTTCTCTTTCTTTTTGTCAGTCATTATGTAAAACATTGTTTTTCCATCCCTGAGGACCAATGTTAATCATATACAAGCTTTTTCACACAGCTAAATTATAAAGTGGCTAACTAATATGCATATCAGGGAGGGACAGACAGTGTAAGCATTCACTTACTTGCCTATGCAAGGTTACTGAATTTACCCAGATATGATTAATGGTGCTAGTTACCTTATTAAAGGTAATTGAGGGAGAATGCAGTGTTACAGTTTTCAAGTTCTACAGAAATACAGTCTAAATTAAAGCAACTTCAACTGCAACTCACTTTCAATAAAAAAAAATAAAATTTGTGTTTATCTGCATACAGAATTATTTGGTTGTTTCTTTATTGGTCAAGTAATTAATCCTGCAGGGCTTTGAAATTAAATTAAGGGAACAACTTCATAAAAATTTTGGGAGTGTGGTAACTACATGTCAGTGCTGGGCTCCAGATGTGTGTGGAGCTCCAGAAGAAACCACTCATACTCACTCCTCAGAATGGCAAAAATTTGGGCTGTGTGGCCACCTGGGTCAAGGAGAGTTGCATGCTCTGCAGTTGGTACAGACCTCTCATATGTAATGTCTGTGCACATGTTCTTGCTGTGCAGATTGAAATCTGCCATGACAAAGACTCCATCAATCTGCTGGGACTTGTGTTCTTCACATGTTCTTGCTGACGAGCCATCCATATCCCTCAAGCTAATAGTTCAGTATAGTACTGTAGTCAGGGTGGTTAGATTTCTATTAAAAGTACCATGAAAAAGAGCCAAGAAATGTGAAACAGATGAAAAAGTTGTAAAACAAAAATGAGGTATAATGGCTGATCTCATGATAACTTTAGAAATTGTCAGTGCTGTACAGTGATGTGTTAGCCTGTGGCTTTAGGAGAAAACAAATGCAAACCAGGTTTTTCTCTTTTTTTCCCTATTCAGCTAATGGGAACTTGACCAGGGTGAAAGCATTTCATGTTGCTGACCAGCTGCCTTCACTCATTTTGGAAAACAGTAGAGACCTGGATATTTTGTGTAATGACTTTTTAACCCAACACATATATCTAATTTAGCCACCTGCTGGACTATTGCATCTGTTACGGCAATGTAGTCTCTGCTATGCACTGAAACAGGTTCTGCTCTGTCTTGATTAGGGCTGAGTTTCCTGCTTTGGACACACCACCTTCCCTCTGCCCTTGTGTCAACATTTTCCATGCAGTATTCCCTCCAGTGGGCTGGATGACAGTGAAATTTGGTCATTTGGTCTCTCCTGAGATCAGCCAGTCTCTTCTTTCTCCTAAAGATAGGGACAAGGGCTGCTTTGCCTAGGAGGGTAAGAAACAGAGAGTAGTTTCAGCCTCCCTGTCTTCCTCTATGTAGCCACGGGGCTGAAGGAGGATTCTAAATCTAAATCACAGTTCTGTGGGGGAGCTGTCGGCCTCAAATCTTTCTCTGTACAAGAAAGAAGAGGACATGCAGCTAAAATGTGTGATGATAAACCCTTTAATTCACAGTGTTAATGCCTTTTGTTCCTAGCATTATGATTTTCCCTTTCTTCTTTCACCTTACTTTTACCTCTTCAAGTGCAAGATGTGAACTACACAAGCAACTACCTCAGAATTTTGACTTTGTCATATTATTTTGTCACACCTGAAAATGTAGCTTGTCTCAAAATATCATTGCCTTAGTTCCTGTGGCAAAGTGGCTGAAGCCTCATTAGGTCAAATAAGCTATTCAAGGTATATGGGTGCTACTTTGAATGAGCCAAGAGCAGTTAGCAGAAAATACTCTGCAACCGATTTGTCTTAAAAGTGGCATAGTAGTATTCAAACCAAAAAAGATGGAGGAGCATCTTAAAGTAGGAGGACTCCGAATAAAAGGATAATAAAATGGTTAACAAAATATGATTTTGAAAGTGTATCACTTTCTGTAGTGTTTTTTTTCCCAGCTCTCTCTTCTCTTGTAATGTAAGGCGTAACAAGAAATAAATATCCTAAAGCATAGGCCCATCTACAGCCTCAAAAAAAAGCAACTAATGTGAAAGAACAGTAACCCCAGCTCTGGGGGGTTTTGTGTTGTTTAAAGCCCTACATAAATCAAGAGGAGGCCCACAAAGGGAAGACTGTTTGGTTTCAGGGACTGGTCTTGATTTTCTGCTTAGGATAATCAAGATCAGGAATCCATCTCTAATTAATGGCAGCAGAAAATATGAAGGATTTTCACATACATTCTTTTCATACTCATTGTTTAACGTGTTATGTATACAGTATTCTTTTCCTTTAATTCAACCTTCTCAAATTATGTGCAGACAGCTTCAGCAGCAGGGAAAGGTGGGAGTATTTAGAATATCTAGAATTTAACTCTTTCACTTCTAAAGAAAGACCTATTTCTTTATCAGAGGTATTCAATAGAATGTGGTTTCTAGTTTCAACAAAAAACCTCAGTGAATCTGTGTGAGTCTGTTACATGGGGGCTTGGAAGAATATTTTGTTTAGTGGGTTTTTTTCTTTTGGCTTTTTTTTGTTGGATGTTTAGGAGCTTTTTTGCTTTTTGGTTGGTTTGGTTTTTTGTTTGTTTGGGGTTTTGTTTGTTTTTATTTGGGGGTTTGTTTATTTGTTGTTTGTTTGGGGGGGTTTGTGTGTGTGTTCTTATTTTTGGGGGTTTTTTTCCTAAATGAGTAGGTTGTAGCAAGTATACTGGCCTGACTTCTTTGGAAAAAAGACATGCTTTTAGTTTTAATAAACATAGTGCTTTTTTCTTGTCTGCTTCTCTTGTAGCTCTGATTTGTTTTGCAGTGATCTTCCATGGATATGTCATTCAAGTGAATGAAATTTAAGCAGGATGTGGGTTTTGTTGCTTTGATGGTGATGTAGTTTCCCAGATGTAAGTTTTTCATTAAGAAATTAATATTGGCAGATTGGGTATTACAGTAAACTGAACAGGCTCGAGTATGTGGTAGGACCACATCATTCCGTGTGGTGATGTTCAAGTTCCCCTCTCTCCCCACACAGTGAAGTCTGGGGTTGATTTACATAAATTCTTAGTTTTCTAACAGCAACACCCCATAAGCTGAACTATCCCTTATGTTTTTGTCTCCCTTTCTGAGATGTATTGCTGACACTTCCATCATTGAATCAGTGTAGCCCAATGAATCAATGTCTGATGTCTAGTTTTTAATAGAGGGGAAGGTTTCTGATTATATATGTGGTTACATTTAAATCTGTGGCAATAGGGTGGATGAAGACTAAAGTTTGCCTGAAATAGGTCTACCCTGAGATCCTTTTCACCTTATGCTTGGAGTAGACTTACTAACACGACCTGATTTTATCCATGAAACACATTTTCCCTAATTAATGGAGGTCTATGTGCTGAACTAGATGCACCAACACAGCCTTCTGCTAGGCCAGTTGTTCAGAGTGGTTTAAATAACAAGCTTTTAAGAAAGAAATACTGTGGTAATTTCCAATCAAGGAAAAGATTTGATATCTTCAGCAAAACAGTTTTGTCAGGAAAAGAAAATTAATAGCCAATTTCCTTGAATGAAAGAGCGAATGCTTTCCTTCCTTGATGTTAGAATAGTAATAGCTGTGAAAGGAATACTGGAATATTCTTTTGTAATGACTATTTATTTCTGTGGGCTGTTGGTCTAGTGGTTAGGGGCTCCTGTAAATCATTAACATTAATGTGGGTATTTTGGTGGCATGTCTTTTTAAACAAGTTTATTTAATATAATAGGAGCAAACATGAACTGTTCACTGGTTAGTCACCAGTGCATGGTGACTATCTTGATTCTATCTTATTGGTTTTATCTTTTTCCTTCTTTGCTATTCATATGGATTCCACTGCTTACTCCTCTGATAAAAAGGCTGAAAGTGGACAGCAGGCAGCTAGAGCTAACATAATTGAAGAAGACATCACTGAAGAGGGAATTTTAGTTCCAAAATGCAAGTGACCCATTCTTCCTGCTCTGTTGTCTGCCCAGCTTTACTGTATGGATGATTTACCTTTTTGTAAAACAGGTTATGCATTGCCACAGGTCATAGGAGAGTAATACTTTAGTAGCATGAGAATGACTTCAAAAGCAACTCAGCCTGCATGGGTGGTGGGTGTCAGCAACTGCACTTTCAGGGCCAGCCTAAGGTGTGCTTGCACATCAAAAACCTCATGGCTAATGGAGGTGACCAAATATGACACTAGATTTAGTTTTAAAAAAATTCTAATTTTATTTGGCTTTTTCAGAGGTGCATTTTATGGCTAGTTTTTTTGACTATAGTATTTGTCAATAAGAAATTAAATTGGCAAGCATGTACAATTCATAAGGTTTTTTACTTCTTAAATTTGACTCTAAGCAAGCTTCTGATGTAAATCCTTGAAAATAGAAGTGTCTTCTAACAACTAACTTGTTTTATATATGTGTATATATAAGGAATCCTGTTAATATCTCACTTTTTACAGATTTACCATAGTGAAAAGGTTTAATGCTAAAATATGCAAGAAAACCTTTTTATGTAACTTTAAAATTAGCAGTGAACAACTACTGTAATTTAAAAATATCTATTTTGCATTTTGGTTAAGATTGTTGAAGGTTTTCTCTTCTAGGTGAAGAATATTTTTATGTTTTTCCTTTTGTTGTTTTCAAAGAATGTAGAGTATTGGGAACAGTGCAATTTTTTCCTATTTATATATTACAAGAAATATTATCTTAATTATTAAAAGAACAACTTAAAAAACACCTTATATTTTTTGTAGTATCACATTTTTCAGATATATTTATTTTTTCCTTTACTTATTTTGGTAGTTTTTTGCTCTAAGAGGTTTTTTTGACCTTCCTAGAACCATTTCTTCCATGCTTGTTCCTATCTGCTGAACAGCTGTCAATAGTTCCCTAGAAAGTTTGTTGTCCCAATGCTTTTCCTGTGCTAATTGCTGGGTTTGGGAATTTAAGCTTCAGATGTGTAAATCTAAAGTCACTCAGTATGAGGCAGACCAATTTTTCTTCCTAGCCCTGAGTCTCCTACTACACATTGCTTTGGGTGGCCCATTATCTTCATAACCAAGATCCACATTTGGTCTTGAGTAGCTGAACTCCTCTTGAAATCCAAGACTGAGGAGTATTTCCAAATGGGAAAGAGGTATTTATGTATAAACTGTATATTCCTGTGGGAATGCAAACTTTTTTTGAGCACGAGCACATGTAGGGATAAGCAATGTCCTGTACAAAGGACCCCCACTGCCTGACCTGCACTTTTCCAAAGTCCAAAAAGGAAAGAAAATTTGTGGAATTTATACACCCTGTGGAGTTTGAGTCTGTTGATAAAGTAAAGAAGAAATAAAAGTGAAGTCTGTGCAATTTTGAGTCATCTGCTCACTGACTATAAATCTACAGCAGTCTATTTATCACTTCCACCGAGGCTGCAGCAAGTCAAAGAGGAAAGAGAATAGAGCTGCCTGTGCCTGTATGCAGAGCCTGTGGGTGGGTCAAAAGCTGAACATAAATCAACAACATAGAGCTGCTGCCTAGACAGCAAAGCTCCCAATCCAAGGGAGAAATGGAGAGGTGGCTGTGGGAAGGAGGCCCAGCACTGTGCAGGATGGTCAGTTCTGGTAAGGTTCTAACATGGATATTGTGCCTTGTTCTGGGTGCTGCGCTTAGAGACACTTGCAGCTTAGGAAGAGGAAATCTAAGATCACTTATGAGGACGATCAGGGCTCTTAACAGTGTTTATCTCAATGAAGGACATAATGAAGTGGCTTCTTTCATCTCAGAGACAGAGGAGGGAGGAGATAGGATTCCTGCATTGATATATGTGAGAACTTTGTGTCCATGGTGGGTAGAGCGAAATCTGGTCAGGTGCAGCAAGAAAGATTCAAGTTTGACATTAGGGAAAAGCCTCTCACAGCAAGCATATGGAAGTACTGGAGAAATTGTCTTCATCACCAGAGGCCTTGCAATGGATTAGATAAACATGGGCCCAGGACAGTTCACATAAGCCCTGCCTTTCCCAAGTGACCTTCTGAGACTCTCACTAATCTTGAGATTTCTGTAGGAAAATGACCTAAGTTTCTTCTTTCCAAACCTTGTAGTGACATAGCCTAAAAGCAATGGCACCTACTTAAGCGCTCAGTCCTACTGTAATTTGTTAAACATGCCAGTTTTATTTCTTGTGAGAGATTCTAAATTTTACAAGAACTTCATAAATATCTTACCTAAAGATGTACAGTTTCCAAAGTTTTAGCAACATCTTCAGAAAAGATTAAAGTGGGGACAGCCATCCTGAATATGAAAAAGTATATATATATCTAGGTGTAGGTGTAGCAAGTCCTAAGATGACTTGTGAGACCAATCACTTTGCCTCCACCAACTCATCTGAAAGGATAAAGCACTTACAGAAAGCTCTTGACTGTTATCCCTGATTATTTGTATTCCCTTGCCCTTTTTTGTTTGAATTTGGACTTTTTATTTTATTTTTGAAGGCAAAAGAGCACACATACTTCAAATTAATAATGATGCAATAATAAAGCTCAGTTGCACTGTTCTGACAAATATGGGGTATGAGTGTGCAGGGTTAGGAATCCTGGGGTATTTGGGGCACTGCTTTACTAAACTGCAGGGGCCTCACTGTAGGCTGTTAACTCACAGTGCCAGGTCAGTGGTGAGATATCTCCTTTAAGTGTTAGCCAGAATTTGTTGGCAGACAGCAGGGAAGTGGATAGAGGCCTCAAAGGTCAGATGTTGTTCCAAGTTTGTCACAAATATGCATTAGGGAACAGCAACGTGGGGGTGGACAGGGCTGAGACGCTAGATTTAAGCAGTAGACTGGTGCCTGACTCCACCATCATTGCAGACAGGAGTTGGATAAAAGAACACAAAACTACAATGCTGTTTTTCTTCAGACTTTTAAAATAATTAAATAACTCTAGGGCTGCCTGTTATATCAATGTTAACACAGCTCTATCCAGAACAGAAAACATGATCACAAACTTCTATAGTTTTGAGGCATGTCTGCTGAATGTCACACAGATTCCTGATGTAGTTGCAAGCAGTAGAGATTTTGAGTGCCTGTGAAGGAGGACACAGATTCTCTAAATGCTCCACAAAATCAGACCAGCTGTGTTTCCCAGCCCGCTTCTTCTCCACCAGCAAGGATAACTATAGTTATCCTTGCTGCTGGAGATTTTGCAACCTTAGTCATTTTCCCTGGTCCATTCCCATTAGATTGCACTGGATCCACAGTTGGATTAGGGACGTTAGAGGGTGCATTCCCTCCTGTTACCTCTCTGTTTATGGACCTACTGTCCATAAATTTGCATGATTATTTCTGAATCTGACAATGCTTTCTGTCTCCACAATCTCCTGTGTCAGCAAGTTCCACAAAGATGACATGAGATATAGTATGATTTTACATCACAGGGAATCATGAGCCTGCCTTTCTGATTTTCTTTGTGACAGTTTTGGTTCCTGCACCATGATAACTTTTAAAAAAGTAGCTTTGAAGGATATGGGCCTGGGGATGGAATTTTCTTGTGCGTACTTTTGGCATAGTTTGTGCATATTTGTGCATACTTTTCTTGTGCATGGACTTTTGGCTGTCTACCTGTCAGGCTGCATGGAGTAAAAAGCATTCGTATAGCCTTTTATCCACTTTCTTCCATGTGATGTATCCTTAAGATGGTCTCTATATTTCACCATGTGGTAACAGAACTAGTTAAAGTATTAAGTAAACCAATACACTCTCATCTTTAGTTGTCTGAGGTTTAGTATTTAAGCAAAATGTTTTACATGTGCCAATAGCTAATCAGGTCAGGATCCTTTGGCAGAAAGATGTGTTGTGTAGGAGTAGCCATATTACAGGGAAGAAATCATGATGCGTGCTCCTGGTATATCTGTGCTTTTCAAGGAGGAATTATTTGATCCAGTGTTCACAATAGGGGTTGAGAATTATCCTCCATAGGCATACCCTTTGTTGCTCACCTATGTGGGAAGCCAGTTTTATGGAGATCCTGCCTCAGCACTGTCCTGAATGTCCACAGTCTGTGTGCAGGAGAACCTGTTGTTGAGACAGCCACTGGAACTTCCTGGGGCTCTCACAGATTCTCCATTGAGAAGGGTTTGATAATGCAGAAGTTTCTGTTGAAACTTCTTAATAAAAGAAGTTCTTGTTGAAACTTGTTGATAGAAGACCCATATGGCCCAAGGCTTACAGAGTTTTTCAGGTGGCTCTTGAGTGTCCACAGGATGTCTTTGTGTGCAAAATGTCAAGTCAGTCTTTCTTCTCCTGTAGTGCCTATTGCTCTGAAAAGAGATCTGAACAGCCTGGATTGATGGACCAAAGAAATTATATGAGGTTCAACAAGGCAAAGTGCTGGGTCCTGCACTTGGGTAGCTGAAAAGCTGCCCATTGGAACAGGACCTGGGGGTGCTGGTCAACAGTTGGCTGAACATGAATCACATTTGCCCAGGTGACCAAGAAGGCCAATGGCATCCTGGATTGGCTCAGCAATAGTGTGGCCAGCAGGACCAGGGTGGTGATTGTCCCCCTGTATGTGGCACTGGTGAGGGCACACGTTGAGTTCTGTGACCAGTCCTGGGCTCCTCAATTCAGGAAGGACACTGAGGTGCTGCAGCATGTCCAGGGAAGGGCAATAGAGCTGGTGAAGGGTTTGGCACACAAGTCCATGGAGCAGCAGCTGAGGGAGCTGGGGATGTTTAGCCGTGGAGGAGAGAAGAGGAGGCTCGAGGGGGACATTATCACTTCCTACAGCTGCCTAAAAGCAGGATGGAGTTGGGGTAAGCACTGGTCTCTTCTCTCAGGTAACAAGTGACAGGACAAGATGAAATGGCCTCAAGTTGTGCCAGGAGAAATTTAGATCGGATGGTAGAAAAAAATCTTCACAGAAAGAGTTGTCCAGCATCAGAACAGTCTGCCCAGGGAAGTTCTGTAGTCATCATCCCTGGAAATATTTAAAAGGCATGTAGAAGCATGTGGTGCTTGGGAATGTGGTTTAGTGATGGACTTTGCAGTGCTGGGTTAACAGCTGGACTCAATGATCTTAGAGATCTTTTGCAACCTAAATGCTTCTATGATTCTATGACACAGAAATGCACTCTGGAGCTCTTCAGCATAATTGAATTTCGTGGCATGAGAGTAAAAGGAAAAGAAAAACCTTTGACCTTGCTAATTGCACAAATAGAATTTTCTGTGGCTGGCAATATTACATCACCTTCATGTCATTTTTACAGGACCTTTCTGACTGTAACCATAATGTAAACTATGGCCAGAGGTGCATTTTCAAAGCTCAGTTCTGAAGTTTCTCAGTAATTGCTTTCCTTAATTTGAGACTTGTGATGGTAGCTTACCACGTATTACTGCAGCCAGAATAAAGATTAAATCTAGACAGTAGACAGACATAGGGAAACCCCTCAACAATTGTGTATTTTCTGCAGTAGCTTCTTTTTCACTGATCTGAACAGGTTCATACCTGGACACCTGGGGTTAGGGAAGCAGGCTTTATCTTGTCTTATCTTATCTTTTTTTTTTTTTTTCCAACCGTTGAAAACCCTACAACAGCTTCCAGGAAGGAAAAAAATTGAATGTTTAGTATGTTAATTAAAAAAAATTTCTGACCTTTCTGTATGGATTTATCTTTTTTCCCCTATGAAAGACAATCTGTCAAAAGCCTGTAGGATAACAGCAGCTGAGATGGAATATCTTAATTCCTTCAGATGCAGTATCAGATATTCAGGGAAAATTTTTTAAGTATTTTTTTTTAAATGTTGAAAGATATGTGGGTGGATAAGTATTCAGAAGAACATACATATCTTTAAACAGAAAAAAACTAAAAGGAGTGGATTTCTGTGTGCCATATACCTGCAGTTATGCATATATGCAAGCCCACATTTCATTTAACCTTTTATTGATAATTGCTGAAGGCCAAAATGGTAAAATCTTGATTTGCTGCACTTCAGAAAACAACTTTCTCCTTTCAGATGCCCCTGGCAAGAGACAGCACAGTTATTGAAACAGAGCTGCTGGGTTGAAAATGCCGCCAGTGCAGATGACAGCAACACTTTATTTCCACGGCAATGCTCTGTAGCTTGAGCCACGTCTTGCCCCTTCAAACACACTCAGTACAGCTCCCCCTGTCCTCCAACGTGTTCTCACAACCTTCCTAAAATGCCTTTCCTGCAAAAGGGAGGGATCCTATGTCGAATATAAACTTATAGCCCCACCTATTTCCCTTTTTCTTTTACTTTGTTTCAGGTTTTCAATATTGTTTAAGCAAAGCATAAAACATATTGCAGGACTGGCAAGTCTTCCTACACATCTTTAAAAGTTCAGATATTTAAAAGTAGACTTAATGCTTTCTTTTGCCTGTATTCCTACTGCACAAGTCCACATAAGATGAAGTAACCTATGGTTGTTGGTGTCTTGAATTTTTTTAATAAGATCATGTCAGGGGATTCCTTCTCCACTTCTCAAAGCCTTCAAAAGTACTAGGAGAATAAGAGAAAAGAAGGAAGTGTGTAATACCAGTTGGATTGTGTACTTACAGGTTCATTGTTCTTCCATTGATTTTTCTTTTCATTTTTACTTGCTCTATCCTAGCTCCTTGCTGAAATAGCAGAAACATCTGCCTCTGTTCCTTCATGGAAGAGAATAATTTATAAGTCCCAGATTTACCAACAGTATCAGTTACTTCCAGCAAACCTCACGCCTGGTCTTCTTAATTACTTTCCATCTGCTTTTGCTTCAGTCGTATTGGTTAGGAGAAAAATGCTGACAATCAACAGTAATGACTTCTTCAGTTGTTATTTATTAAGTCAAGCTTTTTGCAGACAAAGTCTCAAGAAATATATGATTTTTGGGTTTTTTATTTTTATTTTTTGAAATTTATCTTTGAATTGGACATAGTTGAAAAACAAAATGCAACAATTCCAGAAGCTGATGACAGTATGAGAGGGGGAAGTGGTTTGGCTTTTTTTTTTACTTTTTGTATTTTTTGTATTTTAAACTGACTGATGGTCTTAACCTCTGCTTTGAACTTTTAAGGTCAATGAAGCACAATTTGGATTTGATAGTTGTACACTGAGCTCAAGGAAAAAGTAGAGGTCCAGAAGTTGCTGTTAGAAGCAGCTGCCATGGGCAGACAAGGATAGTCCTACTAGGGCTTGGGAGTTCTGCTCTTGTATTTTGTTTTTTACTTTTGTTTTGGTGAAGTGAACATTTATATTCTTTTTTTCCCATGACTTTTCCCTCTTTTGGCTATGTTGCTCCCTTGGACTCCTACTGGGAAAGCAGCATTGAACTTGCAGTGCTGAAAAGATGATTAATGATAGGCAGAACTGTATACAACGTGCACTTTATTTGGGGAGGAGGAGCCTGCAGTGAAATCCTGCATTGGAGAATTCTAGGCAAATGGTGTGTGAAATTGTTGACAAATTGCTCTCATTAAACTCACTAAATGAATGCTTTCATGAGAACACTGGCTTGATATCGCCATGTATAATGTAGCTTCTACTTGAAATTGTGTGTGCTGCTATTCTTATCTTTTAAACCCTTGTAACAGCTTTAATGTCCTGATAAAGCCAACCACTGTAGCTGTCTTCACTGTTCAGTACTTGGGATGTGAAGGGAAATTGCTAAGGGTGACTTCCATAAGTGGTTTTGAATTATTCATTAATTTATTACCACCATTTTGAACCTGGTCACCAGAGTTCATAAGTGCCAAGAAATGGATTTAGAAATGCCTTAAGTTTCTTGGACTCTTTAACTTGATCCCTGCCAATTAAAGGGGCAGAAAAAGGACAAAAGTCACAAAAGCCTCTGTTTTAGAATGCAACTTTGTATTCTGTTTAGCCTTGTTGATGGTAGAAAACTTCCAGAAAAATTGTCTTGGAGATAATGGTGTTTGTGTATCCAGGACATTCACCAGGATTTGAGTAAGGTCAGTGCACTAGACACTTGCCTTACCAAGTTGAATTCTGGCCATCAGCCTAAATATGCCCAGTTGGACAAAGAATGAAGTGTGAAACCATCACATGGAGAACTGCACAGACCAGTGGGACCTTCAGAGATGAAAGTCAGGCCGTAGCCTAGTGCCCAGGCTTGTACCACACACAGCATGTGCTTGTTACCAGGTTTTAGAGTAGTAAAAGAGAAAGTATCCATGCAAAAAACTACCACTGTTGGCTGTTTACCTTTCATTAAGCAGTTGCTTTAGCTGCTTCAAATGTGTAGGAGATAACAGTCCATCCATATTGAAAGATGATCCATGTGATGAAATGTTGAAAAATCTCTGCCCTAAACCAAATGTATACCCACAGAAAATGACATAAGTATAGATATAAAGCTGTCTTTGTGCTGAAGACTGATAGTAATTTTGAAGAGGAATTGCAGTATAAGAAAGGCATGGATTTGTTATCAAACACTGATCTACCTGGGGTAAAATCAGATGTGTCCAGTCCTTCTTAGAGCTTACTGCAAGGAGAACTTGAAACTGTGCTGTCCAGTTTCCCACATTTAGGAAAACCTCAGATGAGCTCCATCACTTTTGAAAACTGTTTCCCTGAATATAGTGTCTCCCTGATGTAAAAATCTAGAACCTAAAATCTATTCTGTGGCTGTGATATGCTGAAGCAAAGCAAAGGTGGTGGGTTGCACTCTTGGCATTATCATCAGTTATCCCTCTGAGCAAAGTTTTGTGATAATGAAATGGGTAGACTCTTCCTGGACCCATCAGGGAGTGGGAAGTGTGGTGAAAGGCAGAGTCTCATAAAATGGAAGTGTCAATGAAAGTCAAATTGAAAAGTAATGCTTCAGCTATTGTCTCACTTTGTAGTAAGACCTCTGTAATATTCTCTTGCAAGACCTCTATAATATTCTCACTGAACCACAAAGGACATGCACAAGAGATTTAATATATATGAGCAAAAATCTTTAGAACAGTAGATTTGAATGTTAAAAAGGAAGCAACAATACTTTGTTTTCCAGAAGTAGTTCACTGATTTAGTTGAGCCAGAAATGAGGCTGCTAGATGATATCTCATAAAATTTCTGCTAATATTAAATGCATGCTAATTGTGCTGGCTTCACATGTGGACATTGTCATTACAGCAAATTCCCAAATTAGTCATAGGCACATCTGTCTTGGTTCTGGCTCGGTAAGGGTCAATTTTTCCCGGCAGTAGCCAGGTGGGACATGGCCAGGACACTGAGGTTATTCTGTACCACCTCATGTCATCTTCAGGGGCTGTAGTGGGGAAGGGGGCTCTCCTGGTCATGTAGAGGGAGGTGAGTTGTGGGGGTAGATTTGTGTTCCTTGTGGTGAGCTCTCATGTGAATCACTCGCCTCTTATATTCTCTGTTATTAATACTGTTGCTGTCATTGCTAGTTTCTTATCTTACTGCTGTTTCCATTAACTGTTTTTATCGCAGCCCATGATCTTTACCTTTTGTGTCTCCAGTTCTCTCCAGCCCTCCATGGGGAGGGAGAAGAGAGAGTGAGCGAGCAGTGCATGGTTTGGAGTCTTCTAGTGGGTATGTTACACTGGGGAGTATCATTCCTAAACCATGACAATATGGGACAAGGCAAGCTGTCTGTGGGGGGGTGAAAACTGGAGAAGGCAGGGGCCTTTTCACTGAACATGGTGCACTGCATGCTAGAATCACCCTGCTGGGTCATTTGCTAACCACTGGAGCATTTGCCATAGGCAGAGAATCTTGGTCTCTTCTGTGAAAAATGTCCTAGCAGAGCACGCAAACAAGACTGTCCTGTTGTGCGAGGGGAAGTACATGTGCTCTTCCAGGGCTGATGCTTGCACTGCTCCTTTGCATCCAGACAGCTGCCATCGGTGTTCCCTGAAGGTTCATGGCTGATATTTACACCTTAGCTTTGTTTCAGCATGTAAATGCTGATGTTTACATAGACATGCTCTTTTTCTTCACTGTGGCACAATAGTCCAGCCTGCAGCACTGAAAGACCTCCTTGTGCATGCTTCTTCATGCACCTTGTTTTTTCAGCATACCACACTGCTGTTTACAAACCAAGTTCTGGTTCTTGGTTAAGAGTGCAGGATGTGCTGACAGTGGGATTAGTGCTAGTGACAACAGAGTCACCATTTGCTGTCTTTGCTTTTGGGAGAAGGCACACATAGCTTGCTCTCAGTGGGTGCAAGCTGCCTCAGAAGAAATGTAATTCAGCTCCATCTGTGAGTTGAGTGACCCAGTGACTGGGCCAAATATGATTCTGCCAGGCCTGTGAGGAGGTCTAAGGTCATCAGAAAGACTTTTTTTCTCATTAAACCTTGTACAGATCTGTCTGTGAATTCTTCAGTGAAAGTCAATCCAAGCTTGGAAGAAAATCCAGGCTGGCAGTGCAGGGAATGACACCACCAAGGGAAAATAAGACATTTTAGCTGCAGGCTGGACAACTCAGGTGTGATGTCTGAGAAAGTTCTGAAACACAACAAAACCTTCTGATTGAACTTTGTGAAACTCCCTTTCATGTGGCTAAATTTCACTGCCTCTCCTTATGAAAAGAAGAAAACTGGGAGGGAGCTCATCAGGGCTGAACAATTCAAGAGCCACTGTGAACTTTCTTAGGATGTTTTGCATTAACATCAGTCTGAGGCAGAAGAATGGAACTGGCAGCCCAGTGGCAAGAGACCAGAAGAAAATTGGTTCAGAGAATGTTCACAAAGACTGAATGTAAAAGGAAGTTAGTGGAGATAAATCCTGAGAAGAAAAATTCTGTGGAAATGCAAGAGTGTACTGGTTATCATCTTGGGAGGTAAGACAGTAGAGGCAGGAAGAATGGAGAGAAGGCCAAAGGGTGAGAGGGAGCTTTGTTGATTGATGTGTCTGGCATACATGGGGCACGGGAAGCTGAGACTACAACTAGCCAGATGGGAATAAAGGATGTGAAATAAGGCTTTGGTGTGGATGTGGTGTGGCACTGTTTGTGCGGTAGTGGTCAAATTAGAAGAAACAGCCCTTATGGAGATAAAATGGTCAGAGGAAGCTTGGTCTAATTCAGCATCCTTTTCCCAGCACCCTGTGATCCTGCAACATCTGCTGTTTCTTGAGAAGATACACAGCACTGAAAAAATGCTTTGTCTTTCCCCAGTGTTGATTCCTGCAGGCTATTTCTAGACAGGGGGTTCCAGAGTTTGTCCACATCCCTGTGTAGGGAGTGTCCACAGAGTAAAGGTGTCTACTATGAACAACCTGGGCACAACCCTCACCCTAATCTGTGACTGAAAGGAAATCTGGCCAAGCCAGGAAAGAAGACCACAGCTTCTTTCTGAGAAGAAGCACAACACAACCATGGTGCTTGGAAAGTCTTATGTTTCCATCATTACTTCTCTTAGTCCAACTAACAGCAGCCTGTTTAGCAGAGTTCAGGCTTCCAACCCTGCAAATCATTGCTAGAGATGTCAATGCGATGAGGCAATGTATCTTAAATTCATTCTTTGCTCAGTTTTTGGAGAATGCACCAGCCAACATCTTTTTTTAAATCCAATGAAAAACCTCTATTTTAAAATTGCAAGGTCAGACATTAGTTGTGAAATGCCAGAATTAATTTTGCTTCTACAGTCCTACTATGTCTCATTGTGCCAATGCATTAAAATGTCATAATTTGCATAATTGCAAAGTGCTCCTGGCACTGAAGTGGATTTGCAGTGTTGGCTGAAGGCCTCAGGTTTGTCTGTGGTGGAAGGTGTACTGTGGACAAGGCAGGGGAATTCAGGATGGTGGTTCTGGAGCTTTACAGAGTCTTCATTCCTGTGTTTTCTAACACTTGAGGCTTAGGAGCTTGGCTTTTCAAACTCACTATTCTTTTCAACAGATTTTACATGTAATGTAAAACATGTTTCAACACAGTCTGAACTTTAGTTATTGCTTTTGTTTTTGGAAGAAGGAAAAATCAAATACGAATGAGGGTTTTCTCCTGTAAAACTGAAAAAAACCCAGCAAAAATGTCTTAAAATCTCAGGTTGGTTAAAAACTTTTAAAGATTTCAATTAGTTGAAGTTCTGAAATAAGTTTCAAATAAAGTTGGATTCTTATTTGATAGAATCGCCTGTACTTCATCTGGTCTGCAATTCCATGAGACAAACTTATCAGAACATAAACTCATATTATACAAAATGTCCTAGAACTTGAGCACGACCTTGATTTAGTGCATTTCGACCAGACCTGTTGAAGTCATTGTGGGACCAGAGCCTTTGCCTGGCTGGAGCAGCCTGACCTCATGCAAGTGGATGCTAAGAGAGTTCTCAGCCAGGAGAACATGCTCTACTTAAAGCTGCCCCTTAAAATACAGTCTGAGCTTTCCTTAGGTCCTGCAGCTTTTTAGCCATGTAGATCAAGTCATTCATAATGATATTGAGGCTACTAATGAGAAAATGGCACATACTTTCAGGTCACAGTGCAATGAGGCCACAGTTTTTCTATAATGATGAAGATAATCTAGACTTTGTCTTTCTTTAGTAGGTACATAGCATTAATGGATCATTTTCTAGTTAATAAAACAATATGCTTTTGATAATGGTTTTAAGTTGCCAGCAACATATTAGTCAAATTTCTTTTGGATTCTTTTTCCTTTTACAATGCCCAAAAGCAGTCAACACAGATATTATCATGAAGCATTCACAAAATATATGCAGCCCTATGAACATGGTGATGTAAAAGTAGACTTAATTAAAACAATATCACTTGGCTTCTGCTGTCATTAAAAAGATACTGATTTTTTTAACATTTTATTTAATTTCAAATGGTGAAATGAAATGCTTAAAATGTTCAAGGAAGGAAAGGAAAGGAAGGTAGGAAAAATCAAAGCTTCTTTCACCAAATAGGAAACTAATCTTAGATTTGCTGCTGGAATTTTAAGACCTTAAATACAAATGGCTTTTAAATCGAACTTTGACATAAGGCCACTTGGAAGTAGCTGGAAGTTTTTGCTATTCGTTTATTCTTTCTTTCAAAGATGAAAGCTTAGACTGAAACTGAAGGAAAAAACCCTACTGAAACTGTGGCAAAAATTTCAAAGCCAAATTATTTAGCCCTGGAATTACTGTGACGATACCTCATGGAAATAGTTCTGCTGCTTTCAATTTTTAAAATTTTATTTACTTTATCCAGAACCCTTTATTTGGCTACTTCTTCAAAAATTGCTGTGGTTTTGTTAATGAAATAGAAAAATGGTGCATCATGAGACATGTAATGTACCACAGAGGGAGGCCCATAATGAATACAGATGTAATACAAACATTCTGAGAAATTATTGTAGCAACACATCCAAATAGAAACATAGAAGGCCATAGCTTTCTTATTTTTCCTCAGCTCTAATAATTTCTGAGTTCCTCTTGCTGGGATAGGATACAAGTCTAAGAAAAATGCACTGCTGTCTCTTTATGAAGAAGGAAAGCATAGAAAGGCATATCTTATATGGAACAACAAATCTTTCTGTCTTGCAAAACCAGCATTTGATAGTACTCCATCTCATCCCAACTGAAGTGGGTATGTACTCCTTGGATTAAGAAGCAAAACCACCAAAAGTTGTCCTAGTCCTTACTGAAAATGCTGTATCTCCTTTGGATCATTGAAAAATGGCAGAACTGATGTGCTTTCGGATTCTTTGCACCATTTTGAAGGTGTGAGTGCCTTAAAGGTTTATTGCAAACAGCTTCACATAGGAGTTATATGATATGGTTCAGACGGCTCAATTCAGTCACAGCCAAGAGGCTCCTACCTGTCCTTTGCATTTATATATAAATATACTATGTAGTTCAAGCTGAATAATCACAATGGATAAGGTATGGACCAACTAGAAGACAAGGAGGAAAAAAAAGGGAGAAACCCTCCTACAAAATTTTTCCAAGAATGAGTGAAACATCTCTGAAATTGTTGAAAGAAAATATCTTTTGTCTCATGTGCAGGCACCATAAGGGTACTAAATCCCAAACCATATGTCTGAACATAACAGGCCTCCCAGAGTGCCACAGTGAATCCCACAATGAACCAAGTGTTTGGTAAATACTGAAAGGCTCTAAGATGACTCAGTCCTAGCTGGAACTTGAAGAGCCTCTTCAAACTAGCATTTCCCAACTTCTCTGCTCATGTTGATGCTTTTGGGTTTATGAAGCTCCATGTTTACATACCTTGCATGAAACAGTTACCCATTCTCAGCAGTATCATCAGTGATGGATACATTTCTGGTGAGAGTTTTATGTCTTTATAACAAAATGAGTTTGGTACTTTACTGTTTGTCCCTGTGTCCTCCACCTCACTCTCCTATAGAAAGAGTGTAACACGATGTGCAGCAGCAATATTCAGTTCTTCATCAGAAAGCTGTGTTCAAATTTCCTAGACCAAGGTCTTCTTTCCTCTCTGGACTTTTTACCCCTGGGTGTTTTTTGTTTGTTTGCTTGTGTATTTTGTTTTGGTTGGTTTGGTTGGTTAGTTTTTGTTTTGCTTTGGTTTTGGGGTGTATTTTGTTTTATTATTTTTGTTTTCTTTCCTTTTGGTTCTGGTCATGGTGGAATATTCCTGGGATTTATGTCATAAACTTGACAGAGTGGTGATATATCTTTCTAATATCTTTATTCTTTACAGGGCTCCCTCAACAGCTGAGCTTCCTGTCTCACAAAGCACCAGCCTATGCTGGTTTTTATAAGCAAAATTACCCCTTTGCAAAGGGAATCATTTCAGTTGTGGTGCATCAGATGTTGCATTTGGAGGGAAAATGCTATATTTGCTCTCAATGAGTGAATTCATCATTTCTGAATGATGCAAAATTATTTACATACAGATATGTGTTTGGGTCTGTGTGAGGTGATGTTTCCAACCAGTCTGAGAATTTTCTTTCTTATATGTCAAAAAGGTTGCGCAGCTTTCTAGAAGTTAGAAGTGGGAAAACTTTTGGGTGGTTGACTGCCATGGGATGCAGAACGCACGGTGTGACATGAGGAGCTGAGAGGCTGCCTCAGGAGTGGTTTGCCCCATTGCTGTATTTCAGGCTAGAATTAAGCACAGCTGTGCTGCACATGGAGCAGGGACACGTGTTGTTTTCAGCCTGCATGTGCTGTCCCACAGCTGGGGACTAGCACTGCCCCCAGCACTGGTGGGGAGGATGGTATGGCTGGCTGTGCTGGCCCACAGCTGAGTTGGGTGTGAGGGTTTGAGTGACAAAGGTAGGCTGCTGTGCTCTAAAAGCCCTATATTTTTTTCTTTACCATCTTACTCTGCCTAGGTGAGTTCCTAACAAGTGTTTGGGGTGTGTTTTTCAAATCCCACAAGACACACAGCAGGAAAAAAACTACTTGGATGTATGTATTTGTTGGCAGTCTGTGGGCTCATATGTGAACCAATATTAACCTTACCCCACAACCTTTTACTGTCTTAAAAAGGCAAATTGCTCTCCCCATTCCCTGCCCTGCCCCTGAACAGGTAATTCTCAAAAAGAAAGTAGAGAATGTTAAAAGCAGACACTTGTGTCAAGGTCTACCTGCTTTGGCACAGTACTAAGTTTGTTTCATATTAGTGTTTAGAAATTAACCTTTGATTACAGAAACCTGTATTTTTAGACTGATTCATATTTTGTTTCAAAGGACCAAGCCTGGTCATTTGGTGAGTCTAACCCTAGAAGGCACTATTTTCTTAGACCTTCACAGATTTTTGAGAACTGAAGGGTGTGTGTAGCATTGCATTGTAGTGTTCAGTATTGAATCAGGACCAGAACTTTTTTACAAGGAGAAAGTTAATGATGGGTAGAGCCTCATAAACATTGCCTGATTACTTGTCAGTCACCTGTGCTGCTGGTACCCATTTCAGCTTCTGGCAATTAGCCCTCCTCATAATGAAAATGCACTTAAAAAAAATAGCCCCCCATCCCCAAAATTTCAGGTTTTAGACACCTTTTCTGTAGTCCTGTCAGTGTTGATACTTTTGCCTCTGATACTTTTGCCATTTCATATGCCATTTGTGTAAGTTGACAAAGATACAATTAACTCAGAATTATCTGTACATGCATTAATTGTCTTGTAGGTGTTGTGATATGTTTAGGAAGACAGGCTTTTTCATACATAAGATCATAGTGTGGTGCAGAGAAAACTGCTCAACTCATGGTTTTAATCAAATCAGAATTAAAGTGGTTTTTTAACAAGGACATGTTGACCTAGCAGTCAGTGAGCTCTGTGCTGGGGCCAGTATGAGCAATACAACACATAAACACCAACTACAGATACTTGCAAAGTAAAGAACTTTGAAACTAATCCTAAAAATTCCAAGTCTCAAACATGTGTTGCTTTGGGCATGCCACTCCCCATCTGTGTGGACTAGAAGCTGACACTCCTCTTCTGGAAGGGTCCCTCTATTTCCCCACATGTCCTGCAGATACCTGTGTAACCATATTTCAGGTACAGTTACATGTACCTGTGTTGCTCCCTGTGCTAACCTCCCTGTGCCACAAGCCCCCCTGCACACTTGGGGCGGGGATCCCTGCTTGTTACACCCTGACCTGCCGCCAGACAGAGAGCCAGCACCTTCAGCCCAAGCCAGAGGTGAGATACCAGCACCAAACCAGGACTGCTTGCTCTAGTGTCTCGCTCCACCTACCACAAATTTTCATCTTTCTTTCTCACTTCTTTTAAACCTAATTCTTTCCCAAAAAGCCTTTGGTTACACTTAAACCACTTAATATGGTGGTTTACCACTTAATATGGGTAACAGTTGTGAGGAGCAAACTCAATTGATATTCTTAGCTAGCCCATTGGGGGCAAGTACCCTCTTGGCAGTTTTTGAATTAACCTGGTCACACACAGTATATCCTCAGTCCCATTTGACAGCATCTCTTGTTATCCAGCCCTTTTTGCCAGGCAGAGGTGGTGCCAGTTCTCCTTGTGAAATCCTTGCTTCCCAATGCCGTCGTTTGGGTGGGCTGCACTCGGGAAAGGCACTTAACCCCATTAACGACGTCCACTATCCCTGACAACCCCAGTGGTCTAAGAGTCTGCCTTTTGGGGTGAAAGAAGCAGAAAAACTGTTTGTAAAGACAGCTGAATCAAATAGAAACATCTCATCCCAAGGGATGAGATATATCCCTATGGGATACCTGAAGAACTAATTTGGGGGTGGTTCGACAGTTGGATGTTTTTTTTTCCATGTGGCGGCAAAGGCCGGCAGTGATTCACTGGAATTGAGTGACTGTGGGAATACCCTTTGCAAGGAGCAAACAGTGCGAACTCCGGAGCAGCCGGAGGGAACGAGAAGTTAAGCGTCCCTGCTGCGCGGCTTCCTCCTACACACGACGACTTTCTGTCAGCCTCCGGTGAGTTGCACGGGGTTGGGGGGTGCCGCCAAGGTGCAGAACGCAGAGCCCCTTGTTCTGCCCGTCGGAAGGACACCCGGACAGGGCCGCCATGGGGAGGGTCTCTGCAAGCAGCCCCCGCAGCCAACTCCGCCGGGCCGCTCTGTTGGGACAGCGGCGGGGGCAGGGGGACAGCGGCCTGGGGAGCACCCGTGCCGAGCGCTGTATCTTTAAGGGCCGGGGCCGGCCCCGGGCTCTCCTCCCTCCATCCCATCCCCTCCCTCCCCCGGCCCGGCGGCGCTGGGCGCCGGGAGGAGGCGCCTGCCGCTAACAAAAGTCTGCGGCCGGGGCTCCCTTTCCTCCCGCCCCGGGCAACAAGTGGCTGGCGGCGGCCTCCCGGGGGAGGCGGCAGCAGCGGCAGCAATAAGCAAAATGACGACGATAGAGTAAGAAGAAAGAAAAACCAACAAGCAACAACGAAAAGTGACTTCACATTGTGTGCTTGCATGTCAAAACGCAGATTATGGTGACTTTGCTGACGACATCAACATTGTTGCTATTGTCGGAGGCAGCAACAGCACTCATAAATAATATGTTTGTTGGCTGCTGACTGTCACTCGTGCATAAAATAATTTCGAATAAAAGTTTTTTTTTTTTGCTTCTGCTGTCATTGTTGTCGTTGTTGTCGTTGCGCAAAAGAATGTGATAATTTGTTGGAAGTTCCGACTATGCTTTTCTTTCCATAATCTCAATGGTATTTCAATGAAGAGTGTTGAAACTGAATCCTCCCCATCTGTCTCTCCCTTTTCATCTGTCATTCTTAGATAGATAAGGAGCTCAACAAATGCTAACAAATCTAGTATCGACTAAGAATACAATGTGAAGCAATGTCATTATTGCAAAATTCAATGCATATT
>JBBMKD010000102.1:77461878-77506398 GCA_037834095.1 Argya squamiceps | reverse complement strand
ATAACTGGAGCCGCCTTCCTGGCCCGGACACCCCGGCTGGAACACGGGGTGGGGAGGGCGCACCGATACATCGCATTTTTGATTCTTTCGCTTTTAAAGTGTTTTTTTTTGGTTTTTTTGGGGTTTTTTTTGTTTTTTTTTTCTGTGAGGTGGGGAAGGGAGGGTGGCGGCCACCCGAGAAGAAGCGGAGGTAGTTGCAAGGCTGCTTTGGACATGTCGCCGTGAAAACTTTTGGGGGCACTTCCCCCGGCACTGCCCCGGGGCTGCACTCCGTCCGCCGCGGCCGCTCGGCGCCCCGCGGTAGAGATGCTGAACGGCGGCGTGGGAAAGCGGCGACGAGCATGAAGGCGGCAGGATGGGCGCGAACAATGGCAAGCAGTACGGCAGCGAGGGTGAGCTGAGGGGGCGGCAGGAGGGGTGCTGGAACGGCGGCGGGATCGTCCCGGCCGGGGAGGGGTGACCGGGCGGGGGGCGCCGCGGCCGGGTCCTCCTCTCCCTGCCCGGATCCGCGACATAGTCCTTGGGCTCCCGCTGCACCCCTTAAAAACACCCTTATTTTTTAATTTTTTTTTTTCACTAGATAAGAGTTTAAGTGCTGTCTCAGCTCATGATGTCGGGGCAGCGGCGCGGCTTGCTCTTCGAAGGCAGCTCGGGGGTTATGGCAGCGTTAACTCTAAAAACTTGTAGAGTGCTCTTTGTAATCCTTTTCAACTCGTCTTTATATCCCAGGATCCTTATATTATGCAGTATGCTATATGACTGCTTCCTGTCTGAACAGAAAGAAAAAAATTAACCCCGGCAAGGGTTGGGGGGAGAGTTAATGTTCTCCAGCTGTTATCCATAGATTGTACTCCTGCAATTTCGCTTCAGTGAAACTTTAGTGGGCTTGGTTTTAGATGTACAGGGCCTGATTCGCTCTTGCGGAAACCTATTAGTCTCGCTGGAGTTGCATCAGGGATGAATTTCAGCTGCTTTGCTTCTGGTATGAAGAACTACTGGAACAGTCAGCTGGTGTCAGGCAAACCAATGGCAAGTACAGCAAGTTTGTCTTCCTGCCAGCTAGTTTTAAGCTTTCTTTAACTTGTAGTTGACTTCCGTATGTATTGCCCTCCAAGTATTTAGGCAACACTGTAGGACGTATGCCATCCCCTTGGCATATTGGGCAACTGTATAGGATCACCACCACCCCCTTTTGAGCGTTTGTAGGTGGAGCGAGGGAGAAGATCTTGTGGTCTGCTCCATTCTTTAGGAGTTCAGACGGCAACTGCCAAAGAATACACCTCTTGCATCCAAAATATGCATGAAGATTGTGTAAAGGAAAGGAGAAAGACACCACTTCTACAGCAGATTCTGCAGTTCCTTTCATTTATTGCCAAATGGGCTCTGCTTTCTGAAGAGTTGATGAAGTCAGATGCTTTGAGCTAAAGCTATTCTTCCTGTCGTGGGGTTTCAGTCAATTGATACCATCACTAGAAAAACTCCTGCATAAATGGGGTGAACCTGGAAGTTGCAGTCAAAGCCTCTTTGGATTCCTCCTGAAAGGAGAAATCTTAGTTTTTTACCAGAGTTGAAAGAGTCATTGTTGATAGTTCTGGTCATGCTGCTGGGGATTGTTCATCTCAATGGCAGGAAGGTGTGGATGCATGCCTGAGCTTTCCTGTGAATTCGGATTGCTTCAATAAAAGCACAGTGTTGGACGGGGATGGGGGGATGGGGAATGTGACTGACACAGAGTCTTTTCCAGCCCTCAGTGAAGGGATGGAGATATTAACTGTTCCAGAAGTACCTGATAGGCACTGTGAGGAAGAGAAGGATTTGTACTATCAGTACTATTTGTACTTAGTTCACCTCTCTCCTCCATTCAGAGTGGAGATTGGATCCTGGAAGAGAAGACTACATGTGGCAAATTAATCTTTGCAGTGCAGGCCATTACCTGTCTTGAGAATTAAGTAGAATGGTGGTTTAAAGTTAAAATAAACTTAAAAGATCCCCAAGCTCCATGACTAAAACTTCATCATTAATGTGCCTCATAGGTCATGTTTCCTGGTAACTTCTATGCATCATCAGTTACTGAGAGACTGTGAGAAGCTCTCATACTAGTTTTGTTTCCTAAGTGGTAGGGGGGAGAACAAATCTAAACCTGAGAAAGGGAGGCTTTTTTTTTTTTTTTTTTTAAAATAAACTACTGGGGCTTTTGGTGCCTTTGGCAAATGATCCACTTAATTGCTGTAAAAAGTTGCTTTTTAGTAGGATGTGATTATGCTCCCAGGTGGAGGTGTAACACCGTTATCTGTCTACTTTAAAAGCAACCTGAATATCCATTTGGAAGTTAATGGAATGGTGTCTGTGGTACACAGTTTTCAGCCTGTTGGGCTTTGTAGGCTGATGCTACATTATGGTATGTCATTTTAGGGGTGGAGAAAAGTACCTTTGTTAGCTGAGCTTCTTAAAGGCTGTTTTCCGTTTGCTGCTTGCTGATATATTAGGTGAGATTTCAGGAAGACAACTGCAAATGACTTTTTAAATGGCTGGGGTTTTTTTATACAACTTTCTTTCCTATCTGCTGTGGAACTGCAGAAGGTCATGAATTTGCCCAAATTGGTTCTCATCTCAATGTTGAACAGATACATTAGGGCAAGGATAACTCTTGCTGAAGATACCACTTGTAAAATAGGGAGCTTTTATGACCAGGAAATTGGGTGTTACATGGATTGCTACATTGTTACACTTACCAGTAACAAACTTTTTTTGAAATTCACATCTGTGCTGTATATGAAATAATCTCAGGCAGCTAACTGTTTGTGACTGATCACATAAACTACACTGGACTGCCTTTAGTTATTTGGTTGGCCAAAGCTTTATTGAATGTGATTTTATTGGAAGCTACAGTTGTCACGTTAAGATGCACTGGACAGCTGGATGTTTGAGGAGTCTAAATCCGTGTATAGAGTCTGGTGTATAGACTGACAATGCCTTTGAATGTGTTTGTTTTCCATTAATTTAATTTTCTAAGGCTAAAACTTACTCTGAATGAAGCTTAAGTATAAATAATTTTACTTACCTGAAAAATCATGTCATGCAGATGGGATATGAACACAACACTCATTTAAGAAATTATAATAAATTAATATATAAACAGAACTTTGTTTACAGGAATTTACCTCTTTCAAAATGTAAAATATTAAATACAAGTTTACTTTGCTAGTTTTCATTTGGACTTTTAAAATAATTGTTATAAGGCAGATTATTCCTGGAAATCTGCTCACTTGAAAAATATGTGGAGCTTGAGGTTTCAGGCTTGTTGTCATATGCAGTAGATTCAGACTGAAGTGTTGGAGCTTGAGATGAGTTTTTGTGAATGTGTTCCAGCAGTTCTGTTTGAACAGTGCTACGGATGCTAATACATCAGTGGAGCAAGAAATCCACTTCATCATGGAGCAGAACTTGAAGGGCTTTTGCTTATGCAGATAAACTGATGGAAATCATCAGATACCATAGCAAGAGTCCTACTGCTGCTTTTCACTTTCTTGCCATGGGGATATATCATTCTGCTTTCTCTCACTTATTTAGGTCCTTGCTTGGTTTTTAAAAAAGAGGAGGCCTGTCCTCTGATGGTGGACAGAGCAGCCTTTTGTTGTAGAAATTATCAAAAGTCAGGTGTTCTGTTTAAGGACCTGTCCTAAAATGTAGTGCCGCTGACCAAACAAGACACTACTCATCATCACAGAAGAGGGGACTGAATTGCAGGATGTTGCCCTTCAAGTATTGCCAAGTTGATCAGACACCTTGACAGTATTTCTTTAATGTTTCTGCCCAGAAGAACCTTCTGTGCTGGAGACGAGGCTGGGTGGGTGCTGACTGTAGTGCCAGCTGTTGGCATGGGACCTTTGGGAAAAGATTAACTGGATGCTGTCCCTCTTTCCACCTGAGGCTGTTTCTCATCCTCAGGGGAAGGACTTTAAAACTGCAGGCTTCTGTACTACAAGGAAATTTGCTTTGTGATATGAGTTGGAGGAATAATCTGTGTCCTTACATATGAAAGGAAGCTGTGGCATTGAGGTGAAATTGCTGCTTTGCAAAATAACTTTTCAACTTTTTTGTCTTCTTCACAAGTGACTTCTTCATTTAACTGAGACCTGAGAACCAGTCAAATTTGAGAGAAGCTAAATGATGGTACAAAATTTTGACAATACTGATGTTCAGACCATATGAAAGAATGTCTTTTAAATTAGTCAACTGTCCAGAATCCTGCAGTTGTGGATAAAACTTTCTTTGGGCGTCTCCTGCACTTTTTTCTTCCAGAACCTGGTCTAGAGAGGATTGATGACAATGAGCATGTGAAAGACTTGATGTAACATGGGAGCCTGGTGCTGTAAGAGAACAGGATGGCAGGGGAAAAATGGATGAAACTGTGGGTGAAATAGGTGAAACAAGGAAACCTTAGACAAGGAAATCAACATCCTTTCTGAATCATAAGCCTTGTTGACAAACTTTTTCTTTTTGAATCTGAATATTTAATTTGGGAAGATTTAAATGCAAACTCTTTAGGAATAACTTTCACTCTGTTCTTAGTTTGAAAATGTGCTTTCTTCAAACTTTTATTTGTGGTATTTTCTATTCACTAACCACTTGAAGGGAGAATTCCTGTGTAGATCCCAGTGTTCTGCTAAAGTGAGCACCAACATGGAAACCCGCCTCTGTCATGAGATACATTTGCTACAAAGCACATGCAACATGGTTCGACAAAGGCAGCATTGATTATGATGTGTGACCTGGTATACAGTAGCTAAAACTTCCTAGGAATTGCCAGCATGTAGCACTGTGGAGAAAAGGGTCAGTCTGTGTTCATTTTGGAGTAGGTTAGCCTCTCAAATCTGTCCCTTCAGCTGGGAAATGGGGTCAAGGTCTGCATTATAGAGCCAGACTTTCAGACTTGTCCCTTTTTTTGAAGGTGCTGTTGCGTACTCACTCAATGTGAATGTTGCCTTTCATTTCAAGGTAGATCTCTACTAATTCAATGGCGAGTGTTCTGAAACATCTGATGTTGTGTATGGAATTTTTTTTTAATCCAAAAGTTCTGGCATTTGTGACCTATAGATTTTGCCAAATGTTAGGATTTGTTTCTGCACAAAGTGTTGCTGGATTTACTTCACGTGCAGTGCTTATGTCAGCTGTGGAAAAACAGTGTACCATGGTAGTCTTTTGTTTAAAGAGCTGAATCATAATAATTTAGCAATTATTTATATTGGTTAGAATCCGTGTAGCCTCGTGGGAAATTTTAATGAGGGTGAGGGGGTGGGGAAGGCAATAAATTAGCTTTTACTACGTTATTTAATTACAAAATTGTGACATCTTACCTGTGTACTGCATCTTCAGAAGCAAGGGCAGCTTTTCTTTCTGGTATTTACTATTTTCTAACCCATGATGTTTCCAGAGTAAAGTGAAGAGTCTCATCAAGTTGAGTGCTAAAAGGGCTCCTAGGCTGTGCATTTTTTTCCTCACCTTGTTTTGTTGTCTGAGTTGCATTTACACATTACTATTTGACCTGTTAAATATTAAGTTTAGTGTATCACACTTACCGCTGTCTTACTTTACTGTTCTGGTGGGGTTTTTTTATTTGTTTTTTAACCTTAACATCATGTAACTACTGTAAGTAGTAGGATGCTGCTTAATGGTGCTTTTGGTGTTGCACTTACTTATGTGATTGTATTCTGCTTTTTGGTACTTGTCCAGTGTTGGTTCTTGCCTTTTACCTCTGGCTGAATTTCACTCAACTACCTTCTGAGAGATGAGACTTTGCTCTTAACAGTGAAGCTGGGACTGGAAGTATAGCAAAATTCCAAATGTCAATCCTTCAAGCAGTGTTGTTTTCTTTAAAAGTGAATTTGCAGTCTGACAGTGGCCAACTGCTCTTAACCAAAAGTAATCTTCAAAAATGCTGCTTATGATGTTCTTTTTTTTATGTAACTGTCAACTGAGCAATGCAAAATGATTGTGTGTATGTGTGTTTACTCATTTTGTCTCCAAAATGTAAATTTGCTCTAAGCTCAGTGCTTATGTTGCATGTTGTTGTCTAGATCACATGGCAGGGGAGGGTTGGACACAGCACTTAAATGAGCTGCTGTGCTGCTGTCAGTTTTTCATAAAATAGAATTTTCTTTTCTAAAAAAATGACCAGCCTGTGTGCAATTCAAATGTGATTGTTTATACACACACACACACCTACAGATTTGTGGGAGATTTAGGCTTTTAAAAGTTGCTACTTTTATCGATAGGTTTTTAGAAAGTAACTTAGTAACTAACATTCATGTTATTTCAAAAAATGTATTCTTTCATAAAATGCTTCTGGGGAAGGAAGGGTCTCTTCTTATTCTTTTTATTTTTTAAATAGGTATTAGCTAACTAACTGTGCTCTAGGGAGTTATCTTTGACTTGGTTGGTAGCTTTGCATGGTCCAAGATTAACTGGATGCTCTTCTGTACATATAAAAAAAATATAAATTGTTAACTGGGTCCCAGTCAGAGGCCTGAATAAACTTTCAAGCTGAGGATGCATGACATGGAAAGCTCCCAGCAGACTTGTCTCAGCTAAGGTAGTAGGAGTCCAGGACTTGCACATTCTCATCCTTCTTTTGCCCACTCCCCAAAGGCACAGAAGAAGATGAGACTGCTTTGGTAACTTTTCTAAGCTGAATTTGAACATCCTTCTACCAAACTGGACTTCATAAAATCCAGACTGAAGTCGATACTATATCATTCCTTGTGAGGGGGGGGAAAATAAAAATCAGCCTGTATTCAGAATTGGGTAAGCAGTTTTAAGTCTAAACCGCTAACCCCAAAAAACTCCTCAGCAAACTTAGTTTTTTGGCAGTTTCAGTCCTTTTGCCACTTCTGGATTCCTTACTTCTGTGAACAATTCCTAACTAGGAGTTGGTTTGCTCCTTTGTGTGTCTTGTTTGCATTAGGAAAGTGATTGGCAGAAGGCAGTAGATGACATTTGAAGGCTGAAATGCACAAGTGATTTATTTCTGCTCTTAGTTTTATCTATGCCCTATTTTTTAATACAGGACATGTGCTTTGCTAAATTAGGACAACTGTTTCATTAAGGAGTAGAGACCTTCAAAAGCTGAAGAACAGGTGGTGGGTGCCCAGTAAAATCTGTTCCTACTTGATGAGAAGAAGAAATACGCAACACTTTCTATGTGTATAGGTACACAGGTTGTGATGGGATAGACGAGCTGCAGGACTTCGTTATTCAAGTACAATTTAGGTTCAGAACTCATAGTCCTGTAGCTGCCCTTGGGGGGGAAAAAACTGTTAGTTCTGTCTGATCATAACCCTCATTTTAGTTTCAAATCTACTTGTGTGTCTTTTAGCACCAACATGGCATTGAGGACAGGTTTATGTGAGACCTCCTTAAAGGAGTCAAAACACAAAGGAGGTGTTACCATCTTGATGTTATGCTTGACTTGGTTGTGTCCAAACAGGTATTTAAGGAAAAAGTTCCAACTCTGTATCAGTATCCAAACTCAACAAAAGTAATTTGTTGGCAAAATAGGTGTCTTTACCCTATACACTTTTCTCATCTCTGCCTTAAGGAAACGGGAAAATTGTTGTCTTTGGGGGATTTTTTTTTTTACCCTTGGAGTAAAGTGAGCAACAGGAAGCTCTTTTTCATGCCCATGTTTTGAATCAGGAAATTCCTGTCTGCAATACATAAATTTGTCAAATCAACATCTGAAATCATGTGATACTTTTCTTTCTCAGGGATTTGTATACAAATGTGTATAATAGCTGCAGTAATGCTGTACTTTTCAAGTAGCATTAGCTTGGAGGAAAGTGTTTTAATACTCTTTTCGGTGAATCTATTTTAAAAATTATCTTCCTCAATTTCCTTCTTTGTTCCTATAAAAAGAAAACCAAATGAAATTCGCAGATGCTATTTTAAAAGGGGCAATTATGAGGTTGGCTGTCTGTTTGTTTGTTTTCTTTAAGAAGGAAAGAGGAGTCTGAACACTGGCATAACATCAAAAACAGTTAACTAGGAAGAACCACTTTTGATCAAGAGTCACACAACCTTGTTTCAGTAAAAATAGAATTTGTATCAAGTGTAGTTGTCACATGACAAGTGTAATCTTGTCAGTTCGTGGGGAGTCCAGACTTTTATTGCTTGTGTGTGACTGCTTGCATAGTGAAGCATGCCTTCTATTTAAGGCTTAGCTATTATTTTATTGCCAAACTGCACAAAATCCTCTTTCTGTGTAAGTGGCTGCAGGGAGAAACTTGGAAGCTTTTCTTAGATTGTGTAATAATTACTTAGGGTGAGTATTTTGCTTAAATCCTATCCTTGAGAGATAGTAATGCTGTTGTGGGAATTGATGAAGACGAAGTGCACTTATTTGAGAGTTTCTTATGGTGCTCATGGCTTTTATATTATTTTGATTCTGATGCAATGATGGCAGTACTTGACCTTGTCACTGGAGGGCATGACAAAAGGCAGCACTTGGTCACCAGCAGATGTACTCAACAGATGTTTTTGGGGGTTTTCTGTAGTACCTACTAAAACTTATTTCTATTCCAGTTTTTCATATGCCTTTTCTTTGATACTTTATATGGAAGTTGCTTGTGGTATCAACATGTAATCATAGAGTAGTTTGGATTGGAAGGGACTTTTTAAATGTCATCTAGCTCAATCCCCCTGTAATGAGATTCAGGTTGCTCACAGCCCCTTCCAACCTGGCCATTTATGTTTCCATAAGTGGGGTATCCACCACCTTGCTGTACAACCTGTTCCACTGTTTCACCACTGCCACAATAAAATAATTTTTCCTTCTATCTGGTCTAAATCTTTTAGTTTAAAACTGATACCTCGTGTGCTATTGCAGCCGGCCTACTAGAAAGTCTTTCCCCATCATACAAGCTCTTTTTAAGTATTAAAGGTTGCAATAAAGTCTTACAGGAGTCTCCTCTCCTCCAGGCTGAACAGCCCCAACTTTCTCAGCCTGTCCTCAGAGAAGATGTGCTGCAGCACCCTGATCATTTTTGTGGTCCTCCTCTGGACTTATTCCAACAGGTCCATGTCTTTCCTGTGCCATGGTCTCCATAACCGGACATGGTACTCCAAGTGCATAACTTTTTTAAAAATAAGGTTGTGGAAACAATAAGCTATTGCTTAATTATGTGAAAATTGTTGATATACTATTACAACTTGAGCTTTTAGAATTTTTGAAACTTCAGGATATACTAAAAGAGGTATAAAAAAGGCCTTTTAGCAGGAGGATTTCAATTCCAGTTAGCCATGCTAGCATCAAGTTGAAGCTAACTGTATGCTCTTCTATGTCAATACCTAGTAGCTGACTTTCCTCCTCAGGTTCATTTATGACTATCCTCTTTTGTAGCCAACAAACCTGAAGGTCCTTATCTACTTTTCGCATGGTTTGAGAACATGGGTGCTTTTACTCCAGAGCCTCTAGCTGTGGAATTTTTCTTGTTTTGGTATACTAGACTGCCAGTGGAGTTCTGTACAGACAGTAAAATTACATTATAACATTTTCCAATCAACTCTTGGCCATATTTTAATGTCTGTATAGCCTGAAGTACACAATTCCAAAGATTGGAAGTGACACCTCTGGAGATCTCTAATCCAACCTGCTGCTCAAAATGCAGCCAACTAGAGCAGGTTGCAGAGAATATTGTGCCATCAGATTTCTTAGCACCTCCAAGGACGAAGATATTACAATGCCTCTGAAGATACTACAATGCCCCTGAGCAGTCTGTTCCAGTGCTCAGTCACCTGCAGGTTTTGAAAGAAGAAAAAAATGCTTTAATGTTTAAATGGAAATGCTCATACATCAATGTGTGACCATTCCCTCTTGTCTGTTCACTGGCTGTCACTGAGAAGATTCTGTCTTCTTTACTCCACTCTCTCTCCTCTCTAGGTATTTATACGCAAAGATAAGATTCTGTCCAAGTCCCCTCTTCTCCACAGTAAAGTGTCTTAGCTCTCTAAGTATCTTTCTGCCTGGCAGGTTAGTCAGTTTTCAGTTTTGTTTCATGGTTCACTTTGCTAGTCTTTGCTTCATCCATTTGTCTATAAAGATGCTATGGAAAACAAAAGTTGTGAAGCTTTGCTGAAGTCAGAAGCCAGGATAAACAACTAATGTACTCCCATACTGCCAGTTGTTTCCTTGTTGGTGGTTGTCAGGCTGACCAAGGATGACTTCCACTTATCCATAATAATGACTTCCCATCACCTTCTTGGCTTGGAAACGTTTTCCAGGGAGCTCTGTCACTTTTCCTGGATTGAGGTGAGGCTGACCAGCCTGTGGCTCCTTAGACTGTCCTCCAAGCTGTTCTAAAGACAGGGGCATGTTTTGCTTTTGTCTGTTTCTCAGGAACCTCTCCTGATCACCATGACCTTTCTGCAGTAATTGGGAGATCTTGCCTTGACATTGGTCAGATACCACAGCCATTACCCGTGCACTCCATTTCTCATGGATTTGGGTCTGTCCAGTTCGGTTAAATGTTCCCTAACTTGATCCTCCTGTACTTCTAATGGTTTCTTATGTTTAGAAAAGCTACTACCAGGCTTTCAGAAGCAATAGAGTTCCGCAGTAGCGAGTTCTGGCAAGTGTGAAGGCTGTAATACAGTAGTTGAGTATCTCTAAACAGTACTCTGTAAACTTGTGTCTACAGCTGGTTTGGAGTTTTTCAGCTATAATTTATTTTTACCTTGTATTATTAATGCTAAAAGTCTTCATTTCCACTGGATAAACTCACGCTTTCTCCATGACTACACTTTCTCTTGGCAGAGAACAGATAAAATAGAAGAATCCTCCTAAGAGTTGTGGTGGTAGAATCTGGCTCTGTTTTTTTGGTTGCTGTTTCTGGCAGCAGCAATGAATGGTTTATACTTTTCATAAAAACTTCTTCAGTGGGGTTGTGCTTGCTTCAGGAAGAACAGCTAGCCCAGGATGACATTTTTTTTCTCTCTCCTAGAAAATGAAGATTGTTACTTTAATTAATAAAGTGGGATTAATAATAAGAAATCATTTGTGCCATGTTCAAGTTGATGTATCCATGACTGGTAAAAATGCTTGACAGTAATCCTTATTCTACTGGTGTAAGGTTTGCTTCTTTCCATGTATTCTAGCGTTGAATCAAAGTGGGTTTAAATCCCCCATTTAAGTTATGAAAGATTATTATTCAAGTTTAGAAGAAATACCTTACTTTTCAAATGTGAAATAATGAAATCTGGTTCTCATAAATTTTCTTCTGAAAGCAATCACTACAGACGAGATTAATTTTAACCCTCTAAAGTGCTAGTAGATGCTTCTCAGTTTAGACTCTTCTATTTAAAACTCAAGTAGTGTACAGTACAATGGGTTTTGGGTATTGCTATGTCTGATGCTACTTGGTGGTTGAATTTGCATCTTGATTTTAGTACCAAAAAGCTGCTTCTAGAGTAATTCACCTGTTAATGTTATCTATTGCTTGAACACTTATTCCATATGGGAGAGGGCGTAACTTTCTAGAAAGGTGAGAGGTTAAGTGTTCTGTGGTATCAGAACTATAGCCACAGTGCATGAATTAAAGTGGTTCAATGTAAGATTTTAGGGGTGACTTTTTAAAACTCTTTTTCTTTCCGTTTGTATGTATAGACTAGACAGTGTAGTCCAGTCTAAAGTTTTCTTTGGCACTCAGTTAGGCATGAGCAGAATATTTTGCTTATGTCTTCATTTCTCTTGGGAAATTATTGCTCTTTTCTCTCCTGTGGGTGTACCTTTTGTTGCCCTACATGGTTGTCTTTATGGAAAAACACAAATGCTTGTGGTGAATATTTATTTCTCTTGCCAGGAACTAGTGGAACAAAGGTGACTGTGAGACTTCCTCTCCCTCAAACAATTACTAATTTTTCCTGCTTTAACTCTGGTTTTAAAAGGCTCCATGTGAGAGCCTTCTGTTTCTGAGGAATAATCCAACTGTGAATTTCCTTACAGTTTATCAAGAGGTTGCACAGAAACTGTGAATAAGGGGAAGGGATAGTTTCTCTTTGGTTCTCCAGGAATTTATTGTTTCATATATTGTTTTGATTTAGGTCTTTGATAATGGTGTAATTTGCTTCTCATAATGAAAGAACGTAGTATGGCAGGGTGTATTTGTCTCCTCAAGAGTTGAACTGTGGTGACTGCCCAGCATCTTTAAAATGGTACATGTTTCCATAGAGTGTGTTGGGCAATGAAGTAGAATTGAACAACCTGATTGCTTACCTTTTTTTTGAGCACAGGATTTGACAGCAGAAGTAAGGCACAGTGAATGTTGCAGACCTGTTCCATTCTGGGTTTCCTGCTTTCATTTTTCCAGGCCTCATTTTCTACAGAAAACAAATTCTTGCCCTTCTGTGGATAAGATCTCCTCCTGCTCTTTACCTTGCCATGTCTGTCACTGAAGTGTAGGGTTTCTTCATTAAGTCCCTACATGAGCAAAAACATTCCTAGAAAGTGAAGTTCAGCTTCCCCAGGATTAGGGTCTAAACCAGAACAAGTCTAGTCAGACACAGGAGCCTTTCATGTAGCAGTTGGCTGTCAGTGGTTATGTGGTTTGTGCCTTTTAAGCACCAATTAATCCTACCCATGTTTTCCTCAATTTTCTTCTTAATTGAGGTATCGGCACTTGACTGAGGTGGTAGGACACAGAGCCTGGGCTTTTTTTTGATTGAGTCATACTGGTAACAGCCTTGTTTCTAATGCTAGCCATCCATGGTTTTGAGAAAATATAAGACAAATTGTGAAGGATTCTGTTGATTCAGGAGATATTTTCAAGTCAAGGCCAGGTCTCTAACTATGCACTTGGGAGAAGAAGGATGGTCACACAATCTTGCTTTAACCTTGTAGATGCCGACTAATGGGTATGAAGTGTGAACAACACCCCAGTAAAATCAGTAGAACTCATTCTTCTAAGTTTTTTCTTTTAGTTGAACAAATTTTATGTCTACCAAGGACTGAAAGTGGTGGTATATGGCTACTGGACAGCCCTCATGTGAGGGGAGCCCTCATGTCTGCTGGCTCGTAACCAAAAGCAACTCTTTTGTAGAAGATGAGTTCTCTGTCATGCGTGGTGAAGTCCTGAAGTGGATGGCATTCTGCAGAGACAATGACCATGTTGTAGTTTAAAAGCTCTCTCTAATGAATAGGATAGATCAAGCTCACTGGTTGGAATGTAGTTATCTAGGCCTCATGAGGGAGGCTGCTTTGTGCACCCAGGTGAGGAAGGGCAGAGAAGAGAGTGGTGTCACTGGAGTTCCTCAGTCTTTCACACAAATCCTTAACTTGTAGGCAGCATGACCCACGCTTGTGGTGTGTCTTGTGTTTTATTTTCACTTTTACATGAAAAATCTGCTTTTGCTTTTTGTGTTTTTAACCTGTAGCAGTACAGGTTGAAAAGTGCAGAAGTGCAGGATGCGTAATGGAAGACCTCAACGGCAAATGCAAAAATTTCTTGGGATTTTAATTGATTTCTAGTCCCTTTTGATTTAGAATGCTCTCCAAATACTGTGTGATGATGGTGTGATGCTGCTCTGTGATACTTTTGCAGTCAGCTTTTTCCAAGTGTTCCATAAGCCCTTTGCAATTTCTTCCATCTCTGTAGAGTTTTACTTTTCCACAGGAGTAAATGGTATGCATAGTTTCCTCTTCGTAGTTCTTGCAGGTGCTGTATTTCACCCGCTTGAGATTTGACCTCCTTGAGGCTCTTCAGTGTTCTATGAAAAACCTTGTTATGAGCAAGAAGTGCTGCTATCCCTTATCCAAACATATGAGGATGGAAGTGTGTTGCCAATACAGATTATTGCTACTTGAATAAAGTAGGGGTGCAGGGGATTCAGGGCACTGCTCTTTAGCTGGTAGCAGTGGATGTCAGAACTAAGACTAATAAAATTGTTCCACATCCTCTCCTTCACTTTGCAAATCTAAGCTGATTTGAAGATTGCTTCTTACCAGCATTTATTTCATTGTAACAACATATGCTCTTCCAGTGTGAGGATTTTTGTGTAAAACTTTCTTTTTTGTAGACTTGGCCACAGGAGGTTTCAGGGGAAAAAAAACCCGATATAAACTCAATTACATGTTCTGGAGTCTTGAGTCTTACAGCTGAAAGTACAAAGAGGTGGAGCTATAGTGAAAAGGTGTGTGTTTTTCCTGGCCCTTACAAGATCTGTTCAGCAGGTACCAAGTAGAAACTTTGCTTAAATTACAAAAATGAATGAATACTCCAGGGATAAATAGGCTAATCTGTGTCACTAGTGAGTCATCTGGTGAACTAGATGTTCCTAGTGATGTCTTTTTGGATAATAGAAAATAGTGGAGGAATTACATGAAGTGTTCTCTGCTGTTCTCTTCTACACCAATATCAAAATTGAGTTTGCTTCAGTTTTGAGAAAAGAACCTTATCTTGTGGTGTAGCTGAGCCTCTTTCCTTTGGAACAAGAGCTACTGCTTTTTAAAAAGAGATTTTTTTTAAAAAAAGGATTTAAATTTTTTTTAAATCCTCTTTCATGTTGAAGCCATGAGAAATTAAAAAAAAATCATAATATGCTAATTCTTGCATATTGGCTTTGCATTTGTCTGCCAGGCAGCTGAAGTCCTGTGTTAGTGATAACTGGACTGAACACAAGTAGTACAGCTTTGCAGAAATCAAAAATGTGGGAGAATAGAAATACCTGAACAACAAAATTCTTTAGGGAACTAAACTTAATTTTAATTTCTGTACATATATTGGAGATGTATATTCATGCTACATAGTGTTGTTAATACTTCGGCCTTTTTGTTTACGTGTATAGTATATCTTAAAAAAAACAGCATTCACAACTTTTTTGAACCTCTAGTTCTTCTTTGTGCATGTGCTAGGTTAATGGAATTTCTAAAATTTTAAGCTATAAAATTCTAATAAGAATCCTCAAAGAGTTTTTCAATCTGGTTCTGGTGAAACGGCTTTGAAGAGTTAAGGCTAAGAATATGATTTTCAGTGTTGTGTGACCAACATTGACTTTTGTGATCTAAAAAGGATGGCTTATTTCTGAAATATTTCTCTTGAAGAATTGAACTGTATTTTTGTTACTTTTTAAATGTGCTGATAAGGACAATGTACTGTTGTACCTTTAGAAAAAAGATGTAAAAAGCCTAAGCACAAGTAATGCAAGAATGAAATGTGGTAAGGAGATTGGAAACCAGACCACGGTACTTTCCTTGAGACTTTCTAGCCACATTAGTTACACAGGAAAGTCATTAAATCCTGACTATCTTATGTAATGCATCAGCTGAGGCCTGATAATTCTGGTTACCAGCAGACCAGAAATCAACTAATTGCATTTTTTGTAAACAATTTACCATAACACTAATGCTTTGTGTCAGTTTATAATAATGTAGTGCATTGAATTGACCCAGTGAAATGTGACAACCCCTACCCTTCAGTCAGGCTATGCCCTTTGGAAAGCTGGTGAATTAAAATTCTTTTTTTGATGTAATGTATTCTTAGTTTGCTGCTTGCCAACTGCAATAAGCTGGGTATTCCCCTAGGATTTTTTGGTGGAATGTTCTTTGGGGGAGGAGACAGGCATGCTGCATCTGAGCAGTGGCAGAGTAACTCCTCTAAAGTGGAGCTGTGCAATCACAGCTTTGATGAACTTTAACAGATTTGTTGCTGTCTTCTGTTTACTAAAGGACTGACTTTGATCTTAATAGGTAAAAAGACTTACAGTAGCTTAATATTATCTTTCCTGTTTGGCAATAGTCCAAGGAATCTCAAGGGCCTGGCATACCAGGTGATCCTTCGGTGCTTGCCAACAAAGTTGGAAAGAGTATCACTGTTGCTTTTTTTTTATTTCTTGAAGATTGACTCTTTACACTAGACATAAGAAAGCTTCTGTGAAGAGGTTGCATCAGTTGTGAGGTATAAATGGACAGCTCTCCCTATCTGATGTTTAGTCATTGCTTTGCCACTTACACAAGGATTTATTCTGAAGAGTAATGGATTTATGATTTGGTAACACTCTATAGAGTGGATAGATCACACCATTTAGATAAGTGGCACAAAGGTTTTCAAAGGTATTTTAAATAGAGTTTGCCACTTGAATTACTTCCTGTGCTATCTTGCTGTGTGAGCTACTATGAAGCTCTGTGACCATGTTGGGAACAATTAAGGATAGGTAAGAAAGATGCTACCATTTTTCCAGGTAGGGCTTTGGATGTTAAAAACAGAACAGGTAGGAAATCCATCCAGAAGCTGCCGAAGGAATTTGTTTGTAATTTTGGGCCAAATCTGGTATTGCTCCATCAAGAGCTGCCTCTCAAATTGTTTCTGTGCAGCTGAAAGCAAACTCCAGTCTAAGATGAGTCTGGATTCGCCTTAATGTGTTCTGAGAGATGAACATCAGTTGTCTTTGATTCTCTGATCCTTAGATCCTTACAGGCAGTAAATCCAGTTGCCTGCTGCCCTCTTGTAAAATCTGACAACAGTTCCTTCTAGTTCAGTAACTGTGTGTAAAGCCTTGCGCATGCTCCCATGTGCAGATGGTTGGTTGGTGGCAATGGCTGCTTGACTCTGTCCAGCTCAGCTAATACTTTTTTTTTTTGGCATTAGTGTCATTCAGAATGGCCAGAAGTTTCTAACATCCTTGAGACTTTTCCATTGCACCTCTTAATTTTGAGTAAATTATGAAGTGGCTAAGAGGTTATCCTTCCTTTGTTTAATGGAACCATTGTCTCTTGAGTATTTCTCTTCTGCTGTGTGGTTTTGAGGAGAAGTGTGGGAGAGTGGACACTGTAAGTGCTTGTGTTGTTTTGAAAATGCTTCTTGGGATCCAGACAAAAAGTAATGTCTGGAATATTTCTGTTTATTGTCTGTGAGAGGCACAGGAAATAGGAAAGGCCAACTAAATTATAGCAGCCAGCAAACTCCTCTGAAGCAAAGGAAAATTTAGGAGTGACAGAACTGGGCCTTGCTGCCCACTGGGTCTGTGTTGTACATTCCTCATAAATCTAGTGACAGAACTAGATCGAGGCTCCTTTATTCTAGAACAGCAGAGGGGAAATGAAGTTAGAGCTTCAGAGCCAGTTTATCAACTAGAAAAGGGACAAACATTTACTTCTCTCCCCGCAAATCTCCCTAATCTGTAGGTGAATTCTCAAGGAAATACCAGAGCTGCAGGAAAACTTGGAGGCAGAATTTTTTCCCACTTAGCATAACTGGGCATTATTTTCTTTTGCTAGTTTGAGTTGCAGATGAAAGTGGAGGATGCTAAGGACAAATATTCTAAGTGAGGAAATCTCTGTAAAATACTGGACAATCCTGTGCTGTCCCAGCTAATTGGGAATCTAAAGTCTTGGCAAAAGTTTTCCTACATTGCTGTAAAGATAAGCAGCCTACCAAGTTTGCAAATCCTCTCACCTCAAGGCAAAGATGTTTGCATTTTCTGCCTTCTGTTTTCTTGCAGCCTAAACTGTCCACTTTTTAGGTTAAACAGATCTGTGAGAAAAAATTAAATCTGGGCATTTGGCCATAGTAAACAAAGTAGAATTGCTGTTTCTTTGAATGCTTAATGCCAGTAAGATAAATTGTTGTGAAGTACTTTATGCCTCATTCATAGCAATATATTGCCTTTATCTTAAAATGTTTGCACATGTGTAATTTAAAAATGCACTTTAGACTTGAACGTCTTTATTTTTGGTTGATGCTAAACTTAAATGGTGATTGCCTCCTTGGGATTCATTGTCATGCTCTCTGCTAACCCAAGACCTGTCCTTGACCTGTGAGAGTGTGCTGCTGTGGGACTGCTTGCCTTCCTCTGTAATAAGACATCTGAGGGTTTGTCCTTCAGAGCAGGACTTTTTTTGTGTGGGTTCTCATTGGAAAGGAGCTCTTCATGTTCTGCTGTTGTATTTATGTCCTGGAGTTAAATCCTAATGCTTTGCTTTTATCCTATGAAATGTTGTGCATTGTTTGTGTAGGTGATGATCATCTCTCCAGGCTGACAGCTCAGGGTTTGCGCAGTATTTCTGTGTGTCCCCCATGATTTAAATTAAAATCTATATGGCAGTTACCAGTAGTGACAGAAATAAGAATTGGAAGAAAAGGGCTGTATGGGCAATATTGCTCTAAAGACACTCCTGGGAGTACCTTTGTGTAGAGCCTAAAATACATGAACTGGCTGAAGTGAAACTCCTGTAGCCTGGTGTCCTGTCCTTTGCAGTAATGACTTATGAACAAAGAATAGTTTAATGAATCCATGCAAAGAGTTAAAAGACAGAACCTGTAAGCTAGAATTTTATATTCCAGAAGTGTGGCTGGTATCTGAAGCAAGAGTGAGAGATAAGTGGGTGCTCTTTTCTTGTTAGGTCTTCACCTTATTTGAAATACTACAATTCTCTTGACTACAATAGTCAGTAGAAGTGAAAGGCTGCAGTTATATTTTGTGTTTAGAAATGAAATCCTGCAAATTGTGATCATTCATCACTATAGTTTAGCTAAAAACATTTGTTTCTGACACCTTGTGGTTGAGCCTTGGAGCAGCAGCAATATGAGAAGTTTCATTAGAGAGATTGAATCTATTTTTTCCTTATTTTAGGAACAGAATGGCCTGGGTTGGAGAGACCTTAAAGATTATCTGGTTCCAACCCCACTGCCATGGACAGGGACACCTTTCACTAGACCAGATTGCTTACAGCTCCATCCAGCCTGTCCTTGAACACTTCCGGGGATGGGGCATCCACAGCTTCTCTGGGCAGCCTCAGCACCCACACAAGAAAGAATTTCTTCCTAATACCTAACCTAAACTTACTCTTAGTCTGAAACCATTCACCCTTGTTCTCACCATGCCTTTGTAAAAATCCCTTTCCGTCTTTCTTGGAGGCTCCCTTCAGGTACTGAAAGGCCACACCTAGGTCACCCCAAAGTCTTCTCTTTTCCAGTCTCAGCAAACCCTATTCTTTTAGCCTTTTGTTTTGATGGGTGGACTGTTAGAAAGGTACAGGTGCCTTTCTAGCCCTGTTCCACTGGTGCAGCCTTGTTGAGTGACAATGTTTAACCTACTTGTGTGATCTACTCCTCTCATAATAACAAAATTAATTGAAGCTGCATGAATTTGCAGTGATCTATGAAGTAGCATTCTAGGCTTTTGGAAATGGAGCTTTGTTGCATGTATAGTATATCTCTTAACTATTGGATTTATGGATCATAAGAAAAAAAGCTGCATTTTTCCAAGCTTTTTGGTTTTGCTGCATAAGCATTTTTATTGTTCATCTGTTTTCAATAGCACTCAATAAGGGATGGGTTTTATAAACATTTTTACAGTAAAAGCTTTGAAGCATATCATTGTTTGAGTTCATCTTACCCTGAAATAGCCTTTTCTGAAATTCTTTGCTTGTATCACACTGTACTGCAGCTCCAAGCCCTGACTTGGACTTGGTGGGTCCAACAGGAGCAACTCTTCCTGAGAATCACAGTCTAAGCATCTGTTTCCATGTCAAAAGTATCTTTGTTCTTCTGGAAGTCTCTATTTCAGAACAACGAGACTACCTTTTAAACTGAGAGTGAACCTGGAGGGAAACCCAGTCTACCTGCTGGATATAGCTGTAAGTCCCCTTAGTTTTAGTTTGGTTTATGCAGAGGAAAGGGCATTTTCAAATTTAGTCTGTAATGGCACCCTCAGATCCGATAAGGTACCATTGGAGAATCCATTTTTTGCTGGTGTAATTGTCTAAACTGTGATCCTCATCCATGTAGAAGCTTTGCACGGGAAGAAATTCCATTGCTAATGGACACTGCTTCTTCAGCAAATTTCTAAATTTGGTCTGGCCTGTGAATTTCAAATTGCTTGTGCAGAATTCCTTTAGGGACTTGAAGCCTTTTCAGGGGTTTAAAAAAAAAAAATTGTGGTGTCTGTTTCCTCCTTGGTAAGGATAGAAGACAGGCAAATGGACACATTTACTGTCTGTGATTATTGGCAGAATCCTGCAAAAAGCAGATTTTGTAGCTTGACAACAGCTGTGACTCAAAGCTGCCTAACTTGCTTGTCTCTGTTTGTAATTATCTAATCCTGCTTAGGCTTTCTTTTCCGGAATACTGGTTTTTGTATGGTGCGCATTTCCTGCAGTAGAGGACTAATACAGACTGAGGGCCTTTCCCATCACAAGGTAGGATGCTCCTAGTCTAAAAAAATATCTGGTATTATTGGCTTGATTTCTTCTGGCTTGTTCTTTAGGTCATATTTCTCTTTAGACCGAATGAGGACTGTTCCTGTCTTCTGGTCTATGATGTTAAAAGAAGAATGATAAGTACCCTAAATATTTTAATTACTTTACTAAAAGCTGAATACTGTTAGCATCTGCTGCTCTTTCTCAAGAAGAATTCTTGTTAGCAGCCCCTTTGTTCATGTTTTGTGTCTCCTGGCATTAACAGCTTCTGGTGTGTCAGCAGGCAATGTTAATGTGGCTCTGCTTCCCATGTCAATGAATCTGCTTAAAGCTCTGGATTAAATGGAGCAACTTGGACCTGGAAGCACTGACTGTTCATCTTAAGTTGGCAAACAGCTCTAAAAGGTGATTCAAACAGGGGGAAACCTACTTCAGGGAAACTTGTTCAGGGTAAGCAGAGAGGAAACTTAGGCCTGGGAAGTTTTTCATCTACATGCAATGAATTTTCGGTATACTATTGATTTTGTGATTCTGGAAATACAGAAGCTATCCAACTACTTTTTAATTAAATGCCATGTCTTTATTGAAAGCTAAAGTACTTGCATGACTTACCAGTCACTGATTGATTCATATAGAAAATAAAGTTTTCATAAAAGCTGTTATGAGAATTGTCAGGGTTAGTTCCAAAAAGTAGTAATAAGATGTGGTTCTCACTTCATATATAAATCCAAAAATGCTAAGAAACAATTAAAGGAGTGACTGAGTTTGCTTAGTTTGTTTAGCCTGGAGGAGGCTGAGGGGAGATCTCATTGCAGTCTGACTTCCTTGTGGGTGGAAGAGGAGGGGCAGACACTGATCTCTTCCCTCTGGTAACAGTGACAGGACCCGAGGCCTGAAGTTGGGTCAGGGGAGGTTTAGGTCAGATAGTAGGAAAACCTTCTTCACCCAGGGGGTGTTTGAGCACTGGAACGGGCTTGCCAAGGAAGTGGTCACAGCACCAAGCCTGACAGAGTTCAAGAAGCATTTGGACAATAGTCAAGCACATGGTGTGATTCTTGGGGGTCTTATGCAGGGCCAAGAGACAGACTAATGATCCTTATGGGTCCCTTTCAACCCAGGATATTCTGAGCTTCTACAGAACATGGAAAATGACAGCCTAAAGCAGATGTAGAAGTGTGGCTAGGTCTTCAGAAGGTTTTCAAGCAGGCATTCAGACTTCCTGCCATGAGAAAACCAAGGTAAATATTTTGGTAGTTTTAGAAGCAAAGCATGTAATTTTTTTGTTTTGTTTTCTGCTTAGTTATGGCTTCTGTTAGAAGGTCCATGCTTGGAGGCTTGCTTTTGTTTTGAGTCTTCTGTTTCTCTTAATATTCTTGTCCAGATCATCTATAGCAGGCACAGGACCCAGAAGCTTAAGCAATCTTTCTAGGCATTTTAAGACTTTTGCTATTCAAGATGACAGTGGTCTATGTTAAGTCCTGATACTAATTTGTTGTCATTCCTTGGGATTTGCTTATTCAGTTGTGCAAGTGACCAACACATCTAGTTATCTTGCAATAATGGTTGTTATCTAGTTATCATGGTTGCATCTTGTTTTAATATGGTTTTGCCTCAAGGTGGCCAGGAAGGCCAGTGGCACCCTGACCTGTCCTCCCTGCACTGGTGAAGGCATACCTTGAATCTTGTGTTCAGTTTTGGGTTCCTCACAACAAGAAAGACATTGAGGTGCTGGAGAGGGTCCAGAGAAGGGAAACAGAACTGGTGAAGAGTCTGGAGCACAAGTTTTATGAGGAAAAGCTGAGGGAACTGGGGTTATTTAGTCTTAAGAAGAGGAGACTCAGGGGGGACCATGCCACTCTCAACAACTTCCTGAAAGGAGGGTGGAGTAAGGTGGGTGTTGGTTTCTTCTCCTGGGTAACAAGTGATTGGATGACAGCAAATGATCTCAAGTTGTTCCAGGGGAGGTTTAGATTGGATATTAAGCAAAATTTCGTCACAAAAAGAATTGTCAAGTGCTGGAATATGCTACCTAGGGAAGTGGTTGAGTCTCCATCCCTGGAGGTATTTAAAAGACATGAAGATGTCGCACTTGGGGATATGGTTTTGTACTAGGCTTGGCAGTGTTAGGTTCATGGTTGGAGCTGATGATCTTAAAGATCTTTTCCAATCTAAGTGATTATATGATTCTGTGGTGATATGGAAAACTACATGGACCCCAGTATTTACAAATACAATGAAGAGCTGCATCTCAGGAGTAGGTTTTTCTAAAGGCAGTCAGAACAGTTACAGGGAACATTCAGCATTAATTGTAAGTTTTCATTTCTGTAAGGGTATCCTTGGGTAGCTTTTAATGCAAATAGTGTTTCTGAGCTCCTAAGGATATGTAGACGGTAAAGTGATAGTAATACTAATTCTCACATAATAATTTTCATGTACTAACCCAATTAAAAAGGTCTGGTTAAAAGATGCTATCCTTTAAAGAAAATATTAAACCTTTGAAATTAAAGAAATGAAAGCATATATATTCTTAATGTTAAAAATAAAATTTTACATTGGAATGCAGACATTGTGACTGGTTCTGAGTGAGTTTGTAAGCCAGCTGGGGAATGTGTGACATTAATTATACTGTAACCCATTATGAAGTCATATTGTAGTTGGAATTTTCCATGGTTCTTTAAGAATTCTGACTCAGCTGTAAGTACAAATCAAAAGATTATACCTGCTAGCCAAGCAATGCAGATCATTCAGCTGAACATATGTAGTTAAATAATTTTTTGATGGCAGGAGATTGAGAAGAGGAACTCTGAGATGAGACCTGACACCTCTGTCTTGCTGGCCCTAAGTGGTGCAGGTTTTTGTATAAGCAAGTGTGGTGCTCTGTTCAGTTCAGGTGTTTCCTGTCTTGCCTGACCACAGTAGTTCTCTCTACATGTAGCAGGTTAGCAGTGGTCTTTGGTGGAAACACTTTTCATAAGCCTCATCTAAAATGTGGTGTACAGAAGCAAGTGTTTGCTGAAGGTCATCAGGGCACTCTCTGCTTAGGTAGAATAAAAATTACTTGCATGATGACCCAGGAATGTATTAATTGTGACATGAATAATTGCATTTATAATACATGCCAGCTTCTAAGGTGTTTTCAGTTCAGCTGTGTTTTGAAATCATTAGTCGTGAATTTTGGCAGCCTGGAGATAGTAGGATTTTTGTGGACAATTTTAGCATCTACTTGGTAAAATGTCTGTCTTTTCACAGTTAAAATGACTACATATATAAGAACTTAAAATCCGGTGTGTCACATCAGATTAAATTTGAAATTTAGTGTTTGCTACATGTTTTAGAAAAATATATCCTTGGCATGAGAACAACTCATTCTGCAGATATTGTGTACAGTAGGGAAACTTTTAAAAGCTTCTGAATTCCCATAAATTTTTGTTTGAGCATGCAGTGTGCTTGACAGTCCAACCTCACATCTTCCCTCTAAGGTGCTTTGGAAACTGTTCAGTTTAAAGGCTTCTCACAGCCAAGCATACAAAGTTATTGATGTATTTGAGGGACTACCAGGCTTGTATACTGTGATCAGGTATTCATAAAAACATGGGTTTAGGCTTAAGGCAATTAGCTTAAATTTCATCGCATTTCAATTATTTCAGCTGCAGGTGTTACTGTTATTATTGGTTTGCGGGGTTTTTTTTAGTTGTTGGGATTTGTTTGGTGGTTTGTGTTTGGGTTTTTTTTGGGGGGGTGCTTAGCTTTCAATTTTTACATGTGCAAGTATAAATCTTAGTTGACTAGCTTAGAAGTTCAAGTCTATTTATATGAGGCTGGACAATAAATCAGTCTTACGAGTCTTCACTTGACCTTGTGTTCTTGGTTTTGGTGGCAACTGTTCTATTTTTTTTTTAATAAAATTTTAAAGGGAGAGGAGACCTTTGAAAGTGGATTTGTCACATGTTTGGTGTCTTACTTTTGTCTCTAGATAGTATCAAAGAAAGTTTAATATTTGGCAGTTCACAGATAGAAAGCTGTAAGGTCTTGCGATGCTTGTGGTAATGGTTGTCATTATGTTGAACATGATGCTGCTGGGTTAGGTTTTCAAACTTTCTCAAGCTGATATTTAGTGTAAAACTGTGTCAAAACCAAGCATATATCAGTTTTAGTTCCTTAACAAAGGCAACTCTGCCTTGCCTTGTTTGTTTAATGCTTCAGAAAGCAAGTACTTCTTACAAAGGGCAATGTCTTCTACTGGACAGTACCTGGAGGCTCACTGCAGCTCTTGGCTGCCTCACCTCCTTTTCCCCTACTGCCAGTTGTGCTGGCAAACCTGTCTCCTGAACTGAGATGTTTTTGGGTGAACAAAACCTTGGTTGATGTGAAGAGCACATAGTAAGGTGTTTTCAAGAGGGAATTGCAAGAATGGTGATGTCACTGGTGGTGTTCCCTCAGAGACCGGTCTTGTCTAACATTTTCATTATTGACTTTGAACTAGATGAGCCAGCAGTGTGTGTTAATGATGGGAAACATCCTTACTGCAAAAGGACCATAACAGAATATGTTGACAGAACTTTGTGAGGTGGTAAAAATAGAAATGGCATGAACTCACTGGTGCAAAATACTGAGTAGTGCAGGGAGGAGACCATGACAGTAAAACTTTTATTAGGCACCTCATTGATTGGAGGCAGCTGAGGAGAAGGGATCAAGAGTCTGTTGCTAAACTGACCATGGATTGTCAGCATGGCATAGCATGGAGACAGAGGAAAGTATTTGCAATGAATGAATACTGGGATTGGCATAAAAGAGCCTATTTGGAGGACCAGAATGACAATATTGAGCTAAACCACAACACCTGTCAGAAATTGCCACTAGGGTGCTTGGAGAAATTGGGAATGGTATCTTACATGTTAGGCTACCTTTAAAACTGTTGTGCTCAGGACTGAAATTAGGAATGGGTGTTGTTTCCCAGAGGCTGAACAGATGTTCTGGGTGGAAGTGTTTGCTACATGCTTCTGGGGAGTCATCCCCGGTTCTTCTTCAAATGTTCAGACTGTTATAAATCCCTGATAGGTTAAAAAAACCCTCAAAATGATTGAAACTAGAAGTTAGAATGCTTGATTGCAGGAATGTAGTTTTAAAAGTATCTTTTGGACCTGGCAGTAGATTAGGGGATTCTATTTTAAAGTGGGAGTTTTTCAAACTGTTTAAAGGGCCCTGGCCTTTCTCTGTCATATCAGGAAAAAGTTACTTTCTAGGTAAAAATACCTAAAAAATGCTGACCATCGTGCTTGCTATTTTTTCGTCTTTCTGTTGGGCCTTATGTTTGAAAGTGTCTGGGAAATATGGTGGCATGGCTACTCTGTGGACCTTTTTTCGTGGGAGAAAGCCATCAGGAAAAACCCCAATCATCTTTTCCTAATATTGGCTATACAGCTTTTATATGCCTGAGTTCAGTCTACTATGGTTTTCACTGTTCTTGGAAAATGTGAGTGGTTTTCATACTCCTGGGTGTAGACCACCCCATTTAACCTGATTTTAGGCATCTGGTGATGAGGAATGTTGTATTCCTGGTAGGTTGGGACTGCTTACAGAGTAGGCACAGGGCCATATGGGAAGTGCTGCTATGAAGCACATCATCAGGCCTCTGTGTCTCTTTGTCTGCTCTGCTGTGAGCTTTGCTTTAGAAAACGGCTGTTTAATTAAATGCCAGGACTCTTGCCAAATTCCAGCATGATGTAATTAAAACATTCTCCACAGGCAAGCTCTGACCCAGCATTCAGTGTGGATCAGAAACCTGATGCACCCTGGGGATCACGCTCTCCGGAGGGTATTCTTCCAGTTTGAACACAGACCAAAAGGGGATGAACAGATGGGGAGCAAACAAGCTCATCTGCAGAGCTGTAAGGTTTTCAGTGAGCTGCATCTTTTCCTCCTGCCTGAGCAGAAGGAGCAAGTAGCCACTTTCAGGCACAGCTCAGTCATCCATCAGTTACTGATACTTGTGTGGGTTTTTACATTGTTATGAAAGTTTGTCTGCTTCAGTGCCCTGTATCAGTGCAGACTTGTTGGATGAAGAGTGACATGACCACCTACTTCATCCCCTGATTTTTACAACTTTTTAAAAAGAATAAATCATTGTGGAAGATTGTGTGTGTCATGACCCTGCATTCCTTTGCATGGATCCTGTTATATGTCACTTGGCAGTTTGTTTTATCCACTGTGGTGGGTACTTGATCAGTTTGCAGAGTTTTTATTCTCTGCTGTTCTTTTCAGTGAAAATTAGAAGATTAACTGCTTGCTCTTGCCAGGAATAGGAGAAATAGCTTTCCCTGCAGTCTTCCAGAATTGAAATGTTGATTGTTGCTTGCTGCTGGATTTCAGCAGTAGAATAAAATTCCAGTCCTCCAGAGTTTATCTTCTTTGTTGAAGGAGTCAGATGGATATAGGAAAACAGATTTGAGGAAACAACTAGTATTTAATACTAGTTGTCTTGGTAGATATTCACCTACCTACCAGTAGGCTGCTTAAATCATGGAGGGCTTCATCTGAGAGACTAAAAGAGGGCAGTATATTTAAAGAGATTTCATGAGCTTGAAGAGTACCTTGGGAAAGTGCCTGCAGATTTTGCTGGGAGTAGATGGAATGGAAGGCTGTGAAGATAGAGCTGTTTTGGCTTTTTTGTTTCCAGTTGGCAGGACAGGATATGATGAATAGTGAATAAATCTCAAGACAATGGTACCTCCCTTGTGTCAGGTACTGCCTGTGGGTAGATTTTGTTGTCTTGATTTTTAAAGTAGAGCAGTGCACATAACGCAAGTTCTTGCCCTAAGGTGTTGTGTATTAGTGGTGCCTATTTTGGAAAGAGACTGAAAGTGCTTGAGAAAGGTTATTCTGCACTGTTGTGAGCTAGAGGAGTGGGATAATGACAACTGAGGCTGTGATTTATCTCTTTGAAATAGAAATAGTCTTACATAGTGGAAGGTCACCATGGGGACAGATCAAACTTTGTGATTGTTTCCTCAAAGAAAACGTTTCTTTTCAGGCAGATATTTACTAATGGTTGTTACATGCTTTTAAGGTAAGAGAAAATGAAAAGGGTGTGATAGTAGTCCTTTTTGAGAGGTGTGCTTTTCTTCAGCCAGATGTAATAACTGTGCCAAAAAGGCGTCTGCTGTTAGGCATTGTCAGCAGAGCTTGGAGATGGTTCGACCTTTCTGTCTGACCTAGAACAGTGGACACGTGCTCAGTATCCATCTCTTCCTTTGTGTGCCAAAACCCCTTTGGCAGACATTCTTCTATAGTATGTATATTTTAAAATGCTTTAGGCATAAGATTGAAAATGCATTTTGTTATTTGTGAGTCGACTGACTTAGTAAAGATATTTGTTATTAATAGAGGTCTCTGTCTACAGCTTCAGATTTTGTAGTGATGTTTTCTGAAATTGGGTTCCAGCTCAAATAAGAGTGTTTTGTACTTCAAAGAAAAGTATGCCGTATTGCAAAGGAAAAAGTCAGAACACTGCAGATTAAGAAGTAACCATTGAGAAAGCTTTCCTTGAGGTGATCGCTGACATCTGAAATCCAAAGTATGAATTTCAAAATAGTAGTAATACTGGTGCACTTGTTGCATTGTACAACTTTGATTTCTGAAGTGATCTTAAAAATGGACCCACTCTTTAATTTCTTGACTCTATGCATCTCTGTGTGTATTTATATGCAGAAATCAGGTACCTCTGGGTTTTCAAGACAGCATGGATGTTCAAATAGCATTTATTCTTTAGGTTAATTATGAATTAGTAGTTGTGCTATGCTGGAATTGCAGCAGGAATCTGTCTAAAGCTCTTACTTTCCTGTAGTGCTTTGTTTTGGTAGCTATTGATTTTTATTTCAGATGTGTAGTATAATCATTCAATAGTATGAATATCTGTTCCCCACTGCTGGAAGCAGAGGAAGTTTTTTTAGAAAATATTTGTACAATCTCACCTCTGCTACTCAGCATTTCCGATATATTCCTACTTGTTTTCTGACTCAGACATAGGACAAGTTTCTCTTGTGCTCTTCATTTCTGTCCTGTCTTTCCATCCCGTACACACTGCCACTGCTTTTGTTTTGAGCAAGTACCTTCTAATGACTTCTTTTGACAGTGGTTATGACAAGCAGTGGAAAAACAGATGATGATTTTAAGCATTCCTGCCTTCTCTCAGGCCCTCTGGTAGTGGATGAACATGCACTTATTGGCACAAGTGGAAAAATCAGCCTCTTTGGTTTAAAATGCCTCTGATGCGTGCTCCCTGGACAGAGTTACTGGGCTTGCTTGTTCCAGGCTGCTGTAGGGTTTATACCTGTCCTTAAATGTTAGCCTTAGATTTCCTTCAATGAAGGTAAGGAGTACCCAAGGAAATAACACATGATAATTAATCACATGAGAAATCACTGCTTCAGTATTAGTTTCAGTATGTTGTTGTAGTTTTGGAGAAGTCAGTTTCAGTGCAGAGTGATTAGGTTTCAGTATTAATTTGCAAAAATTCCTTGAGACATAGAATTACTTTTGCATTTCAATTACATTTTGCACTATGTACTAATGAAGTGGTAAAAGAGTATCTCAACCTTCTGAAGGCCCTTTCTGTGTTAGAGCAATGGTTTAGCTCACAGACTTCCCTGACTAGCATAGGAGAGAATGAGGTAAATCAGCAAAACTTCTAGCTGGGTTGGACAAGCAAGTTGTCTCGGTACAGATAGTTTCTGAAGACTAAATTTTAAGAGAAGTAAATCAGGTTCTTGGCATGGCATGGTGTATTTCTCAAACTGTAGTTCTACAGTGGCATTTAGTTGAAACTTATGTCTGAAAAAGAGTCATATGAGTCGTTAGCAGCTCTCTTAAGTGTAGTTAGCAAAGGATAAGCTGTCCCTTAATAGGATATTGTGGAAATGAGCACTGGAGCAAGCTTCCTGCACCTGTGGCTCTTTGACATCAGCTGTGTTTTGATCTGATACGCAGCCATGGACATGCCAAGACCGGAGAGGTGCAGATGTTTCCCTCTGGCTCATGTAAACGATATGCTTCCCTGGAAGTAAAATGCAGCTTGCTATTGCCTACGACTGCAGAAGTAGATGCTTAGTAGTTAAGGAAGTGCTTGGGTATGAAAGGTGCCAAATGGCACTCGACAGATTTTCAAAGAGGAGGGAGTGGGAGGAAATGCACAATTGTTGTCAGTTCCTAGGACATAACTACTCTGCTCCATGCTCTACTTCTGCATGTAAAAGTCCAGACTTGCTCTGTCTGCTAGGAAAAATGGACTAATGTGATTATAAATTTTATTAGACTTATTTGCTAGAAATCCTCAGACAGTTTGGAGCAAATGCAGGAAGATACAAACTAGATCCCACATGGCTGAATTGTTGAACATCTCTACTCCACACTTGAAAGACACTGAGAATGTTTCTTGTCAGACAGATTGTGGTCAAGGAGTTGGAACAATTCTCACAGAAATGAGTTAGTGGTGGTGACTGCTTTCAGCAAAATGAAACTAACCAGAGAGACTGAAAGAACTAGGAAAAGTTGAGTTGTATTGTTCAAAGGCAAAGCTATGCACTTATGTTTGGGTACTCTTGCTTGACAAGTCTGCCAAAAAAGGCTGCTGTCCTGGGCGTTGCTCAGTTTGGTTTGGTTCACCAGGCACATCTTTCAAAGTAAAGAGCAGTCAGTAAGGGACTGATCCTTCAGTACAGCGAATTGGGCCATCTTCACATTATGCTGCATGGGGAGCTTAGCTGGTATCAGGATGATACAAAAGCCATGAAAATGCATAATTGAGTGGAATTTTATGCAAGGAGAGAACCAGAAATATCTTGTAGATAGTGTGCTTGGACCTGTTCACCACAGAGCCTGGACTGTTTGCCATTAGCCTCAGCCCATCTGACATCCCTATTTGGATTTCTAGTTTCCTTCTCATGTTAGCAACCTGATTCTTGACAGCAGTTTTTGTATAATAACCTGTTTCTTCTGTAATAATTACAGTTGCCTTGTACCATTTTGCGCTTTCTCTCAACTTTTGAGTTAACTCAGTTATTATAAATCTTAATAATGATTGAATGGTTGCTTGGTTATGGATATTGTGGTGGTGGTTTTTTGTTTGTTTATTTGGGTTTTTAAAATTTTTGGGGTTTGTGTTGTTTGTTTGGGGTTTTTTTGTTTCGTTTTCTTTTTGATTGGGAAAAAATCTCTAAAATGAAGCATGCTTCTTTGGTGTGGCTTCTGTTAGTTTTTTACCAGTACTGATTAATTAAAAAATATGTACAAAAATGTGATCAAGAAGCAGAGATGATTCCCTGAATGTTTTAAAAGTGCTCACATGACATAGTAAGTGCAGTGAAGATTTGGTGTCAAATGACAGAATATTAATGCAAGCAGCACATCCTATGTCCTCTCTTCTGTACAGGTAGTGAGTTGGCTCAGAGTAAGCAATTTAGGAAGAATTAAAAATCAGTGTGATGCTGGGCAGGCTGATTGGGAGCTGGAGACTGGCCCTGCTGCACCATTGCTGGTTCCCAGAAACTGTCCAGACAAGAATATCATGAGCAAGAGATCCTTTTGAACTGTCATGTGTAGTGGTCACTGACATACCCACTCTGTTTCTGTTGTTTCTGCTCTTTTCTTCTGCTGGAGATGTACCTTTGCTTCAGTATTGTCTTTCCTGTAATTAGATGCTAAGACTGAATACTGCAAGAATGAGTTATACCAAAGAGCAGTACTACTTCTTGTCAGTTCTGCTGGAAAGAAAGGGGGATGAAGCATGTCTTTTCACAAAAAGATTAGATAAAACACTCTTGAAAGCAGTGCCTTTTAATTTTTTTAAAATTTTTTTCAGAATTACTCAGTTTAATTTGAGCCTTATGGGTATACTTCAGAAGGAATTTTATAATTCTCAAACTGTAACTAAACAATCTTTATGACAGTGGCATGCATACTACTAAACAGTGAGAATGAAAAACATTTCAAAATTAAATACTGAATTATCAGCAGAATAGATATTAGTTACCTTTTTTTTCCTTAAGGTGTCCTTCTCCCACTGAAAACCTGTGTGAGTTGTAAATAACATGGCCCTGGTGAATGTTGTAGGGCAAGCTAAAAAAGTGTCCCTTGTCTTTTGTTGCTGGTTTGTTGGGATCCCTTGGAGTATGCTGTGATTAAAATAGATGATGAAATTGTAATGCCTTGAGGAAAATACATTAATAGTTAACTCTTTTGAGAGTTTCCATGGCATATTTTCATGTTTTCTGACATTTTTTTTGTGAAAGACAGCTGAAATAGATAATGGTGCAAAAGTAATAAAAAAGGCTGAGTTGGCACTGAAAGCACGATATCTCTATGGAGAATTAGTATCCTACTCATATTCTGGGGATGAGCCTCTGTGTTGTTTTGGATAAATTTTACTCTGTGTTCAGGCAGTGACTGCAGTGGCAAATGACAGTAGTGTGCACAGTCTCTGTACAAAGTTGAGACTAGAAGATTAATTAATGTAATTGAAACTACAGAGAATTTCAACAGGAATAAGGGCATTTTCTGTTATATTACAATGATCTGTTAAAACTGTGTTTTGAAAAAATCAGACAGATAGTGGGTCTTTCTTTTGTTTTGTGGTTTGGTTTTTCTTTTTTAGTTTTCAGTGCAATCATTGCCAGACATCTGTGGTTAGTGCAACATTAGAATTTTGCATTTCATAGAATTCAGACAAAAAGGAAGAAGAAATCTAAAGCTGTTTGCCAAATGTATTTTGTGAAGCCTTAGTTTGATTTCTTTGTAAGTACGGCTTCTTTCATACTCTTAATGGTTTTTAATTCAGTTATTATGTGCTGATGAGTTTCGTTTCTAAACCTGCTAGGTTTGTCATTTTGCCAAACTTGATTGTCAGTTTAAAAAGTAGGGATATTTCTCAAGTATGTAGGTTGTCTCCTTTTAGTTGCCTTTAAGATACCACTCTCTATCATGATATGCCTTTTTTCACAAATCTGTTTCATTTAGTTTTTGTAATCCCACTATTTTTCAAAATCTCCTTCTACTTGCATCTTTGAGTCAGCCACTTCCCTTTCCCCTCCTCCCCTCCCTGTATCCATCAGTAAAGAAAAGCTGGAAGTGACTGTGCTTATCTAAAAGAGTAGAGTGATCCTTGTTTGCTTTTCTTTAGCTGTCAGGTTCTTTTGTTCTTCTTTAAGCAAAGAAGTCATCTTAGGCTACCAGATCTGTATTCTCACGTGCAAGATTTTTGTATCACTTTTCACAGTGTACACTCGTAGCAGAGTACTTTCTATGATGTCTTGATAAAGGGTTTTCACTCCCTCAACTCTTTACTGTTAACTCTGACTTAAATAGCTGTCAATAGTCAAGCTGAAAATTTGGGAGATATTGTGAGGTTGATTTTTGTGGTGTTACAATGTACTACACCAAAAATCTGCTCCTTCAGCACTGCCACAGCAGACACTTCCACCTGGGGGTTTCTTCTGCTTTCACTGTACCTCACTGAGCAGTAAAATTTTTAGTGTTAAATTTAATATTAATCTTTTTTGTTTGGATCTTGGAACTAGTTGTTTGTGAAAATTTAAATACAGATCTTAAGGATTAATGGTATTATTGTGGAAATCAAACATGCATTTGGGTTTGATTTTGTACTACTGAGCTATATCATGAAATTCAGACCTATACCAAATGTCTGCTGCATTCCAATGCAATAACAGGTTGCAGCCCCTTCAGAATCTATACTGGAGTTCATTCTCTCAGGCTACCTCCACTCTTTGACATTCTCATGCAATAAAGTCTCTACTAATTTATATTTAATATTGAACTGGATAGCTATTGCCTTTTCTGAATGGAAAGGATTAGCATATTGTTTAAATTACAATGGAGCTGGGAAAAAACCCCCAAAATTGAAGTAGCCATTAGTGGTGAATTTGTCAATGAAGTGACTTTCTCAGAAAAAATATAAAACTAGAAAAAGGATTTTGTTTTGACTTAATTGTGTTTATTAATTCCTATTGTTGGTTTAATAATTATTTTTGGCTGTTGGATTAAAATAGTAGAGTTAAGGTCAGGTAATAAATTTGAGAACATTGTATCTTGAGTGAATGCTCATCTTAAAATATGGTGGTGATTGGATGACAACTTGTAATGGAAAGTCCTATATTGAATGAATGAACATTTTCTAGGAAAATTCTGTGATTGGTAGGAAGGCCAAAGTTCTATTTCGCTGTTTCCTTGGCACAGTAGAAGGTTACAGAGTAGGAACCATTTTTGGAATATAGGCTGAGACATTTCGGTGAAAGACAACATTTTAATAGTTAGTCAAGAGACATACTAGTCCTGCTAAGTAATAAAAAGGGATGTTAAAGATTTCACATCTTGTTTTCTCACTTTGAGTTCAAATAAGCAAAATACTTGCATTCTTTCCTTCTCAGGCAGCCTAGACTAAACAGCTCATGGTCTTTTATCAGTGTGTGTTTGAAAAGTAGAGCTTAACAGTTGGAGTGGGTGCAAAGTTTGGCTACAAATAAGGATTACCTTCTGGCATGCAGGCTGCTTAGCAGGTGTGAAGGCCTCAAAGTAGTTTGATGCAATATTGATTCTTTATAAACCTAGCAGTGGTGTGGGTTGTTTGTCACTCTGTATTGTGAAATCCTTTGATAAAGCAGACATGTACTGTCTTCAAAAATTAGGGTGACCTTCTTAGTCCCATGTAAGGGTCCTTGGTTAACAAGCCTCATCAGTGAGGCTTGAAGTTCTCTAGAAAAGGGATAATATCTAGAAAAGATATTATCGTCTGTTACACAGGGGAGGCAATATATGCTTTGCCTCTCTTTAGTTATTAATTAGATGAATCCACTTGAAGATTTCATTAAATAAAGCCTTTAGGTATTCTAAACTGAGTGTGTTATTTAGCACCAAGGTGAGAATTAAAGATGTCCTGACTACAAACCCAGTAGGCTTCTAGCACAGCAATTATAATCTATGACTATGTGAAGAATTTTATTTAAGCTTCATGATTTTTATCCAGATGTTCTGAAGTCTTGCCTTGCTGGTAATAAACATCATTCTGTGAAAAAGTTCTGAAAAATTCAATCCCCTACCTGCACTTTAATGTACGTTTTTCAAGCCTTTTGCAGTATAGTGAATAAACTGTCGTGTCTTGCTAGCTACAGAACTTCCACAGCCATATTTACATCAGACTTAAATAATGCTTGTTGCCTTCGTTGTTACAGCTTCACCTTTCAAGTGGCTTCTTGTATCTGGTTGTAACACTGCCTCAAAAAGGTGATACTGAGGGCCTAGCCTCTGGGCTTCCCTGCTCTGGGGTGCCCACACATCCATGGCTGAGGGGCTCAGCCATGCCCTGTGGTGGGGCCAGTGGAGCTGGCTGGTACCTGCACCTGGAAAAAAGTTCCTAAAAGAAATAAAAAACATCAGGTGACTTACTCCGTATCAGAGATATATTAGTGTAGTGTAGCCTGTTGGCGTGTGCAGGAGGTTTAGTCGTGTGCTGTGGTACTTGAGAAGGTGATGCAGGCACTGACTGGAAGAGCAAAACTGGCCAAATTGGCCTGTAGGACCTGAACTGAAATTTAGCTTAAAACTTACAGAAATGGTGGAGAACTAAGTGTACTATTTCGTAGGTAAGTTATGCCAGATTTCACAGCCAAATTTCACAATCCTGGAAGCTGGGGTTGTGGTTTAAAAATAAAAAAAGTAATGTAAAAATGCTTGTGGAGATTCCACTTGCGAAAGTTTTAAGAAATATTGTCCCAAAGTACCACTGCTAGTAAATATCTGCAAAGTCTTCAAACTTCAGCATGCTTCCTGTGAAACATTCAGTTTATTTCATTTCCTTGGGATTGGAGTTTGTGCAGATTACTGTTTGTTTTATCATATCCTGACAAATGTTGGGTGGAATGAAATTTAGAGCCTGCTTGTTATATTGGCACATGTTTTAATTTGGAAAAAAAGGCAAGCTTAAGAGGCATACTTCTAAGAGTTTAGGGTAGAAGGTCAATGTGAATCTGTAAATGAACGTATTTCATCCTGAAAGCAGTTCAGTGAGTGACAAAGCTTGTAGGTAGGTAACTTCAGTGTTGATACACTTTGCTCAGCAGTTAAGAATTAATAGAGGGAAACCAGTTTTATGACATATAACTTCCATTGGTATGAACATAAAGTTCAAGGATAATGATTGTCCAAAGTGTGTAGTCCAACTTTCTTGTACTTTGGGTAAATGAATTGATATATTGCATCTTTAAAGGATGCTATATATCCACAAAGCCTAAGTACTGCACTAGGCTGCTGATTTCCTTGGGAATACTTGGAAACATACTAGGAGTCTGCAGTCTTTGGAGGTGCAGCTTGTAAAGAGATATACTTGAGGTTTTGGTGACTTGGACCAGCATAATGTGTGTCATGGAAACAAGAGAAGGGAAAGAGATTTTTCTTTCCTCTTGAGTGATCCCTGATGCTTTGAGGTTTGGATTGATTTTTTTTTTCTGGATCTCTTCTTGATGTGGTTGGTATGTATTTGATTTTAAAAGAACTTGTCTGAAGATGTAAAAGAGAAAGTAATGATCATCTGGGAGGAAAACCATGCACATATGTACTTTCATGTTGAGAAGTTTAATTTGAATAATGTCATTTGGATAAGAATTGATGGCTTAAGTAAACAAAATTTTCAGGTTTTTTTACATCAAAGTCATTGCAATGTAACACTTTTGGACATTTAAAAAGATTAATGGATATTCTGGATTTAATTGCTTTCTGCTCTCTTTTCCTAGATGATTATTTTGTTTTTATTTTGGCATTTTGTCTAACGTTTCACTTCAGTATGGCAAGTAGTTATTTTGGTCCTGCTGTCCATTTAATTCCTGAGGTATCTGTCACTGCCTGCTGAAGAAAGGCATCGTCACATAAGAACTTGATGTCAAGAGAAATACTGTTGTTACTTTCCAGGGTAACACATAAGGAACAATATTCAGGTCAATGTTCCTGTCTTTGAGATCTTAGAAGGACATAAAATACGGCATGTAAATGCCCATACACCAGAATACAATGCAAATGTGCTGCAAAAAATAACCTAGTAAAATTGTTCCAGGGCAAATGAAGGGGACTCACTGCTCTTCAGACTAGGCCAGGCTTTGTATATGTGGTTCCAAAAGCAGTTTTTTCAATGTCAAACAGTTATAGACTGTGCTTTCCCAGGGAGGTATAAATTGCATTGATTCTGTCCTGACTGATTTGTGATGTCCTTGACACTTCTCAGCAGTGACTGTGGCTGGCAGAATCCAAAGTTTGCAAAATTGAAGATAGCAAGCACTTTTATAAAACAAACATAATGTCATAGTCAATATAGCCATCTGTGACAATAAAAAGAAAATCAAACACATTATTTTAATAGTTATGGTTCAAAAAGATACAAGGTAAATTTAATAAGGCTGTAGGGCTACTGAGTAGAAAGATGTCAATGGCTGAAAAACTTCTGTGGGCTGCAAGGACCTGGAGACAATGTTCAGAAGAAGCATCTGTTATATTATATGATTGCCTGATTCTAGCTTGCTTTCCAGCAGGATCAAAATGTAATCCGTAGGAAGCAGTATACTAGGTTAGATGGCTGGAATGTTGTTCCTACAACTATTGTATGATTTTGGCACTGGTGGGTGGAAAAAAAAAAATCCATGCTTTTGCTTCTTCAGAAGCAGGTTAAAGACATATGAATTGCAACTCTGCAGCTGTGTGATTCTTTGCAGGTGTTGTGAAGTACATGTTACCTTCATTCCCAGTGTGAATTATGTTGTATTTCAGGAAAATAGGTTTCTTCTACCTTATCTACTTACTACCATAGTGCAGTTTCCTTTCTTTTGGATTGCAGCTTCTGGTTTAGAAATAAAAAACTGTTGACTGTATGAAGGAAGCTCTAGATGATTGCAAGTTATGTTAGGGAAGCTTTTGGCAGGCCTTTAATTTGTTTAAGCAGAGGATCAAATGCAGTAATTACTGCTGTAGTCTACAATAGTGCCCTTTGTTTGATCCTTCCAGTTGTCATTTCATTAGAAGTCTTGTCAGGGTATATTTATGTGCAATGACTTTCTCAGTGTACTTTTTGAATTGGAGAGGAACTGGTCTCTGGAAACCCCTGTTAATACTGTGCTTTAAGTTTTCCCTATGGTATTAGGGAAATCAGCAGTCTTTGAATTTCTGTGATTCTAATATTCCATGTAATCATTTAGGTTGGAAAAGACCCTTACAATCGAGTCCAACTGTGCAGCCACTGCTGCCAAGTCCATCACTAAACCATGTCCCTAAACGCCACATCTACATGTCTTTTAAATACCACCAGGGATGGTGACTCCACCACTTCTCTGAGCAGCCTGTTCCAATGCCTGAACACCCTTTCAGTGCAGAAATTTTTCCTAGTATCAAACCTAAACTTCCCCTGGCACAACTTAATGCCATTTCCTCTTGTCTGTCACTTCTTCCTTGGGAGAAGAGGCCAACTACAATCTCCAGGCTGAACAGCTGCTGCTGTCTTAGCCTTTCCTCTTTGGAGAGTACTTAAGTACTGTTATGTTTTAGCTCTGGCATGTGTGCATGAGTCTGCAGTAGCCAACTCTAGCATACTTGAAGCTTTGTTTTGCACTGAAAGAAAGCAAAAGAAAAGATATATAGTGTCAGCTAATCTATCTGAAACACATTGAAAATTACTAGAAGGTATCTCTTCCTTTTCCCTCATCTGAGAGGGGAGTTTGAGTAGGCAGTAAGGAAAAAGGCTAGTTTTGGGGCTGTATACAGTAAGAGAAAACTCCATCTACAAATATAATTATAGGTAGAACTGTGCCCAACCAGAGCAGTAACTATGGGGGGTTTTTTCTCAACTTCTAATTTTAAATTCTTGCAAGGTGTTAAAATGTTTTAAAGTTCAAGTAGATTTAAATGATAAATATCTACACTTACATCAGGCATTTCGCAATTTCTACAGAAGTGTGCCATTGTAAATGTGTTGCTAATAGGTGTACCAACAATTAGTAGCTTACAGTGGGTAAAATATTTTGGTTATGCTATTTTGAGGTGGGCTTGTATTTGGGGGTAAATAGAACTGCCGTTGTTAATGGGGAGGTGTGCAGCCTGGGAAGCATTCACTTTGTGAAAACAGCCCATGCCAGATATGACCATCTTGCAACTCTGATGTTATTTGGTATCATTGACTTCCTTTCCCTCTTCCCTCCCCTTTTATCATAAAAAAAAAAAATAAGCACTTTTTTAGAGGAAATCCTGTTTATTTGCTTTGAGGAAATAATTTTTCCAGTTAGTCTGTTTAATTTTGTTTTCTTTCTATTAATCTGTTAAGGAGTGCTGATACCTCTTGGAATTTTATTTTCTGCCTCTGGAGTTGCAGTTTTTGATACATAAGGAGTTGCTGGTAGTGGTGATTTGATTATCACTTGCCTCAGGTGTTTCTTGTTCTTTGGCTTCTTCCTGGGGAAGAGCATTCAACATCTACCCTTCCCTTTTATCTTCTGCCTTTCTTCTGCCACAAACCTCATTGCCTTAGCCATAGAGTTATTTTGGGGCAGTGATTTCTATAAAGACCACAGTCTGATACTCCAACTCATGTCACAGCTTGAGAGCACTTGACGTGATATTCTGGAAGTGCTGCTTCTTGGTTTTGCTTAACTTCTTAAAGGAATGTAGTTAGTGAGTCACTGGAAATAGGCTTTTTTCTTTCTCTTCACCAACTACTAGCTTTAGCCATTTATTTTTTTATTTTCTTCTGGCTATTTTAATATCCTTTCACTCCAATTCATAATCATCTCTCAAATCTAACTTAAGGAAAATGTTAACTTAAGGAACTTTCTGTGGAGAATGATTCTCTAGGGCTGGCTGACGGATTAAGTGGCAGTACCTTGGTTGTGAAGCAACCTACATTTGCACATTCTCCAGTCGTTTCCCATTAAAATTTAAATCCTTGTTCTGTTGTGGCACCTTCAAAAAGCAGACCTCTCTCTTACATCTAAATGTTATGAAAACCAGGCATACTGTAACCCAGAACCCCAAGGAATGCCTGATTGAAATAACAGATCAGAAAAGTCTCTTGCTAACATTCCTGTGATTATAGGTTTACTCAAGTGACAGAAATTTGGTGTCAGCTAGCTTTCTGCATACAGCCTAATTTTGGTCAAAAAAATAACACAGGTAAAGGCTTCAATGATGCAGTGATTGTGGGGATAGGTAACTTCTTAGAATGTACCGGTATTCACTGCATTTCCTCTCTCTAGAATTATCTCACTTACTGCTCCTTGGGGGTTGGTTTGGTTCCTGCTGCAGAGTGGAGCAGCATTCCCTGTTAGTAATTACTGAAACTGAGTAGAATGAGTGAAGGGAAACAGAAGTGTGACTCCTTAGATTCTCACAGGCAAATAAGGATACAGCGTTGGTTTAGCCAACTCCCTTCTTCTATAGTATCTGCCTGGGTTAATTTTTAGTATGTATTTATATTTCTTTTGTTTGTAACTTGCATCTAGCGTTTGACATCCTGAATACAGGTCTGAAGACACTGATTTGGAAATTCAGGAAATGCTTTTGAGAGAAAATAAGATAAGGAACACCCATAGATTATGATTTACAGTTAAAAACCCTCCACCATTAGTGAAAAGTTAGTTTTGGAATGGTGTATTACATGATGCAGTGAGCATGGTGAAGGAGAAAACAGATACTTTGCTTTCATTTTCACGTGACCAAGTGACCTGAATACATGATGTGAACAAATAAGACAGAAATCTAAACTCATTTAGCATACCTTGAACGTAATCATTTATCTTGATCTGTGCTAGAAGTATTTGAATGAATAAACTGAACATTTAAGTTTCCTTAATGTCATTAATCACAAACATTTAATTTTCAATGCAGCTGAGCAAATATGTAATGAGAGGCCCTGTGGCATAGGAGACTTAATACATGTGAAGATGCACATGCTAGAAGTTACAGTGAATTCCTGTCCTGGTGTATACAAAATTAACATCAGCTGCTTTAAACTTAGTTTAAAGCTTTCTGGAATTGTTCCATGTTCAGATATTGAAGGTCTTTCTATTTCAGAATTGATACTCACGTTTATTCTCTCTCTCTCTCCTCCTCCCTCCCTCCCTCTCCATCTCTCTCCTTTTGCAGGCAAGGGCAGCTCAAGCATCTCATCCGACGTGAGTTCAAGTACGGATCACACACCCACCAAAGCCCAGAAGAATGCAGCCACCAGTGAAGGTAGGCAGCTGGTACTCATTACCCAGGTCAGGCCCCCCAGCAGAATCCTAGAAGATTTCAGAAGAGGAACCCCTCCTTCTCATTCCTTCTGTGTACAGTAGCATTGGTCTGCTAGAAATTCAAAAACAGTTCTTCCTTTAACCAGTTTTCACTTCTACTTGTAATAGTTTCTGTTTTAAGTTTGTGACAAACTTAAAACATATTTAGGATACTTTGCAGAACCCAAACGTAGAGAGTTAAGAGTAATTTTGTGTGCCACTTTTTCAGCAAAGGCTTTTATACTTAAGGTTTTATTTGATCTGATTTTGCAGTTATATTTGAAGGATATGCTTGATAGGAGCTTTTTGATGTCCGTTTTAGGTCAAATATCAGCCTCTTTCCTTTCATACTGTGAACACCATGAAAATGTGAGTTGCTTGAGATGAGTTTTTGAAAAGTGTAGCTGAGGACATGAAGACTTGGCACAGATTTAATTAGGTCAATAAACCATACCCACAATTACTGGAGTATGCCATCACCCAGATCTTTAATATCTAGGGTAAGGAGATGTGGTATCTGTCAGTATCAGTACAATGTTGTACTAACTGGCCTATGAACAGAGAAATGCTAATACTTTCTGACTTCTTACGTGTGAGTAGTTTTTGCAGTTGTGTCTTAAAAGGCTGAGAGGAAGTAACTATATGTAGTTTAATGAGGTAAGCCAGAAGGATTTTTAAAAATTGTACGTACATTTGTATGCTTTTAACCAGTATTTCTGTTTAAGTCTGTTGTAATGATTTGGTTATACTTGGTAGTAATCAAGTTATAATTGATTTCTTACACTTCTGTCACTACAAATTAAGTTACAAGCTCTGCTCTCAGTCTAGCTTTATTTCTTATGGTTAAAGGAATTCAGACTTTTGTATAGCTCTAGTTTGGCAAGTCTGACTATGACTGTAGAATCTGTTCAGTAAAAGCAGTTTGTGTAAGTAATAGATGACCACATAAATAACAAGAGTTCTGTTGTTGGGCATGCATAATCCCATACCAAGAGTGAATATCTGGCACTTAAGAATCATGAGAGATCCTGGTTTAGAGTTTGTGCTTTTTAGTCCAGCCAATACATTTAACAACAAACAAATAAATGGTTAATAATGTTAAGTTGAATAGTATACTTCATGTTTCTCTAAACCTTAGATTCAAAAGTTTTGAGGTACCTGAAAGAGTTGAATTACCAGGACACAAAATAAATTTAGGAAACGTATTCTCTTTTTGACAGCCAGGAATGAAAAAGAAAAAAAAAACCACAAAAGGAATAGTGGAAATTCTGAAGTCAATACTTAATAATTGCTCTAAATTTCTGTTCTACTTCAGTCTCTAAAGCATTCTTTTTCCTTGGATTCGAATAAGATAATGCAAAATAAGCCTTTACTAAGATTTATGTTCTTAATTTAGCCCGTTATTGAGCCAGTGAATACTAATATTGACCTTGAGATCTTTACCACTGGTCTGCAGCTGATTAATTCATTAGTGAGGGAGGCTTAAATGTAGGCCAGCAGATGCTGCAGTAAAAATGTTTTTATGAGTTCACATGCAAAATCAGAGTTCAGAGCCGTGTAATTGGGTGTTCTATACTTGGAGGTAATTTCAGATGCTAGCCTAATTTTTCTGTGCCCTGAAATAGTATGATTTGACAAACACCTGTTTGACAATGGATTCAGAGGTAGCTTCTTCCTCTGCCTGTTCCATTACTATCTTCTTACCGTTTCTTTCTCCTAAGAATTACTAATGTGGAGCAGTTTAATATAAGTTATCTTTGTGTCGATTGCTGCAGAATCTGGCAGATATTTTGAATGTCATAACCAAGGAGCATACAAATTCTGTGAGGGCAAGTGTGACCAGAGACATGGAAGTAGCTGGGGCAAAACAGGTGCTGTTGAAACTGGTGCTGTTGATGGAAGGCACATTTATCAACTTCTGTGTCTGGATTTTTTATTAGTGCTGCCTCTTTTGCCCATGAACAGTAGACTTATGCTGAAGGAGGATTTGGCTGATAATAAAGACTCATACCTTCCACAAGATGATTTGAGTTCTGTTCTTACAGAAGGCTGAATGTTTTTATACTGTTCAGTTATAGAGTAATGGCTAGGATCAGTTAAGAACAAGAGTCTGATTGTGTTAGATGCTGTACAGACAGTGGCACTTAAGTATTTTAGGGTGTTTGCATAACATTTTTTAAATTGTTATTTATATTTACCTAGTCCACTCTAGTATTTGCTTAGCATGGTACAGTAGTACCTGCCCAGCACAGAGGTTGGTACATGTATATTCCCCTTCACCAGAGACTGTCTCCTGCAGGGACAGAATGCTCCAATTCTGCCCATATTGTAAGTTCACAGCACTGTGTGTTGTTCTATGGAGGAGCCATGTGTTATGTGGCAAGCTGCATGCAGCCAGGTTTGGTGTGGGAAGGACAAGGAAACATTGCAGGTGAACCCTTCTTCACCTTCATTGCCATGGGAAATAATCCTGATGGAGCAAGTGGCAGACAGCTTCTTTGCATCCTCTGATTTTCTATTGCCAGCTGCATTCCTGAGTGCCCTGCTCTGTGAAGAGCATAATATTTGTTTGGGGCTGAAGGCCTTTCACAGCTTCTGCTTTTCAGCTTTTTAAACAGACCTAATTCTTTCCAGTTCTGCCTCTCCAGACAGCTTGTCTTCTGTTTCTGTTGTGTCAACAAGGTGACACAACACTTGTTGAAGCTGAATCAATTGAATGAGTGCCTTGAAATAATTAGAAAGGAAATTTGTGGGACCGATCCATCTTAGCTCTGACACTCTACAGCAGATGAGCAATTATGTAAAGTACTACTTAGCCAGCTACATATTCCCAAGAACTGCAAAAAGATGTCAAGCAGGACTCTTGCTTGAAAGAACAAACCACCTCAGGAAGTATCTGACAGCAGGTGTTATCTTGCTATCAGTTTGAGCAATCAAACCACACTCTTCATCCTGATGACTGCAACCATGCTACCTGCAACATTTCAGAGCTGTAATGTTTCTCTACAGAATAGGTACCAGAAATAGGTAACAAGATACAAGCAAAATGGCTTTTGTTGTTCCATTCCTAGATATCCTATTAAGGCAACATCATTTAACTCTCTTGATGGACGTGGGTGGTGTAGTTGTGGCCAAAATAATGGTATCCTCCCTCACGTTGTGGATTTAGAGCATCTGTAGAGTTGTGGAATATTTTGTTTTGGAGACAAAATGTTGGCCATGCTGTTGAGTGTGTCTGGGTGAAGGGCACATCTTCCCCAGAAAAGGAAGCTATCCTTTGCTGAAGAAGCTTCACTCAGTGATTCATCAGAGAGGTAACCACTGCTTGGTTTTTGTTGTATAGAGGAAATCAGACAGTGCCTGGCAGACTGTGCAGCTTTCTAAATTCAGGCTTTGACATACCAGTGATGCACTTGAGAGGGACGCAGAGGTGCTGAAACTGGAGCCCAATGGCTCTCACTTTGTGTACTCCAGTGAAGGGAAGGTGGCAAAACCCAGATGTCTGGTCCTCTGTGTAAATCTCAGGCTGGAGAGACCTGTTTGTTTGGCTACAGCTTGGCTCAGAAGGAAGTGTGTGGTAGCCTCAGGGTGTGCATGCACACTGATGCCTGCACACTGTCTCCTCTTCTGAGGAAACAGTTTTCTTTAGCTTTGAAAATATACTGCCTTTTACTTCTTTTCCAGTCTCAGACATGGTCTGCTATTCTTTACCCTATCAATCAATTATAGTTAGAAACGTGAGATCACATGAGTTTTTACTGCCCCCCATTGCTCTTTGGCAAGTGAAAGACTAAATGGATTTTTGTGGGCCATTTAAATGCAATTTGCTAGACACAGTCTCAGCTGGAATATTATTGTCTGAAACTTGATTTAGAAGATTAGACTGAATGACTGTTCTTTTTGAGCTTACCTTGATCAGAGAGTTTTCTTTTAAAACTTACCTGCACGACATGTGTCGTGGTTTCACGTTCGCCAAATCCAGTGTAGTGGTTTATTCTCTGGGAGATAGGATTTTCGGGAGAAAAAGGC
>JBBMKD010000102.1:77422590-77461778 GCA_037834095.1 Argya squamiceps | reverse complement strand
AAAGGAAAGAGAACGGGTCACCTGAGACCTTGATTTTTAAGGCTGTGTCTCCAGAGGCGTGACAAATCTGCCATTGGGCAGACAAGCTGTCAGTATTTGCTACTACTTCCATAAAGACTAAAAAACAAAAAAAACTACCTGTGCTAAACCATCACAACATGGAATGTTATGTCCTAGCTGGATGCTTTGTGTTAACTTGACTGACTGTTTTTCAAATAAAAAAAATCAATGCTGTTTACACTTCATGTATAGCACCATTAAAATGCAATCCAGAGGCAACTTTAAATTGAGAGCTCATGTGTGAGCTCAATGTAGAAGTTCTAATTTATTTCTAGGTTTCTGTGAAATCAAATTGAAGGATTAGGTCTGAAGTAAAATACTATTTTAGCAGAAGGGCTCAGTGCTGAAGTACCTCTGAATATATCCCATTAAATCGTACTATTTTGAGTTTTGCAGAAACATGGTGAAGCCAGCTGCTGTATTTTGAAGAAGTTAAAATTTTATCTGCTTCTAGTTGACTTCTAGGGACCTTCAAAGACTAGGTATTTTACTTTGCTTCTCCTGCAGTACTCTGACATTCTAGAGTACACTAAAATTTATGTTTACTGTGGAGATCAAATGAATTTGTTTTGGCAGTAGCTATTTGTATGCAGCTCGACACATGAGGTACTTCTGCTGCAGTTCAGGTGTGTTCTAGAAAAGCACTCTTTCATAGTTGTATTCTCGTTCCTGTTTTATTTGGGTTTTGTAGTGATTCTGTTGGATTTGACAGTTCTGGGTTTACAGTTGGACTTGATGATCTCAAGGGTCTTTTCTAACCTAAATGATTCTATGACTCTCAGAGCAGCAGGGGCCTACAGCCTGGGGCGAATAATTACATTAATTGGAAGCCATTCCCTCCATTTAAAGCATCTTGAGAGGGCATCTGTGTGAAAAAGCAGCACTTTGCAAACATGCAATGCTTTAATTACTCATGTAAAAGTTCTACTGTACCCTGTGCAAGATGATGCCTTGGTTGATCAGGCTGTGTTTGAAGCTGTTTGCCATCCTTTTTTTCTGGGATCTGGCCAATTAAGCTTCTATATAGAAAGCTTTCTTTTTCCAGAAGAAGTTTACCTCAGTATCAGAAAACATTTATTACTGCTCTACATGGGAATATATTAAGTGACATTTCTTGAACACAAATTTATTTGGGTTGCGTGCCTCTCATTTCACCTTACAAGTGAGGGAACAAAGTACTTGTTATAGGACACTTCAAGGGAGGCTGTAGTTAGTTTGATTTCTTTTAGCTTCATAATCACATTCTTTTAAAACATGGCATCTTTTGGATCTGAGTAATTATTAATTTATTCAATGAATTTAAGAGGAAAAGTTCTTGAATTGTGATGGAATTGTGACTGTGATGGACAATATAAAAAAAATTGGGAAGATGGAGCAGGTTCGTTGCTATGGAATGCATTTTGTATTTTAAATGGTTCCTGATAGAGAATCATCTCAAACTGAGATTCAGGTGAATACAGTCCTGATCTTTTTTCAGAGGGAGATAAAAATCTCAGAGAAGCAGTTTGCAAACAGACATGCTTTCTGTGTATTAAGGTTGACATAAATAGGTAGGTAGCTAAGTTTGGTATATTGGTGTTCCATTGAAGCTTTTGGGTCATTTGTGTAGCCTATTTGGGGCACTGAGCTAGGTGTTGTGGGAAAAGTCTATTGCTGAAAAGAGTTGCAGTTTTTTTACTCAGATTTTCTTGATGATCCCTTTGGGAGAAAGAACTCTTTAGATCCCCTTTTTTCATCTGATAACTGTTAAAAAATCTTTTCCCACTTCAATTCCTTACCATTTTGCTTTTCATTTTTTCTTTAACATTAGAAGTTTATTAACCCAGTATCAGAAATGAAAACCTGTAGGTGTTCTTTCTGGATGAATGCAAATATATGCCTAATTGCTATTCTTTTGATGGCAGCTTTCTTCCTTTCCATCTGTCCTCTTATCTTTGCAGTCTCTTATTGGGTATTTGGGCTCTTGGTTCTAATGTTGAAGTTCTGTCAAAGCAGGCTTTCTGTACACCTCAGTGTGTCACAAGTTGATATCAATGCCTGGATTTGCCCCTGCTTGCTTGGAACTGGGCAGAGATTCAGTTGGCTCTGGGTGAACTGTGGCTGTTTTGAGTTGGTAGTGAAAATGGAGACTAGGTAAGTTTCCTGGGGTTTTGTGTTACTTTTCTAACAGGGGAGTTTTCTAGAAAAGTGAAATGTTGCATTGCAGAATGTGCCAGAACAGAATCATTTCAAGCCAAAAAGATTGAGGAGGAGTAAGAGGGTGCTGAGAAGCGTGACAGCTAATAAATCCAAAACTATAAACAGTTTGGCCGAATAAACAGAGCTCGCTATTTAAATCCCTTTAACCAACATATCTAAATGCATACGCAAATATAATCACCTCAAGCAGTACATGAAGGTATAAAGTAGTATAGAGCTTGCTGTTAAGCACTATTTTTTGTGCTTAACCACGTCATGATATGGTTTTGCTATCTAATAGGCAGTATTCCTGCAGAGCTGTTCTGCTAATTTACAATATCATTATAATCAGCATTTAAATTAGAGTTCAAATACAAGGCAAAAGTAGCTGAGACATTGGCAAGGTTAAATCTGCAAATTGAAACCTTACATTATGCTGGCTAATTTGTACTGAAATGCTATAGCTGAATGTTTAAAACTTGCCCAAACAATACCAAGAACAAACTGGAAAGGTACATGAAACTTCAGTCTTATATGATCTGCTGCCTGAAATGTGAGACCCACCAGAGCAAATGCACTTACAATACAGTTAAAGAGAAATGATCCCAGTTTAAAAACCTGGCATTAGTTTTTCCAGCTAAGGTCTGATGCTTGGTAGGAGTGATTACAATTTATTCAATTACCTGTAAATCTGATTTTAAGGAATCCAAGGTCCCAAATGTAATTCTTTAGGTGAAATGCTGTACCAAACTACTTAAATACTGTTATCACAGGGAGGTTCTGACACTTAAATGTTCTTCCTGTTATTGCCTATGATAGCTGTCTAAAGTAGTTTCCTTCTTCGAAGAGTGAAGTCATCTCAAAGGATATGGAGAGTGGCCAGCATTTGTTAGTCAAAACCCCATCCTTCTTGAATGCTAGACTGTCTCCTAAGACCTCTTGAAGAATATATACAACCTGATAATGCATATTTGAATATGTCAGGTTTATCCATTTTTCAGAATTTATGAACTGAGACAAGCAAGTTCCTTCAGATTAGTTCTAGTTTTTGATTGAAATAATGAAATAAAATTGGAAGAGCAAATTTTTTGACTATAACTTCACAATTCCTGTTAAGATGCTGTAGTTTAAATTTATTGCACAAAATATCCTGCCTTATATATTCCTATATCTTATCTTTTAATGTCAGCTTGTTAAATGACTGTGTAATTTTTAAGACTGATACCACCAACAGTGCCAAAACTAGCAACATGCTTGAGAAATATTTGCTTAGAATTGCTGAGCCATTCTGTATTTCTCTTCTGGCTATTGTACCATAGTTCCTGCTACTGTGTTTTTCTCAAGGTTGGCATCTCCTCGTTTCTGCCAGCATTCCCAGATTTCCCTTGAGAAGTATGTATGTACTGGGATTGGCTGATGAAAATGGCAGTTCAGGAGTGTATAATGATAATTCCTGTGCTCCTCTTAATTCAGACTGCTGGATCATCATTGGTAGAGGCAGTTACATCAGACTGGGTTGGAAGTATAAGGAGAAGTTGTGAACATGAATTTAATCCAATGAATTGCCATTTATGTGCTCCTCCAGCCTTAATCAGCCACACCTGAACATGGAACTTGTGGTGTGCCTGGTCACTAATTGACATTGTGATACTTCTTTCCTCTTTAAGGGTAGTTTTCATCTTGAGCTATGATGATAGATCTGGGAGTTTGTAACTCTTGAACCTCAAAGTGAAATTGTGGTATTAACAGTTCAAATAATTTATTTTTTTTAGTAGAGAAAAGCAAGTGTCCATAGCAACCTGTCATCTCTACTGGGCTAGGAGTTTTTTACTTCCTTGCTGTGTCCTCTTGGGTGTACACACAGGTTTGCCAGAAGGCAGGCAGGATCTCCTTAGAAATGCATTATAAATGCTTGTTTGCAAGATCCTGCAGTCAATTTAGATCAGCTACTTTGAGTTGCCCTCCCAGAAAGTGAAGTATGGAGACTTTTCATAGGCATGTCACCTACTTGTGGCGTGTTTGTGCTGCCTTGGACACATGAATGTGTGGGTGGGAAGGAGGTTGATGGCTCTACTGGATGACTGTAACCCGGCATGCTGCTTGCAGTGACTTGGATGTATCATAAATCTCCGTTGTAAATTTTTATCATAGTTATAATAACTACATTTTGGGGTTTGCCTAATCTAATCTATAATGCTTTTAGTTTTCTCTATCATCTTGTATAATTTTCTCATTTCCATCTTCCATATCAAAGACAGTGAAATTTTATGGAACTGTGAGGTATTCATTGTTTGTAGGAAGCTTTTTACCTTGTTCATTGTAGGTAAATAATGCTGTGTGGGAATCTCTGAAAGACAAACAGTAAGAAATCTCAAGGATGTGGGGAGTAGGAATAAATTACTTTTTCCAGCTGTGATGCTTGCTTAACATGAATATTTATATGTCCATGTAGGTATATGTAAACATTGATTATTTCTTTTTTTATTAAACATGCCCACATTCACCACCTCCACCCCAAAAGATAAACATTTGTAAGCCTTGTCAGGTAGAGTTTGAGCTTCCATTTGAGCAATAAAAACTTAGTGTGGCACCCAGTTCAGAAACTGTTCACTGTTCAGAGCAGTCATTTACCTTAGGCAAAAAAAGACTTCTGTGGTAGTTTTCCCTATAGAACAGGCACTCTTATAGTCTAAATGATAAAATTACAATTGGACTGCATTTTGTGAGCTTGATCTTGGAAAACTATTGACCCTTCTTTACTGTGGACTGAAATAAACCATTAGCTTGAACTCTGCTTTCTGAAAATGCTCTCTTACTCTTGCTTTTCTTTCACTTATAAACAAGTCTTTAACTTGTAATCTGAGGCAAAATTACAACTCAATCTGATTTTAGCTGTGAGTGTATTTCCCCTTTGCTGTTCCTGTAGAGTTAACTTTCTCAAATTTCTTTTAATGCCCTCATACCTCAGATTCAGTTGTATTATGGATTTTCTGTTCAGCCTTGGGTTTGTCTTTAGAAAGCTTCTGCCGTGTAAAACATGTGAAGCTGATCAAGAAGCTGATGGGCCTGGTTTTAATGGAAGATTATTCTGGACCTGGCTAAAATTCACAGTATTTTGAATATGCTTTGTTGTGTTCCAATAAAAAAAGCTGACATCAGTGAGTGTCAGTTGATGCTGTTAATTTGGCAGACTACTTAACAAATTTGGTTTTGGAAAAGAAAAAACTATCAAGAAATATATATTTTTTCTTTCTTCTGAAATGGCATTTGATGAATGATAAATCTGCTTCTATCAATCAATGTTTCATAAAGATCACTTCTGCCACTGTCTAATTAACTCCTTAGCATTTAGTGAAACATGAATGCTTGCTGGACTATGCTGAGAATATCACTCCCAAAGAAAGTGTATCCAGTTCAAAATAGCACTGCCATTTAGTCACTGGGTTCAGATTTTACCAATGATATTAAATAGCTGTGTGGAATGAAGGAGAATTGGTATCTTCTCACCTTGATGTGTTAATGCTTTCACATATTTTCACTTCTGTTTAGAATGTGTGCTTGTATATAGTAAAAAAACCCTAAAACCCCCAAACCAAACACAAAATATCCCCACCTACTATGTTTTTTTTGTTGCTGTGATGATACTAGATGTTTTTAAAATATTGTTCTTAAGGTGACTGTGAAGATTCTGAAGCAAACATGAGATTTGATTGTGAGAAACTATGTCATGATTATTGATGTCCATTTTCAGTTAGCTGGGAAATGCTGTGAACTGAAAAAAAAAGGCTCTGAACCAATGTAATTTATCTCATGTCCTGATTTCTGGTTTTGGTTTTTCCAGTTTTGATACGAACAGAGCCCTAAAGCAAAAGAATGACAGGGGTCTTGAATTTGATAATAAGTTAATTATTAATTATTAAGTTAATACCTAGACTATTAGAGTAAGTTATTATCCTTAATTTGTGCTTTAACTCAGAACTGTAATTGCTTCAGTGCTGCTTAAATTTTAAACCTGCAAATATTACAGAAATCAGAACATGAAATATTACATCAACTCCTTATATATCCTTCTCTGAGAGAGAATTTTTTCTCATGTATCTTGGAAATAAGATAAGTGTAGAAAGACAATATGCCATGAACTTTTACTGTTGAACATTTCTTTAATCTAAATTGAAGCAACTGTATTTAAATATTTGATGTTCTGTACTGTTTTTGAAAGAAGAATAATAAAATCATAAACTTAACTATTTGCCTAATAGGAGAAAAAAAAGAATGTCGTTGGAACTGCAAGCATATAACTAGGTAAAACAAACTGAAAAGCAGTATCTGCAAACTCATAAATAAAAGAATATGGTTAAAAGTATGAGTGACCAAACGTTTGTATTCCACTGTCTATTGCTCATGATATATTATGCTTATAAAGTTAGCAGACTCAGATACTGCAGAAAGGACAAATTGTTTCCTTTGGGCCTCTTTGTGGCAATTGTGACTTTTTTCTTGAATGGTTAGCCAGTGCATGCCAGAGAAACAAGCATTTTGTAGTAGATGATTTAGTTAACAGCAAATGTAATCACAGTGAATCTTTGGAATATAATGTTACTTGCGTAACCAGATAGATTTCCTTAATCCAAAAGATAAATCATAAACTCTTTGTAAAACGTAATGATATTTATCTTGGGATTGTGAGTGTGGTTCTAAAAAATAATTGACATACCAGCCTGAAAATGTTGCTTATTGTCTTGGATTGAATTATACTTTTACGCTAAATTCAAAAGTGTCTCTAATTTCAAGTCCTAAGAGAGACCATATTCCTTCAAAGCTTTGAAGGAGTTCAGCTGATGTCTGAACTTCATTGAACCTGTGGTTCTGAATATGTCCCATCCAGAAGTTGCCCATGAAAAACAGCTTGAACTGTTCTTAAAAAGACTCACACTGTAAGAGTGAGATAAACTGGAGCTAGTGATAAATCATTACACAAAGCCTCTATGAAAAGAAAACAGTTCAAACTTAAGTGAAAATCAGAGGCATGTTTGTCAGCTCCTTTTAACCTGAAGACAAGATCATCTTTGGTAGGAAATCCATGGCTGTCAATGATACTGGTCTCCATTTTATGTCCTGACACGTTTCTCTGCAGCAAGAAAAATGTGTATTTTAGGTGCTAGGGTGCTATTTATGTGTTGGAGGGTTATTTATTTCTATTTGTGTTCATTTACTAGTGTCCAGGAAACTCAATTCAAGATTTGGATGAGCTTCAGCTCTTCCCATCTGTGTGTGCATTGGAATTTTCAAGAAATCTGGCATGGGAGGATGCTAAACTGAGAACACATCGTCAGTCCTCACCTCATTAACACTGTGTTCCAGTAGTTTGTGGCATGTGCATATTTACTCAAAAGCTAGAAAGGTTTTGTTGCCTTGGTTGCTTCTTGAAAATTAAACAAGCAACATCAATTTTGTTCTGACTTTGAGTATTTTTTAATATTAATATGGTTTAAATACCAACGGAAAAAATTTGGTTCTCGTTGGTCTGTGATCTTTTCAATTCTGGCCCAGTTTTGTGGGCAAGCTTTGTGGTCTGGTAATGGTGTGTTCAGCTCAGAATTAGATCTTCTACTGGGTTTGGAAGTGGTTAGGCTCCTGTGCTGTTTTATTGACATGTTGGCTTAAAGTCCTCATTTGTACATCATGTCTGTGTTAATTTAATCCAAATGAAGGACACTCCTGCCCCCAGTTTGTTAAGGCATCCTGTGCAGAGCTCTGGAAGTGTGACATGATGCCTTTGCTTACCATGCCAGACGCATTTAATTTGATTCTGCTTAATGTGGATGTACAAGTTAGCTGGAGTTTTTGAAGCTTCAGGTATCCTGGTCAGAGCCATTACCATTTAACATCTGGAAGTAGTTGAAAAATCATTTTCTCTTTTTCCTCAAGGAAAGAATTGTAGGCTGACAGAACAAGGCCAAGGAAAACCAGGTGTTTAAAACTATGTTGCACCATCTTGTAAATGATATTGTCTTACACTTCCAGAATATGATAGTCTTCAGATAGCCATATTCAAACCATGAATCACTTGATGGCAAAGGCTTAAAAGTAAAAAATAAAAGCTTATATATAAGTGTTGAAATATATTGTCTTCTTATTCTTGAACTGAATTCCTGAACATCAATGTTCAGGTATTTGAACATTGCATGCTGTATTTTGGGTCTGGGTGAAATACTGTAGGAAAGTGACACTGACCTCTCCTTTTTTTTTTTTTGGAGGGGGGTGAACTTTTGACTGCAGTGTTGAACCTGGTAACTCCTATTTATCTATGTCTAATATTTTAGTTTTAATGGAACAGTCATACTTAGCTCTGGCCTTGAGCTTGTGACTGAATCTGAATGGACTATGTTTTAATTTTTTTTGCAATTTCTGCACAAGTTATTTTGGTTCTGTATCACAGAAACACCAAACTGAATTCTGGGGAGGGAAGCCACTGCTCAGACTAAAGGCCCTGAATTTAGATTGGGAAATGGGAGCGGTTATGTTAAAAGATAGCAAAGGTAGTAAAGCCAAAGTTGAAAATAAAGCTTCTATGGTGTATAATATTAAAAAGGTAGGTTTAGGCTTCATCTGTAGGGATAACACATTGCTAAGCAGTGATAACAAGACATTAAGGAAAATGTAGGCCACTGCATGCCAGCACTTGTCTCTTTACAGAAAGCTTCTGGTGGAAGCAACAACATAATGTTGACAGACTAATAGAGAGGTCTAATAAAAGGAAACCTATCAATTCTAGGCGCATGGAAGTCTAAATGCTAGAAGACTAGTACACTATTGAAACAGTTATAGGTTGTGATGTTGGATACTTTTGAGTTTGTACACAGTGAAGAACCTTGTGTGCTAGAAAATCCCTGAAACAGCGTCTGTGTCAGTATGGATGGATTATTTTTCTCCAGACAGTAATGCCTTCTTCACTCATAAATTGGAGCTTATGGCTGCAGGGAGGTACCAGGGAACTCAGCTGAGCAAATGCATTTCAGCTATATAGAAACAGCATGAATAAGGTAAAAAGAAAGTCCTTGTATTTAGTTGGAATGCAATAGAAGCTGTTTTCTATTGTGCGTAGAATGTGTTATAGGTTGGGAGGTATTATCATAGAAGCATGATTTTATGATTACATGGAATAGAATATTATGTATCTAGAATAGCATCTTAGACATGCTTTTAACTTTTGTGATGGACAGCTGTTGGAATAAAAGTTGAGACTGAAATTTTTAATGTTTAACTGACACTTAAATTGGAAATGGTACAATTCAGAGTTCATTACTATTCCTCTGATTGGAAAGTATGATAGAAAATACTGTTTTCATCAATCTAGCATTATGCTCAAACACGCAAACTGGAATAGCAAAGTTCTTAGTTTTCTGTGAACTATCCTGTGGCATTATACCTCTCTGCATGGCCCTGGTTTTACCACTGCTCTGGCAAGCTTTAGAAGGTACCAGCAAACCAACACACTAGAAACCTGCTGGATGATGGAAAGGCCTTTAAAGATCTTTATGCCTGCCACATCCTCTGTCATGATCAAAGCTTGTTTTGCTGAGCACTGTGTTCCCTCAGTCACATGGATGATATCAGACTCCATCCATCTTAAATTTACCTCCTGGACATGTCTTGCTTTTCCTTATTCCTACAGCAGTCTTCCACTTTCTGGATATGAGATGAAGCTGTCCTCATTGCCAGCTTATTTTTCTGAATATGCTTGCCAGGCTGAAATGATATACATCATAGTTATGGGCTTCTTGCTGCCAGACTTTGGCCGTATGTATATTGCTCAAGCTGCAAACTTCCAAAGCAAACACAGAGAGGAAATCAAAGTTAAATTAATCCTCTCCAAGGATGTATAAAGTATGGCTGCACTGAGATTTACATGTTGAGGGTGTTGGTCTTGTGGGAGGCAGAAGCCACTTGCTATTCACAGCCCTGTTCTGTTTTGTTGCTTGTCTGGGCTGGAGTTGCTTAGCCTGAAGACCTTAATTTTTTTCATGATAGCTAGACAAATGATTTTGCTACGCCATGGTTGACTGTAGAACCATAGGGCATTCATGATAGTTTGCATTCATAGGACTAAAGGCAAATGAGTCACTAATTTCTCTGGAGTTGTGCATGTGCTTTATTCAATGTAGTCACAAATCCTTTGAGGCCAATCAGAGCTCGAGTCTTCAGTTTTGGACAGTGTGAAGGTTGGATGTGGAGACCTACTGTCTTTTGGTCTCGGCTGAGAGGACTGGTTTAGGACAATGCTGAGTTCTGTTGTACTGCTGGGTTTCAGCTGGCCAGCAGGAGAAATCATCAGTAATCTTGAAGGTTTTGATGCCAACTCTCTCAGATGATGTGAGTTGGAGGTGTAAAGTAGTGTCTGATGGCTTTTTCGAAATATCCCCACCTACTCGCTATACCTAGTCCCTTTTCTAATGGAAAACATGGATGAAAGGAGTACTGCCTGCAGGAGATGAAAATAAAATGGAATTGCTTGGCAGAACTTTGTGCAATTGCAAAGTAGGCTCGAATGCTAATTCATTAAAAAAAAAAGAAAGTGGTGTGATTTTTTCCTTTTCCAGGTTTTAGGTTTTCTGTTTGGTTTTTCGTTGTTGCTTGTTTGGTTTTTTGTCCGTTTTTCTTTTTGTCCCCTGTAGCTGTGGGCTTTGTATTTTGATATTATTTTATTTCAGGTGAGACTATCCCATATTTTACAGTTATTCAGAAAGAAATTCCTTAGTAAGCAATGGCAGTCATAAATTAATATACTTCCACAAGTAGAAAAATAGGCTTGATTGCTGGAGTAACGATCATAACTATTCTTCACCAAATATTGTGCACAGGAAGAATGAAATATAAGCCTTCTCTGTTTTTTTCTATAAGCATAAAAGAGCTTCAGCATCGTAAATCTAATATAGAATGCCATCAGTGATCATCTTGATCTATATTCTGCTTTGCTCTGAAGCTTAATAAATTATTAGGAGCAGTTAAACTTTTGTCTTGGATAATTTAAATGTCTGATTAAATTGTTTTGAGAAGTAAAGCTGTAGCTGAGTAGCTTAATCTTGACTTTTTGAGGTTAAGAAACTTTGACTACACCAGAAGTAGACAAGTTCAGGTGTTTAAAATGTGTTCTGTTTATCCTGCTAACACAGGGAAAAGCATGTGCTTGCAGTCTTGCAATACTATGTGTTACTGAGACTTTGCTACTACTCCCTGTTGTCCAAGATGAGATTTGTGGCGATAGTAAAGCTTTTGCAGAAGGCCTCCTGTGGTGGGAAGTTACTGGTGTGTTGTTTTGCTGCAAATTATCTTTACCATCTTGCATAAGCCTAATCTTTGTACAATAAAAATACTATGTTTAATTTCTACTGATAGGCAAACAATTTTCCATGGCTTCCCTGCTAAATATGTCGATTTATGTTACTGGAGAAACTTGTCAGTCATTAATCAAGCACATAGTGTGGACCTAGAAGGGAAAGGGTAAGAATTATTGTCTGTACTTCTTGATGACTGTACAAGGTCTGACTCCTTGCCAAAGTGGTTAACAAAGCTGAAGTAATGTACTGTGAATGTTAACTCGTTGATCTGCAGATCTTGAAACTTTTCCATGAAGTACAGAATCCAGTAATGAACTTAAGCTTGCTGACAGTAGGTTTTGTTTTGGTTTTTTTGTATTGATAGTAAAAGTTCTGAACCCTCAGGTAGAAACTTCTGATGTAATGACATCTCCACTGAAAAAAGGCACTGTTCTGGGGAGAATCAAGGAACTTGCAAGTCTTAGAAACCACTCCTGTCATTTATCATTTCAGTCCATTTCCTCACCCACGAATGATGCAGGATGGCTGCCTGCCATGAAGGCAAACTGTTACAAGATGTAAAATGGTGAGGGTTTTTCTTGTTTGTTTAAATGGTGTGTTGTTGTGTTATTAATGACTCATTTATCTATACTTTGGTTTGTTCTATATGTAAAAAACTTATTATATTTTGAATAAACAAGTATCCATCAGTTTCATACTCTGAATCAAATTAAGGCTCTGACTTAAATTGTATTAGTCTTCAAAAGCTTGGAGCACAAGAGCATGTGCTCTTAGAGCATGTGCTCTATCTGATAGGTATCTAGCACGCAGGAAATACAGCAGGAAGGATGGCAGTATCTTGCCGTAGTACTTACAAATGCTCAACAAAGTTGCTTTGGGAATTTCATGATTATAAGAATACAATTTCTTCCTTAAAGGTTTGCAAATTACACCATTGATGTTATTGCAAGATGTATTCGTTAGTGGAGACAGTTTTTAAGATATTAGGTGTCATTCCAGTGGCGATGTTTTCTCATTGCTTTTTTATTCTCGCTTTTGCCATTTGGCAGGTACAAGTGTCTGCCAAACTAAACTGAATTTTAGAAGCCAAATGCAGGCCCTAGTAAAAAGGATTTGTGTGATTTTAGGTAGTTATTTTTCATAATCCATTAACTTAATTAAACCTGATCATTCAGGTTTACTGAAATGCCTGAGAATAAAATGGAAGCTGAATTTTGTCCAAGTCAAATTCCAAAATAGAGTAAGGATGTTGCTTTAATTTTTCAAGTTCAATGCATAATAGTGGCTAGACAATTTTTTTTCATTTTTCTTAAAGTTTCTATAGAAGTTCATCATTTGGGAAGCTTTTCTTATGTGAATAGATGCCCAAGTGTACATATTTAGTAACTCGTTCCTGGTAGTATCTATTGCAAGTGTTGGTATTGTAAAAATATATCTTCCCTTGAAAGACAGTGTAAAGTGAAGTGTAGCTTTTACTTGAAACACAGATAAATTTTATATTTCTATTAGCAGATGTACGTTGGATATATGATATGTGTGTAATCATAGCCATTCTGTTAATATATAAAAATATAACGTGCATAACTGGAAGCTCATCAGTCTTACATGAAGCACTAGTGACTGTCTGATTTTGACTGTGGAAATAAGTATATATCCCTTTTATAGCTTAATTGAAAATGATTCTGAGATATTATGATAACTTTTTTCACAAGAATAGGTTTTCATATTTGGCTAACACTGCCTTATGCCAAGTATCATGGCTTGAAAAGTAGTCTTTTGCATCTTCAGATTTCAAATGATTTTTTTCCCCGTCTACCTTACATTTTTTTGTCCTGCATGCATAAAACTATAGTGAGAAAATTTTTAACAGTATTGAATTCTGTTACTTTTCCCTTTTGTCCCTGTCTTATTTTAGAGGCCAACCTAATACTCCATCTAGGTAGACTTGATAAATGGAATTGTTCCAAGTCTTGTGTGTGAATACAAGGCAAGGATAGACTAGAGAGTTGAAAACCTGCCAAAACAAAGTTGAGTGAAATAGCTTCGTTCGTCTGGTGCTGCACTTTCTAACACCGTGGGGCTTTTTAAAGGTATTTCCGTTCTCAGATGTATGTGGTCTGTTGGCTATCACAAGAGGCAAGTGTCTTTGTAATCCATGAAGTCCATGTCCTGTAGGTCTTAGGGGGCATTTCAGTTACCCTGGTAAGCAAGAAGGGATCCAGCTTGGCCCAGCTCATCCTGGCTGACACCATAAAACTTGTGGTATTTAAAGTAAAAGGTGCTATTTTATGTAGAGGTGGCAAAAAAGTTCTACATTGTCTTAATAAGGCAACATCATATAAATGAAGTTATTACAGGGTTCTTTTACATTGGCATTTCAAATGCCTTCCTTCAGTTTGCAAAGCATTAAAGTACAATATACGAGGTCCTTGCTAGATTGAATTTCAAGTACATTTTATTTTAAGCTGTGTTTAAGAAGCATCCTGGTAGCTGTTTTGAGGGTTTATGAACGTATTTCATTACAAGTACAATGATTTGAGTAATTTCAAGGCAATACAAGATTAAACCCATGCTCAGAAAACCTGACCTGTAAAGGAAATCACTGCAATATCTTTATTTCCTAATCTAGTATAAGGTTCTAAGTGTGTCACACTTAGACATAGTGTGTCTTGGAATACAGAACAAAATTACTCAAAAGAGAAAGGATTAAGACCTTGTCCATGCTTGGTGTGGATGTGAGAATTAGATTTTAATAATACATCAGATTTTACTATGAGCATTGAACTAGCCTGTGTTAAGTTCTGGTGCCTCTGCTGAGTCATGAAGGAAAGAAAGATTGGCCTAGATATTTGTAGGACTGATACTTAAGTCTTGTACATACACTTGTAACTAACAGCTGACACTGCTGTGAAATAGAAGAACTAAAAATGAAAAGGGACTATTTATGACCTTTTGCAGACTCTGTTCCTTGTCTGCTCTCATGCTGGACTTGTCCACGAATGAATATTTTTCCTAGTGCCAGTTTTAGTCTGTAAATTGGAAATGGATTGTCATTTAGGAGTTGAGTGTATTCACACTGTGGACAGACTCTGCCTGCTGATGTGAAAGATAAAATCTTTCCAGTTTTATTACAAATTACTGGATTTTTCCCTTTAGATTATAGTAGCCTAAAGAAAACCAGGATTTGAATTGCCTCACAGGCTGGAAAGGTATCTCTGCAATCTAACTGCCATGGTAGCTTTTTTGAAATGTTGAAGAGGTTTTGTAAAGTGTCTCCAGGAAACCTTCTTTTAATCTGCCTGTACTGTTGTAGGGTCAACTTTTCTAGGCATTAAAATGACAGGAAAATCTAGCACAAGGACACGTGGGGAAACATGTAGAATACTCTTTGTAGGAACATGTGAGATAAAACAGAGCTTAGAAGCTTAGACATTCTCCTGGATGTGAGAAGGAGGTGAAGCATCTGAAAACTTGTTCAGGGATTTTGTTGTGTGTTCCATAGTAAACGAATAAACTATTTTGCTAGAGCAAATACCTGTATGTAAAAGGGATCTCTATTTGCTGTAGATGCGAAGGTCAGGAGGTACCCTGTTAGAGTCTCCACCTCAGTTAATAAAATGTGCTTAAGTTGCTGTATCAAAGTTTGTAAGCTCTCACTAAAATAGTGTATATCTCGGGATGCTAACCTCACTCTGAAGTTTGATAGTTAGACTTAACTTCCTAATTCTAGATGCTGAATGACATTTTCAAAACACCTCAGTTTTCTCAGTGAACTAAGTCTGTAGGCTCAGGGTATTTTCCAGATATGGTTTCTCCCTTTTGGGTTCACATTGATGCTATAGGCGAGTAACAGCATGTTTGCCAGGAAGAATAAAAATAAACAGCAACAACAAAAGCTGAAAACTTTATTTCCTGAAAGTGAAATTGGTCAGTAATGCAGATTATGCATAGTAAATATTAAAGATCCCTGAAAGTAAACAGAACAAGCCTATTTTGAAGAAAAAAGAGAGAATGAAAACCATAAGGGGATGTCCTTCCATTTTTCAGTCTTGAGAAATATTTAACAATTTTAGTAAGATTACTGCCTGAAAAAGTATAGCTGTTATCTAATTTTGAAATTGCTAGGGATGCTAGAAACCAAGAAGTGGCTAGATATGAAAAGTAATGAGATGAAATTGAACTTCATTTTCTTATGGAAAAAGCTACGTTTTTTGAAATAATTCAGGTATGAAATGACATTGTGCTGTTCATTGCCCCCCCTCCCCCCTTTAAGTATGTGGTGATCTTATAATAGTATAAAATATAATTTTGGACCTTTTAAGAGGAACAGATGAGTTTCTTACAGTCTGAAGCAGTGTTCTTAAATGTATGTGTTGGAGCTGCTCAACCATAAAGATAACCTGCGCAATACCTGTACAAAAGGATCACAGAAGTTTAATTACATCACTTCTTGTGCATGTGCATTCTGTAGCATGTGCTGTTGATATTTAACTTTTTTTTTAGCCTTTTTCATTGCAGCATATTAACTATTTCTGTAAAGATTGAAAAAAATATTTTGTAGCCATACTATATTTTTTACTGAAGTTCTATTGTTTATTTCTGTAGCTGTGGAATACAGAGTCCCTGGTTTGAGTTAGGCTAATTTTTTGTCAGAATCCTGTACCCTTGCAGTGCCTGATCTAAATTATGCTGAGTTGTAAACCCTGGAATATCTGTGTTTAAAGAGAGTTAAGTCTTAAAAACCTTCCATGTCATCATGACCACAACCTAGGATCATTTACAGGAGTACTAGCGCTGATCAAGAAACTGTTTCCTAGTTTCCCAGTGCCATCCCTCTACTACTTGCACAGATGCTGTTGTTTGAACTGAGAAAGTGGAGAAAATAAGCAAGGAAGGATGAACAACCTGTGAAGAAGGAAAAAAAACAACACGAAAATCCCACCCTTTCCACATTCACGTCCCTAACCTCCAAATGCTGAAAAGTTAGGAGCAGACACTGGATGAGGAAGTGTTTGTCTCTTACAGCCATCTATAAGAATGAAAAAGAAGCCTGACAGGTATTTGAAGGGAGAAGATAAAAGTCGAGTGGTGAAAGAACTGCTTGGTCAGGAAGATGGGACAGGGTAGGAGATCTCCCAGGTACATGGCTAGTGCCTTCTGTTTGTAAATGCCTATGAAACCCAGTGGTAACCCCTCATTCCAGTCTGCTCCCTCCACGACTGTTTTTTAATTCTCTGCTTGCTTGAATAGCAGAGGTGTGTGTAGTGGATCAGAAGGTGGTCAATAATTGTTGAAACAAGCAAGTTTCAATGCAAGACTATAGTCTAACATTTTATTTTAGGTTGAATTTCTTTTAAATAAACTTAAAAGTGGTGTATGACCTAAGTTGAAACAGTAGACATGTTTTTGATCCCAAGCATTATATATTTAGGAAAACCTGTAAAACTTTAGCTTGGCTTTGTCAGGTTTATGAATTCTGAAAAATCTTCTCTGTGGACCTTTTCTTCCTCAATTGATATTAAAACCAGACAATGCTTTTTCAAAGACCTACTGTTTATTTTCTGTGGTCACCCTAATTGTGGTACCAATATTTCAGGTGTAGTGCTCGCAGCATATTTTGGATAGAATGGTATTTGCCTGTCTTTCTGATGTGTCAAGACAGGTTTGGGGCAGGTTGCATGTAAAAACTCTTCAGCTGCCTGAAGGTAGGTGGGGGTGAAGTGATGACCTAAGGGCTATGTAATTATGACATTGTTGGGTGTCCTATGTTTAGCCTTAAGTTTTACCTTAAATCAGGTGTGAAAACACATTATGTGCATACAGAAGATGGCCCAGGGTTTTAGGGACTTTGGTAGGGGATGTCTAGATGCCTGGTATAAGAATACTGAGCACCACAACAGCAAACTCCTATTGTGGATTTTGCTATGATTAAACTATCTCATCTCATCACACAGCTCTCTTTGTACATGGGCCTCATGCATGTTATTTTTACTCTTCTCTTGAATGATGAGTTAAAACCCAGTATTTTGTCTTGTAAATGGCTGCTGTTTAGTACAGTCCAGCCTGGAAGAAAGACTGATAAGGCTCTAATGTTTATTTTCCAACTCTGACAGGCTTGAATTAGGGTTGAACCATACATATTCTTAAATGTAAAAACAAGGGTGTGGTTCCAATATTGCTCAGTCCAGTTGCACAGGCAACTGACCAGAAGAGTTAAATGCAAACTTCTGGTATCTGGATTCAACTCTTGGCTTTGTTTCAGACTAATTCACGCTGCATAATTTCTGCAACTCTTTCCATTTTTCATGTTGGCTGTATGCTTAGATTTTTGAGCTAACTCCTAGGATACTTTAAATTAAAAAAATAAAATATTCTGGGTTTCTTTAATGCCACATTTAAAAATATTTTGACTGCCTGAATCCCTGTGTCTCCTGTAAATCATATGACTTCCTATGCCCATTAGATGATAGTGTATGTGAATGCATTTTTTTGCTGCTGAGAACAGGAAATAAAGTGTATCTGTAAGCTTCACAGCCATCTTCCTTCCAGTTAGCAATGATTTCCGTAAACCTAGGCTCCCATTTACTGTGACCTCTCTAGGTAAGAGAAAGGGAATGGGGTTTGTAGTTTGCCTTATTTCTGAACTCAGGCCAAATGGTGACTAATGAACATACCAGATGTTTCTGCTTTTGAAGGCTTTTTTTGGAAAGAACTATATTAACCAATTTATCCTTCCTCCCAGGAGATAACAGGACAGCAGCGTAGCTGAGATCTAACAATTCATTACATGAGAAGAAAATATTAATGTTGACCCTTGCTATGTTGACAGTAGGATTTGAATCTAACCTTCTGCTCTTTTTGCTCAGAAAAATGCATGCAAGTAGTTTTCTTCAAATCTTTCAGCTACTGTGTTATGATGTCAACCACATTTTTAGCAATTTGGAATACAATGAGCCGGATTATTTGTGCAAATCCAGGGGATCTCCATTGACTTAATAGTGTTACTCCAGAATATTTATTTATCTTACCATGAAATTGTAATTTGACCCATGTTTTTGAAGAATAAAGAACCCATGTTTGATTTGGTTTGATTTGGGATAGGGGAACTATGGAGCTGAAAGGTTACAGCAAGTTCCTTGTCTGCCTTTTTTGATGAGCTCTCAAAGGCATTCATCTGTAGTTAATTATGTTAAGTATGAGAGAGGATGGCTCTGTTGAAGTTTCTTATCAGGAAGTACTTGCAGGCAACCTAATTTCTAGACTTCTTGTGATACGGTAGATGTTCTACCTTTTGTCCCTGGCAGGAAGATAAAGATAGCAGCTGTGAGGACCTCTGTGTGGGTGAGGTCATGAAAAAGAGAATACAAACATGAAGGTACCTTCATTGGCATTGTTCTTTGCAGCTCTTCCCCAGGGACTCCCTCTGGGTGAAAGGAAAGCCTCACTTGGTACCTTGTCCTGCTGGGCTCAGGGGAAGGGGAGGCTACTTCTGTAGGCAGAGCAAGGTTTTGCATGGCTCCTCTCCCTCCCTTTCTCTCATTATATGCTTCCATCTCCCCAGTGTCCAGCACCCAGCTCTTACTCAGTGCTTCTGTTCCCTCATCCTGCCCTTGAGTTCAGGATGCAAAGATATTTTGAGCACCTCATGCAGGTGGTCTGTGTGTCAGGAACTTAGGACCTTGAAAATTGATTTCCTTTGATTACCCTCTGTTCCATTGTTCATGAAATATGCTTAACTACAAGGGATGAAGTCAAGAATGATGTAATAGTTATGGAGCCATTAATCAGTGCAGTCACTGTGAATATCCAGGTGGAAAATTGTAACAACAGTTTATGCTCACATCTGCATAGAATATGTACAATAAGTTATGCACAAAATCAAACATCTTTTAAGTGAACAGCATTATTTAAGGCATACTTCCAGAAATCAGAAGAGCCAAACCCCTTTGATAAGCAGGTAGTTGCATCATTTTTACTGATTGCTTGCAGATTTCTTGAGGCAGAATGGAACAAAAAGAATGGAGTGATGTGGGTTCACAAACCAGCTTGTTGTCATGAGCCACCCAGTTAATGTGGGAATAATCTCCTTAGGAAGCCTTTTTCTGTACACTTGTACATCACCATTTCTGTAGCTGGTTCATTTCACCTGTAGGATTCAGGAAATATTAAGTTTAAATGTCAGTGATTTTTCAGTTCTGACTTCTCTGTGGCAGCAAATCCCTGTCTAAGGTGACTGTAGGAATTATATGTGAGAATGTGCTATGCTTAAATTTCTATTGAACACCAAATTTTAAACAATAGGCTGACACTCTTAAAGGGTGATTTAAGACCAAACAAAGGCTGTTCTTAATGTTCAGATAGATCTGATTTAGTCCCTAAATGAATCTATATCTTTCTGAAACTCTGTAGATTTCATGCCCATTGGAAAAACTTCATTTCTAAGAAGCAGAGTTGCTTTGCTTTTGTAACTGGACATGTGTTCTCCTGTAATAACATCCCTGTAATGATTTTCATGTGTGCTGACTGCTCCCATATGCAATGTGGGCTGGAGTCCTTTCTAGCTGAAAATTCAGGAGTTTCCAATGTACATCCTTGTTCTTCCATGCAATATAGCTTCTTATAGAGCTGTGCTGATAATGTGCCCTGCGGAGGCGTGTGGAAGGGCAGAGTGTCCTGTTTCTGTGGCAGGATGCTCTGGCTCCAAGCTGGAGGAGGGAAAAATGGAACCAGACCTGACGAGAAACTGAATCTGGTGTTTCAGTCTGTGGTCATTGTAAATAGAGGCTGTTTCAGTTTAATACCCTGTGTGCCAGGAGGGGCGGATGTAATTGGACAGCATATCTAAATCTAGGAATTTTCTTCCCTCATTCTTAAGCTTGCTTTATTGCAGAATGTGGTGGCTGCTAATAGGTGGGTCAGATAGATTTATCTGTATTTCTTCATTATTCTTGCTTGCATGTTGAACTGAGTGTTTATATCAGAGTAAAGCATCATTCTGAGCATCCCCAGTCTGATCTGGGCCTTATTTTGTGAGCTGATACACGTATGGACCATATAGCGATAACCTATCATAAAAAAGTTCTGAGCTCCTGCTGTTCTTGGGGTGTTTTGTTTTTTTTTTTTTTTTTTTTGGTGGTTTTTTTTTTGTTTCATGTGGCTTGAGGTCAGAAGGAGGCTCTTGACCTAAATACTGTATTAATGTTTTGCTATCTTCTCATGTTTTCGTGAGGTTGTAAGTGTATGGGGAGACAAGAAAAAGGTTATAGATGAGTTCGGAACTTGTTTAGCTGAACTTGGAATATCTTTCTTGGAGTGAGAGAGAGGGAAAGAATAGTGGAAAAAAGGCAGCAACTGAAGGGGGGAAAAAGTTGGATGTATTTTATAACCATAAATGGTAAAAGTAACCTTGCTCTGCTGCCAGCAAGCAGAAAGATGGAATAAGGTTTTGATTTACAAGAACAGCTCAGCAAGGGCCTTGTAGAGTGCTTCATGCCTGCTATATAAATGTGATTAGCTATAAAATGGGAGAGATTTAACAAGAGTTTAGGCATCAGCAACAGTGCTGTTTCATGCAGAATGTGGATGCCTGCTTTTAGAGTTCTGTGAATACAAGCTAGTTTGGAAAACATTACATCTTTTAAGAGAGAATATGGATTATTTTTACTTATTACCTGAACATGTTACATTTTGGTTCTTTGCCCATCCATCATGAGGTCTCTAAAATTAAGCAACATTTATTTATCCTTATAATTGTTCCTTTAGGTAATTAGAGAGGACCTAGCTTTTCCAGTAAGCTGCCTAATGAGGTATGTGATGCTTTCCCTTAATTCCAGTATTCTGTCTTGTTTTATATAACCTTTGTGGTCATTCCCTACCTGTATATTACTGATTGACTCAGGGAGGTAAATTAGTCAGCTTTAAGCTCCAGTGGTCAGTCCAGTAAAGCTTCGTAGTTGTGGACAGCAAAAGCCTTTCCCCAGTTTAGTGTTCCCTAGGCTTCCAGCCCTGGAGGGATGGAAGCTCAGAGTTTAAATGTTCTTAACAAGAAGGTTATGAGCAAATGACTTATCAGCAAACATGCCAAGCAGAGTTCGGGGAGAGGAGGAGGGGGAACAGCAGCATTTTTGGGTGCCGAGTGTCATTCCTTGTGAATATTCCACTGGAGGGAAGTGGAAGAGAGGATATGGGAATTTCTTTCTGAAAAGTGAAATATAAAGTTAACTGTGAAGTTTTAGCTGTTCTCGTTAAAATCTGAGGCCAGATGTTTCCTTTAAAGGATTCAGTCAAAAGGAGAAGATGGGGAGACTCATTTGGATAGCACCATGTGACTTAGGCTTAAACTGAATGTTGAGATTGTCTGTCTATTACTCTTAATTAGGCAAATGTAAGACACCTTCATTTGGTTTAATTGCATTATGGAAATATTATTGCCACTTCAGTTAGCTCACAAAGAGCTCTTAAGAATGAACCATCCCTGACAATGTCTAAGAAGCAAACTTGAATTAATGACAGTTATTTTCTTTACATTCAATTGGGAAGCAACTCAGATTGTGGGACACCACTGTAATAGAATGTATAGTTACCTATGAACTTGTGGGTATCTTAAGATACTATTTTTGTTTCTTTTCAAATCAATGTCACTCTCCATAACATCGAAATGTTTCAAATAATAATGTTATTTTAGCAAGTACAAAACAAAACCTCAAAAACCAGAGACCTTGAATATGAGGTTACATCGTCTATTAATTCGACTTGAATGGTATTTGCTCAATCAACCCAAAATGGTTTAAAACTTACTTTTCTATGTATTTTCACTCAAGGATCAATAAGCAACAGTTTCAAACTGCTAAGTAATAAACCTCAATTCAAGAGAGTAACTGAGGGGATCCATACAGGCAAAGTTTTGATGTTCTGTTAAATTGTAATTAATATAGAATCAATTTGTGATAAAGTATTGCTAAAATCTCTCAAGGCAAAAAATATCTTTTTTCTCCACTGAAGATAATGTGTTATTCATTAGTATCATGATATAGTGAGGAACTGTTGCACTGTAACAGCTTTATTGGTGTATAAATATGCTTACATCAGGTTTATGGTACAGATGCAGAATGCAGAATTGAATTTGGAATGTATTTTCTTCAGTGAAATGCAAAGGAAGCTTTCTTCCCCATATTATGTACTCAGCAAATATTTGAGGTTTCAAAACCTAAAACTAAGTCCAAAGACACAAAATTGGCTGTTAAGTAATTATTAAATGTGAAAAAGCCATTTTGCATAGGCTCTGAATAGAATTCTGGTTTTAACCAAGAAAAAAAATTATGATTGAATACAGTGCATTCATTGTCAAAGGAACATTTAATAGGTTAAATTTTCAAGGCAATTGAATTTTCTTGGTAGTTCAGAAGCAGAAAAAGATTAAAAATTTGGATAGTTGTACTAACACTGAAAACTTAACTTATTGGTGACTGAGTTTAATTACTGGGTTTTGTACATGATTAGCTAGCTACCCATTGAAGAAATTGATTCTTGGAAACTGAAAAAGAAAACAAAACTGGTTGCTACAGACATCCAAACCTGAAGATACAACCAAAGTAAATCTAGGATCCCGTGGCTGTATATGATGAGATTAACCCTGCCAGCATCTGTATGTGCACTGTGGATGTATGTTAGCTGAAATCTCACTGTATGTCCTGTATGCTGTATGGGACCTTGTGTTTGCAGATCTTAAATGAGGATGCATTCACTTCAGAAAACATATTGGCTTAGAGAGAGGAATGAACAACTGTGCCTTTGTTGTTGGGTTTTGAAGTCCATCCCTTTCCCCTCCCCCCAGTCATTAAGCTGTGGTGGGAAAATTCCACTCTTCATTTTGCCTTTAAATCATAGAATTGTTTAGTTTGAAAAAGACCTTTAAAATCATTGGGTCCAACCATTTAACCCAGCACTGCAAAGTCTTCCACTAAACTGTGTCCCTAGGCACCTACGTCTTTTAAGACTTTCAAGAATACCTCCAGGGATGGTGACTCCACCACTTTCCTGGGCAACCTGTTCCAGTGCTTCACAAATACTTTGAAAAGGATGGCCACTCAGTCACAGTGTGTTGCACTAAGTGACTTTTTGCTGTTGTGGGTGTCTTGTGTAAAACCATAAGTTTGATCTGCTGTGTTCTCTTTCTGGTCTCTCATTTCCTAGCTGGAATGCAAAAACTTTTCTCCAATGTTAATTACTTTGCTGTAATTTCTTTCTTTTGTCAAGTTACAGACCTTAGGTAGGATGAGATCAGACTTCAGGCTAACAAAGTAGCTGCTAAAAACACTGTCACCTTGTCCAAATTTGGGAGTACATAAAGATGCAAAAAATAGCAGAAAATGCAGTTCCTGAACTATGATTAAAATCTTCTTGCCTTAATTTCTGCCCTCCACCCTGCAAATGAAAAACTGCTAAGCAATTCAAAGCTTGTAACCTGTACTTCAAATATTCTGTTGCTGTGAATTAGCTTTCTGCATTTTGATCTTCAGGGCTGGCTGTTGAGAGAAATAGTCATACTATGGTAGAAGATGGTTTTCCTCTGTTTATTCATGGTGTAGCATCTAAAGATGACCTCTCACTGTAAAGTAAAAAGATTTTGTATCTTCTTAGTTGTAGCTGCATCTCTAAGCAGTTTTTCTGATCTTTGCCTACATGAAATGGAAATGCAGTTATTAATATCAGAGCTGATTCTTGCAGCATGGGTAATTAGTTAAGGTTATAAGCCATGCCAGCAGTTTCTTAACACTGGTGCAGTTTTCTTTTCATAAACATAGGATTTAATCTCAGTCGTATTCAATGCAATGAAATTACTTGGTCAATGTTAAGATGGGTGGTCATTTGCAGAAAAGAATGTGCTCTTTTGTCTGTTCAGATTACCTTATTTGCCTTACCAAGTCCTAAAGCATGATTTATCCTATTCCCTAATTTTAATGAACTTACCTTACTCTTTGTAACTTTGCAGGCATTTTGTCAAATGTTTTGGGGCTGCTTTTTCAGCTGTAAACTGATGTCTTAAAATATTGCTGTGACTAATGCCTGTCAACACAAATATCAGTACACAGAATTGCTAGTTCAGCAAGTTCAGAATTACTCTACTGCAGTGATGCTTTAGATGATGCTGACTTCCCTTTAGCTGATGTTTGTTACTTATGTAGACAAAAACAATTAGATGTTTCTGGTAAACACAAAAATGTCTGCTTGGCATGGCAGCATTGATCTTAATATTTTTACGCTTATATTAAGTAACCTGCAAAATATAAATGTGAATTAATGTCAGACAAAAGAAGTGTTTGTAAACTTTTATTATGAAGGATTAAATGTAAGTTTTATTTGGACACTGGAAAATACAATTGCCACAGCACAATAATGTGACATAAATACATAGCATTAGGACTTAGTCTTGTGCACCTTTTTTTCCTAATTTTTTCTTGTTAGTTGATGTATTTAGCATTATAGATTAAAGCTTTTGCACTGAACATAACAAACTGCTTCACTGTGCAAATTAATATTTAAAATTCTTTGTTAGCAATACCACATACTTGACATTTCATATTAATCAAGTAATGAAGTATACTAAGAGCATGGGTAGCACTAACTCATCACTCCAATTTAACCCCTAAGAGAAAAATGAGAGCATCTCTTTCTGCACCAAGAAGAGGATTGCTTCATGCTTCCCTTGCTACCTTTCTGTATCTGAAAGATAAAGTCTGAAAAACTTTACACCACTGGAACCTTGAATAGCTGTAACATAGTGTTTGGACAGACAAATATATTGACTGAAGCAGTATTTTTTTATTGAATCACTGTAATAAAACCTGACCAGAGATATTTACCTGTGTTGCTCCCATTTAAAATTTTTTCCAGCATTGACTTGTATACTAACTTTGATGTTCCTGTGCACTCATGTTTTAATGACTGTAGTATCTGAGGAATTGGGCTGAAGATGGTTTTGTGTTTGAGAAGGAGGGAGTGGAGGGGGTATGGCATGTGTGTACACACGTACATGTTTGTAGTCTTTTTAAACAATTGTGCCCTTTACTAATTTTCTAGTTTGAAGGAGGTCCCGTTGGTAGTGGGTAAGTAGTAAATGGTAAGGTCAGGGCCTCATTTACAGCTGGTGGACTTGTCCTTCTTGAGAAAATGTTCCTTACTTTGTTATATAGGCTCATGAGGAAGTGAAAAAGGCACTGGTACCAATTTATTTGCAGAGAGCTAGGCAATCACTAACTGTATGAAATTTAAGAAGGTCAAGTGCTGGATCCTGCACCTGGGGTGGGGTTGTGTGTATACACTGGGGAAGGAGAGGCTGGAGAGCAGCACTGTGGGAAGGGACCTGGGAATCCTGGTCTGTGGCAAGTTGAACATGAGCCAGCAGTGCCTTGGCAGCCAGGAGGGCCAACCCTGTCCTGGGGGACATCAGGCACAGCATCACAGCTGGGCAAGGGAGGAGATTGTCCTGCTGTGCTCTGCACTGTGGCAGCCTCATCTCAAGTGCTGGGGGCAATGTTGGGTGACACAGTAGAAGAAGGGTATAGAGGCATTAGGGAGCATCCACAGGAGGGCCACGAGGATGGTGGAAGATCTGGTGGGGAGGCAGCCATGAGGAGCAGCTGAGGTCACTTGCTGTGTTCAGTCTGGAGAAAAGGAGACTGAGGGGAGAATTCACTGTGATCTTCAACATCCTCATGAAGGGAAGAGGAGGGGGAGACACTAATCTCTTCTCTGTGGTGATCAATGAGAGGACTCAAGGAAATGGCCTGAAACTGAGTCAGGGGAGGCCTAGATTTAGTATCAGGAAGAGATTTTTCACTTAGGGGGTCACTGAGCACTGGAACAGGCTCCCAGGAAAATGGTCACAACAGCAAGCCTGGCATAGTTCACAGAGTTCAAGAAGCATTTGGACAACACTGTCAGGCAAATGGTCTCATTCTTTGGGTGTCCTGTGCAGGGCCAGGAATTGCATTCAATGATCCTGATGGTCCCTTCCAACTCAGCATATTCTATGGTTCTATGATAGGTACAGGTCTCTTGGCTCAGTATAAAGTATGGAATTGCTGTCATAGGTTTAATGAAATCTGGTCAGTTGATATGAGGGTCAGCCCCTGTGTGGGAGCATCCCATTTAATGGTTTGTCTCAGGGTGGGCTGTTGTGTATCAGCAGCCTTGTCTGCAGAATTGTGTTTCTTTGCTGGTGTGTAAGTGTACCACTATAATTGTGCCACAAAAGGTGTACCTAGGTACTCACTGGCAAACCTCTTTGCCTGCTTAATAAAGAGTGCAGGGATGCACTTTCAGTGCAGGGAAAGAGAAGGAGAAATGATCACCTTCAGGAGTCAGGAATATGAAGCTAAAGAGAATGGAGCTATTCCCGCTGAGCTCCAAAACCCTACAGAGGATTTGTTATAGGGTGTACTGGAGGAGATAGACTCTGGGAGAATTACAAGTAAATCTTCTATCCTAACCCAGTTAGGATGTGTCCTCTGGCTAGTAACCTGCTTGTAAATGTGCTGAAATTAATTCTTCTGGGCTCTGCACAGAGCACTGAGGGTGGGAAAGACAGTAACTGTAAAAACTATTGAGTGGTTTCACATGTTGAATTGCCTTCCCCTTGCTATTCATATCACCACTAAACTTTTTCTCTGGCAAGCACATCCCTTCTTTCAGGTATTTAGGCTTGGTGTTGAGAATTAGAATGTAATACTATTTTTTCTGTCTTTATGCCTTTGTTTTTCTCCTCCCATAAATCTTATATGTTTACTGTACTCAGTTGTGCCCTTTTGGGTCCTTAAAACTCCAAACTTTATTTGTTCTTGTCTGCATTCCATCTTATACCTACAGAAATTAATTTCATTTCTTGTGCATACCTAACTCACTTGCTTCCAGTCTGCAAGTTTATGCTGTTTTTCATTATCTTCTGTTGGGAGGCTTTGATAAAATTTATGAAGTAGAGGTGATTTAATCTCTGTGTTAGTCTCCATCAGCCAACTCCCTCTGCTCCTGAGAAACAGCCACCTTTAAAAGACAGTTAACTGGGATCTAACATTCTAGGACAAATATTACTCTTTGACTTTTCAAGTCAAGTCCAGTGCTTGATCAGAGCCAGTATTTCCTTTGTGATGTTCCTGCTCCTTACCTCTCCTTCTTCATCCATCTGTCTTTGTGCAGGAGTTTGTGAAGCTATGTAGAGCCATATTTCTTGGAGGAAGGACAAACATAGCATTACCTCATTACCATGTAATGAGGTAAAATCATTACCAGCCATGATTTTACTTGGATTCTTTTGAAGGTGGCAGTTCTATATGATTCCATGGGGTACCTCTGTGTTAAACTGTTGTCTCAATTGTCCATGTTCTACAGTATAACTTGATTTTTTTTGTTTGTTTGTTTATTTTCTTAATTTTTCTGGTAGACGTAAGCATACTCCGCATAAAGTCATGATACTTTCTTAGCCACAATGAAACCCCCAAATCTCTGTAGATGTTGCAAAACAGAATATTCTCTCTCCAGTGGTGATGTGTCCTTGTGCCAGCTGCAGAGACAATTCATGTCCAGCGTGAATCTTTCTTTTCTTTGTGGCCATTTGTCATGAGTATGAATTTACAATGGTTGTACTTCAGAATGGAGGATCATAGAATTGTTTAGATCACAGAATTTTTCAGGCTTTTCTTACTAGTAGTTAGAGGTATTGAGGAGAAATGGTAGAGTGTAAAATACCCTCTTCTGTCTGTAGAACTGAAGCCAAGAACCTAGTTAATGGCCTGGAAATGTGTGCTGGTGTCTTAATAATCCAGTTTGTGAAATTTCATTCTGGGTGGATTTGTTTTGGGTAAAGCTGAGAAAAGAGACTTTCTCCATAGTAGCAACTCCTGAGTTATTGCCAACTCTGTTTGGACAGTTTCCTTTGTGAAGGCTGTATTTATAGGAAAGGACTTAGGATCTGACAAGGAATGTATTATAGATATTACTATTAAATTTATGTATTATATGTATTATAAAGAATGTAATATAGTATTAGTCTAGAGTCTTCCTAGTGTTAACATTAAATTATATACACCTTTGTATAAAAACCATTTTTTGACAATGAGGGAAAAGAGATAAAAACACTGAAAGGCTTCAGCCAGGCATGACTTGTATGTGTTAATGTTACTCATAAAATGGAGCTGACATAAGAACAGTAACCTGCATTTTCTGCTACTGTATGTTTTTAGTCAGAATCAATTCTGCCACTTTTGAGGACTTTGTCCTCTAGGACTTAAACACGAGGACCTAGTACACCACCTTGCTATGATGTTTTTTGGGGGGGAGGGATTCTTCCACTATTTTCATCTCTTCCTTGTAGAAAGGAAGAGGTAACAGCCCAGCCCATTCTGGATTTCTAGCTGGCAGCATCTGTAAACATCTGTAATCTGCCTGGAAAGTCTTTTGTGAAAATGGAGTTGTGTTGTTCTCTGACATCTGCTGGAAAAACAACAGTTCCAGATTATATAGTCTCTTAACTTAATTCACTTTGCTATCGTTCTGTTCAATTTAGGAAAATCTGGTATGAATCCTACTAGCTGCTGAAAAGGTAGTCATTGTATTGTAACTGAAATGTCAAGCAGAGAAAGAGGCTGTGATTAATGTAACCTCCTGGTTATTTTCTGGACAGCTGCATGTATTCTGGTTTTCCCATGATACTAATGGATCTGTATTTTATGACATTCTGTACTCTATCAAATTTGCTTCCATCCTTCAAGCCGTTGAATCTGATACATCTTGAGATTTCAAGATTTCAAGACATCATCAAGATTTCAAGCATTTCAGTAATAGACTAGTGCAGGAATCATTTGCTATTGCTCTCATATGAATGGGGTTCAGAATATTTACATCTATGTGGGCACAAGATTCTGAGAAGGGATTTGGCTTATTCTAGGTTATCTTTGGCTGTATGATTACTACTTGGTGGTTGCTTATATGAACAGCCTTAGGACCAGCAGAGAAGAAGAACCTGTATAAAACCAGCACTAATATTTTCAGCTAGCAGAATTCAGCCTTTAAGAACATCTAGGGGAAAGATGGTTCTTGCAGAAACTAACCTCTCATTTGTGTCTTTTATGAAGAAGATGATGATCATTGCTATGACCCAATAGGTAAGACTTTGAAAGATGTTCACATTCCTCTCCCAAATGCTAGGGGAAAAGTACTTTTCCTGTCCTAAGCACACTTTTGCCAAATGTGAGCGGTATTAATGGTGCTTTTTGGAAAAATTGTGCATGCTTTGAAGAGCTTATTGCCGGTAAATGTGTTTTCTTACACATGCATAAATTCCACCCTCTTTGCAGATGGTTGATTGTGGAGGAGGGAAGCAATAAAAACCCAAACAAAATAACAATTGAACAACTTGGTGATAATCAGAAGTTTCTTGTTTGGAAATATTTTCCCATTTAAAAATTATTGCTTTCAGCTGTGAAAATAATGGGCTTTTCCTGCAGAGAAAAAGAGGGAGGATGTATTTAAGTATTTAAAATAAATATCAATTCTCTTTTGCAAGTATGGAAAAATAATGACTCTTGTTTTAAGATCGCATAGGGATTCTACAAATATTGCTTGCATTTGTGGATAAGTTATTTTATTAGGTCAGGTCAGAGAAGCCGTGCTTGGAAGTGTATCTCTTAATGCTGAAGCTGTACTGACACCATTTTTGAACAATTTCTTCAAAACAGGAATACCTTAGGGGTTGTATGTAAACAGAAGCTTCAAATAAACTTTTTTTATTGGTTGCACTGACATAATCTAGCAGTGATAATTATCTCGGGGCTGTATAACTGCAGAGTGCTTGGAAGTACGTGCTGTGTTTGACTCAAGAACTGCCAGTCTAGCAGGTGATGGGGTATTTCAAACACTGCCAACAAGTTCATATCTGCCACTTTTTAGGAAAAGTAGCCTGACATTTATTCATGATCATCTTCCCTGAGAATGCTGTTAAGACTTTTTTCAAGTATACTGAAATATTATATAGAAATATATAATATATAGAAATATTTTAATATTAAATATATAGAAATATTTTACAGAAACATATTGTGACCCTACTAAGCACAACAAGATAATCTGAGAGGAAGCCTCCAGGGAGTGTGCAGTGTCGGATAGCTGGACAATAAAACTTCTTTCTTGCATGTTGCTTTCTCTGACTGTTGAAGTGTTACTGAAGGAGAAAAACAAAGCTTTGCATAAAGGGTCTACATGTGCCACCCAGTGAGTTTCAGGCTTTTGGGGTTTTTTCTGCTTGTTTTAAGAGCAAAGGTCAAATACCATTTGCCTGGTCTCTTCAAATCCTCCCACTCTCCACAGAAGTGGGTCCATTTCAAAGACCCTTGCTCAAAACAGCATTACCTCTTGGTCCCTCACACTGAAGCCTGGATTTCCTCTACCCCACTTGGGAGAAGGAGTTTGGAGTGAGAAAGTTCAGTGTTGCATTGTTGTTCTAATTGCTTCAGGCAGCAAAGATGGAAATGTCTTGATGTAGGGGCTGCTTTGAAACAGAAGACACAACAGGTAGGTATTATGCTATGTGCATGTTGCTGGGTAGTGTTGGTGGTAGCACTGCTTTAAAGAAAGAGGACAGTGTTTTTCAAAGGTTATTTCATTCTCATGCTGAAGTATCACTGAGTTAAAGTATTGTGTGAAAGATGCATTAATATGGCATGTCCTACAAATTTTTTTTATTATACTAGTCAAATAATGGATTTTTGGCAGAAATTTATTTAATAGGCAGCCATTGATTATGGCTTTCAAAGGAGTTGCACAAGTACTGCTTGGAGAATAATGTTAACTTCCACAGCATTTCTTGAAGGTCATACAATAAAAAACAAATGCAGCTCCCCATTCAGACTAGTTCAGTTTGCAGTGTTGACTCTTTGAAATGCTTAAACATATGTGTGATAAGAGAATGGAGAATTACTCAGCATGCTGCTTCTTTCTAGAAACATTGATTAAATGTTAAATGAGAATGAGTCTGCAAACAGCAGCACTTGTAAAGGATTTTATTTTAAGTAATTCTCTCGACAGCCTGGGAGAAGATACAAGCAAGACACATGTGCAGAGTAATGCTGCACATTAAAGCATAAAGAGTTCAGAGCTTACCTTTTTTGTTTAACATGAATTGAAAGAAAAGAAAAATCAACTGTATTTTGGGTTGGTTTAGCTCTGTCTTTAAAACAGCAGTTCAAACCTAGCTCAGACTGCTACTGGCCCAAAGTGGTGAGTGGGTAGGCTGTGTTCTTCCTGAAGCACCTAGCACAAAGGAATTGAATTCCCATTTGGCCCTCAGTGGGCAGTATTGGTCAAATGGAGATTCTCTTTGAGGATGGAACTAAAGACGCTGATCCTGATATGTCCTGCTGTGGTCGAAGTCTTGTGGCAGACCAGTACTGACTATTGTTGCCATACTCAGATTGCCTAGGAATAGACTTTCATTCATACCATTATTAGAGAGTATACATCTGTGCTTGGTAAAGTTTTACCAGACAGACGTTGCCATGGAGTAAGATGGGGAAGGAAGGGGAGCAGAAGACATGAGCACAAACTACCAAATGCTAATCTGAAAGTTTCCTTTAAACTTTTTATGAATTCTGTGGCACTGGTACTAGAAAAACATCTTTTGAATCATTATCCTATTTGGTATTTTTCCACTGTTTTCAATGCTCTGGCTCATGAGATGCAATCAGTTGCTTTCTGTTTCCCTCTGATTTTTTTGGATTAGTTTGTTTTGGAAGGTAAGCAGGCTGCAATAATTAAGCAATTACACTGTCCACATGAATTGTGCCTCCTATTCAGAATAGATTCAGTAAGGAGGAAACATGCGTGTCAGAGGTAAAGATTTTGAGCAGCTCTGACATGGAACAATAAGCTATTCTAACTATTCTGCTCTTGCCTCTTTCTTAGGTGATACTAAGAGACTTGACAGAACAGTAGGTTCTTGGAAGTGAATTGCTTTACAGTCTGGAAGTATCAGTTCTCTCTCAAATCTCTCTTCAGATAACATGCTCAATGAAAATGATGAGACTCTCTTACACTAAATTAAACCTGCAGTTTGCCTCTGGGGCTTCAGCTCAATTTAGAGTCTGAAATCTGAGACTTCTTAAAAATTCTTTTAAAAATATATGTTATTAATTAGTGGGGGTTTCTAATGGGACTTTGCTCATGCCAAGACGGAATACTTTATTAAGGAATTTTCTTTTAAGGTATCTTTGAAATACTGTAGTAATGTTGTGTCATTATTTGGATGCAGTTTTAAATTATATTTGACAGTTCCAGTTCTTGAACCACTGAAAACTCACGTTTCACTGGAATCTGACAGTGTAGTGGTAATGGTCATATTCATCAGATTTACTACAACTGTCAATGAGTGTAGGATGAAAAACTTACTTCAGTGATGCAAAACTACATGTCAAAAAAGCCTTGTGACAAATTTTGTTCATCAGCACTCCTCTCATACCAGATTTCAAAACAGGCCACGTAGATGGAAGTTCCCAACTCACTCAGGGTTTACGCATGAGTTTTGAAGTAACGTCTTAGTTGTACAACTAGTAAATTATTTAAATGAACAATATTATTTCAGTGAATGAAATACTTTATGTAAAATTTTTGCTGTGTGGCTTAGCTTGGAACCTGTCTTTGGTGGGGAGTTAGCAGGATGTGTTTTCCAAAAGTATGCAGCAACTTGTGTATGTAGAAAAAATGCTGTTTGATTATTATTATTGATGCAGTTCTCCTATGATGCACAACACAATGGATGGGTTTTCAGAATATAACAGCAGAGACCAAAGCAGCATCAGGTCTATAAGAAATGAAATCTGCATGTGCTTTGAGCAGAATAAATAGTTGAAAGTTCTGTGTATTAATAAGCTGAAGTCTTATTTTGGATAAAGAAGAAAACAATCTTAAACAATGATTGATTTGGTAGGGTTAGCTGGAAACAACAAAAAGTTCAGTGACTCTTGCTTTTATTTTTCCTCTAAGACCACCTGGAAGTTGCAAACTGCTTTCTCACCCTCTGCTTGCAGAGCAATGTTCAGTGTTTTGTAGAAACTGTTGTATCAGACACTAATCTCACAAGAACCTGTGATGTCGGGGTAAATCCTACTTGGAATAAAATGTGCCCCTAAATTCATTAGTTTTGGTTAGTGCTGCTTATAACAAAAACTCTTTTTGTCTTAATGTTGGGACCTACATTACTAAATGTACATCAGCCAGATAATGCTTCCTGACCATATATAGTCTGCCTCAGAAAATGTACTTTAATGTAACTAGTATAGAAGCTATCTAAACATAATCTTCTGGCTTTAATAGCCCTGGTTCTTCATGTGGAGAGCACATACCTGCTCATGAATTGGCAGGATAACTTACTTTGCTCCAGTAGCACAGCTAGCAGACTAGCAATGTATGAAGCTATTTGGTTCAGTTTTCTTCATATTATCTCAGTTTAACTCAGGGCTTCCAAGGCATGGCTTTGATGTGAGAGCAAAATTTGATCTTTACACTCAGACTGATGGCACTCACTCTGCAGGAATTAAGATGTATCTAAGCATTTGCTAGGCATGTAATGAGTGTATGAAATAAGTATTAGAGGAGAACCTCTGGAAATAAGAAGAAAGGTAATGTTAGGCACAAAGAATTATTCTTACTGGTACATAACATTTTTGTTGTTTCTCATGAAGGTGAATTATATGACTTAGTAATGAGCTGTGATTTATTTAACAATGATATAAGATTTATTCTCAGAGGCATTGCAGGCAGAAGGAGGAGTCTGTGCGCATTGCGTTCTTAACTCAAGAATTTCCCTGATATCAGTCTGTGTTCAGCAGCTGATGTAGTTTGTTTTGCTGTGTTTTGAAGTGGCTGAGCAGTGCATTGCTAGCATATTTCTATGTGTGTAAGCTATGTAGTGACTGATGGACCTGACTTCACTCATACACACACACATGCCTTACTTGCATTTATACAAAGTGGATATACCATAACAATGTAGGATACTTTTTTTAGTCACATCGAGGTAGTAAAATAATGGGAAAAAAACCCCTCCTTTTTTGTTTGCTTTTTTTATTTTTGGGGGTTTTTTTAAGACTTGGATATTGACTGAACTTTAAGTAGTTTAAATTTGGCGAGTATTGTTATGGTTAAGTTAGAAGCTACTAGCTACTAGAAGCTACTAGGACTAACATACCAGCAAGAAACTGAGAAGTAAAATAAGTGCTTATTAGTAATGTGAATGGCATTAATCTTAAAGGAATTGTTTGGAAAAAAATGGTGCAATTCACATTTAAGCTGTATGATCAGATGAGTGATATGTATATGAGAAGCTAAGACTGGCCCATTTAAAGGCTAACCACACATTGTGCTTAAGGGAGGATCATATGGGGATTCAGACATTCAAGCAAATTGAATGGATATGTTAGCACCATAGCTTGCTCATGTCTGGGAGTGCTAAAATGGCACCAATCTACACTTCCATATTTTTATTTCCTGGCATTTCCTTACATTTTGTGATCATTCCGACCATGGAAGATTTAAGAGAGATCCCTCTTGAAATACTGGGCAATCAGTGGACTTTTATAGTTGTAGTTCAAATCCCTCTATCACATCTTCAAGTGATGAAGACTATGTGGAAGCCTAAATATTTCTTATATTAATATAACATGCATCTTAATTTTCGCTTACACTAGATCTAAAACTTAAACGTATGAATACAGGCAATAGAAATTATCACAAATTACAAAATTTAATTTAAAAGCAACTGTTCCAGCTGCAGCGTGTCTTTAGCAAACTAAAAGATAATGGCACTGCAGCAAACTAACCCCTGAATTTAAAGCAATAAGGTATTCAGGACACATTAGTGAAGAAGTCCATAGGAAGCAGCATTAAAAGACTGGGGGGAAAAGAGTAGTGATTCTATCAGGGTTGTGTTTTTTTTTTTTTTTTTTTTTTTGGTCTCCTTATAGAACCTGTGATGTACACATGAACATTTAAGTATTGGTCTTTCAATCCGCTCCATTGTGAAAGCCAGTCAAGACAGCAGTACCACAGAGTCCCTTTTCAGTGCTATTTAAAGGTGGCAATATTTCAGATTATATTTGTTTATTAATGTTAGAGGGCAGTCTTTCTGGTTCGTGAAGACTCAGATCTGCAGAGCAACGTTCAGCCTTCTGTAAAAGCCTTGGCTCTATATTGGGAAAAATGGATGGTTTGGCAGTGTTAACATGGGTGCAACTAACATATTCTGACTTAGCCTCCTTTAGGTTGAGTGTGCATTTTATTTCCCAGTTTTTCCTGGCTCTAGGAGGAATGGAATTTGCAAGGCTGCCTTAAGGCAGGATGTATTTAGTGTAAGGCTGGAGGAGATGTGAGGGAAGGCAGATGTATTACCTGCATTCCTGGTATTGTCAAACTGATGTGAGATTTCAAGGAGACTGGATGCTTGAGGACTGTATGGGTAGGCATGACTAAATGCTGGAATCTCCAAAAAAGCCTTGAAGTGGCTCCTGGGAGGGGTTAAAACTGGATGCCCACTTGAAAATGGCATGCATGCTGGCAAGGTGCATCGTACAGATAATGAGAGCTCAGTTTTGGGGTGGAATAGTTACTGGTCAGAGCCTCCTTGCCGATGAGAACGTGAGTCAGTGATAGGAATGCTGAGTGGACGTTGTAAATCCACAACTTTATTGGAACAACTGATGGATGATCTGGAAGTGGCTGAGTTGGAGCAGTTTAAGAATTCTAGGAACTAAGTCTTGGAAGAAAAAAATAAACTGTAAATCATCTGAGGAGAAAAGCATTCAAAAGAAGCATAAACAAAATAGATCATAATTCTCAGAGAATATGTTTGCTGCATAAACAGTATTAAACCCCAACACTTAGTGTTGATTTAGAACAGGCTTGTTGCAGTGTAATCATATATTTATGACCTAGCAAATACTGTTATGATCAATGGTTTCCTTATGCTGAGATATTTCTCTTCAGTATTGGCTACTCAGACATAAGTTCAGGTGAATGAAGTCCAGAGTGCCTTTACAGTTAAATTGATCAGCTGTTAGGTTTGACATCGAGCAGTTCACTTACCTGTGCCAGAATTTGAGTCCTTGACATATATTTGTAAACTCAAGCATCCAAGCATCACTTTAAATTTTTGCCCTTGTTTGTTAAATGCTATAAAAACAGCTTTACAAGTGTTAAGCTTGTGATTAGTCTCCTTAAAGGTCCAAAGATGACAATAATTCACTTGAGGTCCTGTTTCATTGGAGGATTTGGGTGTTCAATGACTTTAGATTGCTTTGAAAGTTCTAACCTAATTTGTGTTGCTTCTGTACAGAATTAACTCATGGTTTAAAAAGCATATACAACTGTTCTCAAATATGGAAATATGGGTTCCAACCCCCAGTACCTCTGTTTTTGTTTATCCTAGAAAAAATTCCCTCTGTTTTGACCCATCAAAAGCTAAATCTAAGTTTGGTATATCCAGGCAGAGCATCGTAGAAATACAGGAAGCAAAATGTTAGGAAGGATTCCCACTCGTATTTTTGACCCTTGTGGCCTTTAAGGGAGTGTCTCTCATTTCTGTTCGAGGTGTTCTGGTTCTGTTCTGTTGCCTGTAATTTTAGATGTAGCTCACGTGAGGTTGGTGTCCTTGTGCAGCTGGTCTTTTGCAGCACTGTAGTTGTAATGAAATCTCAAATTCTTGTATTAATGTTGCGATACCTGATGAGGGATGGAACTGTGGAGCTGGATGGATGAAACGGAAATAAATTCCATGCTCACATATAGACCTCAGCTTTTTTACTTGCCCTGTGCTTGAGGAGGTTTCAGAAATGTACTCTCCAAGTACATTGCAGCTAGTTAGAATTCAGTGCTGTGTTTCTTCTTGCAGAGCTGTTGAATATAGTGAGGGAACAGGGGAAGAAACAAGGGCTGAATTTGTTTAATTGGCAACGACTTTTTCTGGCACACTAGCATGCTCTTGATGATGCTATTTATGGGTGCCTATTGCCAGCAATAACATTCATGTCAAATTACACTTCATGGCTGACAAAGAATTATCTCTCCAGCATGTTACCATATTTAAGCCATTTGTTCACTCTGTGATATTATTGGTTATTTTAAACCCTGTTGGTGAATATTTTAAAATCTTTTGCCAGTTTCATATTTTCTTTTGCTCTTCAGCAGAAAAAGTATATTGGGGCGAATAGAGAATAAAAAGTCTTAAATTTGTAGCAGTTTGGTTTCTATACCTGAACTACTTTCTCTTTCTCAGACATCAGTAACTAACTCTTCCACTAGTCAGCTACTGTTCCTTTTGTTAGATATGAACAATTTTTGATGAGTAGCATCTGTTTTTCATGGAAAGAGATGAGTTCTCTGTTGTCCAAAGCAAATGCAGAATTCAGGTCTTAAAGCACAGATTTTTAATCTGAGTTCAAATTCCCAGGTTTCTTGTCTGGTGGCAGTATTCAGCTGGCATCTGCATTAAGCCACATGTTTTTCATGTTCTTCTGTATTGAGTGGCCAATATCTAGTCCCAAGATGCTATGAATTACACATGATTATCACTTTTTTATTCAAAGTTTATAGTTGAATTTTGATGGGGAGTCCCATGGTGGACTGCTTTTGGTTGTTTTTTTGTTTTTTTTTTCAGAATGAGCATCTGTTACAGATAAGCTGAATTATGATGGAATTTTGTTTCTAAGGGAAATTAAGATCCCTCTGTGCCTTTCCAGATGTCTTCCTGGGGATATACATTTCAATATGTTAAGTTTTTAAGGATAACTAGTTTTCTAACAGTCAACACTACCAACTGTAAGCAGCTGTCTCACGTTTTCTATGTCTGCAGCTGCCTGTCTTGGGTAACCAGATGATTTTGTGTTCTCACCTGTTGTTTGTGCATTTAAAAGTTCTGGCTGCCATGCTAACTCCAGCATTCTTTTTCCCTGAGGGTTTGACCATATGGGGCCATCAAGTCATAGTGGTCAGCTGCTGAGACTGATTAAATAATTTAGCTGTTCAGGCCTGAAATAAATTAAGCAGCATGAAATAAGTTGTCAGACTTGCATCTCTTTCCAGAAGAAAGACATGTTATTTGCTTACATAGCACATCAAATGGCAAATATGCTTGGGTTTTTGTGCTTGCCTTGGAAGGGCTGCGGTCCTGAAAGGGTTGGAAGAGCAGTGGGAGCCAAGTAAATTACCCAGAACCTCATGGGACTAATTTTTGCAATTCATCTAGGAACTGGAAATCAAATCTGCAAGGCAAGAGAAGCTTCCATTGCAAGTCAGGACTCTCAAAGAACAATGCTATGCTGTGCCAATAAAGTTACCTGTTGCATTTTTTATTTAAGAGGGGAATTTGTCTCCTAAAAGTCTGGGGTTTGGCGACCTGGTATTTCTTGTTTTCTTTGTGTGTGGAGTTCTTTTGTTGTTAGGGTTGGTTTTGTTTCTTGGCAAGGGGAGGTGTTTTTTTATAAGTTTGGTGTGGGGGTTTTTTTCTCTTTTTTTCTCTTTTTTTCTCTTTTTTTCTCTTTTTTTCTCTTTTTTTCTCTTTTTTTCTCTTTTTTT
>JBBMKD010000102.1:77344782-77422490 GCA_037834095.1 Argya squamiceps | reverse complement strand
TTTCTTTTTTTTTCTTTTTTCTTTTTTCTTTTTCTTTTTTTTCTTTTTCTTTTTTCTTTTTTTTTTTTTTTCTTTTTTTTCTTTTTTTTTCTTTTTTTCTAGTATAACAGGAGACACAATCCTAGTTTGTTAGGATGTGCAGATACAGGTACTACATGCCAGATCACCCCTATCTAGCCAGAAAGATACTGATGGAAAGCTTTCATATACTGAGGCAGACCTTGTCTGTTTGTTTGAAACAGAACAGCTGTCTGGAAATGTGCAACTCATTGAAATCTGAAGTGAGGTATGATTCTTTTTGTTTCATTGCATGTCAGACATGTTGTATTTTTTTTTTTTTCTTTCTGTATCTTCTGTTTTGGTAGGTAACGTGGGGAGCTGCTTCTAAACTTCGCACTTTGGTTTATTTAATGTTTTTTTGGTTTTTTACTAGATAATTTTGTTATTATTTTTCCAGAAAAATGACATAGTCTATATTGTAGTAATATCCTCTTATCCTTTTCTCCTTTCTGCAAGTGAAAAATTACCATGTTTCTGGTGTTTTAATGTATTAATAATTCCATCCACTAATAGGTAGGTCAAACGATCATAAGAAAAGAAAGATACCTTGTGTGTCACAGGAAATTTGGTACAGAACATACCAAGCAAGATATGCATTTTGTGTTTGGAAAGAACCTGAAGGTTTAAGTATCATAAATCATTTTGGTAATTAACATCTCACTAGCACATAAGATTTGCCCATCATGATGTAACCTGCAGGGATAAGATAATAAAATAATGTGATTTGAGATAAGATGGAGTTGAAATATCTGGCTGCATTTAATTCCCTTTCAAATTTGCCCTCTTGTTTCTGGCAGCAGTATTTTAAATAATCAGCATGCTGTTACTGATACGTGCACCTTTTTGGTGGCCACTGCTTAAAGATCAGCATCATTTACTATCTAACTTAATTTAAATTCCAAGTGAAACAACAGCAGCTCCATGAATCTGATGATAAAATATTGTAGGAAAGCAGACTGGGTTGTAAGTGGATAAATGAAGAACTTAAATTTGCTAAACAATTTGCAGATGCAAGAAGCACAGGGGATTAAAATGAGAACAGCAAACTTAAGACTAACAAGTATGCACACTGTGGGCCAAGTTTGCAGAGGCCTCTACTTGGCATCTTACATGCTGTTTGGTTACTTCCACCCACAATTGACTTGAAGCAAAATTGGAGCCACAAAAAACAAATGTGAAGTCCTTCTACCGTGTAGAGGCAAACAGTGCCTGTACATATAAATCAGGTGTTTAACTATCTGCAGTAACTTGAATCTGCAAATGATTGAAAGCTTCCTTCTCCCTCCCATGTAATGGAAGTAATGCTTTTTGAATGTTTTTGTGCATAGAGTAGGCAGCTCTGAAATAAAGATGTTGTCACCTTACAAAATAGCTAAATGTTACTTTAGACTTTCAGCTATAAACTATTAAACTCCACGAATGCAGTCATGGCAGAAAAGGTTTTTACCACTCAGACCTGCCCTTGGAAGTGCAATTCCAGTCCTTTTGCAGAATAAAAATGTGGATATTGGCTTTCAGAACCCTAATTCCAAAAGTGCTGTTGGGATTCTAGAAAGTAGCAGTGGGAATGTGCTCACTCTAATGTTGAGCCATGTCAGCTGTTTGAATTTCTATTAATTCATGTTTTTAGGTATGGCAAGTTGAAGTCTTTTCAAAAACTGAGATATATTGATTCTTTGAGCCAAGGGACAAAGTCCATTTACATTAGCAGTATCTTGACACTTACAATAAAACTGAATTACTAGTGTGAGATTTTCTGGCTGCAGATAAACTTGCTAAAGCATTTTCATTTGTTCAGACATCTTTCCGGGACATCAGTGACAGCTGGAATACTCCAGAAGTGAGTCATTTATCTAGATAGCTCCCAAACTGTAGTGACTGCTCAAACAGTGCAAATGATGGAAATGGAAAATCTGTGGATTTAGGAATATTTTAGAAGTCCCTGGTTTGAATCTCCTTCCCTCCCCCATTTCCAGTAAAATATATTTGTCCCTGAAAGGCAACATTTCCGTTGTGACAGTAAGAAATGGTGTCCTACATTTAAGATTGCACAATGTATCAACAAATGCTACAGAATAGGTCTGTTGCTAAATGCTGTAGGATTCAAAGAAGGATATAATAGTATAGTAGAAAGATAACTGGAAAAAAGGTACAGCCTGAAAAGAAAAACTGGTACAGCCTGTTTTAGTTTCTTCCAGATGCATTTGGTAAACACCTTATGTGTTCCTTGTTAAGTTCCAGAGTGTATACTTGTCCTTAATGACTTTGTGCTTAAATCTTGTGTGCTATAAGCACATTTCATTCATGGATGCTTTAACCCTTGTAGCATGAAGTTTGTTACAGGGAATATCTTGTGGACCTCAATATCCAGTAGGGGCAGAAGCGGAGTCTAGTGCTGCATGCATGAGGTAGTAGTTCCCTGGCCCTGACTTTGTTAATAAAGGCAGATGAGAGGGTTATTCTCATAAATACCTCTGCTGGTAAGAAGTCTTTGGATAAATTAATTAATGCAGCATAAATGGTAGAATCCAGTGGGTCATACAGACCTCAGTCACATTTTTTGATCCCACAGCATAATTGGGATGCTTTGTCCACATGAAATAACTTTTTTTTATATGGGGAAAGAGAATGAATTATTTAATGTCATGAGGCACTCTTGAGTTTTATTTGTAGTTCCTTATGGGAAATTTAGATGGTATTTTTTTTCATTGAGTTGGATACAGGTTGTCCATGCTGGGAGGAGCTGCTTTGGAAGAGTTTGTGTACATATAATAATGAAGGTCTACTAGCAAATTTGTCACATTTCTGAATATGAAGTCCTACAGTGTTGTTTTCCTATAAAAGTAAACAAATAGTATTTTCCAAAATTATAGAATAATTCAGGTTGGAAGACAACTTTGGAGAAGTCCAACTGCCTGCTGTATCACACCAGATTCTCAGGTTGGGTTTTGTAAACCTCCAATGCCAGTGGGTGAGAATCCTCTTCCAGAGACTTTCCTTAGAGTAAAGACCTTCCCTTTCATAGCATCTGGATACTTCATTTCAACTTACATTCATTGCTTCTTGTCCTCACATCTCCACTACTGTGAAAAGCCTGCTTCTCTCTTCTTGACAGCCTTCTTGCAGGATTGGGAAACTGCTGTTAGCTCTTTTCTCCTCCACTTTCTCAATTGTTTCTTGTCCAGGCTGAAGCCCACATCCCTCAGCCTATCCTCCCAGGTCAGTGCCCCAGTCACCTGATGACCTTGGGGGCCTCCTGATGGACTTACTCCAATTTTTCTATGTCAGTCTGGTATCAGGAAGTCCAGAACTTGGAAAGAAGGGAGATGTGGTAACATGAATCTCCAGGACTGATCCCTCTGGTGCTTGTTACTAGCCTGAGTAGAGTAAAACCAAGTAATCACTACCCTTTGGGAATAGACAATCCATCCAACTTTTTTTTGCCACTCTGGTTTTCCAGCCATCCAGACCATTGTATACCAATTTGGTTGCAAAAAATATTGAAGAAGACGGCAAGAAAAGGCTTAAAAAAGTCAATGTCACTGAATCACTGAAGGCAGTCAGGTGGGTCAGACATGATTTCCTCTTGGTTAAGCTTTGCTGATTGTTCTAAATCTCATTCTTATATGTGCCCAGAAATGGGTTCCAAGATGAGACCCACTTGAATTCTGAAACATGAGTAATGTATCAGATGGTAGAGGTTGCTTAATAGGATTTAAATGAGCCCAGTTCAAGAAGTTGTTAATGACAGGATGATTATTCTACTGCAGTTTCTCATATGAAGCACTTTGCCATGTAAAGACTTTCATAGGCATCAACAGAGCTGAAAACTCCATTAATTTTCCTGCTTCCCATAGCTAATACAGATTAACAGCACAGTAGGACTAAATACTGAACAGGCAAATTGTTTTGGCACAAAGTGTCCTCCAGTACCAGACCCCAGGCCGATGGAGGAGTTCAGTGGAGTGAACAGGAGAAGATGCTTTGTGCGGTGCAAGAAATGATCTTTTGATGAACTTTCAAAACAACCATTGAATTGCCTGGTGCTTTCTTAACAGCTAAGTAGGTGTTAAATATCTGGGAGGCGTGTTTCTCCTGCAGTTCAGGAAGCATGGGGAATTTCCTCAGCAATAAAGTCAGTGCTTGGCTTTGTCGGCTTTGTTCACCCCTTCTAGGCCTAACCCCACCACTTGCCTGCTTCTCTGCAAAGGCATCCAGGCTCACTGCGGCTTCTGCCAAAGACCTCTCTCAATGGTCCCCTGTGGTTTTGTCCCAGCAGCACTTAGAAGGGGTAATATTCATCCTGCTGTTGCTATCCTTGCACTTTAAATGCAGCACAAAGTCTTGGAAACAATAGATTTTGCCTGCTCAGAAGCTCGATCCATGCAGCCGATCTCCCCAGTTGCCTGTGTGTTAGCTTTGTGCCATCATGGTGTGTCATCCCCATTCAGCTGTGGCTGCTCCTCAAGAGCTTAAGCCTCCCCCAAAGCCAATGTCCCAGAAGCCCACAATAGTGTTCCTACCTCTTTCCCATCTGCTCAGTTATCAGAACTCAAGGCTGATGCCAATTTACACCATGGTGCTCATGTGCCCAAAGCTGGACTTAGTATTTCCAGCAGAGTGATTTACTTAATTTGACTCTTCTATAGGCCTTGTAAAGTCTGTTGTTCTTCTAAAACATACATGCAGGAGAAAATTTAATTGTTTTTTCTATGCTTTTGATTGCTGTTGGCTGGGTATATGCAGCTGCGTAGACACCAAAGTTTTAACAATTCTTGCTGTGGTTTATACAGATTGACATATCCCAGCCAGGAATGTAAGCCACAGAAAGCTGAATATGAAACCAAGGAGGGACTATTAAACTGGTAGCAGGGAACAATTTAATTGCAGTTTAGAACAGTGTTTAATTTATGGAGGCTTCAGTTACATTGTTCTGTTTTTTTACTTGACACCCCAGCAGTTGAAAAGAAAACCCTATACATATATGCTGCAAATCCCTAACCCCAGCTTTTCCTGCCCCTAAACTTGCATCATAACTACATATACCTTGTAGCATAGAAAAAGTGATACATTCCTGAAGACTTACTCGATTTCTGCTTTTTTTTCTATACTGTATTGAGTATTGTATTGTATTTTTTCTATAGTGTATTGAGTTTACTAATTTAAATCTGTGTTGAACTGACTAAGAAATTCAATTTTTTTCTTCTACTAAGGGGAGAGGTCTTCCCTTTGTTGAACTTATATTCCCATTCTAATACAGCTAGTAAGTTTTTTTATAAAAGCAAACTTATAACTTTTTGCAGAGATGAGGCATACTACAAATTCAGAAAATGTGGAATTTTATTAAGTCTGGAAATATAGATGATAGAGTGAGACAGAGATCAATATTTGCTGTAAATAAAAGTTTACATTACAAGACTACTCCAAATAGGAAAATATTTTCATTTGATTGTCAGAATTTTCAGTTGTTTCCTGTGATTTGAAACTTTCAGTTTTCACTTCTAATACCTTTTTCCTGTTACTTCATGCAATAGAAAGCAAACATTTCACAATGAAAAAAGTGACATTTATTTCTGAAAATCTTCAGCTATTGTGCTGACTTCTTCCTAAAATTGGACAAATGATTGGCCACTATTCACTTTTCTGCAAGACACTCATTTCAAGAAAAGTACATACTGATAAAGTATTTGCACTGAAGCTTTTCCCGCCATTTTTCTCTAAAACTGAATTAATATTGATACTTTAACAAAGTGTGCCCAGATCACATCTCAGAACTGGGACCAAAGTCATTAGGGATGGAAGAAATGCTTTCAGTATTTCTTCACTTGAATAGTAATTTGGGATTTTAGAACCTTGATTTATTCCTGTACACTTCAGCCCATCTTTGGAGATGGATCAACTATATTTGGAAGAGAAATGGCTTTGTAGAACAATGCTTTAAAGCTTTGCTCTTTAGCACCAGCACTTCTTCAGCTGGATTTTTTTTTCGTTTAGCGATTAAATGACACTTAAAAGGTTAAAAAAGGTTTGCAAATTATTAATGTGTGAATATTATACTGATTCTTGTAATAAAGGTGGGAAAGGATTTTACTGGCTTTTTCTGAAGGACAACAAAAGAATTTACGAGATGTCTCAGGACACTGGGACCACCTGCTCTGCTCTGGGAGCAATTGCCTCATGCGATCCTTTTTATTAACTTGCTGAGCCTTTTTGTAAGCACTTTGTCCCCTCCCCTTCGTTTCTGTGGGAAATTATTTCAAAGCTTTATTTCTCTAAGGATCCAGAATATTTCTTTCAAAGCCTAAGAGTATTCTAGGCCAAAAAGCCTGTTTGTTCTTCAGCAACACTGTCATTAGAACATTAGCTCTTCTCTTATTGTTGTATCTTAGTTATCAGACTGCTCCCAAATGATCTTCATCTACATTTATTTCTGGATAATGCCTCTACTACTTTCTTATGATACTGTTTTTTCCTTTTCTTATATTTTTATTTTAACTGAAGAACTTCTTACTAGATACTTTAACCTTTCAAAGTCTAGTTACGCTTGATTTTGGGCAGTTTCTATCTTACTCCTGTGCTTCTAGACAAGTGTTTTCTCCTTTGATGTTTTCTTATTTCTTAACAACACCCTTCCAAGCATTCCAAGTATTCCAAGCAGATGCCTAGATGTCATCTTTCAAGGGAATCTGTGGTCCTTTCTTAGAGACTTCCTTCCCTCCAGGGCACTCCTCATGTGGGATAACTTCCTGAGTTTAAGCACTTCTGAAACAGAGCCAGCCCTCCTGCTCTATTTACTGTCTTTAAGTAGTTCTCTTACTGTGTCACTGTTTGTGCCTTTTCAAGCTGAGCACTCTCCTTCCAGGCTGACTCATCCCATGTCACTTTTCCTTGGGTGGCTATAGGAGCTTGTTGGCTCTAGTGTAGATGGAGTTTCACTTTTCCAGGTGTCTATACTGCTAGAGAGCTTCATGAGCAGGTGCAGACTCACTGGGGTTTTCAGCAGACACTTACCTTAGACTGGGCATGAGTTTCAAGCTCAGCTGGCCACAGGGTGTCCAGTATTTATGGAGAAAGGTGACTGAATTATAGTCATATTTATATACCAAGTACAGATGTTCAATTCTTCCAAACTTGGCTAGAGTTGGGTCTTGGCCAGAACTACCATAAGGCAGACTCACTTCCATCATCCACGTCCTTAGTGAAGATGTTGAACAGTATTGATCTTAGTATTAATCCTTGAGAGTTTTAATCTTAAATTCTGTAGCTGGTTTAAGATGAGAAATTGATGTGCTCCTCATAAGTAAAGATAAAGCATGAGATAAATATAAATTCAGCAATTAAACTGTGTGATGCCATCAGTCAGACAGAGCCAACTGGCTTCCAAAATATTATGACATTTTCAGTGACACTGCAGAAATAACTGTTTATAAGGAGTGAACAAAAGCTACTTCTGTCAATGCAAGGCTTAGAGGAATCACCTAAAGTGCGGCAAGTGCTGGTTTGTATTTGCTTTTACGTCAGATGAATGGACACCTTCCTTACAAGAAAAATATGAAATTGGATTTGATAAGCAAAAATGTGATAAAAATAAAAATAAAATAAAAATAAAATAAAATAAAAATAAACCCTCATGTGCTTGAGGTTGTTCTTCAGTTCCTTCTGGAGAAAGGAAGGAAACCCTCCCTACCCAGCCATTTTTCTTTTCTCTTGGAGAGCACGTAGTCCTTTCAGATGTTAGGCAACAACTTGCTGCATAAGGTACCAGGCTGAATCATTCAAAGTTGGTTAGAGGGTTGAAATGACACTGTTCTACACACACAATAATTGCAGGCTGTAAAAATGCAATTGTTTCAAGCAAATACTCTTGTTGTCCGTAAAATTCTCAAGTAGGAAATCCCTCCACCCATTTCCATCAATTATTTATATGAGCTTCAAGCTTGATATTTAGCTTTGAACACAAATGCAGCTGCAATTGTTCTCACAACCTTTCCTCCAGGGATGCTGCTGGTTAAGCCCTGTCCAACCTCAGTGCTCATTCTGCCTATAGGAACAATCCCTTCTGTAAAAATCCTAGTGAAATCTAGGCAATTTTGTTATGATTTAGGATAAACCAGATGAGTTCAGCGATTGTTTGTGGCCTATCTAAGGTTTTGGTATGTTGTTCCCTGGTGATAGGCTTTGTTTTCTTTCTGTAAAACAAGTAATTGTTGAATGCCACCAAAAACCCTATGCTGAGTAAACTTTGTAGCATTGCCAACACTGGTGGTCATGCCTACAGGAGCCCAAGGTAAAATAACTACCCAACTGTTCACCCATTCTTGTGGATGAGTTTTGCCACCAACAAGGAAAATGTATGACTAAAGATGAAACTGGGACTTAATTTTTAAATGGCAGATTCTCCTTAACCTGCTTATGTACAGGTGGTTTTGTTTTATTCTTTATTCTTTCCACTGTGGAGAAGTACTAATTTGTCTTTTTAGCTTAACAGAAGAGTGGGATAGGCATATGGCTAAAACTGTCATGGGCTGGCCAGAAGAGAAGGAATCAAAAGGTCAGCAATGAAAGGAAATAACGAAAGGCAAAGAAGTTGATAGAAATCCTGCACATAATAATGGGTTTTGTTTACTTCTTCACCAATACCTTGGGGTTTTTTACCATTCTGCTCCTGAGATTATCAAAATGTGAAAAACAATTTCTATACAGTTCAGGAAAGCAAAGGATTCTTTTATCCAGAGGGAAATACTAAATGCTGAGTAGAACTGTGGGTAGATACTTCTGGCTTGTATCCAGGATTACTCAGGTGTGTGATTTGAGGAGTGTAGGTTGCCATATCTCAGTGGGAATATGCCTGCACTTGTAGTGATGGAAAAACAGTCCATGGAGGGTGCTCTGTCTGCCTTGATGTGTCCACAATACTTCCAGGCATTATAAACCCATGAAACAATTGCAGTGAGATTTTTATTATTTTTTAATACCACTTTAGCTGCAATTTCATGGGATAAAAAAATAGCTTACTTAAAAGTTTGTTATTGATTAAATTACATCAGTTGATGTAAGAGAAATGTGATGATACATACCTGACCTGAAATCTGAGTTGATAATACATGGTATTTACTTCTCTTCATTCTCAGCAATAGCCACACCTTACTACAGAGCCCGAATTCTTTTGATCTTAGCCAGGCTGGATTATCACACTGCTGTGAATGATAATTATATAGGGCTTGGGATGCATTTTAGGAACAAATAAACATACTGTGTAGCACATCCAGTACTCTTCAATTCTCTTGAGTAAATATAATACATCTCAGTGCATGAGGGCTGTTAAGCAAATTACTTCTGGCACTTAGCAAGGCAGGGGCTGTCAAACTTTGTGGCAGTTTTAAAGCAGCCCTGACGATTTGGTGGACCTGATGAATCAAACAACACTCAATAAATTGTAAAGTTCAGTGTTCAAAATTTGCATGTATTAATCTAATTTCTCTGTTAATTAATTAATTAAATCTCTTGTTTATTAAATATTTGCTAAAAACATCTCAGCTGTTGCGAGATGTCTAAGAATATTGACTATGTCTTAAACAATAGACCAGAATTAATTACTTGTTTGAGAATATTGTGAAGATGCACCAAGTGGTCTCAAATCCTATTCCAGATTCGGCATTGTCTAAGGGGCTGCCTGTTGTTGGCTTAATGAGAAGTAACCTGGACAAATGGAACTTTTTCCTTTCTGTTTCTTGTTCCCCTCATTCTTTTTTTTCCCCAGGGAAGTGAGAAGATTTGCAGAGATGTCATGGGAAAGTGTAAAGTATATAACTGCAAATGATGTAAGCAGGGAAATAGGATCAGTCTGTATGTAGCTTTAGATCTCCTTCAAAATTATGGAATTGAAAACTGCCCCACTTTGCATATTGTTTTGGGCAGGAACAGTAGAAGGAGCACATGGAGGAAGTGTTATGACGGGTAGCATTTTGCAGCAGTGTTGGAAGAAACATGATTCTTCAATTTCCTCTCCTTTGTTCCAGTGTGCTGCTGAGTAATGTGCAGCATTAATTTATTATGTAGGTAATTTTCTTTTCTCTCCTTTTAAAACAATTGTAACAGAGTGTGCACCAGAAGTTTCTGCTTTCTGTCTAGGGTTGAGATGGAAAATGGCAATGATATACTACAGCTGTCCAGCATGGGGGCAGCAAAATTTACTTCTATTGTGTGTAAATGAGACTTGGGTAATATGGGAACTGTTTTCTACATTGGAAATAGCTCATATTTTCTGGAACCTGCATGCAAGCATTCATTTTTCTAAGCAATGAACCCAGTTGACTTTGTAGTAAATCAGTAGCCTACTCAGTGTTGTATCTAGGTATGACTTTGGCTTTCTGCCTGAGTGGGAGTCCTGGAAGGCTTCACTTTATGTGTGCTCTGAGCATTGTGAGCTCCTGTTGTTTCTCTCATCTTTGTGAGACTGCACAAAGCTTCGTGAAATCATGTTGCCCTCCTCAGCAGTGAGCTTACAGGCTATTAAAAGTCATTTCAAATAAGGAATCAGTCTGCATCAGTCTCCTCAAGTAACATGGTTTTTTCATACCTGTTTAAAGGAAATTGATATTTTTCTTAATTCTATTGAAATTCCAGGTGTTTTTCCTCATGTTAATAAGAACCAGAAATTTTTTCCTTGATACATACTTTTTTTTTACTCTGATTTTCTTGAGAATGGAAGGAGAATATTATCAGACCTAAAGGAAAAATATAATTACTTAAAAAAATGAATAATCAGATGTCCTATTTGGGGTTTTGTTTTCAGGTTTTTCCTTTCCAAATAGATTGCAGTATGAAGACAAGAACTCCAGATGTTAGGAACTTGAGTTCTCAGTACACTGGGGAAATTAGGACAAGTGACCAAGAAACTGATGAAACTAAGGGCTCCTTGTAGCACTGTTATAGATGATGAACTTGTTTGGTCACACATAATGTATTTAGTTGGGAAATAAAATAAGTCTTTCCTAATTTTGAAAGTTCTTTCTGTCTTGAAATTTGGTGAATGTTTTTCCTAACATGATTGGTGAGTATGCAGGCCTCTGTAAAAGATCACTTAAGTTATTTCCCCAAACCTCTCTGCATTTTTTCATCAAAAGACCATATAAGTAAGCCTCTCCCCAGTCAAGAGTGGCTGAAGGGCTGAGGTAGCAGATTAGTGTTCTTATAAATACCTTTGTTTATGCCTGAATTTACGTTCATATGTGCTCCAAAAGGAGATTAAAAAAAATATATTTTTTTTGTTCTTTCCTGTATTGCTAGGGTTATATACCTCTTGTATGGGTTTTCTGCTTGCTAGATGCATCTACAGGATGCTGCTTTCTGCTTCCAGGGCAACTGTGACAATATTTTGTACCTCAGGTAGACAAAGATAAGTGTCCCTTCAGGGAGACAAACTGGTGTTCGTCTAAGTAATTTAAGTAGGGGGATCCCAAGAAAACTACCTAATACCCCTGTTGCTGTATTATTGAATGTAGTAGAGAAACTTTGTGGGGATGGAAGGAGGTGTAGGTTATAGTTTAGAGGAAAAGTGGTGTGGACAGCACTGTAATTATGGGGTTACTTATCAACTCTGATCACATGTCAAATTTCACTGTCTTCTTTAAGGGAATTATTTGGGAAAGGTGGAGTGCCATGAGGGTGAAGAATAAGCTCCTCAGGCCAAAGCACAGTTGGCAGCTGGCCATCTTTTTTAATGTTTTATTTCCTTCATGACTTATTGTTGTGTGCCCTGACCTCTGTTTCAGCTCTTAGGCCTTGGCAACAGAGAGATCAGATTCGGTTAACTGCTATATTGTTTAAAAACCAGTAGGCTGATAAGTACAGAAGTCTTCAATGGAGCTTTCTAACAAGATATTCAACCAAAAACCAACCTGAAACATGATCTTGAACAAAAGTACTTCATTTTTTCACTCCTTGCTGTTACCATAGCATAGAACTATCACTGGATTTCAGATTTATTTTTTGAGGTTAAAAATCTCTGATTAATGCTAAGCACCACTTGTTAATGTCAAGGATTTAGTACATTCTATCTTTATTTGTTGATTGCTGGAAATGAATATGTTCCTTTTTAGGAATGTACCATAAATTACTAACTTACTTGGAATGCAAGTGTAATTCTACATTAACCCTCCCAAAATATATCGACAAATTCTGCTTTGTTACTCCAGCGCAGTTACAGGGTTCTGTTGCCTCACACAGCTGAGTAGCAGCTGCTGGTGATGCCCTGTATTTCTAGCAGCACTTTTGCAAAAGTTAGTCAACAACTAACTGTAAATTAATTAAATCTTGAATGTACTTTCTTTTGCAGTTGAGGCTGCTGTGAAATTCTTTCATTAGTAGCCACTGCCTTTTAATTGGTTCACAATAAATTCAACATCTGAAGTGATGGAAAGTCTGTTGCTAATTTCCCCCACTCATTATGGGCTAAAGTGGTGGGCTGGGTGATCAGACTCAGTGACCTGACTTGCTGAGATATAGGGTTTAGTAGTAGACTTAATTTTTTTTTTTCCAATATCAAGGACAGGACCAAACTAAATTAAGTCTAAATTCTGTGAAGTGATTGCTCCCTGTACTGGGTTTGTGTGGCCAGGTTTTGGTAGCCAGTGGCTATTGGGGTGGCTTCTTTGAGAACCACCAGAAGCTTCTGCCATATCCACCAGAGCCAATGGCAGCTGGCTTCAAAACAGACCCACCACTGGCCAAGGCCGAGCACATCAGTGGCAGTGGAAGCACCTCTGGGATAACTTACTTACAAAGGGGGAAAAGTTACAGCACAACATCAGTCAGGAGAGAGGAATGAGAAGATGTGAGAGAGAGAGCCCTGCAGACACCAGTAAAGGAAAGGGAGAAAGTGTTTCAAAAGTTTGTGGAGATGTTTCCCATGGAAGGGAGCCCACAGTGACGCAGAGAAGGAGTGTGAGGAGTCCTCCCCCTGAGGAGAAAGCAATGAAAGAGACAATGAATTATGAAATTACTGAAACCCCTGTTGTGCTGCTGGAGATCTGGAGGTAGGAAAATCAGAAGTGAGGTTGAGCTCAGGAAAAAGAGGGCTTGGGGGAAGGTGTTTTTTAAGATTTGATTTCATTTTGCTTTATCCTGCTCTGGTTGGTAATTAATTAAGCTAATTTCTCCAAGTCAAGTCTGTTTTGCCCATGACAGTCATTGTTGAGTGAGCTCTTCTCCCTGTCCTTATCTCAATCGATGAGCCTTTCATTGGATTTTCTCTCCCTTGCCCTGTTAAGGACAAGTGGTAGAGTGGCTTTTGTTAGCACCTTTCGCACAGCCAGGGTCAACTCACTGCATTCCTTAAGAGATTGAGCAGTGCCAGGTTTTGCCCCTGCAGGAGGCAGGCATGGGATGCAGCACACTTGCTCCATCTTTTACTCCCTTCTTGGGTATCAGCACCTCCTGTTTTCTTGGTGTGGTGCTGCAGCTTCTTGGTGGTCATCACCAGAGCGTACTCAGCCAGTTCTGGTTGGGGGTGGAATTCAGTAAACTTTCCCAACAATTTACAAAACCCACATGAGTATACAAAATATACCAATCAAAGAGCCAATCTATGCAACCTTGGTAAGGAAAGGTGCACAGTCTAGGTACACTGGCATTCTTTGCTCTTCCCCTTGGAATGCTCTGCAGTATCCCCCTTCTGAGATCACACTAAATGCAGTGACTGTCAAAGTATGTGGTTGAAGAGGATGAAGTTGCAAGAAAATTTTATCTTGGGTTATAGAGAAATATGATCAGACACAGATTGTATCAGGCCACTGGCACAGGCACTTGAGGCCTGGAGAGATTTTATGTGAAAAACAGCACAGTGCTTGCTGTTCCAGTCAAAAGCCATCCTTGCAGTCACGACTGGTTATGTGGTAACTTGGCAGCATCAGTGTGGTCCTGGTTTGCCTTGTGCTGTTAAACTGTTTAAAGGCTGTACAGTTCCTTATTGTTGGTAAGAACTTTTTCCATTATATTATTCTTCTTGACCCTTATTGTTTTCTCATGGTACACCTCCTGTTTTTATAGTTCTTTAGTGGAGAGGTACTGTGTCTTCTAGTCTGTTTTCTTAAAAACCTCCAATTAGAAGAGTAATTTGATGAAATTGAGCCACAGCTGCCAAAACTCCTAAAGGGAGAGAGGGGTGGAAGGAAAGGAGGGGAAAAGATTTTGGGCTGGCAAAATGCAAGCAACATTGCTTGTCCTCTGCCAGCTATTTCCTAACACTTGTCTGTAAATTCATATCTGACTGTACATCTTGCACCCATTTGGTTTAAGCTACATCTGTAAGGAATTTTAAAACTATAATTGAATCTGGTGCTCAGCATATGTGATGTTAATGCTTGGAATGTGAAAATTTCTTCTTGTTGCATTGCTTCTTTCATATGTTTTTTATCAGGCAGTGGCCAAGACATTGAGACCAAAAAGGGAGGGGAGAGGAATTAGAGCATCTCTGTCTTGCCAATGTCTTATGTAAACACACATGTTGAAAAGACAGTTTTCTGTCCTTCCTTTGACACAGAACAGAGTAACCCAGGTATCTGTGATTCAGTGGTTCTCAAACCTTTTATAAAGGAAAAAAAACCAAAACCAAACATAATTAAAAAAACCCAAACCAAACTAATTTTCTGGTAGTCAGATGATTAACATATCTGCCTTCTTTTGACTCAACGGAGGCAGCTAGGAACTGATTTATATGAGAACAGGAGAAAATAAGGAAAAACTAATGAAGCAAAAATTGAGTACTACATGTGTCCTTCTGCATAGGTGAAAGCTATTATTTGCATATATGAAAACATATCCATACCCCAAGAATGATCTCTTTACTTAAAAGGACAACTTTGCTACTGCCTTTCACATAGGAAAGAGGATGAAAATTTAAACCTAACATAGGATGTTAGGCTTTGTTCATACGCACAGATACGTGTTCTGTGATGACAACTTGCAAACACCACTTTAATTTCTGTTTTCTCACAAAATAATGGGGCTTCCTCAGTATTTTTTTATGAAGTATTATCTAGACTGACCCTAAGACTCTTTACTTTCCTTCCTGACTTCAAGACTCACAACAACAACAAAGACATCCCCACCAAACCTACTAAACAAGCTGAAAACAAACAAAAAGTCCCCCCTCTCCCTGAAAAAACCCAATCCAAATAAGCAAAGAACCCACACATAAAGCCCACCCTCAAACCCCTACTTTTATCAGAGGAGCTTTGGCACAAGAACTTGTTAGAAATCTGGTGTTCTTTGAGGAAGGCAATTGCAGAAGCCAGCCAATATTCATGGGTAATTCCTACTCCGATCTTCAGCAAGATAACCAGGAGAGACACTCCGAGCCTCTTGGCTGACAGGTTTCACCCATGGCTTTGGGTGTTTTCCCCATTTTCACTGCCTCTTGTGCCTTTTGTGCAGCTCAAGGAATTGGTTTATACTGTCCTTCCTCTTCTGTGACCTTGCCCTGTGTTTACGTCCTTACAGCAAAATGGGCACTAGGTTGCCTAAGAGCATCACTTTCCCATGGCATTGTGAGGAATACTTTTAGCACTTTAGGACTTGGCAGAGCAATTGTTGTAGTGCCTTTCTGGACATATAATCACTCAGTTTGCCACATTGTCATACTGCAGTGTTCGTGAATATTTTAGATCTGACAGATCCCATAATTGATAAAGCTTCAGTGCTTTGGGCCTTCAGGAAATGCTTTGTGGGTTACTGAAACTTTCCAACTTTCATTACAAAAAGCAAAGGCAACGTAGTTTAACATTTTAAATTCAGTTAGTTGAAATGGAAATCTTACAGGAATCTCCTCTGCCAACAAGGTACATGTTACATTTAACCTCAGGGGAACCAAGGATGCTCGAAGAGTTAATGCAATGCAGTATTGCAAGAAATGCAGTACTGCAAATACTTTTTGTTGCTGATTAAGGATTAGAATAGAAAATGATCATTCAGACTGAGTAACAGGTGATTTGTGATTAAGCCGTTGCTGCCTTTTTGTAGACTAGATGGGAAATCAGTCTCTTTCTGTTTAGGTTGTTCTGCATATTTTCCACAGGACACCTTCTCAACACTGTCTTGATGGAATGAACAGTCTTAAACAAAACAAACAACCACTCCTAAGAAAGAAGGTTCCCCCAACAATATGGTAGAAACCACTTATTCAAAGACATCTGCAAGAAACATGGAGTGAACTGACAAACTTAAACTCTTCTCTTAAAGGAGACTGACAGTATCATATTTAACACCACATGTGTATATAAATGTGGATATATATGCATATAGGACCTTATTAGCCAGCAACTCAGATTAATACTGAGTGCTTGAGCGAAGTGTTGACTAGTGTGTGTAGTTAATCAGATGTAAGCATCTAACGAACCCTGTCAGCAGTTGCTTCCTAGTAAATCATTATCTGTTACAGAAACACGTTGATACTGTTTTCTTTCAATAGTAGAGTTAGATGTATGAAAACTACATTTGTTGAGTAAACTTCAGGTCTATGTTGCTAAACACTACCTCTTTCAAGAGAAGTGGATGATATTAAACTTGTTTTAGTTGCTTCTAATAAAGGCTATAGCAATTGCCATTGGGGGTTTTGGCAAATGCTAATATTTTTCCTAATGCATCAAAGTCTAGACTGAACATGGAGAGACTGAAATGCCTGAGCAAGTAACATCATCTTTTTAATATCCCTCCCTAAATTTAATATGGACAGTCAATGTAGCTTGGCATTAGAAAAGCTTTTTAAAGGAATTACCTTGAAATACTTAACTTTTTAATGGCCGCCTTTAAATGCTTCTAGGTTTACAAGAAAAATATAGTTTCCCATCTTGATTCTGCACCTGTAGTGAAGCAGGAGCTGTGAAATAGTTTCTTGTAGTTCAACCAGCCAAAATTAGCAAAAATCTGCCTTCCACAGAAACAACCGGCTAAATCACAAAACTCCCCAAATACTTGTCATGCCCAAGCCCTTGTATAAATGCTACTATTTTGCTTGTGTCATGTATCTTCCTCGTACTGACTTTTCTGCTTGTAGATCTTTAAGTCTTTGCATATGTATGGCTTAAGCCATATCACATGAGCTGTCTGCTTCCTGCTTCTTCCTTTTTATCAGCAAGGGTTGTGCCAGTGTCAGTCTTCCAAGTTTGTTTTTTTCCTTCCTGGTATTCTGATTAACTACAGCTTTGCGAAGTTTTCTTGAGAGGGATTTTTTTAAATAGCATTTGTTACTGATGTTTTTGTAATGGAAAGTTTATGGTCTAGAATTAATTGTTAGCTGATTTTATTTGGTAGCAGTGATTTTCTGCAACTTCCCAAGCAATTTTGGGAGACCCCCAAAAACTTGATTGTGCTCTATTTATTAACTCCTTCTCTGCATGTATGGCTGCAGCATTCTTTTTCAATTTCTTTATTACAAAATCATAAAGTGTTTTTTTTTATGAAATTAGTTTGTTTGGGGTTTTTTTTTTGGTTTTTTTTTTTTTTGGTAATAATATTGTACTTAAGACGACTGCTTTATGCAATACTCTCTAGTAATGATTTTTAGTCATCACTCCTAAGGACAAGTGAGAAAAGTAGCAGGAGCCAGACTCAGAGTTTGAACTCTGAACTGTTTTTCAGCATTTGGTTTTGGGATTTGATCCCAGTGAAAATTCATGTTGTCCTGCTTCCAAGGCTGCCTTTCAAAAACACCTTGTGCTGGCTTGCTTCTATTCCCACTGACATGACTGAGAGTAGCCTTAAGCCTTCTCTGAATCCTGATTGGTATGAAGAAATAAATTATGAGTGAGACTTGTAGGACAGGAGTCTTAAGCTTGCTGTTAGTCATTTTTACACCATGTACACACACCAAATTATCTCTAGGATGATCTTACCTACATGCCCACTCTTTGTTTAACTGTGAAAAAATGAAGAAATAGCAAAATATGTGCAAGTAATCAGCAAACTTACAACAGATTCTTGCAGTGGCAGATCCTACAAATATACGCTAAACCAGAGTTATAATAGTGAAAAACACAAAGTTTAAAACATCCTAGAAGGGCTTTTTGAAGGGCAGTTTGTAATCTGTCAGTTGTTGAAATCTATTCTTTGTCCTCAAAACATTTTTGCAGGTGCTGGAAAACACATTGAGCTTATCTGATGAGTGACAGTTGTTATTTAAAAAAGTCACGTGTTAGAAAGGCAGGCGCCACTAAACAAGAAGATCTGACAGTTCCATCTGCAATGTTTTTGCTGGCAGAGTAAATGAGATACTGTTCCAAAGTCTGTACAAAGCATGCTGCAAACCTCTAACACTGGAAAGAACTTAAGAGTTTAATGTGTTCTGGCTTCACGTTACATAAACAGGGGTCCCTATGGTCCTATATTGATTGGGCTTGTGTTCCACCACTGTTTTTGTGGGTATATGCTAGCCCATAAAATCACATTTTTGTTTTTGCCTGCCAACTCCCTTCTATTGCTTTGTCTATTAGGCTACAGCGGTAAATGCTACAGCTGGTGTACTCAGGGATTCAATGCAGAACAGTCAAACCACTAAGTTTTAGGCTGATAAGCCTGAGAGAAACCCTTGCAATTTGATAGTACAATTAAAAGTGTGCCATGAATTGTCAGAACTGCTTTATGCTGTTTGGAAGATGACAGTGCATCCCCTGGTATCAGTACAGGCTAACATCACAAGCACTACAAATACTTTGCAGCACATCTAGCAGTCTCAGACTCAGAAAATTACTTTACCAGGGGTAGTCAGATGGGGAGAAGACCCCGAAGTGAAAGATCATGCTTAGTGTACTCCATTTTTTTTCAACTGTTCCTTCTCTAACCCTACACCTTGTGGGTTTTGGTAAATCTTTCTGTCATCCTTGTATGTGAGTGTGGAACATGAAGTTTTGGTAAAATTGGGAAGCCTTTCTAGGCTAACATTTGACTTAGGCAGGAAGATAGAAGGAACCTAAACTTTCTCTTTAGCAGGCAGCAGTTAAACTGACTTAATAGTCCTTGTACAAAGGACACTGCAGCTTCCACCACCAGCTCCAACAGTTATGTGTTGTGTTTAGACTTCATTAAAATATTGACATAAAATAAAGATGTCTGATACCTGTGTGGTGGGTGAAGGACTCTGCAAACTGACATCCTTAGACTCAGGATTCAGTTCATGCAGGCACCTCCTGCTTCCTGTCCCATCCACCTCTACATCCATGTGTACATCTTCTCTGATGGGAACAAACTTTTTAGAAGGGCCTGTTGTGTTAGGACAAGGGCTAATGGTTTCAAACTGAAAGTGGGTAGATTTAGACTAGATAGAAGAAAGAAGTTTACTGTGAGGGTGCTGAAACACTGTCATAGATTTCCCAAGGAGGTGGTGGATTTCCCATTCCTGGAAGCATTAAAGGTCAGATTGCATGGGGCTCTGAGGAATAACTGGATGTTAAATTTTAAAACCAAAGTATTTTACAATTTCCATATCATCCCGATATATCACTATATTATCACAATATCTATTATTCTAACTCATTAAAATGTATTGTGCAATATTCTAGAATAACTTGAAGTGCATTATATTAGTATTTTTTCTTCAACAATATTTTTGTTTGTTGTTTATTAGTTTTGCCAGGTGGGTCAAAGTCTATTTTTGGTTGAGTAAATGCATAGCAGAACACCTTATATAATTTTTTTTTATAATCTGAAGAAAATTAAGGAGCTCCTCCTGACTATGGAATGAGGGGTTTTTAACTCAAAAAATTCTGCCATGGAAAGAAATGAGTTGTAAAGGAAATACTAGAATACTAGCTGATTCCTTTTTTTTTATTTTTCCCCCAAGAATGATGGAAGAGGTACATCCACCACCTCAGCTCCCCCAGGAATGATGAATACAGTGTGGAGTTCAAAGAACAGTGAGACTGAGGTTGGGTGACAGCTGTACTAGGTTTAGGATGAATCTTCTCTTCCTCAGCATTTGATTTAAAGACTACTTTGGATCCCAAGGACCTGAGCCATCAAGTTTGAGCAGTGTGAGTTGAAGCAAGCCACTTCTTTTCATAGTATGTTTGGGGTTCTCATTGGCCATCTAACCTTTATGACTTTGCTGAATTGAATATGCAGGGTTTAGCATGATTGGTAGCCATGTGCAAAACAGACCATGACTAAATCATGGAATTATTTCTAAGTAACAGATGCACTTTTCAGATAGGCTTGTAATTGTGGTGAAGAGTTTTGCCACTAAGCGTGGCGAGGTTACTCTTGAAAAGTGAAGGAGTGGGGTTCCTAGCAGCACTTTGCAGTCCTGCTCCTACATTTGCTCAATTAGTTGCAGAATTGCAGAGATAGTGAAAAGTCGTCAAAGGGTGGACGTCATCTGGTTCTCCCTGTACTGTTTTCCAAGTGGAACAATTTGCTCTTATGAATGAACACAATGAAAATTTCCTTCTTGCTTGTGTGTCTCTGACATACTGATACATGAAACACAAGCATAGCACATAACCATTATATCTGCTGATGTGGTGGGGTGAGACAGTGAACTGAAATTCTTCGATGCTGCAGACAAAAGGCACAGCTGTAAACCAGTTGAAAATCTGCATAGCCACTACTGCTGTGCACCCAGAAGGCTCTACTCGTAATGCTATTAGGTAAAAAGACTTCCAGAAAAGTGTCTCCATTTCTGGAATAATACTTCTGCCCTGGCTTGTAGAGTAGTTTTGTTATACAGGTGTCCTCTGTGTTTGTTGGACCTACCTCAGAGATGCCAAGCAGGGCAGCATCTGGGTTTTGGAGCCTCAGGAATAAATTGCTTTGTGTCTCAGATTCTCCTTCATGTTCAGGGACTTAAAATTGTGATTATTATGGCAAATAAATGTTCCAGGTCTAGGTCACTGTTCTCATTTCTCTTAAGAATATTTATGGTCAGAATAATTAATCATTTAAGCGGTCAAAACTGACAGTAGTTATTTGATGTAGGAAATCGCACAAGGAAAGAAAACTTGGCAAGAGGTTGTGGGAATACTGAAGTGGCCTTCTGCATTGTTGGAAGTGACAATTTTGTTCATTGTTTCCCTTGGATCTTCTCATTAGTCAGCTGGATAGCTTTGTGCCTGCCATGTTTCGCAAAGGTTGGGACACGGGGCCGCGCAATGATCACACAATTGTGCACGCAGCTTCAGCTCCTGTAGGCTTGCCATAGAACAAAAAGGCCATTGTTTCCAGCATAATACTAAAGCAGGAAAAAAATCACAAAGGTCTTTCCTCTAGATAGAAGGCTGACTTAGCAGCAGGCAGAAGAGAGCTAGCAAGGAGTTTATCTGCTGGAAATGGCTTCTACAGTTTGCATTTTTGTTTCATCTTGTTTTACTGATGGCTGGAGAAGATACTTAATGCTAGAACTGCAAAATCAGTTGGGGTAGATATCTGACTGGAAGCTGATGGTGTGAGTAATCTAGCACTGGAAACTGTTCTCTTTTTTTCAGACTGTGTTACAGTTCAGTTTTTATAACCATTAAATCCTAGTGGAGGAGCAACAGCCCTTGTGTGTGTACATTCTTCGGGCAGACTGAGCCGTTTAGTCACTTGTTAGAAAATACTTAATGACTTGCTAAAGTAGACTAAATAGTACACATTAGTCCTTTCTGGGAGGCAGGTTCTGCTTAAGTAAATTAAGTTATGAAGCCTTTTCATGTAAAATCCACTCTTGAAAGGTATTGATGGAACAAAATACCTCAAGTGTCAAATCTAATTTTATTGGGTCGCCACAACTCAGAAGAGGAGTGGCCAGACACCTTTTTTTATTTTTATCATTCCACTTCATATCAGACTTACCATCCCCTCCCTTACCCATCTCTGTTCAATGGAGCTCTGTAGCAGGCTTGAGCAGTGCTACATGTGGAGAGATGTAATTTGTGTTATGGTGACTTCTAGGATCACCTCCAGGAAGTGGGATTATAACTTCACTATTGATCTACTTGTTGGAGGAAGCATTTACAGAAATTATCTTCCTACATCTGACCTCCTACCATGGCCAGTTTGGATTCTTACTGGGCCTTATTCTGCTGTCAGTAGTATTGTATGGTGTTGAGCCAGAATTTGTAGTAGCAAAATGTAAACCTGTATTACTCTTAATATACATATTGATAGATACATGCAGACACATATATAACGTATGATATAAATGATGAAATAATTGTTCTGTAGTTTCTTGTGCAAACACTTGTATTATTTGCATATAGACACTTGCCCTTGTAGGATGAGATCACTTGTGGTTTTAATCAACTGCCCAACAGGTAATATGTTCTAAAGCAGAGCCTGTATTTAAAAGCTCTTAGGAGTCTGCCTTCTGGCACAAACTAAGTTTCATTGAATGGTTTGCCCTAGCTTGGTAAGAGGTGTCTTGTTCCTGGAGATGTACTACATTGAAAGCATAAGAAAAATATTATTTCATGGGGAATAATAATAACTTTATGGGCAGTCTGCAGTCATCAGTTACTTCTTAGTGAAACTGGACTTTACCACTTATACCGTGAGAAAAATGAGGAATATTTAATTACCAGATAGAAAATATTGCTTTAGTAAATTTAGGAAATAAGGGTGACTTTTTTTCTTGTAAATGTTATTAAACATACTGAATATTGCAAATGGTCTTCCATTGCCAAGTAAGCTAGAAACATGTTGGTTGTTTTCCCTTGTTCATTTCTCTAACAGTAAAGATAGGAAATGTTCATTTTGATGGTGGGTAAATGAGAATTATATCCACAAGATCCAGAAATGGGCATAGTAGACATAATAGAGTCAATGTTATAATGACATAATAATGGAGACATTTGAATTTCCAGAGGAAAACCTGCCAAATGGATGTGCCTCATTACACACAATGATGGTGGTGATAATACCTCATCAATGAAGTATTCAAAGAAGAACTTTGAGAGCATCAATAACTTAGCTCGTTGTATGTAAAAAAGTTTTACCAACACACTTTGTTCTAGTGTCACAAACAGTTCCTGCCATTGCAGAGGGAGAGAAAGTCTCTGGAAATTGAAACAGTAACTAGAGAATAATTTTTGGCAGCGCTATGTTTTATAGGAGCTGCAGCTGATCAGTGCTATGCCTTGAAATAGAGTTGCATAGTCTAACATGCCTACTGCATTAAAAAATTTAGCTTTTTAAAATATGAAATCTTTCAGAACATTTTTTCCAATGTTCCAATTCCCCTGACTTCAATTTTCTTATTCCCCCAATATCAATTTAGGTAAGCTCTTCCTAGGTTTCGGAGAAGTGGGCATGGGCTCCCTAATCTTTACGTGCTGCCTTACATGAATATTCCTGGCAAATGCAATGAAGCTGGGAGTCTTTTTAGGTAATTGATGGCAGGCTACAGAAGGAAAAAAAAGACAGGGAGAAAATTTAGGCTGAAATTTATATTTGAGCACTGTAAACCTGTAAACAGAAGAGCTGGACCCCTTCTAGGAAGTAGTCTGAAAACCCAAAAGGAAAAGAAATATATATATATATATATAAGGGTGTTTTTTTTTTCTGCAAAAGGAATTTAAGGTAGAGATTGAAGTGAGAAAAGGAAAGGTCTTACGAAACAACACATGTATCAGAAGGAAGAGCAGGAACCAGGATGGCTTCTCATCTTGCTGAGATGTAGTTTGCAGCCCAGCTGGCAAGCAGCAAGCACTGTATAGGCAAATGGTGGGGGCTTTGGCTGGCTTATGCCCAGACTGCCAGAGAGTCCTCGTCAGTCCCTCTTGGGTTGTGGTAAGCCAAGTGATGATGGATCTACCTGTTGGTGCTGTTTTCTGGAAGTAGAAGTCATGAGGTGTTGATTAATTTCCCTAAAAAAGCAGGAGGCCAGATTGTCTGATATCCTCATATATCAGTTGTTGCTTTGCTGGACTGCTGGAGATGCAGATAAATAGAAAGTTCTGATGTCAGTTCCACCTTAGCTTAATATTGGCTGGTCCATACCATCAACCCTGCTGACTGTTCAAGAGAGGCAGAGTCATCTTGTGGTTAGCATTCAGTTTCCCTGTAGACTGAGGGAGAAAACAGAACAGTCCTTCCCTTGGCTGGCTCTGTTACTGTCTGGGGAGACTGGGTTAACCCTTCAGCAATGCTGAATTCCTGTTTGAAACAGGAATGTGAATTTAGGTGACTTAATTTGACATTATCCTGGTTTCAGCTGGGGTAGACTTCATTTTTTCTTAGTGGCTAGTACAGTGTTGTGTTTTGGATTTAGAATGAGAAAAAATGCTGATAACACTGATCTTATCAGTATCAGTGATATCAATGTTATCAATAATATCACTGATGTTCACTGAGCAGTGCTTACTCTAAGTCAAGGACTTCTCAGTGTCTCAGGCTCTGCCTGTGAGTAGGTGTGCAAAAAACTGTGAGAGAGCATGGCCAGGACAGCTGACCCAAACTGGCTGAAGAAATATTCCATACCACAGAACATTAGACTGAGTCTCAGACCGAGTCCGATAGGACCGTCATAGGCACATGTGAATTCAACGCCAGCACAGACAAGCATTGTAATTTTCACAAGAGATCCAGATGTCTGGAAGAGATGCACAGAGGCAGGAGAGAATGGTCCTCACTCCAAAAACCCCAACTTCATCAAAGAGCAGTGAACCAACTGTCAAATATCACTATTTGTTTCCAAGTTTTCAAAGTTGTTTTTTTCTTTTAATTTTCACTTTTTGATCCTTTACTTCTCCAGACAGGTAAATTTCATTTCAAGGATAGCAAAGTTTGATGACTCATCAGAGGTTATCTTACCTGCTGAAACTCACATATGACAGGCAGTTGCAGCCTTGTTAGGGTAAGATAAAAGTTGTAAAACAAGCAAACACTTTCTACGCTTTCTAGTAATTCTGAAAGAATATCTCCTACAGTTGAGTTTCTTGGGAGGGGCTTTGTTACTGATTTTGTTTTGATTCAGTTTTTGATAACTAACTAATCTGAGCAGTAGTTGGAAAGAATAGTTGCTTGGATCATTTTACACTGCTTTATGGCAAAGATTTTGCTCCCAGCTGTCTTAGAAATGACAAGGGCATGATGCTGATATTTTGTCCTGCCAAGTTCATTTAGTTTGGATGTGGACTTATGAACCTTGTCTGTAGGCTGAGCTGGCCTTAAGTTTTCTTTGTTAGTGGCTTTCAGAAGACCATTAACATTTCGTGATTGAATGGACTGCACATAGATGCTCATCTTCCACCCCCTCTTCTGACAATATCATGCTCCTAATCAGCAATTTAACAAGGTTATAGTGTGGTTTAGCTGACTGCAGAAGGCACCTGTTTTTCTGCTTTGTGTCTATTAATGAAAAAGTTCATCTGCTTTCACTTGAACTGTGATATAGTCATGGATAGGTAAGGGGTGGTATTTTGTTCTTCTTAAGCTAGCAGTAGCTCCAGGCATTTTTATTTTCTCAATTTTTAATATTTTCAAGTGATCCTATAAAGCTCGACCATGTGGAAACAAAGAGATCATACTTAATCTAAGAGTTTGTGGCTTGTAAAATGATAACCAAAGCAAGCCAATGAAGTTGATGAGCTTCTAGGTTTGAAGTTTCTTTTTTAGCACACTTTGAGTGTTACTGTGGAACTCTTTACTCCAGTTTTGGGTTGGCTAGTATTATGTTGCACTAAACCATAGCGTTTTCTTTCTACTTTTGACAGAGTAACTGTTTTGACAAGTGATTGTTGATTAAAGGTACTGTAGTGACATAGTAATGACTGAAGCCCTGTGGGTTTTCTCTGTGCCTATAACAGACGTATTTATCAGATATTTATGGGAGTAATTTCCAATATCAGGCAATTGTTCTGCAATGCAAAAGTGAAGCAAGTGTTTGAACAAAACCCTGCTGTCATTTGGCAGCGCTATTGTGAGCAAAACCTGTAGCTATGTAAAAGACCACTAATGTTTGGTATGTTGCTGGCAAACTGCTCATTTTGTTTTTGATGGCAGATCCCCAAGTGTCTGTGCACTGCAGCACAAGGCAGCAGATGTAGCAAGAATTCACATACACACACTTCTGCCTTAAAGCACTTTCTCTCTTTTCATAGAGGGACAGTTTAGGATAGGAGCTCCTTGGTTTTATGCTTCTTTTCATCCTATCATATTCCCTTCTGAGCCCTATTTATAGTTCCCTATTCTATTCAGATGACAAACACTGAGATATCTGCATTGATTAATCTTAATCAAGTACTCTTGTTTTTATTTGGGGGCCAAGTTTGTTATTTCTTAATGTTTTCCCAGCATCTCTGCTTTCTTGGAAAGTTTTAAGAGCATTTAGTGACCTGTGATAAGAGTGGTTCTGTAAAATGCTGACTGAAATGTTATATTCCTTCTTCTTTATTTAATTTCTTTGGTTTGTTAGAATTTTGAAGGTCATGGAACAGCACTGAAAGTTTACAAGTATAAGAACTGAAATCCTATATTTATCTTTGTCCTGAGTCTCTTCCAACTCAGGATACTCTGTGAAAGAAGAAACAGTTCTGTGAAATCAGAAAATTAAATGTGATGGGGAAAATAAAAAGAATAATAATAAAAAATCTTTTTGAGTTTCTAGCTTTATTTCATAAGCTATAAACTCCAAAGACCCAAATTCTGCTAAGGTTACTTAAATGTGGTTGTACTGGGTGTTTTTATCTCTCCTTGTGCTGGAAAGGAGCTGCTGTCAGGGGACTGAATACAAACTTCAGTCTGGTATCCAATCCTAACCTGAAACTTGGCCTAGGAACAAGAGATCCCCATTTCTCCAAAATGATTTAACAGGGTTTTTCTCACTCCGGCTCCGGTTTCCACCTTAACCATGCAAACTTGTGATTTTCACATCTTTGTGACCCTTAAGTCAAAATAAGGCATTTCTGGCTGCTTCTTTTGTGTTGTAATGCAGGTCAGAAAGCAACAAAATTTGGGAGTGGCAAGCCTGTGAAGGTAAATGCTGCCAAGTTCCTCACAGCCTTGGTTTGAGCTGCATATGTACGCTGGTGATTGAGATAAGTACAAGCTGTCCTGGGATGCTTGCAGGAGAGGAGGGAGTTGCTGCTTGGAGCATGTAACACTCTAATGGCAGGATTCTTTTTTCATGACTTTTTGCATTGAAAGTTATGCTCTAGAAGAGAAAGGAAAACAAACATAATCATAAATCTGTGTTATAAGAAAGGAACAAAGCAATCTGATTTTCAATAACCATATGTTGAAGATCATGGAAAGCAATTGCATGTAAAATCCTTCATTAGGCACTGCTCTGAAGTTGTATTTAATCCATTTTCTTGACAGTTCATGGAAACTTAGAATGCATCTTTTAATGGCACTGATTTAACTGTGTAGCTTCACTCAAGCTAGGACTTTCTCTTTGTTTTGATCCATAAAGTTAAGTCACTGTAATCCAGCTAAGTAATGTAAATTGCTTATTTCTCATCTGTGGCATACCCAAATGGTGTTCATCTTTTCAATCTAGAGTATCACGATATATTGTGTAAAGCAGCATTCCTCTCCAAATTCTTTGCCAGTCTTCTACCATTCATGACCTTATTCCTTTTCATAATCATATAGCTTCATTTTCACATTCCCAGTTATTCTTCCCCCTCTCCCTTCATTGTATAAGTAAGAGGCTAAAATAAGAGGATAAATTCTCTGAGCCAGAGTCTGTGTTAATCTGCTGCACTAAGAGGTGCCAGAAAGTAACATAAATACCTCAAGGGTAGGTATGGATGGATGACTTATGGGAAAAAGGGGACTTCAATAAAGGAATGTGTTTAATTGCTTGCTTGGATTTTAGTGGGATCAGAATAAGTTGAGAGCTCTTCTGAAAAAAATATGTGATCTTAATAAGATATATCTTGACTTCTGTAGGTAGCTAGTATTTTTTTGTTTCTTTGTTTGGAAGGCTGAAACTACTGGAAATAATTATTTGTGACTTTAGAAAGAGCTGGTCCTCTGAAAAGATGTGAAAGTTGCTTGGCTGAACTTACAGCACATGAAGGACTACTGCCAGCTCACTGGCAAATGAGCAGGTCTTCCAACAGCCAAGATCTATTACTTTAACTTGAGTAGCAGAAACTGGTGCTCAAATAGATTAGCAATGCTTTACATAGCCTTATCTTTCATCAGTCCAGGAGAGACTCGTTGCCATATTAACAAATTCTTTTAGGACACTGTTTTGTTATTTAACACAAGCTTGGCAGAGCATCAGACAAAACAGTTCTTCTGTTCTCCCTAAGCTATTGTTCTTTCCTTCTAATCTTTTGTAAAGTCTGTTACAAGATCCTGCTTCTCTTCTGCAACTTCTGTCAATAGTTTCTAAGAAAAATCATCAACATCCCAAAATAAAAGCAAGACACCCTGAGCCCTAGCGTGCCATGTATCTTAATTTTGTGGGCATGGTGTGCTGTTCCCATGCTGCATTCCCTGAGATGCAGTCACCTCTGAATATGCCTGGAGTGTAGTCATCTGCTTTATTGGATGACAGCACTTAGATAGCACATAGGAGCGTGTTTTGTGTGGCTATAATTTGCAACCATGTGCAGATTTGTGTAGAAAAGCCACATGTAGTTTCTCACTGCAGCATCCTTCTGCTGGTGGTGCTGGATCTGCCCTTTCCATTCCCACATCCTCACAAGGCCTTTTCCCCACTTCAGGTCTAGAGACATCTTGCCATTCAGAACTACTGCAGCTCCTTCTCTAACGTGAATGAATAGAAAAGAATGTGATATGACCCTCAGAGCCAAGAAAACAATAATTAACACCACCAAGCTGTTTTCAGATGAGGAATAACTTCTCTTTATGGAAAGAGCATTCCTCAATAACCTCATTAAATAAAACCTTTAAAAGGTTTGAGCCTGTGAGATGCCTGATGCTATGCATTGCTGTGGAAGTCATGGGGAGTCATGGCAGGTGTTGCCTGCTTGCAGGAGACAAGAAGGATCTGAGGAGATGAGGGAATTAGACACCAGTGTATTTATTAAGTCAAGTAACAATGTTCGTGTGACTGCATGCTAAATGTGTATTTTAAGCGAAGCAGAAAATTTATTCTCTTCAATTAGAAATCTGGTACACAAGGGAGGGAAGTTCTTCCATTGAGTGGTTCTTCCAATATATGCTGTTAGTGTAACTTATTATAGAAGTCTGCTAGTTAAATCTCCCAGATAATGAAAGGGACAGTTGAGGCCATAGAAGCAGTTGGTGACATATTACAGATCCTGTATTTTCCTATGAGTGCAGAAATACGGTCATATCTCCTTCAGAGCTGTACAAAGAGCTTGCAAACTTCTGTTAGCTAAATGTGCAGTAAATAGGTTTATCAACTTAGTGTATTTTAAGTGTTGCCTACCAGCAGGTAGGGTAAAAAAAAGGAACAAATAAAAAGTGTTTGTGGTGAAAGATAGGAACTTAATGTAGTGTCAGGTGAGTATAAGAACACTTGCCTCTAAGATAGTCACACGTGAGAAGAGAAAGTAGGACTATGTCTAAAACTGATCCTTAATGCTTGCCTCTTTCCCCCAGAATTTTGGGCACTGCTGGTGTGAAGCATGTATTGCTCTGCCTTCCCTCTGGCTTCACAAAGCCTGTAATGCATCTGAAGGTCTCCAGTTTGCTTGAGTTCTCTGGGAAGTTTGGGGTGGTGTTTATGCTTGGCCCAAGTCTTCCTATACTGCTTCAGAGGTGTGGGGCTTTTTTATTTTTAACTTTAAATTAATTTTTTTTCTAAGTTCTGTTTTTCTGTCAATTGCTATTTTCATGGAAGTCAAGTGGTTGCCACAGTCCATCTCTTTATAGCAGGCAGTGTGCTGCTTGCACATAGTGTTTCCATTGCCCTCACCACCCCTGCCATGGCACAGACTGACAGAGGTAATGAATTCAAAGTCTTTTGTGTAATCCAGTCTCATGCTGCTTGAGTCCGTGTGCTTTTAAAATGTTGTATATTCTGTTTTCATCTCCTCCTGTTTCTGCAGTGATTTTTTTAAACTGCATGCAAACATGTATGTTTGTTTAAAATAAATACTCCACACACATACACTGTATGTTAATTGCCTATGCTATGAAATTTCATCAATAAGACTTGTTGTCAGTGATATACTGTGGAACTGGAGATGAGAGAGAGCAGATGGTTCACACTGAAATGACATTTGCCTTCTGGATGGGCTTAACAATACAAGATTTGGATGCAAAGTTATGGTACTTGATCTTAGGGCTTAACTCAAAGCATGGATGAAGATAAAGTCGAGCATCTTGATTCCAGAGAGAGTGTCTGGAGAGACATGTCAGCAAGCTGGACCAGGTTACAGTTTTTCCATTCTCTTTAATTATTTGAAGTTTCATGAGGGATGATAGTGCACTTAAATAGCCTAGTATTTTCAGATATGGATGTCAGAGGCACTCTTGTGTCTGTTGAAACTGAGCATCGTTTTGATCAGAGTTTTTTCCTTTGAAAAATGCTGACTTGCTGGAATCAAAAGTTTTAATAGGTATGCATGTGTCTGGGGAAGCAGAGGTACAGCAGAGCATCTGTTTTTGAAATGGCCAGAAATTCAGTTACTGGGGTTTGTTTGAGACATGGGAGGCATGAACCCAAATCCAGTCTCTCCTTGAGTAAGGCCAGTCTTGGTTTTCAGGAAAACTTTTTTGAAGAGATGTGTTTTTCTCCCAGTGTGAAGAAGAAGAATATTCTTCTGATTAAACAAGTTTTCTGTGACTACTCTGTATCCAGAACAGAAGGAGCAGCTTGCAGGAAAGACACGTCTAAGTGCCTCAGCGGCGTCATGCTGTGTTTGACATTCAGGGGGTTTGCAGTGGGGCTGCTGACATGCAGACAGGGTGGAGCTGAGGCATCGTGCTCTGTGGGGCCCAGGAGGTGCAGCACTGCACAGTAAAGCTGACCCTCGAGCTGTTTCAGTGCCACCATGGGCTTTGGTAATGGCCCACATCCATTTTGCAGATCAAAACAATGGTTGCTGACTGCCAAAAGGTGACAAACTCTCCAGGGACAGCTATCTTCCTTAAAGCTTCCTTCTGCCGTTTCATTGCCCTCAGAACCACAAAGACAAACACATTTCATGTGCTCCTGCTGCTGGAGGCACAGGCCTCTTAAATAAGGCCTGCAAAGAAGTTGTTCTTTGCACTTTGAAGCAGTGTTTGCTAATAGTACAAATTCTGAAACTAATGTTGTTTGTACATGGTAGAAGTGCATTTCTGTAGAAACATCCACTACAAATAATAATCAAAGTTAATAGCTTTTGATCCCATCAAGAGGCTCTCAAGCAGGATAAGTATATGAGGGGTTAGATTAGAAAAATTAATTTAATGCTGAAGTGGAATGGCTTTGCATTCTAACCAGGAAATTCATAAGCTCTCTCTACTCCCTGCAGGCACAGTCTGTCAATTTTTGAAGATTAAAAATTCGAGCATTATTAAATCAGTTTTTTCTCAGGAAGAACTCTCATACTTGACATCACTTACAGGTCTCCCAAGCAATGTTCCATGGCAAATGGAACTGAGAGCAGCATTCTGCTTGTGGAGAAAAAGCAAGCGTCAGTTGGGAATCTGGTCAGTCAGGATCCCTGTCTTACATACTGCAATGATTTTGAGGGATGACTGTGAAGCCGTTGTCTGGTTTAACCCCAGACAGGAGCTAGGTACCACACAGCTCCTCACAATGGCCCCCATCCTCCATGGTGGACTGGGGAAGAGAATTAGAGAAAAAAACCTATGGGTTAAGAACAGTTTAATAATTGAAAGAAAAAAAAAGGTAATCCAAAGAAAGACAAGTGATACAGAATACCATTGCTCACCACCCACTGACAGATTCCCATCCCACAGCAGGCCAGATTCCCTCATTTTATACACTGGACACGATGTTCTGTGGTGTGGAATATCCCTTTGACCAGTTCAGATCAGCTACCCTGACCATGCTCTCTCCTGGCTTCTTGTGCACCTGCTTTCTGGCAGAGCCTGAGACACTGAGAAGTCTTTGACTTAGGGTAAGGAGTACTCAGCAACAACTGCAACATCAGTGTGTTATCAGCATTATTCTCATCCTTAATCCAAAACACGTCATTTTATCAGCTACCTGGAAGAAAATGGACTCTATCCCAGCTGAAGCTAGGACAAGCTGTCCATCTCTCTGTGGTAAGCTTGGCAGACTGTCCTAAAGCTTGCACTTCTGACCAAGCAGCTCCAAGCAGCTCCTAATGTAAATATTTCCCTGAACTGTGGCATCACTTGAGAGTATGAGGTGCTTCTTGGTACAGCAACATGAAGTCCTGAACTTGTGCCACACGGGTTTGTACTTCAAGGAAACAAGCCTCTGAAGATAAACGCTTGCAAGCATTTTCATAAAGAAGATTTTTAATTAACTTTGTTTAATTTTTTTTTCACACTATAAAATGGATTTCAGAAGTGAGATTATTGGTTACAATATGAATCAGCAGGTTAACAGCTGCACAAATTTCAACTAGCAGCCAACTACCACTGGTATCCCTCAGGCACTGATACTGGGCCAGCACTATTTAAAATCCAAATTAATAACGCAGGTGAATGGTATGGAGTGTGTTCTCAGCAAGTTTATGGATAATACCAAACTAAGTGGAATGACTGATCTACTTGATGGCAAGGAGAATATCAACTGGCTGGAAAAAATGGCCTGAGGCTGGGCTGTATTAGTAAAATTCAGGGAAGTAGTCCTTTCTCTTTGGCACATGTGAAACCAAACCCGCTCTACTGTGCTTAGTTTGAGCACCCCACAGCATGAAAGATATTGGCCTAATGAAGTCAGTCAAGTGAAACATCATTAAAGACGGTGGAGGACTCAAGCACTTACCTGTAACCAAGGGCTGAGAGGACAGGGCTTGTTTTGCTTGTAGAACAGTCATGCGGAGATTGTATTGCTGCCTACAGCTACTTTAGTGGAAGAGTAAAGATGAGAGAGATGGACGCTTCAGGCCATACTGAGTAAGGCGGGTTGACCTCAGTTTGTGCCTTTGAACCGGCTGTTTGATGAGCATGCTGGGCCCTGCTGCTGTTTCCTCAGTAGCAGAAGTTAAGTCCTACTGCCCAACTTTCCATCACAATTTCCAGCACTTGTGTAGTACTGACTACCCCAGAAGTACTTTGAGTTCTACCAAAAGGTGCGTTCAGTGACACAGTCATAAAAGTAGCTGCATTTTAACATCATCTGATATTTTCACACAATTCAAATGGGAGTTTGCAGATTCAGTTGATGGTCTAGATAATTCCTAGTAAGCTTCCAACTCTTTGAAGTTAAGTGAAAAAAAGTTTTGCACTTGTGTATTTGTGGTATGAAAGGATAGCGCTAATGTAAAATCTTGATTGGAAACAGAAGAAGTGCTCTGAAATAAAAAATTCAGAAAACACTGAAATAAATTGTAGTTGATCAGTCCTTATTCAGGTTAGGTTAGATTTAATGGATAGAGGAAAATAATTGGGCTATTTGCATACAGCTTGCATTCTTGTAGCTTAGCTTGCTGAAGCCAGCAGATTTGCTGGGATGCCAAGTCATACCATTTGTTAATGAAGGGGGAATAGAAGGTCTTATCCAGCAATACACTGAGGGTACAGTGACCATTCAAGAAAAATCTGAGATCCTTCATTGCTTCACAGAAGGGATTTTGGCATCTCATGGCTTGTGCTGTTCAATAAGCTCAGTGGCCATGAAATTGCAGCTTTGAATCTCTGGGAGCAATAGTATGACCCAAGTACTTGCATATCAGGCTGTATAAAATTACAGAGAGAAAGTTTCTGGCTAAAATTTAATCCAAAAACTAGCTTGTCTCTGCTGTCATTCAGATCAGTAAATTTCTTTGTGAAATACTTATTTAGTTCCTGTCACCAATAGCTTATGTGCTTTGATTCTGATTCAGTTATTTATTGCAGTAACTCTCTGAGCGGGTGGCAGGGCACAGGGAGGAGCTTGTGAGATTTTTGGTTGGAGGGGTTGTGTTTGTTTGGTTTGGGGTTAGGAGTGAGCTGGGGGTTTTGTAGCTTTTAATAAGGAGACTGGGGGCAAGAAACAACATATAAATACAAATATTTGGAGGACCTTTAAGCAGGACATCTATTTATCCACCCATTGGAAAACTGCAGAAACTGGTAGAGAAGAATTGAATGTTAAAGGAGCAGCTGGAGTAGGGCTGGAAACAGTATTAGCAATAGACTGATCATTCGGTTCCCAAGAAAAAATCTTGCTATCTGAGGCTCTCCAAACAACACACAACTCCCAGCTTCTTTTTCAGTCACAGTGATAGCCCTGGAGTGTTATTAACCCTGCCAAGTAAATTGATTACATGTACTCAGTTAAGCAGTGGTTGCTATGAGTAGGAATGAAACTAGGACAGGAGACTTGTAGGCAGGTCTGGAGTTCCTCTTCCAGATGAGGAAGAGGAGTGTGAAGAGTCATGTGGATAGTGTAAATTGTAATATCTTAGAAGTGTTTTAATTTTAAACCTGTTTATATTTGGCCTATTAGGTTGAAGACATTCTTTTTTCATTAGTCTTGGCTTGAAAAGATAAGCTTCTCTGTTTAGAGATTAAATGAGCTGGAACAAATTGACCAAATTGCTTTTCCCAAATGTTTATAGGCTGTAATGGCACATCCTGATCTAGAGAACATCACTTGCATGTTTTTTTAGTTGGAGTTTGCTTTCTCTTAAGGGTTTATTAGTATCTTGAAAGTGATGGTTTTGTTCTTGTTCTTAGTGTTTTAAGTGCCAGGGCTCTAAGCAATATTTTTCACAGTGTTTTGCTTACAGCAATCCTTAAGAAACCTTCTAATTTTTTTTTTATTATTATTCCCATCTCTGAAAAGCATTGTGAAAGCATTGCATTCTGGGAATTTTGATTGATTCTTCTGTTTTAGCTCTTTGCCACTTCCATGTCTGTTCTGATATCCATCCATAGAAGATCTGTTGCTTCCCAAATGGAAGAACTCTTTTTGAAGCAGGTGTGTGGTGGAAATTTCATGGTCAACTCTGTCCATGGAAGGTCCTTCCCAGATTGCTGTTGTTTCTCTCTTTCAAGCTGACGAATCAGGCAGGAAGCAGATGCTGAAGGGATGCTGTTGAAACATGGAGCCTTTTGCATTTTAGGCCTACAGTCACAACTTCCATCACACCCAGCAGGTGACAATTAGTGTCACATATTGCCTACTATATTAGTTGGCTGTGCTGTCTCCCGTCTGATTTCTGGTGGAAAGATGACCAGAGTCTGGAAAAATATGGAGGAATATTTTTCTTGCTTTGAAAATTTTCATGAAAACCACGGGGACAGAGAAATGTTTGGATGGGTCAACAGTGAATTTATAGTATAAATACCATTGAGCACTTTCAAGTTAAATTGTTGTGAGCTGTCCTCTGACTCCTTGCTAAATCAGGTTACCTGAGGTCATGGTTGATTTATGAAGGCTTCTTGACTGATTTGGTCTTAAAAGTTTTTGAGTAATTTTTAATACACTGTCCTTATTGCTCTTGTATTCTCTGTTATTAAAGTTGTTGCTGTTAGTATATATTTCTTATCTTGTTATTTTCAGGAAATTGTTCTTATCTCAACCCATGATCTTTACCTTTTGTGCCTCCAGTTTTCCTCTCATCCTGCCATAGTGGGTTGGGGAAGGGGAAGCAAGAAACAAGCAAACAGCGCGTGCTTTGGAGCGTTTCAGTGGGAGCACTACACTGGGGAATACCATTCCTAAACCACAACATATGCACAGTATAGAAAATTGACTCAAGAGAGCTTTCCTCTATTTTCCACTTCAGTAAGAAAATCTGTCACTCCCTCTGCTAATTGGAACCCTAATTGCCCTTCCATACACCTTACTCCTTAGCATTTTCCTCTGGATAGTGTAAAACTGGAATGATCATGCAACTAGAACAGGTAACAAAGAATTGAAATATGGTGTTTGAGCATGCATTTTCTGTCATGAATTGTCTGAAATGTGCTAATTAGCTTCTAGATGTAATGCCATTTCTTTTTAAGCTGCTTTTTTGAAGTGCTGAATACCACCCTTAAATGACTGAACACCTTGAATCCTCATGTAGGGACTAAGAGTTACAAAGTTAATCTCTCTACCTGGCTGTGTTTTCTAGATAACCTCCAAGCTCTCACAGGTGTATTATGTCATGCACCAGTCACATATTGGCTGGGAGTTGTTTGCATGTGAGATACCTACAATTGGTGTCTTTTGTTGAATTTCAATATTTTCTCTTGCTGATTGTGATTAGGGTTGTACATGTTGGTGGCCTGCAGTGAGCCATAACACGAATTAATAGGAAATGGCTCAGCTGCCAAACTGCACAAGCAGCATGAGGAATAGCAAGAGCTTTCAGTTGAGTGACCTCTACTAACTTGGGGAAAACAGCTTGCTCCTGGCTGTGTCTCTGGCTTTCAGTGTTGCCAAAGCCTTGCCAAGGTTGTTTTTGCTTGGTCATTGGGTGACTAGTGTTCTCTTACCACCCTTATCCAAGTTCAGTTATCAAAGTGAAGGAAAAATTGTAAAATCAGTTGCAAACTCCTGGAAGTTCAGATTTCTTGACTGGGCTGTTGGTTCTGCTCTGCTAATTTCTTAAGATATATTTTTGCTTTAGGAAAAAGATTCCCAGAATGTATGAATACACATTACATGGGGAAACAATGGCAGGAATAAAACTTTTCCACTAGCAAATGAGCATGTTGGCTAGTCTTGTCATACACATGGGTTTAAATACAAACCAGTTTTAAGTTGCACTAATTCTCTATATATGAACTATAATGAAACTTAAGTGAAAACAAACCCTGCTGCTGTTTGTTTTGTTTGGATATTGGCAAAGCTTGAGGGATGTTTCTTCTTCCCCCTTTCATAACTATTTCAATAAAGTGCAGACAAAATTAACAAAAAATTACCCTATCCCTGTTTGTAAGTGAAAACAGGCATCTCTGAACTCTCTATTGTTAAGGAATGCACAGCATTTGCATAGTATAGAGTATTTTCTTCCTGCCATAGAACTACTTTTTGCAACCTCATTTTGGGGGTGATTAACGTGGAAAACTGGGTTTAGGTTTTCTTTAGGAGAAAGAATATTGCTTTCTTAAGAAGAATTAAAGTAAGCACAAAAAGGCTTTGAAGATAGTATCAGACATCAGTCTGATTTCTGAAGAACTCCAGAGTTAGTGTTTTATCAGCATCATTTACCCCTTTTTTTTCTCCCTCTCTCCTACTTTATCCTTACTCGAAGTCACTGTTCTGGCTGAAGGGCAAAAATCAGTCAATGCCACATACTGACAGAACTGACAGAGCATCAAACAAAGTATGAAAAAGCTTGAAGTGTTCAAAATACTTCCTTCGTTACTTAGCCTGTGGCATGGTGTCTTCATGGTGGTTTTCATTTGCCTGCATACTCTCTATGTCAAGTTACTCTGAGCCCTCTGAGGAGGGCCTGTACTGCTTTAGAAGCCTGTTAAAAGTGCTGCTTTGCATTGTCAGTACCTCAGATAAGTATTTCAACTTCTTCCAGAGCTGTGGATTGGCAGCAGAGCTATGCCATTGCTTAACCTTTTGAGGATGAAAGGTTAAGTTAAATTACCAAATTAATTAACAAGCCATTGAGTCTCACCTTAATGGTGTATCTTCATATGTGTTTGAAGGCAATGGATCATCTCACAAGCTCGAAGATGCTGTCTTTTATACTGTTAGAGCCTTGTTTCACTACTTTTGATATATTTTGAATTTTTTGCTTTATTTTTTTGACTTTTGTCTTACTATTTTACTTCTTTAGTCATCTTCATGTCTGTCACCTTATGTTTTTGTTTCTTTGGAAGTTGCAGGTAAATTTTTTCACAAATGGTTTATTTTCATTGTTGTAGTAAGAGCATATAAAACCAAGGTACATTCACTGCAAGTTCAGGAGCCTGGTTTTAAACCAGATGCTCTCCTGGAATGGTGAAGTTGAGAATGAAGCCCAAAATAATGATTGATTTTAATTTATTGTAAACATGGGATTTTTTTCCAAGCAGCAATTTTTGGATGAAAAGTACCCAGAGTGTCTGAATTGACTGTAGCATTACAGTCATTCAAAACATCCATATTAAAATCCAAACCAACTCAAATGTACTTGTGTTTTAGTGTTTCATTATAAACCCATAACTCAGCCAAGGTTAGCAACCCTCTGAAAACCTGGCCAGAACTGTGAGGGAGTCTAAGAATGAGAGAATCTAGGTCAGTTTTTTCTTTGTGGATGGAAACATGTAAAATGTGATGGGTTTATGTGGTTTCAGCTTCTTAGCCATGCGAAAATTCAAAGTTGCGTTGAGCTCCAAGTGAGCTGGGCAGCTGAAATGAGTGGCCTCCTTCCTGCATAGTGCCTACATGGTCCTACCCCTTGTCTAAGCTGATTTAGGTTCTACTGCCTTGCATTGGGTCCCTGAAGATGACAATTTCTCATTGCTTATCTTCTATATTGCACACAAAACCATCTGTGATTGTAGTCTTTTGGGGCATTATTTCAGACCACAGGGAAAATGGGAGCGATAACTACAGGGCAGGTTTTTCAGGAGAGGGCAGTGAGTTGACTCACCCACTGGTTGTGCTGTCTCTTGCAGTATGTGCTCTCCAGGATCACAGGATGTGGGAGTGGAATTGTCTTTGAGCTGTAGGGACTGTGTAAGCAGAAAGCACTATCCAGGCACATGAGTGAAAGGATCTTCTGTTCCCAGCAAAGAGTGCTTGTTTACCCACAGCCTTGACATGTGGCTCTGAGGAGGAGAGGGAGACTGTACCCAGTATGTGTGCCTGGCTGTGGTCTGGGGCAAAAGCTGTTCCTAGCTGAGCCAGTGGAACATTTGATGTCATCAAGCATAAGACTTGGTAGTATTTCTTGTAGTCTTCATCTTTAAGTGTTAGAAATGCATTAGTGGGCAGGTAAGTTCATTCCCAGAGGAGCTAAATTCTGGTGGTAGAGAACCCCTTTAGTGCTGGTAGCCTGTTTCCTATTTCAAATGCTAATCAAATCTGAAACTAGTCTAGTGGGAAAAATAAACATGGAAACGGTGCTACCTGCACCTTGCCTCAAACTTTGGTCCTCTCCTGTTTGAATAGGATGTCACAGACATTCCAAATGCAGTGGATGCTCCAATGTGAGTACCCAGCTGTTCTTGTCTCCTTGCTGGCCTCCTAAGGTTTGTGGGCTTTGTTGTGTGGCCTTCTGTGCAGTTCTTCTTTGGCAACTTCCTAGTGATGATAAATCTTTACTTTTTAAAGGCTTCTATTGTAGCCTCATTGTAGCTGGGAGAACTTAGGAAGTTTCACAACAAAAATCACAATTATGAAAGCAGTCTTTCAATGGGATCTGGAGTTAAAAGCATCCGATATCATAAATCACCAGGCTAGCAGACAATTCAAAGTACCAATTATGTCCAGAATTATTTTGGGTACTGTGAACATTATTAGTGATGAAATTTGCTCTGTTGCCTCAGCCAGCAGAAACTCTCAACAGGTTTTTGTTTGTTTTGTGTGCATGAGAGGTTGTTGAGTTTCTCCGTTTTGGTTTTTTTGGTACGTTTAAAGCAAACTCATCTTCAGTGCTTGTGTCAGTAGCAGTCAATTGCATACTCATAGGACAAAATGAACATCTGAATAGAAATACAGAACTTTAACATGAAATGAGATTACAAGACATCTTGAGAAAGCAGGGTTTTTTAATCAGATGGATATAAATACACTTCATAATAAGAGTGGTGGGTTTTGTTCCTTGTCTCACAAATGTAGTGGGGGAGCTGGAATATGGGAAAAGCAAAGTGTAAGAAATGAAGGGTCACTGAAACAAAGGCTAGTATTTCTAATTTGGTTCTCTTTTATGAGCTCTTAAGTAAATGTAGGAATGGACAGAACAAATCTTTGTTTATGTATGCAAATTATGAAGAGAAGAATATGCTGTATCTTTGACCTTTGAGTATTGTTTTCAACTTAAAGCCGCTATCCACGGAATTCAATTCTTTTTAGTGAGGATTAAAATTATTTTAATAAGGCCTTGTTAGGAATTACTTGTAAGTCAAATTACAAAAAAATAAAAAGAGGTGGCGAAGAGGCTAAAAAATCAAATACTTCTGTCCTGACCTTACCTGAAAAAAAAGAAACAGATCTGATTTTCATTCAGAATCTTCAATTAATTTTATATTAATTTCTTCCAACATATTGCTATTTTATAGAGGTGGATCATTGATCTGCAGCTTTTAGTCGATCTCCAGGTTACTCAGGCTGTGAAGGTGGGGAGAGAGTGGACTGTAAAGTTTTTTGTGGTGTCCCAGCCTGCCTTATAGAGAGGCCCCCTGCTCTTTATGGAAATCATAAAGCAGAATTTCCTGCTTGGGCCTGCCTGCCTGCCTGGTCTTGCCCAGACAAGCTCACGCAGCTTTTATATGGCAGAGGCTGAGCAAAAGCACGTTGCTCCATGCCAGGTACTTGGTGTCGCACAGGGCAGGGATGGCTCTTGTGTGCACAGGTCCTGGGAGTCAGTGGAAGAGGCCACGAGGGCTGAGAGCGAGGTAACCCAAACCATTGGTACCACTGCTGAAGGCTGTGAGTGGAATCGTGCTGTGGAGTGACTGAAACATCCCATCAGATGCTGTCTGGGTCATTGTGTTATGCATTATAGACATTCTTTTCATCCTCAAATTCACGTATGAATAAGTGGATATGAATTCACATATGAAGAAACTGAAGCTTCCCGTTTACACTCTAGCTAGGGGTCCTAATTTCCCTGAAGCGCATACAAAATATCTCACTGGGATCTTTAGAATGTGTTTTGTTTAAACTCTTTTTCTAAACACCATGTCTTGGTTCTCTTGGGGGGGAGGGTGTGGTGCTGGCATTCAAGTACTGTTGACTCCCTCTTGTGGCTAACTTAAAAAAAAGTAGTAAAAACTGGATCAGTGATAGTTCTAGTATTGGGGGGTAATTTTACTGTTGTTGTTTAAATGTCTGTTGGACGCGTTTTTCTGTATCTAAGACCTAAGTGCTTCCTTTGGATGTCCTTTAAATATTTAACACGGAGAGGGGAAGCAGAATATAATAAAAGGCTGCAATTAGGTGGTAACAGTTTATTTCAGGTACAGGTGGTCATTTGTATTTAGGCAGGTTTCAGTGCAGGAAACTAGTCTTCTGGGGAATACTGGCTCTTAGCAAGCAAATAGTTCTTATCCCTGCTTCATCATCAAAATATTTCTGCATTTCAGTGTTTTCACATTTACCAAACATAAATATCTCTCTGTGCGTGCGCATACGGAGTTATAGAAGTTTGCATTTCTGATCACGTCACCAAAATTTTTGCTTCCACACTCACTCAACTGCAATAGAAAATATAACTGTATAGTCAGTGATTAGAAGGTTTCCTTCAGATTTTTCTAATTAAATAGAGGCTTCACCTCTGGTTCAGTGGCCAGTACCTACTTTCTTTGTTTTCTTGCTCACATTTTTTACTATCCAAATATTAGCATTTCAAGTGTTACATAATGCGCTATTGCAGAATTGAGCCTGTAGATACTATTCCGTGTATTAGGCTAACAATAACTTTATTTTTCCTATGTATCCCCCATTTTCATTAACTTCAGTTCACACTAAATTGGAGGCAAAGGTCTATGAGATTGCTGTGCATTTATAATGTATCTTTGCCTTGTATTTTTTTTACCTCTAAAAATTTATCACAAATGTTGTTATTGCTAAAGTAGACTTTGAGATTTAGGATATCCAGCTATCTGATCTCTGTTGCTAAAGGCTTAATTTTTTGCAAGTGCCTTAGTGGCCTGGCATAGCTTTTATTTCCATCACAGCAACATGGGAATCTGTGCTCTTGCTAGCACATGTTCCCCAGCCTGTGCCAAGGCACTTCTTCACATGTCATTAAACTACATCATCAGATATTTAATGACTAGATTACGCTGCCTTTGTTCTTAAAATAAAGGATTAAACTCCCTTTGTTCATCTGGTTTTAGAAACAGTTGTACCCAAGACTACAGAAAGTTATAAATGAAAAGTTGTGCTGGTTGTTACAAAGCTTTTAACTTTTTTTCTGGATACCATTTAAAATGTATTTAATATTAAGTATGAAAAGAACAGGATTTTTCCTGTTGTCTTCAGGACTTGCTTAAAATACAGTAGACAAAAAATATTTAATAGAACTCTTGACTGGAGTCACTGCATTTAGCATAGCTTAACTGCAGGTTTGATCATGGAAATATTGAAAACATGGAAATTTTGGTCCTCATGCATCAAAGATCTGATGATGAACAGACATGCAAATCTTTCTTAGGGCTGCTCATTATTTCAGTTTTAGTCTGGAGCCTTCCTGCTGGCATTCCTTTGTTTCATTCCATCAGAGCATCCTTTCTCTGCAGCACTGCCCACATGCAGGTAGATGGTTACATTTGATCCAGCTGGTGACTGCTACTCATCAGACTGGTTCTGAAATTTGTTTGAAACACCTCTGGTCTCCCAAAACACATCCAAAATTGGTGGGAGCCATAGAGGTGAGGGGAGCTGGGAGTAGATATTTACTCCTCTAACATACTTGGCTATACTGCTGCACTGCACCAAATGCACCATTCCACCACATGGCTTGGACAGCCCCTGGGTCAAGTCTGTAGTTACCAACATCAAAAAGTGCACATCAGCAGCAGGGCACAAAAATACAGTTTTTACTTTGATTATCTTTTTTGCAACTCATTAGTAGCACCAAGGAAAGAATATCACCTCACTTGCTTTAACACTTTGGGTGGTGCTTCCTTGCCAGCTGAATTAGGGATCCAGATGAAAGTCTTCCATCTTGTGCCAGCTGACCAGAGTCCACCTGGAGCAGAACCACTGGTCTGTTGACTGACTTCAGCAACTTTCTGACTCTCCAGGGGCTGTAGGAGATAACTGCTTAATGATTTTAAAGGATTTTGGGTGTGCCTTTGTGTGCAAAAGGCCCAGTTGCTTCTCCTCTAGAACCCTCAGTCAGGCATATTTGCACTGCAGACACGTGGCGTGAATGTGAGCAGTGCACTGAGGTGAGCAGCAGTGCTGCTGCTGCTAATTCTGCTGCTGCTAATTCTGCTGCTTAATGAACCTCCTAAAAGGCCTTATTATCCTGTCCAGGAGCAAACCACGTGTTCCTCTAAAGTCCTGCTCCCACTGATATACCCCTTCTCTCTTGGAGAATGCTGCTCTTTTTGAACCAAGGGGCAGCACAAAATGACATGACATCACATCTCACTTTAATTCGGGAAGCAAATGTAAATAAGTTTCTAACCACATTGGAAAATTTTTGTAACAATACTTACAACACACAAAATTGGTTATGTTCTGGAAAATCTATATGGCTTTTGTTGCTCTGTGCTCTAGTACATTATCAGAATTATAAAATATAAAAATTCATTTCAGAACGCTATATTTAGAGAATATCTTTACATCTTGTTAAAATATGAAAAAAAGCTGAAGTTTAAACTCCCCAAAACTTGTCTTTCTTTTACCGCGTATTTCTTAGAGACACAGTTGCTGTATTTTACAGCATTTTAAAAGTCAATGGAATAAAACAAATTAGCCCATTATATCTTTAAAGGCTAGGTGTTTATACATGCCTTCTAGAGCAAATCTAGATATACATATATATGAGATAAATTCTGATTCATTCAGGCTTTAGATAGTGTAATGCTAGACAAGCCATTTAAATGCCAAGCTGAGTAATAAAGTGGGCTTTGTCAGATCTGGGATTAGAATAAATGTTTCTGCCTTTTTGTTGATTATCCCATCAAAATAGATTCTGACGCCTTTGACCTTGGTCAGTAATTTCCTTAACGCAGCAGTCTCTTGGGCAGTAATAGTGAAACATCCATTGTTCTTGTCATATTTTTTGGTTTGGTGGCACAATTTTTTTTCCATACTGTCTCACATTTTGCCACAATGTAAGTTCTGTGGTACAGGAACAGGCCTAGGCTTTAACAGCATGTATATTTTTATAATATGAGCTGCAGTATCTTAATTTCACAGATCGGGCTGTGTGTTTTTTTCTTTTTTCTTGCTCCTTTGTAAAACTCTTACATCATTCTGAAAGTAGTCAATTAAAGACCCTCCCTCCCTTTTGCAAACAGGCTTGTGCTGTACAGATTTGTTTGATACAGAACATAGCTTTTGGAGCTATTAGACACATAATCAGCAGGGATATGTTTCCCCCAGCTCTTTCCTGAGCAGAAAGTTGCCAGATTATTTCATGGGTTTTTTTTTTTGTTTTTTGGTTGTTTTTAAGTTTGTTTTCTTCAATCTGTCCCCTGGATTCTGAATAGGTGAAGTAATTTCCACATGCAGACGGTTCATGCCTCTGTACATGAGCCTGCTTTTCCCTTCTGATTCCTACAAGTAAATTAACAAGTGGAACTATAAGCCAGTGACTAGCCAGCAGTATGCTCGGCCTCTCTAGTCTCTTCCAGGCTCCTGCCTTGCTCAGTCAGTGGTGTTGGGTTGTGCTCCACGTTGTGCTGGCAGGGAGCTGGCTTCACACGGCTCCTTCTGGCTTTGCACGGCATGAGCAGAGTCTCCTTTTAGCTCATGGAGCTGTGCGTGCCTTCAGACACAGCCCAGCCTCACTGAGTGGTGCTGTTCCTTCTTGTGCTTGAGCAAAGCTCCCCAGAGTGGAAAGGGGTGCCAAGCTGGGTGCTTTCCCCAGGTGTTGGGGAGAATGGAGGTAGCAGCTGCAGCCTATCAGGGAATGTGCATAGTGCAAAGCATTTTCACTTTTCTTCTCCATGCTCCTTTCTGTCATAATTAGATTTCAAAATTTTCAGTGGGTCAGTTTGATATCCTGGGTACTGTAAGTAATAAATTTGTTGCTGTAAAGGAAGTCCCATGGATATTATTTTTTATATTTTATAAGAAATATGTTTTCTATAATACTGTAACTATAATATTTAATGTTTATTATATATTATTTTATTGTGCATTATGTTATAAATATAATTTATAGTCAAACTTTATGCTTGATTAAAAAGTCAGCAAAACCTCATGCAATCTAGATTTAAAGGCAAACTAGTTCAAGAACTAGGAGATAGTTAGGTATTTGTCTATTCCATTTCAGTAACTTTTGTAACAATAATTAATGAAACATGTTTTACAGTCATGTACTAATGTATTTATGTGTCTAATAATTTAACAGTATAAATACATGTAAATAAATATAATAAAAATCATCTCTCCAGGCTGTTGGTGTCCCTTCTGGGTTTTGCCAGGATATTCTGTTAAGATCTGACATGAGACAGATGAGGCACTGTATGCCAACAGCCTCCTTTCAGTGGTCACTAGCTGGAGGGGCTGGAGTTGCTGCATTTGCTCAGGGGTTTGTGCTGTGGCAGGGGCAGCAGGCTGCCCCTCAGGAGCTTCTGGCTCACAGCCCTTCAGTCACCAGGGTACCCCTTTTAGCAGTGGTGTGATTCCCTTCCTTGCCAGAGGCTGTGGTGAGCTGGCTCCTGTGCCTCACACATAGTGACATCTCAGGCCACGGAGGAGGGAGGCCATTGGCAGGCTGTGGTGTGGTCGAAGGAGGACAATCCAGAAGAGCAGGTTCCTTTTCTGTGTGTGGGTCATGCTGCTGGGTGAGTGCTGGGTGTTTGAGCAGCCACAGCTCTTCAGATACTCCAGGATGGCAACTTTGCACTCACAGAGGGGAAGGCAGAGCTCTGCACGATGAGATGAGAGAATGCATATTGGCTGAAGAGCATCTGGTGTATTCTTCACTGGGTAAGAATATGGCTGGAGGGCTGAGCTCAGAGAGTTGGGGGTCAATAGAATTTTATCCAGTTGGTGGCCTGGGTGTTCCCCACTTCTGGGGCCAGTCCTGTCTAAATACCTTTATCCATGATCTGGACAAGGGTATCAAGTTGCACCTTCAGTAAGTTCACAGACAGCACCAAGTTGAATGGGAGTGTTGATCTGCTGGAGGGCAGGAAGGCCCTGCAGGAGAGATCTGAACAGGCTGGAGTGATGGGCTGAGGCCAGTGCTATAAGGTTAAACAAGGTGAAATCCTGGTTTCTGTCACAGCAACCCCAGGCAGCACTACAGGCTGGGAGAAGAGTGGCTGGAAAGTAGCCCAGTAGAAAAGGACCTGGGGATGCTGGTTGAGAGCAGCTGAACATGATCTATGTGTCCCCAGGTGGCCAAGGCCAATGGCATCCTGGCCTGTGTCAGCAATGATGTGGCCAGCAGGACCAGGGCAGTGATTGTCCCTCTGTACTCAGCACTGGTGAGGTCACACCTCAAATCTTCTGTTCATTTCTGGGCTCACTGCAAGACAGACCTTGAGGTGCTGGAGCCTGTCCACAGAAGGGCAACAGAGCTGGTGAAGGGTCTGGAGCATAAGTCCTGTGAAGAGCATGTGAAGGTAGTAGGGTTGTTCTGTCTGCAGAGCAGGAGGCTCTCAGGGGAGGCATTGTGGCCCTCTACAAGTACCTGAATAGATGTTGTGGTGAAGTGGGGGTCAGCCTCTTCTCCCGGGCAGCTAAGTAATAAGACAAGGGGAAATGGCCTCAGACTGTGCCAGGGGAGGTTTAGATTGAAATATTCTGAAAATTTTCTTCACTGAAAGTGTGATTAAGCACTGGAACAGGGTGCCCAGGGAGGTCATGAAGTCACCATCCCTGGAAGTGTTCCAAAAACAGACATTGAATTCCATGATATGGTTTAGTGGACGTGGTGGTATCAGGTTAAAGGTTGGACTTTTGTTGATCTTGGAGGCCTTCTCCAATCCAAATGATTCTGTGATCCTCTGAACTGTGTTGGGAATGTTTTGATTCCTGCAAGCAAATGCTCCAAGTATTACTGAACTATAATGCAAATTAAATAGCTCTCATTCCTTTTTTTTAAAGCTAGCAAATGAAAGGATTTAATGGGAGATGCCCTCCATGTATGCTATCTCTTGCATTTGACAGTTGAATAGTAAGGTAATATATTGCTTTCTTTTCCCCTCTCTGTCGTTCCTCTTTCATTCTTTGTAGTTACTCAGGGACATTGCTTAAGTGGTTGCAAAGATGGTGGCAGAGTAATTTTTCTTAAAAAGTTGAAACAAAATATCAGCATAGTGTTAATTACTTCCAGACCTAACTGGTAGTGATTCTAAAAGAAGAATAAACTCTTTGAAGAGGTTGCAAAATATCTTTTAAGTTTCTACGAATTTAGTAATTTCTCACTGCAGAAGGATCTGTATAATGACTGCATATTACCTCTTGCATGGACAGGAAACACAGACCTTTACTTCCTTACGTAACAGCATGTCGTTTTCAGAACTCTCAAAATCAGCTAAAAGAAATGTGTACAGGGAATCAATCCCATAAGTTGTTCCAGAGCTTCATTGGATTTTATGGGATTTTTTTTCCAATAAGAATGTCTACTGCAATTTCCAAATGTTATACATAATTATATGTTTTATATCCAAAGTTGAGTGGTTCTCTATCAAATCTATCTTTTCCTACTGGCACTTATAAACGGTTATCCTGTAAGATAAATATCCTCTGTAAAATAAATATCCTCAGCTGCTTGAATTTCCTAGTCAGATGAAATATGTTTTAGTCACTCTTGTGGCTCTTATTGATCTCTCTCCAGTTTTTCTGTACAATTTGTGTTGTGCACTGCAGAACAGAGTGGTATGCTAGCTGAGCTTATGTTAGTGCCAATAGACAGTGTTTTCTTCCTGCCTGCTATTTCCTTATCCACACACCAAACCACAACTCTGTTGTGGTTATTCATGGAAGATGATAATATTGGACTATATACTTTTCCTCCCACAAAGGGGATAAAAATCTAGTATCTTTGCAATTGCCTTCTGGTTGAATAGCAGATCACCTGAATTTGTGTATGTAAAAGATGCTTGTCTTGTATGTGTCATGTAAAGATATTTGTAGGGCTTCCTTACTGGATTGTATTCCATGGGCATCCCAAGAAGGGTGTTACTATATATGAGAGGTCATGTATCTTGAAACCTTATGAGGCCACTTCCAGCACCTGCTACCTTGTGTGATGACAGAGACAGGGAATTTTCAGAATTAAAAATCAGTGTTTTCCCCTACATATCAAAGAGTATGCTGGTATATGATGTTTTCATATCCCACATGAAGGCAAATGCAGGCAGCACTTAATTTCATTTACAGCTTTTAGAAAAATTTTTGGGTTTGACCAGCTGGAACAAAGAGTTGCACTCATTTGCATCTGCACTGCAGAGTCTCCAGGACAGAGGTGAGCAAAGATCAGATCACAGGTTCCTGAGTTGGACCAGTGGCAGTACCTCAGCTTTACCTCACTTGGTCCTTGAAGGACTTGCAGCACCTAAGAATGGGTTATATGAGCTTTGCCAGGAGGGAACTACCTCACTTGCTGTCTCAGTACAATTCACTCTCTCCTGGTGTATGTGGATACTACCTCAGTGCATAGGCATCTAAAAACATAGAAATTCTGAACTTACTTGGTAACAAGTGAAGCAGACACTTGGAGCACAATAGAACAAGGAAATAGATTAATGAGAGAGAATTGGCAGAATACATCAGGTTTTCTTTCCTTAAACCACCAAATAGTTTTTTTAAAAGGTTATGTGAAACTAAGCAACCACATTATACATTTTTTTAAAATAAAAATAAACCCCATATTTATTGCATTTTTTGGATAAGCTGTATCTCCCAACAGGATTTAAAATCTTCCTTACCACTGACTTATTTGACAGTTCAGTCACAGTTTGGCCATGGTCTGATCAGTATGGTTGGCCAAGAGCACCACCAGCCTGGAGGACGCTGATGATATTTGATGCCTTAATAAACAGTCTGGGGTCTGTGAAAGGAAATACAATTGAGAATTTTTTTATGTCAATACAAGTGTGGAAAATAACCCACATTGCTTAAAGACCTTGTGCAGGATGAATCATAGCATTGCCTAAGTAAATTACAAGGAGTTGAGGAGAGCTTGCCTGGCAGCATTAAGTAGTCAAGGATGGAAAACAATTAGAAGTGACTGTCAGCAGGTGGAGGTGAGGCTGCTGCTGCTGCCTTGGAGGGCAACACTGAGCAGTGTCTTTCTGATGCAGCCTTGCAACACCCACTTTTTCATGACCAGCATGCTTGAAGTTTCACAGGAGGGATTTGTGAGGAGAGGTAATTTATTTTTTGGAGCAAATAATAATAATGGGCGGGAGAAATACATGTTTCTGGATGCACAAGCTGTTCTGTAGATCCAAAATAGCCTGTAGCAGTCTTCACAGTTCATTAACAGTTTAACAACTGCTTGGAGTGTAGATAGAGCTTGTTGGTCCAGCCACCTGATAACAGGAGTGATGTGTGACTATAAAGTAGGAGGAGAAGTGGACAAATACAGAGCTGTATATAAAACAGCATGACCTGAAACGTATACTGCCTGTGAATTGTGGAGAGGCTGTCTGGGAGAGGGAGGGGACGTTGGAAATACCTAAAGATCATTATTCCAGTTGAGTCTGTAATTTTTCTTTACTTTTTGTTTTGGTGTCCAGTGGAACATATAGGAATTTTTATTTCCAGTTCTCTCCAGACTGAGCAATCATTGGGTTGTTTGGGTTTTTTTTCCCCTCTGGTAACTGGATATTTTTGGCCTTCATCAACTGTGTGTTCATTCAGGCATCTACTGGCTGAGGTTTCTTACCCCAGTTTCCCAGAGGGCGTTTTGCCCACCAGATGACATGTATTGCTTATTGGGACGTGCAAGCCTCTGCTTCTGTCATGTTTCTGATTGTTGCAAGTGGGATTTACCATCATGGTTGTGAAAGTGTGTCAGAAAAAACGTTAGCCCAAGAGGTGTTTAGTTCCATTTTGACACGTAGAGTTTAAAAGCATTAATACATTTCTGGTGTCATATGAATTTAGCAAACCAAAGCAAATTTGATTCGAAGTGTTGTTAGGGATGGGAAAAGGTTTGAGGCCAGGATGGTTTGTTGTAGTTGGACTTAGCTGAAGTGAAGTGGTGGTACATCACTACTTTGCCAGTCAGGAGTCAAATGTCCAATCTGCTTCTGCTTAGCCACCACCTCCTTTGGGTTGTGCAGGGACTGTGCCAGCACTTTGAATAGCAGATTTGAACAGCAACCATTTTTTAGCAGTGCAATGCTACATAGTTGCTTTTCTGTCTGCTTCTGTGGAAGGTAAAATGTCACTCCTCCTGATAAATAAGCAAGCGGGCTACTTTGGTTTATGAAGTGCCCTTTCAGGTACCCCCCTTAGCAGTGATGAAGCATGTGACTTACCTCTCCTAAAGAGTGGGAACTAACCTGGCCCAGGTGAGTTGTGCCTTGCACTATACTCTAGGCAGAAGACTGACTGAGCTCTTGAATGACAGGGTTGTAGCCCCCATTTTTGCACACAAGAAGTTCAATTGTTTGATGGACTTAAGGGTGGTACATCTGCTTTTTGCATTCTTCTTTTTGACCTGATGATGCTGTACATAAAGTTAGTTGGTCCTATTGACTAAGAGAAGGATAATGGATGCAACAGAGCCTTCTTCAGAGCATCAAACATGCAGAACTGTTTGGATCAGGTGCTGCAATATTCTGCAGCATCTTTAAGAAAGGCTGGTGAGAAGACTTCTCAGTAGCAGGAGAAAATGTGATTTCATGTCTGGAAGCCCCACTCAGAGCTGGAGGAGTTGGTGTTAAAATATAGTTTGGTACATCCTGTGTCTTGCAGGGTGGAAGCCTTCAGGTCTAGTTTCCCAGGATTCCAAATATTTTGCCACATTTTCTCATTTCATTGACCTAGGCATTTGTCAATTCTCGATCCTTGGGGCAAGTTTTATGCTGAATATATGCCTGTTACAGCATTAAATAAATGTGTCTGTGTTATCTGCTTATGTGTCCAATCCAAAAAGTTCATACAATGGACTGCTTTATAGGACAGTGAAGATTATTTGGAAATAATATGAAGCTTCATTCTGGAACCCATTCAACAGTGCAGAACATGTGCTTGCTAAATAAGACTGGATTTAAGTATTTTGTACTAAGCTTTTTATGAACATTTTCTCTTAATTCTCAGAAGCAATTGGGATTTTATATACCAAGTTTCAAGAAACAGAATTTAAAGATTATAAGTGTGACTTGAATTTTGTTGTAAACCATATAATTTTCTTTGCAGTCACATTTAACATGGAAGCATAGTTTACACTAAAAGGAGAAGGAGGCAAGAGGGAAAAAGACTTTATTAAGATTCAGAAAAAGATGGCAGAAATCATTCCTTCTAACAGTCATCTAAACTCACTAAACAATTGAATTTTTCTGTGAATAGCAAGGAGTCTGGAGTAGATACATGGCAACAAAATGACTACTTAGGTATTTCTCCCTGTGGATAGTTTGCAGTGGTTCTACACTATTCATTTAAAAGACATTTTCTGGGGAACAAAAATATATTATTTCATATATCTAACAAGGCTGCAGAGGCTGAGAGTGGTTCAAAACATATACCTTCAACTCTTTCCTGGTGTCTCTCTGTGTGTTCTGTTTCTGAAAGCAGAGGTTAAGCACTGGAAATCCTTTGCCAGATGTCTGTAAGTACCCTCATATCAACAGTTGCATTGTCATAAATTGGCTTTCCAAAAGTCTGTTTGGGTACTTGATTTGTGTCTTGTGCCCTTTCTCATTCTTCCTTCGTATATCCCAACTACAAAATGCCTCACTAGTGTGGAAGGCACAGTGGCTGTCATAGCTTGCTTGAGCTTATGACAGCAGAGTTCCAGATCACATCTTTCTGCAGCAAACCTTAGGTTTCATTGTGATCCACGGCAGAAAACTCTGACATGATGCAGAGGATTACATCTATTGACACTTCAAAGGGCTGCTTTTGGCCTCTTAAAACTGGCCTCATTTTGGCTGCTGCCCAGTTCATCCCACCTGGGGTTCCCTAATCCATTTCTTCTGGCATGCAAGAGAAGAGACTGTGGTGCTGCCTTCCCCAGGCGTGAGCAGCGCCAGGCTGTGGAGGGGCTGGGCACAGCTGTGCAAGCCCCGCAGTGCTGTGAACAATGGGGTGCTCTAACAACTGCAGCAATCCAGGGAAAGATGTGGTTACATGTGGAGTCAAATCAACCCCGCTGACAGGGTGGAATCTCCTGCATCTGGCTGGGCACTGGAGGAAATGCATCTTGTAAATCTGTCCTGTGGTGTGACAGGTTTGTGGCATCCAGAAGAGCAGAAACAAGCTGTCCTTGAAGTAATTAAGTGTCCTGCAAATAGTGAGAAATCCCCTGGAACATTTCACTGTCTCTTGGAGCTTGCATTGAATTCTACGGAGTTGCTTTCTCCAAGAGTAATTTCTTTCTCTTCCTTAATACTCCTGTTTCTGGAGAGCTCTTCTGTCTCCATGTGTGCCAAAGCAATGCTGTTGTAGTTCCTTCAACTTGTCATATAATTTCCCTAATCTTATGATAATGCAGAAACCTGCAAGCCTGTCAAGTTATTGGAAGCACTGGAAACATAGGTCTGAGTCATCCGAAAACTCAGGTAATGGAGTGGAGGAATTTCATGTTTTTCTTTCCAGAGGATGTGCAACGAGTTGGTTTGTACCTATGCATGATGCAGTATACTTGGGAGACAAGTCCATCAATACAATACTTGGTGCACAAGTTTCATCTGCTTTTAGAACTGTTTGGCTTCTAGAGAAGGAGGATGTAATTGCTTTGCATTTTTCCCCTTTATAGGTACAAAATTCATTATAGCAATTAAAAATTTTCAGTAGTTGTTGTGCTTGGGTGAAATGTACATGAAAGGATAATTTTACGACATTACAAAAATGTATGTATTTTATAGCCACCATGCATCTTTGCACATAAATTAGGTTTTCCATAGGATAGATACAGAGTTTAGGGTAGGCTCAAGGATGCAGCTACACCAGTGTCAGTCTGTAAGACTCATTTTTAACACTTTAAGAACAAGTAGTGAGACAAAAGCACAGAAGATTCAGTAACAGAATTATGTTTCCTGTGAATTTCTTGTCCACAGTTATTTAATGACAATTGATCTTATATTTTGGCAAAATCTTACCCATACAGAACTGGAGCACCTCTTCTCTCTTGTGCTGTATATGTAGTGCTCATGATCAGCCTGGACTCTGCAGGGGCAGGGGAGCTCTTTTCGCTTTTGCAGCAAAGTTGTCTTCAAACTGCACTTGTGGACCATAAGTGGCTGTCTTTCATGATACTCTTCAGCCACATAAAGTTACAGTTGAAAGTCAAGGTGTTTTTTTTTTTCATATTTTGCTAAAACGTTACAATGTCAGAGCAAGATTATGGATGCACTGTCATTCTCCTCCCTGTGCCCCACTGCAGAAGCTGAAGCAACTGTTTATAGCAAGTCTGGGTGTAATCACTCAAACTGAGCATGCAGAACTGGAGGCTCCCAGAAACCTGAGAGCTTCCACTAAGTGTGGAAAGCTTGGCTCCATGCAGAATTTCCAAATGGGCAAAAGCTCTTCCATGTGTTCTTAGGAAAGAGATGTAAATAGCATCCTGAAAAAGTTAATGATGCGCTAGCCTGGCATGTAAAGTTTGTGGAGTTGTCTTTAAATATGCTAAAGACATTATGGCTTGAGAAAGAAATTAGTGTCTTGCAAATTATATGTTTGCACGTAAAGAACAATAGTGTCTTAAAACAGAAAGTGTACTTAAAGGACAAGCCAGGCTGTGCATATTTGTGTGGTGCAAATGCTGTGATGAGGGCAGGGAGGAAAATGCCTCAGAGCATTTCTGGAAATTTCAATGGAAATACTAGGAATAAGTGCTGAGGGTGATAGTGCGTAGGAGAACAGTGTAGAGCATTATGGAGACTTAAAACAACCGAAGAAATATAAAGATCTATGATAAGCTCATATCACAATTGTTTTCTTTTTGCCATTGGACATAATTTGCACCATCATCTCAGAGCAGTGTGACTCTGAAATTGCCCCTCACCCAAGTTTTAGAATAGCATTCTGGACAAATCTTAGTATTTCATCTTGTACATTCAGATATGGAATCTCGCAGCAACCAAAGAGGAATGCTTTCCTTGGTCAAGAAAAATTTTCCTGGAACTGAGGAGAGTGGAGGCATCAGTCCAGTTTCCAGCAGAATCTGACATTTTCATTGGCATTTTCTGTCTTATTTTGGGCATGAAATATTCCAAGAAGCAATTGAACAAACATTAAAAATTGAAAATGAAACACCTGATTTTGGTGCTAGGATCTGATTAAGTTGTTGGTTTTATAATAAAGTTTACTGTTTGAGAGACGCTATTAAAGTTAAAATTGAATTTTCACTGTGAAGTTTATATGATCATGTTTATTAATGCTGCTTTCCCTTGAGTCACTTATATTTTGTTTAAGTATAATATATAAGAAGTTAAATGCTGGTCGGGCTGGATTAGGGCAGTTATGTGTTAGAGTCCTTTCCTCTCCTCAGCTGTGTTTTTATGATGAAAAGTTCCTGTATTGGAGCAAAGGCCTAAGTTCAGGAAAACTTCATAGTTATATCAAAATAGAATGAAAAGGGAATAGTTTTGCCACTCTTAAGTACAAGCCATGCCTTCAGAGTGCTCTGCAGTATGAATGTAAATAACAGAATTTGAAGAATTTGCAAGTATAAGTATTGAGATCCAGATTAAAACATGTTTACATTGGCATTGGGTCGCTCTTGTGGAAATATATAAAACTTTTAAAATCTTATTAAATGCTTCTATATAATTTTAGGTTATCACATAAAGCTTGAGTCTGAATTATTTGAAGATACATCATATAAAGCAACACAATGTCTAAATTTTGAGCTGTCGATAAGTTTGTGAGCTTCTCCTTCTAAGTCCCTGTCTTTTGTTCTTTAAAAAAAAATCTAATTTTTAGCTCTTCTCAACCTTAAACTCTTGATTCTTCAATATTTTCCATCTTTAAATAATACAACTTGTTAAAAAAATCATTTGATTCTGACAACTAAAAGTCTAAGCAGGCCTCTTTAAAGATGTTATTTTAATAAGAATAGAGCTGACTAGAACTGCTGTGTATCACCATCTCTTACTGCTGAGAGGTACACAGAAAAGTCAAACCCCAAGAGCTTGCATTGCATTGTGTGGAGTGTTTTGGTTAGATCCAGCTTTTGATTTTGAATCCAGCACTCCAGATCACACACCTTTTGGCTTTGTTTTCCTTCTTTTTTTTTGTCTGAGAAGGAAAATATTTTCCAGACTGAGAATGTTTTAGGGTGGCGTTCTTCCCCCTTTTTAATTTTTTTCATTTTTCATTCATTTAAAATTGGTTCATAATTTGACTCAAGCCATTCCACAGTTTGTAGAGCTGTTAAAAATATTTACTGCATAAGCTGGGGAAGCATCTGCTTTTTCCTTCAATAATTTTGTTTCTCCGATCTGTTACGTACTGTTTCCTTCCTGAAGGTGCAAAGGTGATGGAGGCTATAAAAAGCCTATTAGAGTGTGAAGGAAGGGAATATAAAGCAGCAGTACAGGTCTCCTTTCAATCTGAGGGATTGCTAAGCAACATGTTTAGGATGAAGAGCAACATGTTTCCTTGAATTGTGAATTGGTTAGTCTCCTTAGAGCTAGGCCTGGGTTCAGAGAAGAATTAAAATTATAAATGCTAAAAAGAGGACAGGATTTTGCATGAGATAGGAGAAACTACCTCAGAAATTGGAGGAGTGCATGAGAGAAGCTTGATGACCTACCTGCTGCACAAAGAAAGCAAAAGAGATGTGTCACTGATAAGACTACAGCAGTAACAATGGCATTCAGCATCTGTAACCTGCAAAAGAAATTAGACAGTGCTGTTTACTATTCCACAATCCATTCCCAACTGGGAACTAAAGGTATGCTAAGCATCTCACATACATATTCTGAAGTAGAGGTCTTAGTGGTGCTATGAAAAGTGAGGAATATTGTGGAAAACTCTACAGAAGATTAAGACAATAGGCAAGAACCGCTTAGTGTGAGATCTTTTAAAAGATGTACTGGAGAAGAAGGGATGGAAATCAAATGGTACTGAGCAGAGTTTTATTAATAAGCACAACATTAGGGTACTCTCTTGCATAGGAATTTAAACTGGATGGTCAAGTGGACAACAGTCTCTCAGAACTGCCAGAAGAAGTAGCATGAAGCTCAAAAGATAAAACCAGTCAAATGGAGAAAGCCACAATAAACAGACTAAATGGTAAACTATTTGTAAATAGCTATGCAGAATAAAGATGCCCAGTGCCTTAAACTGAAGGGGTGAGGCTAAAGGAAAAGTGTGACTCAGAGATGAGAGGGAACTTAATCAGTATTGATATTTTTTTCCTGGAATTAATTAATGGCAGGTAAACTTGTGAGATTCTTCCCTGAGGTAGTTATGGATATATGCTAGATCCTTTTGTGCTTATACTTCTGGTGCATTGGCAGTGATCTTGGCTATCACAGGTAGGACTGCATGGGTTATAACCAGCCTTGCAACTGAACAGGGCCAGCCTAAAGTATGGGGCTGGCCAGGTTCTGCCTGCTCTGCCAGGCAGCTGAATGCCTCTGCAGGCTGGCCACCACAGGTCTTAAAATCAGGCTGGAGAAGATTTTCTTCTGAAGGTTTGCATGAGAAGAAATGAGCATTCAGTAAAGCTACTTTTATTTATTACCGCAGATAAGTTGATTAATATTTTCATGCTCAATATACATCCCCTGACAGCAGCATAGGTTTTCCTTCAATGTACAGCCATTCTTTGAGTATTGGTAATACTGCAGTTGTCAGCCCAGCCATGGTGATTTTTCTTACTGATAATTTATTATACAAATCATCGATGGGAGTGGGGTTTGGGTTTTTTTCCCACATTGCGGCAGTATCCCCCTTACTACAGATACTGTCTATCTAGTAATTCAAACTGAGCATTCAAATGTATTTGTAATTCCTGTCCTGATACTGTCATGAATGTCTTTGTTCCTGCCTAGTTCACTTTCTTGATTCTTAATGCTCTTGCTGTTCCCTACAGGTGTTTATTACACTTAAGAACCTATTATAAAGTTGTCAGATGATACCTGTTCCTTTCCAAATAGCCTAAGGGAACTTAGCTCTTAGCTTATTTATATGCCTCTACATTGTTCCTACAACAGACTATTTTAGAAACAGCAATAGTGTTGAAAAAAGGTATTAAATATATGAAAAATGAACTCCAGTGAACTCTCTGCATGATGTCTTTTGTTTTGCTGCTTTTTCATTAAGTTGCTTTCTTACCTTCTTCCTCTAACCAAACCTTTTAAAAACACCTTGGTGGAGTTTCCTTGTTTTATTAATTACAGACCCGCTGTGTTCTCAGCACCACTGTTAAAATAATGTTTTTGATGAAGTTGCTCGTTGTAGCAAAGGTGACCTTTCTGCACTGGCAAAATTAGGGCAGTCTGGAAGGTCAGCAGGAACAATTCACTGAAGCTTCACTTCAAGTTGACTTCTTCCTTCCTGGGATTAAAGCATTTCTGCAGGCATGCACTCCCCTGCCCCTCGGCACACCCTCAGCCACTTATGCTGCTTTATTAGCAATCCAGCTCTAATCCAAAGCAGCACTCACAGCTGTGAAGGAGAAAAAGCTGCTTGCTGCTGCACTTGGGCCCTGCTTAGGGCTGCTTGATGTTGTAACTACATGTGAATAAAGGACCCAGTGACAGAAGAATACTCAAGGAAGATTAATCACACTTTGGCTGGAAACTGTTTGGTGTGTGCAGTACAGATCACTTCAAGCCACAGAACAGCCTGGGAGTCTTTCAGTGGTATTCTGGGCCCTGCAGGAGTGTCTCTAATTACTGCAGAGGCTCAGGTGTGTGCATGAAATGCTGAAGGGGGAAAAATATATTTTTGGGAAAATGCCACTGCGTGGTTATCTGCAAACTGTGCACAAACACCGAGGATCACTCTTCCTTCCCACACTGGTACCCTGTTCCCTTTCCCTTAGGAGACAACAGCAGATTTTGCTGCTTCTTTCACTGAAAATGAATTGTTTCATCCACATCAGGCATTCCCAGGGTCGTATTTCTGTACATGAGCTACTTGTGTGAGCCTGGTCCTCAGCTCCTGTTGCCTCTTATGCCCTGAAGAGGGGAGCTATTTCTTTTGTATTACTTTTTTTATCTCTTAAAAACAATAACTTTTAGATCCTAATAGTATTAAACTTGTCTTTTCTTGCCATATACCTACTATGGTTCTGTTTACTCATCTTGAGATTTGGATAGCTAGGAAAGTATTCTCCTTTCTTCCTTGACTAGATTTTAATAGAAGCATTGCCAAATACCAACCATTTTCTGCATGTTTTAGTCCTGCAGGACCTTCTGGTGAAATAAAATTTTTCTTTTTATCACTAGAGTTCATGTATAATACTTCAGGTGGTCAGATATAGATCACAGCTCTTCTCTGTGAGTTTTCACAGATGGTATTTGACGGAAATGTAAAAAAACCTGATAAGAAAACTCTGTCAGACTTTTCAAAACTTAAAATTTACTTGCAGTAAGGCTAGCTTGAGCCATTGGCCAGTGTATGAGAACTGGGAAGGTTGTTTTCAAAACTTCAAATACTAGACTGAGAATTATTCTTATGGTTCTCTGAACTGCAGGAAGGCAGTTATCACAGAACCATTTAGAATGATTTCTGAGATCATCAGGTCTTATCAGGGAGTTGTAGAGAGATTTGTAGAGTGTTATGGTATTAGCAAGCTGAGGAGCTTGCTTATGCACTGCACCCACCAGTCTTTTGAGTTAAATTGCTCTTGCCATGTGTGTTACCTGGGTCTACCTTACCTTTGCAAGGCTGTTGACAGAAAATGCTCATCTCCTGCTATGTTTTTTCTTTCCCTTATATTCAGACATGTTTATTTGGAAGCCTAATATTTACACGCTTAAGCAATTGGCTGCACATTAATTTTTTTCAGTCCTTAGTGCCAGATTGCCTGTTTACAACTTAACCTTTTCTTGACCTGGTTCACAGCTTACTTTCTTGACTTATGGCCCTCACCAGTTTTTCACCACCATTTGGCTCCAGCTGTTCTTATAAAAGGAGGCATTTAATTGCACCTTCCAGTCAGCCTTAGAGCTTGAAAACACTCATCAGTTTCAATCATGTTTGCAAGACTCTATGTGGAAGAGACAGCGGCTCTTAACACTTTGCAGTATAATGTGTTTTCAGTCCTGTATTTATTGGAAGTGCTTATACGACATTCTTACAGGATTTAAAAATCCACATGGGAGAGGAAGGAGTGAGATTTTTAAATGCTGATGGAGCTGGATAAGAACTATAAGCATTATGAATATGATAGGAGGTGATTTCTGCAAATGCTGCTCTCCTCCAGCTACAGATCATTACCCTCCCGTATCTGTTTGGTTTGAGCCTGTCAATGATTAGTTTGATTTCTATCATCTGTTCTCTAGCGTAAGAAAATAAGTGAGGTATAGTTTTTTAATGCCTCTTGTGACTGTAAGGTCTCCATCATATTCTTTTTATATTGTCTCTTCTTCTGACTGAAGAATGTTTGTCATTCAAAAGCTCTTTCCTTTTTATGCTTGTTCTCAGCGTCCTCTTCTGAACTGCTTCTGCTTATACTAAAGTGTTTTGAGAGGAGAGGACCAAGACTGCACACAGAACTTGAGTTGCTCTTTTCCTGTTCTTTATTCCTTTGTGAGAGTTTTGATTTTGCACTTCTTTGTTTGTCTTGTTCGAGACTATGTATATTTGGAACTATGACATGTAACTGTCTATTGCAATCCCAGAAATCTTACTTGATGATAGTAATGGTCAGCTCAAACTCTTTCACTTCGTGTAGAAAATTACCTATTTTTATGTGCATGCCTGAAAGTTTGTCTGAATGGGTTTTATTCATACCTACATTAAATTATTTGACAATGTAATGTCCAATAACAGAGTGCAGTTAAGACTTTTCTGCAGTTCTCCAGAGCAAGCCCTCATCTTCACTTCCTTGAATAATTTAATCCATCAGCCATCATACTTACTGTTTTCCTAATAAGCACATTGTCTAAATTACATGTGAGCCTATCAAACTGTCTGGATCTTTCCCTGAATGACAAGTGACTGATAATTCCTACTTTGTTTCCTGTTCTCAAAAATAAGGAGACCTTTGAGAACTTCCCACTTGTTTTGGCTGCAGGGTTTCTTTCAAGACCTTCAGTGTAGACATTCATTGAGTATCTTCTGGAAACATGAGTGAGCTATAGCCACCAGATCTTCCTCTGTCCTTCAATACTTTCCTTTTTGGTTGAAACTGCTGTTTGCAGTGGTTTTGTTTGCCAGCTAACAAGTAACCTTCGCTTTTTCCATATTTTGGCCCTCTACTCGGAGCTCTCTAAGTGTGCAATGCTGAGCCATGTAATAGGGTTTAGAGGCTTTCTGACCAAAAGGCCAAGTTACACAGCTCAGTAATTGAGTGATTTCTCTTCTTCATCTGCATCTGGTGGAACTTGGGTAAATTTCTTTCTCCAGCTGGATAGCTTAAAACCTGCAGAAGGAGATGCTGGTATCCACACTTTGCAGTCCAGCAGGATTGTTTAAAGCAGTATCAGTGGGAACAGTTCCAGGTTAGTCTCTGCAGCACAAAAGACCTACTGTGAGCCAGATCTGTATCCAAGATGTATTTGCATTATGCAAGTATTTCCTGTTCAAGATGACTATTAATCAAACCAGACAACTCTTTTACAGCAAAAGCTTTCTATAAAATTCGTATTTAGGACATGGCATAAACTTACTCTGGAAAAATGGCTGTTGATGGTTTAAAACAGCAACAACAAAAATTAAAAAACAAAACAAAAAAGAATTTGAGATAAAAAAGTCTGGTTCTAGAAAATAAAATGGCATTTAGCTCTTCCATGAGCTCATATTTATGCTTTTTGTGATTAATTAAGAGAATAAGTCTTAGGAGTGGCTGAGGGAGCTGGGGATGTTTAGCCTGGAGAAAAGGAGTCTTATTGTTCTCTTATTGCTCTCTACAACTGCCTGAAAGGAGGTTGTAGCCAGGTGGGAGTCGGTCTCTTCTCTCAAGCAACCAGTGAATGGACAAGAGGAAATGGTCTGAACTTGCACCAGGGGCAGTTTAGAAAAATTTTCTTCACCAAAAGGGTTGTCAGGCACTGGAACAGGCTGCACAGGGAAGTGGAGTCTCCATTCCTGGAGGATTTAAAAGACATGTAGATGTGGTATTTGGAGACATAGTTTATAGTGGACTTGACAGTCTTAGGTTTGTGCTTGAACATGATGATCCTAGAGATCTTTTCCATCCTAAATGGTCCTGTGATTCTATAGTACTTCATATTTCTGCCTAAAGAAACTGTGTTCATTTAACCTTGAAAGCAGGTTCTACAAGAAGGGAAACTTGTGATTTTATTTCAGAGCTGCATTGTTAAGACTGTAATACATCCTGCAACATGAAAGATAATCTTCTATTGTAACTTTGTCAGTGAGTCCCATTGAAAAGATCCCTTTTAATCATATCTGGATATGAAAGCTGCATTGGGGAGTGTTAGTGACTTTGGCTTATAAACAGAGAAATGTACTTTCAGCCTGCAAGTGTGTGGTGCTTCTGCTTTCTGCACTGAAACATTGAATTTCAGATAATAAAAGTCACCTAAGGGGATGGGTGTCTGGTAACTGGAGAGCAGAACAACCACTGAACTTAAGTCAAAGTTGTTTGAGTCTCTCTCGTCAGAATTAAGAATTCCTAATTTAGAAAATGCATTTCACTTCTGAAGTATCTTCTGATCAGCTTTGTTGAACAAAACAACAGCCACTTTCCTGGAAGGGTTTTCTGTGCTGCCCTTCTGTTCTGTAGTGGCTGTTGGTTGTGCATTGACTCTGCCCTTCTGCATCCTGCCTTGCACCTGCCAGCCCTGTGTTCTCTTCTGTTGACAGTTCTGCAGCACTTGTTTCAAAAATACCTTCCTTTTCAAATTTTTTTTAAATTATTTTCTAAGATGAAGCTCAGCTACTCTAGATCTGTCCCATCCCTATCTCTCAGAAGGACCTGTATGGTTTCACACTTGAAAGGACACTGGAGGATTTCCCCTATGTGGGGCATTTCTTACAACGGAACAGTTTCAGTGATACTCACAATGAGGAGGTGTGTGCCTGAGGAAAGAAGGAGCTACATCATGTGCCTGTTACCTTTCCCTACGGCTGCTGTGGTTTTCCAGTCACAAAAGCTTTCTTTTCCATGATTTCAAAGGCTCAGTCTGGGTATTGCCTTTGGTAGCAGAGGGCATGGATTGTACATTCTGGAGGGGAAGAACCCAGATTCTCAGGGTAATAGCTGCCTGGCTGCAGGCCACAGGAGTGTTCAGGTCTTAGATTCTTGTTGAAATTACAGGAATGACAGAGCTGGTGTGTGGGATCATTTTTCTGAAACTGTTAAAGGAAGTCCATCTATGCTTGGTACTTGACACCTCTCAGGGAAGCACTGTCAGACAGCCAAGTGTGCTCTCTTGCAGAGCTCAAATGTGTCTTATGTTGGCAGTATTAATTCTGAATAGAAGACATATTTTAGTCTTTAGGAATATATGTTTTAATCCATTTCCCAGAGATAGCATGGTCTTCTTAAAGCCCCAGCAGTGGGTTTTTACTTTCCATCTCATCTGAACAGACTGCAGAAGGGCCACTCCAATGTTCAAACCTTACCCTGTTCTAGTGCACAGTGACAGCAAGGTACTTACTATCTGATGTGTACTGTGATTTTTCAATTATTTTAAAAGCAAAGCCACCTCAACTTTGTAATTAATTTTATAGATGTATAAAAGCAAAAACTTTATCTGTTCATCCAGACAATTCCCTTGCCTAATTTTCATTTGAATTGAAGCAAGGCTTGATCTCCTCCTCCAGCTCCTTTCCCCCATCCAATGGTTATAGCAGAGATTTCCTCTCATTAAGTGAACTTCAGATGGAGCCCACCCTCAAATAAAAATCCAAACATTTTGCTTTGTTTTGGGCAAAGGAGGCAGGGAGGCATGTAAAAGACAGGAGAAAGACAAATAACCTTTCTAAACAAACAAAGGATAACTGCTCTCATAAATGTGGGTCCTCATAATTTAAGAGCAATAGTTTATATACTTGGTAAGCCTTATAAACAGAGAGAGGAGACAAGGGCCAGAGATGTGTTCAATAAAAGGTCCAACTCAACAAGGCCCTTGATTGTTAAGTTGTGTATTTTGTGAGCCTCTGCCAAGTTTGCTTGCTAGCAGGGCTGTGCTGAGTGCTGATAGCTGCACAGGGGAGCAAGCTCTGGGAGTTCCTCAGTGTTGCCCTGGGAGTGGGAGGGTGCAGTGACTGAGAGCATTCAGGGGCAGAACCAAACCATCCCGCAGATGGCAACTCTCTGTTGTGGTGGGCAACATGATATTTTGGGGTTGGCAGGTACAAGGTTCATGTAGAAAGCCTAAATCTAGAGTGTGTTTATAGTACAGTGTACAGAAATTTTAAATGTGTCATGTATTGGCCAGTTGGTAGAAACCAGTGATAAAGGCATTAACTTCACCATGGCCTCTAACAGTGGTTGACTCCATGGCTTAAGGAGGGCAGGTTAATTTACCTGCTTTGATTTCTCTTTCTCTCTCTTTTTTTTACATTTTTTTCATAGATTTCAAAACAGTTAATGAATGAATGTGACACAGTATTCCTGTTAAACAGACTTTTGTTGTGATTATTGACTTAGTAGGAGAATCCTCACAGCATGTCTCAGTTTGGATATATTCTGTTTTACAGGTAAACAAAACTTGAACTGAAAATTTAAACTGTTTCAAATAATGAACCTTAGGGTTGCCAGACTTTCCAGTTGCATGTAAGAATCTGGTGATTCCACTCTGTGCATGATGGTGTGTCCAGAGTTGTATTTCAAGTCTGCTACCACATCTAACTTGAGGTATTAGTGAAGTTTTTGTTGTGTGATTCATTAACCTCTTTCCTGAGCACCTGTAATCTGCTTCCTTTTGCTTTACTTTTTTTCCCATTAAGTAGAATGCTTTGTGTATTCAGATATTGTCTGCTGCAGCTACTGCCTGGCTCTGGCTGCAGGGGTTTACTAGTGGTACTGGGAAACAAACAACAGGTTGCATTTCAGCAACTGTATCTGAATGCTCAGAGTAGTAGAGGCAAAGAAAGATGCATGGCTGGGTGAGTACAAATATGAGATGTGTTGCAGTATGCCATGTTCTGCATGATCTTCATTGGGTGTCTAACACAGGTTGGTGGTGCCATGTGGTCATGCCAGTGTGTAATATTCCTGTGGAAAAAGAAAGTTTTCTGCCTTTCTGTGAACTTCACTTGCCTTTGATGTGCTGGTACCAGAATGTGCAATTACAAGGAAGCAGACCTTTTTCTGTGACCAGGTTGGGCTTGCTCTCAGGCTGCTGAATGACTCCTGCTGACTAATTAGATGTGATAGAAGTAAGCTGCCAGTGCTTTGGTGAGGAGCACAGGGGAGAGCTAATAATACTGTGGCATGCTCACAGGTAGACTGATGTAGTTTATGTGCCTGTCAGCTGCTTTGAGAGCATGGGTATCTCAAAGTGCCCTGAAGCTCCTTTGGAGCTCCGTCTGTGTCACCAGGAGCACCTCAGTGCCAGCTGCCGAGGAGTCTGCTCAGCCTTGCTGCATGCCTGGCTGGCCTGTGCTAGAGCTGGAGAGCTTGGAGAGTAGTGATGGGGAGCATGAAGCCAAGTGGCTGAGATCTCCTGTTCAGCTGTCAAAAGAAGACAGGCAATTTACTTTCTCCCAGTGGTGAATCTGTCAGATGCAGCAGTGTCAGGTCTGTTGCTTGAGCTTCTCAACCACCCTGACTCATAAGATTTGCCTAGATGTCAAAACACGTGCTGAGGAAAGTCTCAACAATACATTTGATGCAGTGTTTCTTTTGGATACAGTCTTTTAAAAGAAGCAGAATATGAATTTACAGCAAGGTTGCCAAGACATCCAACAGCTTCTGAATTCCTTGTATGTTAGTGCAATGGTTATTACGGCTTTATTTAAAATACACAATTAAATATAAACTGAATTTCCTAATCCAGTTTATATTGGTTACAGCATAAGAATAAACGTCTGGCTTCATCCTCTGGCTCCACTCATCATTATCTTTATGACATTTTTTTGACATCATATTGTGTAGTGGAGTTCTGGGTTTTAGCAGAGCATGCAAAAAAGGGAAAAGAGTGAAACAGCAGCACTTTTTACACCACCATAGCTGACAACAGCTCAGTGCTCGTATCCTTTGAAACCATGGTGCTTCCCATGACTTGGGAAAGGGTCTCATTTCCCCAGCATGTCTCCCACAGCTGCAGCTGTCCCCAGCTCTGGGCCATGCTCCATGTTTTCCACAGTCGGGAGTTCTGGTCCTGCATTGGTGCATCCCCAGGATGCATCATCTCATGGGCTGCACTGGAGCTCACCTGGAGAACTGGTAGAACCCAAAGTCATTCTCATGGTCTATTGTGTCTATCCTTTTACCACTCTGCTGAAAGGGGAGAATAAGTGTTTAATAACGAAGAATGCAATTAAAAAATTGGTACAAGTCTGAAAAAAACCTGTGGTACTGCAGTTGTGTCTCTCTTAAGTTACTACAGCTCAAAGTAGCATTATTCCCAGGAAAGTGAAAAGGGCCATTGCCTGGTTGAGTTCCAAGGATGTGCTGAACACACACTAAAAGCTGTTTTCCTTTCAGTGTAAATTTAACTTAAAGTTATAATATCTTGGTAGCTTGTCTTAAAGTTTACAGCTCAATCCAACAGTATCCATATGTTTTCTGAGCAGTGCTATCATGAAGTGTCTCCATTTTAAACAAAGCAGATGAAGCCTCTGCAGATGCCCTTTATTGTAAAGCTATATTCTGTGGCTTGCCTGATTAATTTTTAATTAATTTTAACATAACAAGCTGAATTTAACCCAGCTTAAAAATAGTCCTTGCCACTGTGCCACTCGGTGCTTGGCTTTATTTTATACTCATCTATTGTAATATGCCAATTTCTGATCTTACATACTTTAACACAAAAAAGAAGAAAAGAGAGAAAGTTAATGGGGTATTTATTATAATTTAATTGTGTGATTAGAATACTACTCATAAAGAATTTGATACCTTTCCCTAGAAAAATGTTTTAAATTATTTAATTGCCTTTAATTTGGTTCCCTAATTATATTAGGTGTATATTATTAAGTTTTCCCTGGCACACACTTTTATAAATGAAAGGTGAGCTTTTTATTCAGTCGTATCCACTTCTGTGGTTTCCATTACTTTCCATACTTAGTAAGAAAATTCAAAGCTGCTGTTTCATTTCTGGCCATCTGTAATTATAGTAAACTGCCTATAGGTACAGCCAAATGTAGCTATATATGGAAATAATGCACATATATGTATGGAGAGATAATTAGATTATACCAAGGTTGTGATTCCCTGCAGGAGAAACCAGAGTCTGAATCAGCTGGAGTCCTTGCCGAGGCAGAACATGATCCCTCATTGCAGGTGTTCAGCATCTCCCTGTTGCTGCACTGCACAGCACTACCACTGCTCTACAAATCCACAGTGACATCTAGGTTGCTTTTGGAGTTTGTCCACACCTTTTCTAGGCAATGGCTTGTTGCAGCTGGTTAAACAACACTGTTTAATCCCTAGCTTTATTTTGAAATTCTTGTCAACACCTGATATAAATCAGTTTTCTCATCCTTAAAAGTATAACAGAAACAAACAGCAGCGAGTGATGAATCACATGTGCTGCAGTGGAGTGCTATTCAGTTCACACAGCTTAAACTAAAATTAGGATCAAAGCAGTTTAATAATGGCATGAATTTAATCAGTAGTCAATGAACTGCTCATTTGGGATCATTACCAGTAATGCCACAGATAAATTACAACACTGAATTAATGTTAATAAGCACTTACAGAAAACAGATTTAACTAATCTCCAAAAGTTATGGACTCTCTTCCATGAATACACTTCACATACTCTACCAGCATGTGTGGGTTACAGTCTCCTCCCTTTCTCCATCTGACGTGCACCCATATCCTGCAGGAGATGTGGGTGCTCTCACCTCCTGGGACCCAATGCTGCTCCTTGCAGCTTGTGAGGCAGCACCCACGAGCTTGGGTGCACCCCATGATCTGTGTGGGTCTTTGCCTGCAGCAGCCTGCCTGAAAGCAGGCAGCTCCTGGCCTGACTAGGAAGCTTCTCTCTCTGGTGATGATGATTTTCTTCATTGTTAAGGTGACTGGTTAGAGATAACGGTTTTCGTGCATTTTAACATGATCAGTATTGGGAAGCACATGCTGATTTTATGTGCTTTTTACACCTGCACACCACCAATTATTTGCTCACATTTCTGTCTTATAAGGTGGTGTCCCAGACCATTTGCCAAGGTTGGGCTGTGCCATCACCATCTGTTCCTAGATCTCACTTTGTTATCATCAGTAATCTTCTGCTGCATTGGCAGGGCATAGAAACACACCCTCCACCTCTACCTTTGTAGGGTAGGGTTCAAGGCTGCTAAATGCAGGTCCAGTGTGATGAGATTGCTTTTTGCTTTTGAGAGTTTGGAGTTTTTCTGTAAACAAAAATCTGAATTCCCTTCAAGGAGCAAATATCTGTTCAGAGAAAGGCTGGCAAGCTTGCTGCAGTGTACTGCAGACAGATGAGGCTTTGTTGTGTTACAAGGCAATTTGCCTAAGGGGCAGGCTCTGCCAGCTGTAGTCTCAGCTAAAATAACTTTTTCTGTCTGAATTGTTCCCCAGATATGGCTTCAATTGCATGAAACTCATTTATAGTTAGTAAAGAAGATTCAGTGGCATCACTGGTGAGTGCTGTAGATATAGAAAGTGATGAAGAGAAGTGACTGCTTCACTGAGGTGTGCAGGAACCATGGCTCAGCCCCAAAGGCAGGCATCCCACCTGTGTTCTGGAGCAAGGAAGAGCTGGATGGCCATGCCTAATGGTCAGCTCTTGTGGCTAGAGGCATTGTGGCCTCTCTGAAGCCTTTTCTTGTTGTGGTGTTCAAATGGTTTCTGGCTGGTTTATAACATAGCATATCACTTGGGGAATGCATTGTCGCCTTCCAGAGTTTATGAAATAGGAATTGCTAAATCAACAGAGGCCATTCAACATAAAAGCCTTGCGAGTCAAGTATCACTTCAGCAGCATATGTGTTTGTTACATCATTTCAGTAAACTCAAAGCTTTGTAGGGTTTTTCCTGAAAAAGGTGGGATGGTGAGGGCCAGGGATTGTTCAGCAAGAGGTGATGCTCCATATGAACTGTACAGTCTGTCCTTGTGCTCTGCTCTTCAGCCCTTGTTGACAGACACCTTTCCATAAGGTATGTGCCATAAGGTATGTGCCAGGTATACTTTTGTGCCAGGATTTGATGAGTTAAGTCACAGCCTGACTGCCATGGCAGAATTCAAGTGCTGCAAAAGTCACATGAGAAGCAGGTTGGTGGAGAGTTTTTCCATCTCCAGGTTGATATACAGACATCCCATTTCGGCAGGTAGTGAACAAAAGACCCATTTCCTATGTTACAGAGATGGTCCTAGGGAAGATTTTAATTCCTGAGGTACAAATGGAAGGACTTCAGTGCCCTTGTATAGAGATAAGCCTGTAGACATAAGTAGCAACATGCACTTGTGTCATTGAAAATGTTCTACTTCAGGGCTTTTACCACCTCTATTTCCTTCCTTGTATCATGTCAAAACAGTCAGTCCAAACTGAACAAGAGGGATGTCTTGTGATAGGCACCTATTCCCACAAACTACAGGGTGATCAGGAATTGGCAACAGATTTTGCTATCTCCCAGACTGGATAAGATATTAAATAGTGAAAACTTCAACATTTTGTACTAGTTTTGAATCATCCTCAGGGCTACAGAAGTGTTTTCCTGAATTGTGTGTAATACCTGTAGTATCAGTGCCTTGCACATGGTTTGTGTGTTCTGTACATGGAATTAAAATGATGGTGCAAGTAAATGTCTAACTGGATTATAGCAGATTAGTGGCCCAGTGTTTGTAATCTCATTTCACTTCCGACTTTAGCATTTCTCATAGTGACACTTTTGCAGTGTCATGTTCCTATACATGGTTCATGCTATAAATAGTCATGAATACAGCATGAGTGGAGTGTAACTTAGTATGATGAAATGGGGGCAATACTTTCCAGCCAATAACTGATGCTATAAAAGTCTCTTTGCCACAAGTAAAAGAGAGAGAGTGAACTAACCTGGCAGTGTTTCAGATTTAGTGTGTAGTGAGAAGAGTTGTGATCCTGTGAGATGCTGGCTGCTCTGAACTTACAGTAGCCTCTGGTACTCTGCACATCCTAGGAACTACTTGGCATCCAGGTACTACAGAATCAGATTGCCTATTCGCTTGTAAGTTCAGTGAGCTGGAAAATGTGAAGTCACTATGTGCTTCTAAATGTTTCCTAATAAAAATTCTTTTAACCTTCTCATTAAAAGCTTTTAAATGCAACTTTGTGATCTGTCTTTATTGGCTGTGTTCCATCTTTCCAAATTATGCTGAAGAATGCTAGGAATACATTTTTATTTTTTTTTTGTTTGTTTGTGCTTGAAGTCTTGTGCAATTAGGGAGACGATGAAGTAAGTCATTACTATAATTTCCCCACATGAAGCCTCAGTACCTAGTGGAACTATTGCACAGTGTTAAATGTCTTTTCTAGAGCCCAAGCCTCATTACATCTTCCTTAATTTACATCACACATCCTGTAAACACAACGTTGTTATCACTCCTTAAATATAATGGTAGTAGAGCGGTTGGACGGTGCTTTTCTCTGAAAGATTATAACTACCCTGTTCTTCATGTCCATCAGCCTCACTTCTGGAGCAGCTGTCACAAGGATAAGCGTCAGTTCAACTGGAAGTGGTCTGAGGGTGGATTCACTAGGATTTCAGTACCAGTTTAGTAGTTCTGGTAGTCCTTGTCTCCAAGCTTGGCACAGTGCATCCCACTGAAAAATCTGTAGCCTCAACTCTGTTAAAAGGGGAGCACATGCTAATTTTTCTACAGCGAGGAAGACTGGCAGTGGAGTGTGCTGCTCAGGAGTCTCAGAACTGACGCCAGTGGATGCTGAGTCTCAAACTCAAGTTGTAAGTTACAAGGATCTTTGGTGTATTCATTGTATTGTGAGGAAAAAAAAAATCTTGAGGAATTTCACAGAAGTTCAGGACACTTACCAGAGTCCACATGAGTAGGGTTTAATATGGTCCTGTGGATTGTGTGCATTGCAGTGAACTTCATCCTCTTTCCTCTCAAAATGGAGAATGGTATGTTTTTTATGAATAGAGCACAAAATCTGTAAAAGTGTGTACTGAAACAACTTTGAAAAAGCTGTAGCAAGGGCCTTGCTTCTTAACCTCAAATGTGTATCCATGTCAATGATGAAAATAAGCATCAGTTACTCCTTCATTTTTTCACCCCCCTGACAAATTCAGTAGGAGGTTTACTATTCTGTTTTGGAAAGACCAGGATGGCAAACAAATCAGGGCTGGCTGACGATAAAAGGTGGGAAAGTTCTTGAGTCATCCTGTGTAAACAGCATCTTAAAGCAGAATTTTCTTCATAGATTAATTCCTCTATTGTTGGGGGGGGAGGGGAGGGAGCTTTTTGGGTTTTTTTTTTAATTTTTGCCGCTTCCTAGAAAGCTCTAGATGTCAGTCTGTCAGTCCTAACCCACTCAGCCTATGCCTTGGCCTCTTTGTGTACTGTGTCATATTTTTTAACCCCCAAGTACAATGTTGTCTCTCAGTCAAACTTTGCTACTGCTCCTTCTTAAGTAGCTCTGCAAGTACAGTAACCCTTCCATCACCTCTGTCCTCTATCGACATGCACTGGAGGTCATGGTCTATATTAGCATATCCTTTTTGATCTTCAGCTGCACAGGTCAAGATCACTTAACCTTAACACTCAGCGTTTGAGAATTAGCACATTTATTATGACGTTTTCACAAGAATTTGATTTGCTTTAATTAGGCAGTTTGTTCCTCTGTGCAAGGCCTCAAAAACAGGAGCGTTGTTAAGGTCAATTGAGTTGGTAAACACAGAATAATTACATTTAGAAGAGACTCCTGTATACCTTCCTGTCAGGTGTATATACATATTCATGAGACCACCCTGGTCTCATGGGAGAGAGAGGACCACCAGACAGGTTCCCATTTTCCTTGGGCTTTGTGAAGTTAAGGGCCTTTTTCTTCATTTTCCTCTTACTTTGTCAAAATGTCTAACATTTCTTGATTCTAAATGCTGCTTTTGCTGCTGTCCTGCCTCTAAGTCTACTCACTGAGATACTGCCATAAGCTGGTGATAATAAAATCTGAAGATAAATGTAAAATTCTATTTAGAGCTAGTGATGATGTTTTAAATAATTAGTTTAGGTTAACATGAAACAGACTGAAAGATTTAGATAGTGCCAGAGTTCTTGCTTTGAATAATAACTCAGCAATTGTGTAGACATAAACATCACATTTTCTTTTTATGCACATTGATTTTGAATTAATGAAATCAAAGTGACATTGAAAGAGTCAGTGAATAATTTTGTTTATCTCATTTCAGTACATTAAAATCATAATGAATTGAAAAGGAATAATTACAGTCAGTTCATATTTTATGCACAATAAAGCAGTTATTTATTGTGGCGTTCAGTAGACTGGGAAGTTATTGAAGTTGCCATAAATACTGAGTGCTGAATTCTTGATTTACTTGCATGTGTGTACATCTGATACTCCTCAAATGTCAGAGTACCATATGCTGTTGCATATAAAAAGCGATCTGCAGTTTATACAGCACGAGTCACAGACACAGCAATTGGGACCTCAGACGGCAGGGCTGGGTTTCAGAGGGTGGCTAATGCCCTCTGAAATGCTTTTGCAGTCATGAGTACCATCTGTTTTGACACAGTCTGGGACTGCTTCACACTGGTGGTCAGGAATCCATGTAGCTTAGTGCAGTTGGGCTTGAGCCAGTTACATTTTTCTAGTAGAAGAAGGCTGCCAGTGGCCATGTCTCTTTCCCAGCTTAACTCCCAAATTTCCCATAAACAAAATTTTAATCCTTGTGGTTCTGAGTAAGCACTACGTGCTTGCTCAGTGCGTTGCTGTGTGTGTATTGTGTGTGTTTGTAACAAGAGGGGACTGCTCACTGTCACTCAAGGGCTCTCATAACGTGACGTGTTTATTATGAAAAAGCCTCGGTTTATGTATCTTTGTTGGAGAGATGCTGGATAAGTTAGATTGAGCTAGTGTTGTGGGTTTCTGCTTTGGAGTCCTATGTTTCTTTTCTTTCATCCTCTCCAGAATATTCCTGTCACCCAGGTCCCAAAGGTGATTTGCTGGGGAATTGGCTCTGGCCAGCACTTTGCTGAGTGCATTCCTTTGTATGTACATGTAGTGGCAACACTGTGGGTTTGTAAGAAATGCAAAAATGTGGATTAAGTGAAGTTTTCTACCATTGCTTCAAAAAGCCCTGGAGACCAGCTTTGTTTTTCTCAGTTTGGCCATGGGTCAGAAGGGAGGAGGGATACAACCCTAGAAACTAGGCATTTGCCCTCAAAACATGAGAGTCCTTGCCAGGATACTAGCAGGTGCTTTTGAAGGAATCTCATGTCTGGAAAAGAAAATAAGCTTTGAAAACTGAGGTGTAAATGGATCTGAGCTGATCAGGAGCAGGTGTTGCAGGTCAGCCTTTAGTTACACTTTGCACAGTTCTACTGATTTTCTGTAATCTGTGGCCATCCTACAGATGGATGCAGGCAGGGCTCCTAGTCTGCAAAAGTGTTAGTCTGGGAGTAAACACATCTCATTTGTAAAGTCAGGAAAACTGTTACTGTCTCAGTGTAATTCTTCTACAGGACTGAAAAGGGCTCACCAAACTCACCCTGGAGTGAGCAGTGACTTATTAAGCACTGGTAGCTTATTAAGCAGTTTTTTATAGATGAAGGTTATGTTCTCTTGTCTGTTGGCAGCATTTTTTGTTGCTGTTTCCTTATCGCTCAGTTGCTGGTAGTTTAGCTGGTAGGGCAATGCGTCTCCTGCTCTGACTCACAACTCATCAGCTGAGACACCAAGTGGGCACTTGCAGGTATCATAACAAGTTGGGCTGAACCAAGCTGAGTTGGGATTGGCTTTACCAATTGTTTTTTGAGTTTGTTTTCTTATTTTTAATCTAGAGGCCTTTTCTTGTGCTGCATACAACTCTGTCCTATAATTTGCAGATTTATCTTTTCCAAATTATCAGCAAAGACTATGTTTTCAAAGCTTGAATTTATTTTAGGAGGGATATTTGTACTATTCTAAATTACATTGATTTAATGCATCATTAGCATCTGGAGAGAGACTATTTACAAGAGCATATAGAGACAGGACAAGGGGAAGTGGCTTCACAGTGCAAAAAGAGTAGGTTTAGATTACATATATGGAAGAAATTCTTTACTGTGAGGGTAATGAGGCAATGGAAGAGGTTGCCCAGAGAAGTTGTAGATGTTCCCTAGAAGTGTTCAAAGCCAGGTTGGATGGCAATCTGTTCTAGCAGATGTTGTCCCTCCCACAGCAGGAGGATTGGATCTAGATGATCTTTAAGGTCCCATTCAACTCATCAGCATTCTGTGATTCTTTGATTTAAACTTGAGTGATAGGAGAAAAGCACAATTTTGTGGCTTTAAATCTCTCATTACTGTTTATTCTTCTGTTTAGCATACTGCTTACCATTTGTTTCTCCAATTTTGAAGGTCAAATCCTGGATCCCCTGTTAATTAGAAAGTCAGTAATTTCTGAAAGCTGTATGCTTTTAAAATGCCAACTGATTATGAAAAACAATGTTCTTTTATACAAATAATTTGTTTATGGTGAACATGCTGGAAATAGCCATTCTTGGGGGAATTATTTGTCTATGGCAGCATTTGCTACCAACTGGATGCAAGTCCTCTTGATTACACAACGAAGTGATTCTATTGTCAGCTTTTCCCAGAGGCAAACATTCCTCTGCTTCGTATATTATTTTCTGTTTAGTGTCACACACATCTACCAGAACTACACTTCAGAGTTCTGCAGGTCCCCATGGTTTTGATCAACGTGAACTGGGGATTTCAAAGATATGTCTCATCTCAATGTTTTTCTAAGTGATTGGCTCTGGCCATGTATGTGTAGCTTGAGAGCCACTATCAAGCAGTGTGCATTCATCTTCTCCACATTTATATAAACTTGGTATTAAATGAAAAATAAAGAACAATAGATTTAAAAATTGGAACACAGTTATATAGATGTTGTCCGGTCAGGTGGAAAAATGTACCTGTCAAAATTTTGACCTTGGAGCATGTTAGAGTAACTCAAAGAAAAGGCAGGTTATAGTTGTAAGCCTGTTTCACTGAAACAAGTTAATTCTCTGGATAAATTGGGAAGGTTTTTTTTGTATACACGAGGATGATGTTCCTGGGTTAATTAAGGCTGTCAGACTTATCAGGAGAAGAGAGATGATGGCAGGATTTTTAGTATGATTTGAAATTTAGCAAACTTCCTATGTTTTTGTTGACTTATTTAAACCTCTATATAGAAGTATGTTGAAGATGCTTATTTATAAGCACCTTGCAAATGATTATTTTCATTTTAACTACATTTGTTTTGCACATTTCAGAGCAGTGCATTGAACAGCGTGGATCCCCGTAGGTGTGATAATCCTGAAAGTGGGGGATGATGAAATGCAACGTGTCTGGTCCATTGATAATCCAGCCCTGAAAATCCAGCAGGGCACACGATACCTCCCCCCAAAGTGGTATGGAATAGGCTGGGAGATGATAACTCATGATTTGGAGTAGGTAGACAGCAGCTCCTTCTGACCAAGTGGGTTTATCTACATTAGCATTTTTGTTCAGCTCCAAAGCTCACTATTGAAATACCTTTCCTTCTTGCTCGGTTTTAGTAACCACCACAAGGTATATGAACCCAGTTATACTCAGGCAAAGCTAAAGCAAAAAGTATGTTCTGGCAATACACCTAAAGCACCAAAGGCAACCCCTACTGAGCATTCTGGGTTGGGGATTAAATTAAATATTGGCAAAAAAATAACACCCACTTCACAGGCCTGTGGATGTTGGGTTGTCAGCAGTATTAGTTTTGCTCCACAGAACTCCTCTTTCTGGGCTGCACTCCTTGCTAATGTAAATATAAACTAGTTCAGCTGGAGGAGCTCCCTGGCATACCATAAAGAGTTGGGAGAGCATCTGACCTGAAGGATTTAAATAGAGCTTGTACTTAAGTATGTGTGGAATTCATTTTGGGATACATATTTACTGAACGTGGAAAAAATGCACCTTCCAATCCATCCCTGTCTAATTCTCTGTGAAACCCTTTCCTCAAAGCTGGTGTGCTAGTATCATCAGTTCTACTGAGGGCTAAATTAAGATGCTTTGACTTCCGAAACTAAGAGTGAATTACTTTTTTACGTTTCCTCCCCCTCAGTCTTTGTATTTTTGGCTCTGTTCAAGAATATGGGGATAAAATGAATTCCTGCCAAGTGGCAGGGGACAAAGTCAGTAGGGGGGAAATTAGTTCCAGCTTTTGACAAATACATTGTAAGGAAGAATTATTTGCTTAATAAAACTGTAATGATTACTTCAGTTGCAATCCTGTTTGACTTTAAGCATCTATTGTGAGTATGCCAGGAATGCAAGATCAGGTCTCCAAATGTATGTAGAGGAGTTTATAGGCTAAAGAAAACTGAAGCTCAACATCACAGGGAAGTTACACCAATATAATCCAAGGTGTAAAGTGTCACACAGAAACTACTGTGAAATGGCTACAGATTTTAGTTAACATAGTCCTCTTCCACAATGCCTCTAGTCTTATACAATAGGTACAGTTTCTTATTACATTCTAAAGGAGGTTTTTTAAAACCATAAAAGGTTATTTCAAGTTCTGTGGAACTCTTCCTTCCAAGACCATGTGGATGCAATTGCTTTGTGAGCTCCAAGGTTGCTTATTCTTACACTGACAAATCGAGCTCTGCCACAGGTCTTTGCTCTCAAAATGAGAATTGCATGACTGACAGAATCTTACAGGATAAAAAATTAGTTTTTATCTTTGCCAAAGTTTTTGTTCCTTTGACCTCAGTTTTCCATGTAATTTTCTGTTTTGTCAAAAATAAATAGTCTGGTGAGAGGGAAGCAGTAGCTGTAACCTGTCTCAGGTTTATTTGGACTTTGCATGTGTGCATGGGAAACAAGCTTGTGAAATACAAAGTAAACAAAATCATGATAAGATAAGGTGGGCACTGAAGGGAAATAGTATTTTGTGTAGTTATCACTGAGTATTTGTCAGCTGTGATGGTGTTTCAGGAAGAACCCTTTGGAAATCACAGAATATGCTGATTTGGAAGGGATCCACAAGGTCCATTGATTCCAGCTCTTGAGTGAATGGCCCATAGAGGGATTAAACCTACAACCTTGGTGTTACCAGCACCATTCTCTGACCAACTGAGCTGGTCTCATCTGCAATGGCTTACAATATTTGTTAGCAGGTTGCCAGACTTTCCATTTCTCTCTAGGAACCATCTTTTTAAATTGAATTGAGACACAAAATTACCAATACCTAGTGAGATGGGTTAAAATTTATGGCCCTGGAGGCACAAGGTATTTGGAAAACTGAAAACTAACAACACACTTTGAGAAGATTGCTCAGTATTCAAAATACTCTTGAAAAAGTAGATTAAGGACAGAGAAAACGTAGCATTCTCTAATGAGACAGGTGTAGGGAAGATAAATGGATTCTATAAACAGAGATGAGAAAAATAAATGTCTAGGTGCTGTATGGCACATGGGAATCCCAGCATTATCTTGAGTCACATAGTGAAAATACATCAGCTTTCTGAGACTATTGAAATCTGGAAGGTTGAAAATGTGGTCTCCATGAAATATGGGTGCAAAAGGACTCCATTTTCAGCACTGCTGGTGAGGTTGGGTGGTGCATAGTGCTTAATTCAGAGCATTGCACTTTAAGAGAAAAAAACACAGGAGAAAATGTAAAGGAGAAGATAGAAGAAACTGGGAATATTAGTAACATGACTAATAAAAAGAAAGGCAAATGCATATAAGAAATCCTTACAGGGAGAGTGAAGCCCTCACATTCTTCACAAGAAGAGGGGCAAGGAACAGCTTTATATATGAGCCAAATAGGAAGAAAAATTTAGGAACTTGATACAGTGACAACACTGGAACAGGCATCTCAGTGAGCTGAGTAATAAGTGCCCCTAGCAGTTAAAAACAGAGCGACATGCACATGAGAGATAGTTTAGATGTACTTAGTGTTCTTGGAGAGAGATGAGAGAGCTCATCCAACTCATTCTGTATGTTCTTCATTGTAAAAGGCTGCAAAATCATGTAGGTATCTCCACTGGGCAACCCTTCCCTTCTGGCATTCTTGACCGCTGCAGCCCCCATACAAGTTTGCATGTGAGTTTTGTTCCAGCTGCCTCTGCTATCTCAGACTCTCCAGTTCCTCCCAGCCTCCTGGGACTGGGAGGAACTGAGGTCAGTAGGGTAACTTATCCTGAGAGAAATGCCTGACAATGTTTGCCATGTGGAAGATGGTCCTTTTTTTTTTCGGGGGGGGGGGGGGGGAGGGGGTGGTTGGGTTGGTT
>JBBMKD010000102.1:77268816-77344682 GCA_037834095.1 Argya squamiceps | reverse complement strand
GTTTTTGTGTGTGTGGTTTTTTGTTTTTGTTTTTTGTAGGTATCACTGTTTCTGGAACTTGTCCATACCCAGGGACCCAGGGCCTTGGAAAGAAAATTGCTGTGTTATACCCTGCTGTTCTAGCTAACTCATTTTCCTACTCTCATCTAAGGGCACAGTGCCGTATTTGAAATCTGTCTGTTGAATTCACAAGGCCCTCCTTGAATCAGCCCACGTCTTATATCCCCTGTAGAATCCTCTGTTCCCTTTTGCACTGTTGATTGGAGCTGCTACAACCATTAAGTTCCCATTTTCCGCAGTCTCTGGAAAAGGAGTGCTTACTTGGCATGCCTGAGGTTGATGGTGTTGTGGTAAAAATGTGACGTCTATATGCACATTGCACTTAGTAAAATATGTAACATCTACACAACACTTACTGAGGAGATGCTAAGTCAGTGAGGTTTTGGCAGTCTGTGTAAATGCTTCTTGTGCACATTACTCTGCAGGTAATGTTTACAAAAATGACAGTTGCTTTTTATTTTTCTCAGCTATACCGACTTTTTCAGAGCTTGAACACAGTTTGGTTTATTTCATGCCTTAGTTTTGCTAAAAATGTCAGTAGAGACAGGAGATCAAATGGACGATCCTTTTCAGTTGTCAGATAAGAATCTGACGTTTGATTGATATTTGCAAAATTTTCATTTTAATTTTGTTAGCTTGAAGAACTATTTATTTCAAAAAAGACTCATTCACAATACCATAGTGGAAGGTGTGAATGAATGGAGTCATGCCTAAAGCATGGAAAATGGTTCAATCTTAAAAAGTCTACACTGGGATCCGGACATCGAGTGTCCCGTGTTCGAGTGCATTGCTGGAGTAATGGAAATGCAATGTTGTTTTCTTTTTCTGGTTTCTCTGAAATCAGAGACTGCATATTGTTGTCAATGCTAGAAGGAATGGAAGCTAGATCTTGGCTTAAATCTTATATATTTAAAAGTTTTTTGTTTCCCAGATGTATGTATTAATTGGGAAACAAACTGAGGTGAAAGAATCCTTTGAAATAAACCAGATTCCTAGTGGAATAAGAAAACTCCCTGTAGTGCATTTTCTCCCTCTGTGTCAGCTTTTATGGTTCTGTTTCTGGCACGCATCTTTTGAGATTTCTTTAAAGATTGTTAAGAAATTTTGTCTTACATCAACAAACAACTTTCAGAGCTTGATCAAAGCTTTAATAAAAGGCATCTTACACAGAAGATTGGAGGCAAAGGGGCAAAAGAGGTTGTAGGGAGGGAAGTGCAGGACTGCTTTCTACTTTGCTTTTACTTTCTAAGATCACCAGAATTAAAGTTGCATTTCTGGCTTGTAAACAGTTGAGTTTACAAGAGAAATGCTTGTATAGGTCATGTGTGTGTATAAAGATGTATATTGAGAACTGTAATCAGCAACTTCATTTGTATTTTTGCAGGGTTGTGTTTTTTAATGTTACACTGTCATTAAGTTGCTCTTTCTCAGACTGCCCCAGCCTGTTGGCTAGCACCCAGTAAATGGTGAAGAACAAAATTTGGAGGAAACTCCTAGAGGTTGAGATAGTGCTATAGGAAGCCCCTCCCAACAACATTAGAAAAGCCTGGAAAATGTACAGTAGACCAAGCGTTTTGCTGATGTTTTAAATGCTAGCAAAAAGCTTTCCAAGTTTTTCCTGGCAATAAGGCTCCTGGACTCACCTGCTGTTTTTTTTGTTTTGTTTTGTTTTGTTTCCCCTTAGGGGTGTACAGCGAACAGTAAGCAGGAATACCTCTGTGTGGAGTTCAGCTGAGCTACCAGCAAAATTCCTGTCTGGGAGTATATTGCATTACAGGCTCAGCAGAGCAGTAATCTGCTCGCAATTCCATTTTTTAAACACAATAACAACACTACAGTCTCTTTCCACAGTACTTTGTGGAGGGGAGACAGGGTGCATGTGTATGTGTCTGTCTGGAAGTCCATGCCCCTAGGATGGAGGGAGCAAGTTTCACATGTTGCACCTTTAGGACTGAAGGGAAAGGAAATACAGGATGCACATCTGGAACTGCCATACTAATGAGAGAATTAAGAGAGCACAAAGCACGGAGCATACACATAAAACAGAGGGTCAGGCCTTTCTTAGCTCAAAGTCTAAGTTAAAAAACACATATTAGTAATTCATTACACATCCAGAATGTCTAAGGTATTGATTATTCACAGTGCCCAGGAGTGATGAAGGAATGCCACTTCTGATCCAAAAGCAGTGGAGATTAGCCGTATTAGCTTGGAGCATTGCTCACCAGGGGAAGGGGGGAGAATCATGGAGTATGAAAAGCTTTTTTATGCTTAGGTAGAAATGGAAACTAATGAAGACTGTAGCCCTACAGAAATTTTAAGGTCTTTTTAATGATAACTGACTAAAAATATGTTTTCCAAATTTGTATTTTACAGAAGGTACTCATTCCCACAGGACTAAAAAATTGTAAAAAGCTGATGTTAATAATTTAAACTTTTTGCTTTTGATTGTAATTCTATTTTGTGGAATAGAAACAAGTATTTGTTCGGTGTTTATTTATTTATATCATTTTGGTTTCCTTTTTGTTCTGGTTTGTGTAAAACAAACAACCAACAATCAACCAAGGAAAAGGCCCAAAGCAAAGTAAAAAGTAAAAAGAAAGGAATTGACAATATCAAATACATGTAATAGTAGAAGATACATCCATCACTTGGGAAAAAGTGTATATTCTTTTATATTAGAAACATTCTTTTAATAAAATCTCAAAAAAGGAGCAAAAAGGCTTTGCCACATATTCTGCACATGTTTAGCTTCAGGCACTGTCACTGGTTTTGGTGATAATGTGAGGGAGGTCAAACATATGGTAAGTCCTTGCAAAAATTAATCTCGGGGACTGTTGCCTAAGAGGCCTGTGGAGTCAGTGCTTGTCTGCAGGAGCCTGGCTGCTGCTGGTTGGATTTTTCTCTCCAGCTGTAAATCTCATTTTTAAAATACCAGCATATACCAGATTCTTACAAATAACACTCCTCAATGCAATTATTTGCAATAGCTGCCAGGGGGGTATTAGGAGGTCTCAAAGGGAGCAGGGTGTCTGCAAAACCCACTCAGCATGAAGATACTGTTCTTGCTCATAAATACACAAATCCCTGTGTTAGAACCACATAGCCATAGCACGGACTCAGAAGCCTTGGGGAAAATGTTCTTTCCTTTCATTTGCTGAAACAGTGAGTTTCTAAGTAAAACAAGATGCAGAAGAGAAAGAGGGAAGGAGCTGGGTAGTATAGGTTTTTTCTCCACGTTGTGAGAAGATGATTTTGATCTCTGCAACTCAGCTAGGTGATCTTGAGCAAGCCATTGGACTTTGTGTCTTGGGTTCTTTAGATGAATATTTGTGCCTCTTTCCCTTGCAGACACACTGAAAATACAGGCCTGTGGTTGCTGTTGTTGTAGGTAGTGAGATCAGAGCAGGCCTGTGCTGGGCTAAGTAAAAGCTTGACGGGGAAGTTTATGTGTAACGATCAAATTCACCAAAAATGTACTTAATTTAAAAACTCTGCCCAAATCCAGGTGTGGACATGTTTGTTGAATACATTTCTGGGTGTATCTTGCTTAGCCCTTATCTGTGCTATCACAGTCACACAGCTGCAGAGTCAGTGTTACGTAAAGCGCTGCCGTTGTACACTTCCCTGGAAGGCCTGAACATTGATGTGCCAGCAAGAGATGTGATGTGTAGAAAAGCTTGGTCCTCTAAAAACATTGTCTGTCTGTGAAACTTGTTATTCTAACCACTAAATTGTGGTCACTGTATTCATTTCTGGGTGGTGCTTTCCTTTATAAAGAATTTCTTTCTCTTGAGGTCAGTACTGAGGTGGAGGGAGTGTGCTCAGCAGCAGCATGCATCTCTCATACACTGGTTGTATCTTGAGTAGCATACTGCTAAAATATTCTGAGTCTCTAAATGTATTGCCCATGGTATTTGCTTGACTATCAAAGTTATATCTTAGTTGTCTTCCAGTCTTTTACTTGGTTTGCTTGGAGAAACTGGGAGCAGGAGTGGAAATTACTTGTAGGCAATGTCAGCACACAGGGAAAATCAGTTGAAATAATCTTACAGCAAAGGTAACCTTTCTTAGTAGCAAAATAGCTCAATTTTTGTGCCTGATTTTTGCCACTAAAATGAACCAAAGAAGGTAAAGAGGTAGCAAATTGTTTCGGGGAGGGGAGTTGAGTTGACTGCTTCCAGTGTGACAAATAGCCCTAGCAATAAGTGTGTAAATATTGTATAAAAATTCTCCAACAAGTTTCCAGGCATGCTGTTTCTTCATCAGTTACTTTTCTGGACTTCTTTATTTTTTTCCAATCCAACTGAAGTTCACTTTAGTCGATTGGAAAGGAGTGTTTTCTGCGTGCACATGAAGAACTAGTCACTGGGCTCTTGGTTGAACTTCTGAGTTTCAGTTTGCATGACTGAAAAATTCTCTGGTGATACATTGAAAATAAGTGTATGAAGTTGAGCTTTTCCCATCTGCCCAGATCTGGTGAAGGAAGCGGCGTTTGCCTTGTGAGCTCTTTTTTGGCCTTCTTCTGAATGGATGAAGGAGCTGAGAGGTAAAGGACCACAGCATTCTATGCCCCTAAGAGCTCACAGCTGTGCCAAAGTTATGGACAGTTACTTTCTGCCAAAAAAAAGCCTGTGACTCAAACATAGTAATTCTTTATAGTGTTTAGTTAAGAGTATAAAGAATTAAAATCCTTGGATTTAAAAAAATCCTGCCTCTGCTGTCTCCTCTTCAGGACTCAGAACTGCATCATCTCCTTTTCTCACATGGCTTTTGAAATAAGTTTTCCCACTCTGACTGGCAGAAGTGGCTCCTTAACCCCCAAGAAACCCTGAAGTCCATCATACTCCACCAGCAATTGGGCTAGCAGGGCGCTGTGCTGTGCAGAGGGCTCTGTGTCTGTCCAGCGCTCATTGAAATTGTGTGTTTTATCTTCCAGATTCCGACCTGAGCATGCGCACGCTCAGCACACCCAGTCCAGCATTAATATTTCCACCGAATTCCCCTGGATTCCAAAATGGCAGAGGTTCGTCGACATCTTCATCCTCAGTCACTGGGGAGACCGTGGCCATGGTCCATTCGCCGCCTCCAACCCGTCTCACCCACCCTCTCATCCGCCTGGCATCCAAGCACCAGAAGGAGCAGGCCCACATAGACCGGCTGCCCGACCACTCCATGATCCAGATCTTCTCCTTCCTGCCCACCAACCAGCTGTGCCGCTGTGCCCGCGTGTGCCGCCGCTGGTACAACCTGGCCTGGGACCCGCGCCTTTGGAGGACTATTCGCCTGACCGGCGAGACAATCAACGTGGACAGGGCTCTCAAAGTGCTGACCCGGAGGCTCTGTCAGGATACTCCCAACGTATGTCTCATGTTGGAGACGGTAATTGTTAGTGGCTGCAGGCGGCTCACAGACAGAGGACTCTACACCATTGCCCAGTGCTGCCCAGAACTGCGGAGGCTGGAGGTGTCTGGCTGTTACAACATCTCCAATGAGGCAGTCTTTGATGTTGTGTCACTGTGCCCAAACCTGGAACACCTGGATGTGTCAGGTAACAGGGAATCTTCCAATACAGATGCTTCTGATGTTTGTCAAACTCCATAACTGCATGCTTATCTTTTCCGTGTTGTCTTCCAAAGTAGGAATGCCTGTCTCCTAACAGAGCACCTGTGAGACAGGCACTACTAAAATCTCAGTGCCTCTAATGCCAGCAGCACCTCTGGAGGGGCCAGGCCTCTTCCTAAGGAAGTGAGCTAGCAGAGATTGCCCTGTGTGTCCATTGCAGGGCGGCCCGAGGAATGAGGCAGACGCAGCAGGTCAAGGGAAAGCTTCTTTTCCTTTTTATTATCTGACTCCATTACTTATATACATTTGTACAAAGGTCAAGAGATTGGTTACACAGGTTGCCCCCTCTTCAACCTGGATGGTGAACATCACCGTCCATCACATTTCTCCTCCCAGAGGATAAAAATGTAAACAATAGATAAATGCTAAAAATGTACATTGTTTTCTTGAAGCTGCATGAGAACAGCATTTCAAGATTTCAAACACTTGCAAGCAAGAAAACTGTGAGGGCAACAGGCCTGTTCAAATGGCACAAGAAGTTATTACAGATTTTTCACAAAGCACCCATAGAAGGGGCCATGTTGCAGTCAGTGCTATGTTATATGGTAAAGCCTAGTTACTTCAGCAAAATTTGTTTTATCTTTTTCACATATATGTATGTAGATTATATATAGGTAATGAATACTTCTGTAGTCTGGTAACTGACTTGAGGAGGAGCTCAGAATAAGTGCTAGGCTTTTTTTCTGGGTATTAATATGAGTTGTCCTCCCTAGCTAAACTTCAAGGTCCCCTTGTTTCCATTGCTATTTTAACCAGCTTGAACTTTTTTCTCTTTTCTTCCCTTTTCTTGGTTTTTTTTAAGCTGCCCTTGCAGCTGTTTAGATCAGCAGAAATGTTTTAGACAATTTTCTTCAAGCCTGCTCTGGGGAAACAAGATGTTTTTTCCCAAGGTCAGCTGCACAGAATTTCCTCTCTGCAAATAAGTTGGCACTTAATGGAAAGGATGCAGCCAAGCAGAGCATTGAAGTACATTTTCTGCTTAACATTTACTTTGTGATCTCATCTGTTATCAGTCTAATGCCATCATAAATCAGCTGAACCAGATTTGCCATTGCAGAGGTATCAGTGGCAACAAGCAGGATGAAGACAGGGGATTAAACAACAGGGGATAGAAAGTGATGCTATCAAGTCACTGGTACCAGATGCTTTTTCGAAGGCTACCTATCTGGTGTACACTGATTTGCATTCTTTCCTCTGCCTTTTTATGTTTTTTTAAACTGATTTATCCAACTCTCTCACCCCATTCCTAGGATGGCAGAATGTCATGGAAGGCATCAAAAAAATATCAATAAATCAGAATTATGTCCTTTTTGTGACTGCTCTCTGAAACCACAAGGTAATAAGGAGTCTATGGAACTCCACAGGAGTCTATTCACAGTGACCTTGTATATTAATTATTTGTTGTTGGTACACACTGACATTAGTTTTGGATTACTTATCACACATTCAGTTTGAAGCATCTCCAGTGCCAGGAGAAAATACATGTACCTGTGTGATTTAGACCTAGAGCTTTGAAGCACACAGCCTGAGTATACCTGGGGGCTTATATGTGGTTGAAAATGCTTTGGTCCACAGTTCTTATTTATGGATGTGCTGTAGAACAAAGGCGACTTTTTCAAAGGCAGGGGAAAGGAAAAGATGATACCAGGTCTTGAAATAAGTTCATTTGGGGTCTATCTTCATTTGTGGTTTTCCCAACTCTCTTACTCTCAGACCCAGAAGGTAGTGTCTGTCCCTAAGAGCTCATCAGTTTGGTATATAGTGTGCAGGGAGCAAATAAAATACCTGTTTCCCTTTAATTTTGTCTCATCAATGAGATAGGAAAGTAATTTTAATTTTTTTTCCTAAGTTGATCTTTATATTTGGAGCATGTGAGGGAAAAATCCTGCTTTTGAACATGCTCAGAAGTTTGGGTTTGGATGTCACTTTTGCTGCAAGTACCATTTGAATTGAGGATAATCAGTCTCTAGGCTCTTGTTTTGAGTCCACTTTTTTTCATTTTGATGTGGGTAATTTTGGAGCATGTTTTGGAAAGAGGATTCCATTTTCCCCTGCTTCTCTCTGTAGTTACGAGGATAAGGCTTGCACCTACACGCTCAAGGAGTTCTCAGGGCTGAAGTGTTTCACTGGTTTGGTTCCATACTGAGCAAGAGGACGTGGGGGTGTGTATTGGGGGATGATGCTAGTTGCTAGTTAATTAAACCCCAGTTCACATTTGTATATCTAGTTGAATCCTTTTCCCCCTTGGATGGCTACTTGGCAGCAAAAACTTACCAAAATCTTTAATGTCAAAACCAGATGTTTGTATTAACTTTAGGAGCTTTCCACAATGTAAGTTCTGTCACTGTCAGCATCCACTTTGTGGGCAGGTCTGAGATATTGCTAGAAGTTGGTTGAGCTTGACTGCAAGTTATTATCTAACACTCTAGCCAATATGTTTTTCAGTCTGTTTGGACGTTTCTCCTCCCTTTTAGAAATTAGTTATACTTACTTTATGGAAAATCCTGTTACAAGAGCTTTATTTTTACATTTTGTATTATTTAGGACAGAAAAATTGTTGCAGACCCAGGAACCTGTCATTTTGCCTAAAAATCAGTCAGTTCCATATCAGAGTGGACTCTTTTCTGGTGAAATGGTTTTGAATATCCTTCCCATGAAATGTTTTACAGTGTAGCCAAAGTAACTAGACATGGCAATGCTGAGCTTGACTAAACAGTGATCATACAACTGATATATGTGACTCCAGCCCTGCTGTGAGACTTCTGACCCATTCGCTTTCTAATTACGGTCATTAAGCCTTCTTGGACTCTCAGCAGACAAAACGTTCTTCTTGGCCTTGTGGGTACATCATTCTCACTAAGCCAGATTTAAAATTGAATTCTGGTCAGAATATAAAATATCCAGACTGACTTCTTATTCCAGTAACCTCAGCAATCAGCCAAATGTAACAGCAGCAGCTACATCAGGTGCAGCAGAACTCTGCCTAGGTGCCAGCTTCTTCTGTGAAACTTCTTTCATGCATTTTGTATCACCTACTTCAAAAAATGTACTAGAGGTGAATTTTTTACACCCATTAGTATTGTGCTGCTTCCATTTAGAAAAATCCTTTGTGTTACTGGGTGTGTACATAGTACATACCTGAAGGCAAAAATATTTCCAGAGATTGCTCCAGAGCATAGATGGATCTGAAACAGTGAAGAGAAAATAGCATTCAGTTTTAAGATGTTTGTTGAACAGAGTGTTATACTTCAAGGTCTTGCTTCTGCATGACCTGTGGGCAATTTGCCCATTTAATTGTGTGAGGCCTAAGGTAGACCTTGCATCTGTTCAACTGAATTTGAAACCCAAATTAAAGATCCAGCATAAATTTAAATGATGAATGTAGGAATGTAGGTGCAGGTGGCAAAGTGTTTTGAGTTCATATCCCACACATCTTACAGCATTTGTGTGAGTCCACATGGTTATCTCAAGTGATTTTTTTCCTTTTTGCTTTTAAGAACTGAAGCATATTCATGCCTTCCACTAAGCCTCTGAATGACAACCTCTAATATCAAGTAGTGTAGCTTTGGGCCATGTAAGTTTTTGAAGCAGTCTCCATACATCATCATCCTCTTTAATTCCACACTGCAGTATTTCTGCAGCATTTCTGATACATGGAGCTCCAAGGTCATCGTTTTTTATAAGTAATTTCATACTGTTTAGCCAGTGTTCCAGCAATACAGAAAAGGCTCTTTTATTTCTACCTGGGGGCATAACCTGCAGAATTTCTCTGAGTAGCCATTTATGACTAAAACTGTTGGGCCTTAATTACTAATGGGTAAACTCTCCCTTCTTGCAGCTGTTTCTAGCTATGCTAATACAAAATGCCCAGCTGAACTTGGCACAGCTTAAGAATTTCCCTAAGAAGCCTGAGACTGCCAGTTTGCAGTGCAGCAGAAACCACACTTTCCAAAAAAAGCTTTCACTCTCCACTATGCAATGAGTGGAGGTTAAAAATGGGGAAAGTCTGTGTGTGTTTTTCCCTTTAATCTAGTTCTTTGTCTTTCCTTGCAAGATCTGGTGTTTCTCCTCTAGTCTAGTTACTTCCATTCATGGCCAGACTTTCTCACTGGACGCAGTCCTTTTCTTTGTCTGTCTGTATCCTCACATGCCCTTACCAGTCTGTTGGCTCCTACAATTCTCCCCATTCTCCTTAGGTTGTCCAAATCTCCACCCTTCTACAAGCACACAGTTGTGCCATAGTTTTGCATCCTTCCCACATTGCAGGCTTGGGGCTGGATTCACATCTGTTCTCCAAATGCTTGGGGCAGGGGAGGGGGGGAAAGGGAGCGGGGTTGTGTTTTCTATAATGAGTTTGGATGGTGAAAGAGCCTCTGATGTTGGTTTGCAAATTCAGCCAGTCAGCAATGAGACTGATCAAAAAACTGCATTGATTGTCACGTAGTATCCTTTTCTCTGTCGCTGGGTTTATATTGCAGTGACAGATCATAGGCTGTCCCCACACAGACCCAGGGCCACCATTTCACATTTGGGATATGGACAAAGTCAGTCTGTTGCTTTCAAGGGCTCACAATCTCAAAGCAACCTCACTGACTCCAGTGGAGTTTCTCCTTTCCTCTGGTGTGGGGACTCAGCACAGCAAATCAGAGCAGTCAGTCTGGGCGATTCCACTCTTGTAACATGAGGATGCCTTCATCATGTCCAGCACACCATTCTACACCCGCCTTTCTGGTCCTGCTGTGTGATTTGTTTTTGCTGCTTCCTTAACCTCGCTGTGTTTTCCCCCTTAGGCTGCTCCAAAGTAACGTGCATCAGTTTGACCCGCGAAGCCTCCATCAAGCTGTCTCCCTTGCACGGGAAGCAAATCTCCATCCGCTACTTGGACATGACAGACTGCTTCGTCCTGGAGGACGAAGGACTGCACACCATCGCCGCCCACTGCACTCAGCTGACCCACCTGTACCTGCGCCGCTGCGTCCGCATCACCGACGAGGGTCTGCGCTACCTGATGATTTACTGCACATCCATCAAGGAGCTGAGCGTCAGCGACTGCCGCTTCGTCAGCGACTTCGGCCTGCGGGAGATCGCCAAGCTGGAGTCGCGCCTGCGGTACCTGAGCATCGCTCACTGCGGCCGCATCACGGACGTGGGCATCCGATACATCGCCAAGTACTGCAGCAAGCTGCGCTACCTCAACGCGCGCGGCTGCGAGGGCATCACGGACCACGGTGTGGAGTACCTCGCCAAAAATTGCACAAAACTCAAATCGCTCGACATCGGCAAGTGCCCTCTGGTCTCAGACACCGGCCTGGAGTTCCTAGCCCTCAACTGCTTCAACCTGAAGCGCCTGAGCCTGAAATCCTGCGAGAGCATCACCGGGCAGGGCCTGCAGATTGTAGCTGCCAACTGTTTTGACCTGCAGATGTTGAACGTGCAGGACTGCGAAGTCTCTGTGGATGCTCTGCGATTTGTTAAACGACATTGCAAGCGCTGTATTATAGAGCACACCAACCCTGCTTTCTTCTGAAGGGACACCCCACACCTGTCGTTGCAATGCAGTATTAAAAACACTGATGTGTAAACACACGCTCCCATATTCAGTAATGCTGTCTTTTCTGTCGCTCACGGGAGTCAGCTTTTCTTGTACCTTATGGATAAAGGGGGTTTCTAGAGGACTGTTTTGTTTGCTTTTTGTATGATCACTTTTTAAGGTGCTGTGGGTCTCTGTGGAGAGGCTGCCTTAATGCAAAAGCAATGAGTGCTCAGCATCCCCGGTGGGGTGTCATTTCCATAAGAGCCATGATCTTGTCCCACACTGCAGTAGCTGCCTCCAAAGGAAATAGCACATGATCCCTCCTTTGGAAATGCTACTAAGCTGTGTCAAATACATCTGAATTCTAGCTGTGCTCATGAAGCTCACTATGCAATATTGTGTCTGTGTTCCCCAACTTTTTCTAGTATGGCTGGTAAAGCATCCACTTGTCTCCAAGTAGTTTCTTTTTGGTAGTCATCCATTGTAATCCCTCAGGAAATACTGGGTAATGTTCTTAAACATACTCATTTGAGGCAGAATAAGACCTGCTGGCCATTTCTGAGCACTTCTGCAGAGTGAATCTGGAGATTGTGCCCATGCGTGGATTCTCTGGGGAAGCCCACCTCCAGGTCACTTGTGCATCATCGCTACTTGCCTTCATTTCTAAATCTGTCCTCTCCTGCATGTGTAGTACCACCCTCTGGTAGTAGTTAGGGACTTCTGGCTCTGATAAGCAGTGATGTATTCACCTGAATGAAGGAGAACAAATGAGATATTGGCCTGGCAAAAGGAAAAGACAGCAAACCAGCCTGAGAAGCTGCTGTAATTCTGCAACAAGCTGAGATAGTGCTGTAGGACAGCAGAGAGGCTCTGAGGCATTGTGGAGCAGCTTGCATGGGACAGTCCCAATTGCTGTGCTGTGCAGCTGTCACTAGAAAATCTGACTTTGTCCCTTTGCTGAACCTTTTCAGCAGCTGTGGCACCACTGCAGTTGATGCTCCCTGGGCAAACCAGGCACTTGTGTTGAGGTAAAGTTAGTACGTGCCTTAATACACTTGGAAACCTGACCCTTTTCTGTGGCCTTCCAGTTCAAAGGATAGATGCCTGATCTTCAAAAACATTAGTCTGATGTTAGATAACACCCCTGGGGACAGAGGGCTTGGAGTATTACATTAGATTTAGATTTTTTGAGACTTTGGCTGTGTGTGTTCCCTTAGGCTGGAGATACAGCTGTATTCAACAAAGAATTAAACAGCAGAGTTGTCCTCTGACACTGGGAGCTCCTGGTACTCTCATGGTCACTCTTGCTCTTGCATGAGCAGGAGTGTTTTGGAAGTCCCCCATCTTGTTGGCTCCTTCCCCAGAGTGTGTGGTTGATTCATGGTTACTTTCTTCACAGTTTTTTGGCAGCTGTTCCTCTGCATTTTCACATGTAATGCTCAGATCTGAAAGCCAGACATGTGAGGGGTGATGATATTTCAGGCAGGCCCCTTGTGCCTGACTGACAGGTGAATTCATATGCTCAGCTCAAATGCTGTAAGTGTCTCATAAGAAGGGAAGCACTGTGTCTGGTTTTCATAAGCAGTAGTTCCATCATCTCCAGACAACACTAATAAAATCAGTGGTATGAAGTTAAAATCAATATGCTCAAGAAAAACATGTAACTGCTGAGGAAATACTTATAACAGTACTCTCTCAAATTGCAAAAGAAAAAAAAAATGGGCAATGGCTTGGACATGTCCCTGGAGAGGGAACTTGTCCTACTGCTGCAAAAATTCCTGTAACTTATGTATGTTTCTCCAATTTTGGATTTTTTTAATATACAGAATGGCATCAGCTCTGAATTATAAATTAAATTATACAAAAGCAAAGAGGGCCATGGAAAACAAATTTGTTATTGCTACTGTTGCTGGTCAGTGACTAATATGAAGTGATACCATCCCTTGGACAGTTAATTTCATTTTGGTTTTCCTTTCCATATTTCTAAAATAAAAGATTCTTCTCCAGCAAGTAATACAGTATATTTTATCCGAGCCAGCTATACTCTCTGTTTATCCTTTATCTAATAATGGCCTCAAGGAATTTAAATGTTGAGCCCTGAGGATGGTGGGATTTTGAGCCATTTGCACTCATGAAATATAAGGCCTCACTAGTAACATTTAATTGTTTATTAAAAAAAAAAAAGCTACTTTTCTGGCTATGTTAAATTGAGTGAATAGTGCTACATGGTTTTTAAAGTTTCTAATGTTTAAATTGGCCTGTACTGTACAAATCTCACTATAAAGCCTTAATTTGCTACCAAGAAATAAAGCAATATATTGGTAACTGATGAGCATGCAGCGTCATTTGCACTAACTGATTAACTGCTAGTGAAAAAGAAAAGATTAAATACTTGTAAAACTCGAAAACTAGGTGGGTGATTGAGCATATCAACCCATCAGGTAGGTGAATGACTATTAAAAGAGGGAAAAATTATTATGGGTTTTGACCTCGTCTAGCTCTCTCTTTAAAATATGTTTTTCCTCATATGGAATCTAGAAGTGTAAGTAAAAGAAAAAAACAATATATAAAAAAAAGTGCAAAAATTTCAGGAAGGCCTCTGCATTGGTTTAAAGGCATGTTAACATGTTTGATGAGAAAAGTAAAATGGAATGACTGAAAGGGTAGAGCACTTACTGGAGCAGTGTTGCCTTTTGAATGCTCTAGAAACCCTTCTCTGGGGGGCACTGGTGGAAAGTTAATAAAGGTAATTCGTCTAAGCCAAATGTTTTTAAGTACATAGTCTTACATGATCTGAGTAGGTACTATGAGACTGCTACTTATTTCAAGAACTTAAGTTATTGGTGCAGCTTGCCTGATTTGACTTTTAACCTTTTTTCCCCTGTCTACTTCCAAAATGATGGAACCAGAAAATACTGGAAAAAACTGCACTGGAAAAAACTAAAATAGTGCATGTGGAACTGAGTTTGCTGGAAAGGTTGCAATGTGTGACTGATGTGTCTTCTAGTTTAGGGTTAGCAAAGACTATAAATTTCCTGAGTGAAAACATAGGTGATTCTTGAACCATAAAATTCAGGCTCAGGCACTGAGGCTTCTTCTGCTCTGCAATAGCATATGGTGATCTCATCAAAGAAAGGCAGCAATGAATCACATCAGTCAGGCTGGCATGTTGTTTATGTCTTTGGAATCATTTGTGTCCTCTAGAGAGGGTTCTCTTAGAAAAGGCACATCTAAACTACCATGCACTGTGATTGTAGCCAAAACTCTGTGTATAGGTATTCATCCTTCCCTTGGCTTTTGTAAAAGGTAGAACTGTATTTTTCCTGTTAGCAGCATGAAACTGATGAGAAGTGCAACACTTTTGCCTCTTCGAGCTGTGCTCATCTGGTTTCCCTCCAGAATGCAAAACAGCTTCTGTTGCATGTCTTGAACTCAGAACCGTGGTCCAGACGGGAACCTTCAGTAGTGGCTTATGTGGTTTCTCAAAACTTCCAGACTTTGAACTGAAAAATTAAAAAGCTAGTAAAATATCTAATTTTAGACTTGAAGCAGGTCCAAACTCTTATTAAAAAGAAACACAGTGATTATTTGGACTGCAGGCTGGCTGGCCCTCAGCTGCCAGTGTTGGAGGGGAAAAGTCCTCTGACAGAGTTGGTGCATGGCTCCTCTTCCCCCAGCATTCCCCAGGAAAGTAACCTACCCTCAGTTTTTTGTAATTTTGTCAGTTTAGCTATTCATGCTGAAACTTCCCATGCTGGGCTTTGAAAATGTTAGTTGAAATGGTTCATCTGGTTCTGTAAATAAAGCTGGAGGAAATGTCATTTTGCTCATGTTAAACTCCAGGTGACCTTTCCTTTGAAAATGGTCCATTGCTCTTCATCTCCTCTAAGGCCTTCAGAGTGGAAGTGTGAGCCTTGCCAGGAGGTCAGCTTTGGGACAAGGATGTGTCTTCCTGATCTCCTAGTAAGTTTCACCTAAATTTAGCTGCATTACATGCCTTTGAACATCTCCAAGTCTGTTACCAGGGAGAAAAGGGACATGCTCAGATCTTTTGGAGCTTGTAGTCTGGCAAGGCTGAGATTTGGCAAAGCTAAGAGACATTTATCACTCTGGCAGTGTGAAGGAGGAAATTACCTGAATTATATGGAAGCTGCCTGGAAAGTCAGGGCAGGGTTGAAAGATGGGGTTTTGAGAACTGGGGCAAGAAGGACGAAGGAGATTTCCTGGGCAAGGGGGACGGGGACTGAGATGATTGAATGATTTTCAGCAAAGAAACTGGGACTGGGGTTAAGAGAGCTGAGTTTGTATGGCTGGTTGAGCAGGGAGAGTTGGGCCAGAGGAAGTAAATAGTGAAGAATGAAGTTTGGGGTAGGAAAAGAAACATGAAGAAAATTAGTTGAACTTTATTTAAATACAGTACGCTCCCTTGGCACAGGCTCTGAGAAAAGCTTACAAACTGTTTCAGTGAGGATACGTCAAGTTTGAAACCAAAAATAAAGCACTAATTTTGCGTCTAGTGCATCCAATATTCTCCTTTATAGATATATATTCTCAGAATATATACTATATACTTCTGCTGGAAATAAAGTACTTCTACTAAAGTGAGTAAGTAGTACTTACTTTCTTAATACTTACTTTAGTAGTACTAAGGTACTTAGTACTTTACCAGCAGAAGTATATAGCTTTACCAGTATATGAAGGTCTGAGAGGTTGTCAGCCTCAGTGTCTTTTTCCTGCCTTTACACCTTTGTGTGAAGTAGCCGGGGGAGAAGAACAAGGAAAGCAGGTTTGTGAGGTCTGTTCCTCTTTGGAACTGCATTTCAGCAACACCAGCTGCTCAGCTTTGCCAAGGTGCAAAGGTGTGGACCCAGACTCATGCCATTTTTGAGGACTGTTAAAGGGCATTATGATCATGGGTTCAAGTTACTGCCAGGCAATAGACAGCAGAATTCAAACTTAGCCTGACAAAAATACATTTGACTGAACAGCATTACTGCATGCTATTAAACAGATTAAATCCATTTTCTCTGTAAAATAGCTGAGGGATTTTTCGTTATTTTTATGCACCCTGGTTCACGGATTCAGAGCAGGTTTTTTCTCCATCTTTGTGTTCTGTGAAAACTGGATAGAAACATCAGGTCATTTTTCCCTTGTCTGAATGATCACATAGGCACAACTGAGATTTAAACTAGTCAATAGCAATCTTTTTCAAGTAGGCTCTGCTAATGCAAATTTAAAAAATATTATGAGTGCAACAATTGAGTTGGCCATAGATATGTCTGATTAAGCCAATATAAAAGTTACTAAACAGACATTGGAGGAAGAACTGGAGGAACCAGAAGGAGGGATCTTTTAAAACAAATAACCCCCCCAAGCTTTTATAAATGACCCTGCTACTTTTAATGCAGAACAGAAATCTTAGCCATTCCTTCTAGCACTAAAGCTGCTGTGTTCTTTGGGTTAGAATAGATTCGTTTTCCTTTGTTTTTTAAAGAAACATTGCATGCTGTAGCCTCAAGCTCACACAAATGGCAGAAATGGAAAAAGTCATCTTGCAAAGTGGAGAAAGAATGCAGAGAGGGATCCGTGCCAAAAGGAATGTTTTAACAGTTTCACGTTTCATTGTCTGTCCTTGATGGCTCTTAAAATACGTTTTTTTTAAATCAAGTAAATGGCCGTTCTTGAGACGTTTTGTTACTTCTTCAATATACTTCATTCACACGGTTGCCTCAGCAGAGAGACATCAGAGCTTTGCAAAAATTGAATTTCTAGCTAGGAAAAATAAGTGTAGCTTAATGTATCATTTATAATTAAATTTAATTTAAGCCTTATCAAGTTTTTTCACATCTCAATCACTTGTCCTGTAAAGGATACATCCCAAGCCTTTATCAGGACAACGGCAAAAATATTTCTAAATATTTAGAACAAATTCTATTTATCTGACACTCCAATTTTGTCCTAGTTGTCTGTTCCTGATCTGTTGTTGTATGCTGTGAAATACTTTCAAGAACAGGGCTTATTTCTGGACTTTAATTACATTCTATTTGACTGCTTTATGATCATGTATCTCATGTGGTATTACAATTGTTGACTGGCCTTTTGTGACATGACACTGTGGAGTGACTACCTGCATTTCAGCATGGAAATAGAATGGACTAACATGATGTTTGTGACATACAATTGTCAGAGCCTGCATCTTCATGGGTTGTGGCTGCTGTGGCTCTTAAAATACCCACCCTAGCAGTGTCAGTACTTTTGTAGTGATTTATTGCTTAACTGCATGAAGCATCTTCTGTTTTATTTGGCATCAATGACAGGACGAAACTCTAACTACAACTCCTGCTTTGAGCAAGGTAGTAGAGGCATGACCTTTCCTCCATGCTGTCCTTTCCTTTTTTTTCTTCTGTCCTCACAGAGTTATATAAATTCCTGTGACAGTCTGAGGTATTCCACCTCCACAGTACTGGATAATTCAAATGATGGATGTCTCAGTATTATTAGGATGAGTAAGGCCATTTACTTGGCAGGCATTCCAGGTGATTAACTGAGGGGATTGACTACAAGTTACTCAGTGGCCAAATCTTGTTGATGTTTCTCAATGGAGGTGGGAAGTCCATGCACAAATGTCAGTAAATATGCTTTCTGACTTTTTTTCTTTAGGGGATATGTGGAACTACAAGGTGAATCAGCTGAGGGAAAGTGGTCTGCATAATCAAGCCATTAAAATCCTCTTTGTTAAAGTAGTGTAGTAGAAAATCAGGTATACATCTATCATGATGTATATGGTTACGTCATACCTCAGTGACACTGCTGGGGTAGCACCACTGGGGTTTTTTTCTCTCTGGCACTGTATTCCTGTACCTGAACAGCAGAGAAATTACCCAGACTTTCTGTGTATCTGTACCCCAAGTGACTGTGAACTTCTGGTGTTTTACTTTTTAAGCTCCAACAACCTCCTGTCCTCCCTCCCTCTCTCAGCAGCTCACATGCTGGGGAGCCATCCCAATGGCCACCTCTTAGTGAGAACTGGCCAAGAGTATCATCTCTGCTGCTGCCACTACCCCAGCTGGGCTGACAGCTTCTCTCAGTGCTGAAACCTGAATCCCTGCTGTTGTTCCCTCTGAAACGTGGTTGCTTCTCCCTTTTCCTCTCCTTGAGATTTGCTCACCACAAATAGCTCTCCCTTCACATGGGCAGGAGAGCAGTGGTGCCACCGTGGTGGGACCTGCTGCATCTTCCAGAGCACCAGAAGTAAAGGAAAATTCAAGCAAGCAAGTGCCTGGCATTTGGCAGTAATCACAGAGCTATTCAGGGTCACTTGATCTCTCAGGATGGAGAAGAATATCCCAGAAGTATATCTGCTTGAAACAGCCTGGCATGCAATGGAAAACCTGGCAAATGCTTAGCAGCAGTACATTCTTGCTGGTGAGGCATTCACAGTATTTGCATGGTTGTGTGTGCAGTGGGACTTGCAGTCTTAAATCAACATCCCACCAGTGAAAAGGAAAAATAAATGCCATCCTTCCCTGTGGATCCAGGCTGGAGAGGTACGGAAGCTCTGGCCAGTCAGGGACTCTGGAGTGCCTTGAGGCATGCCGGGCCTCAGTCAGGTGTTTGGCACACAGGTCACTCCAATGCCATTCCTAAAAGGCTGGAGTTACAAGAGGAAAGTCTGCTTGGTGGGGTATGCATACTGCAGGGACTGTTGAAGCCCTGTCATAAAGCCAGGACAGAAACTGGAGAAAGGGGTCAGGAGCTCCTTCTAGAAATGTGCATTTTGCAGAAGGGGCTTTCCTGGCATCCAACCTGGACAGATTTTTCTCTAAAGGGTTGACACAGAGCAGGGACTGCTCAGAAGCAGCAAAGGGAGCTGTGACAAGGCCGAGGTGACCATGTCCTGATAAGGGGGAGTTGTTGTAGGTGCAACACAGAGACCTGTTAAGAGAGACTCCAGGCTCTTAAATTTATTTTTGTAAAATGAGAAGGGAAGGGTGGGTTTTTGTTGTTGATTTGGGTTTTCTTAAGTAGTGGCCTTTTAGAGTTGCTTGGTATTTACCCTTTGTAGGGGAACCTCATCCAAAAACACTGAGACTGGCTTATCTTCAGATCAGAGGGGTATCTGATTTCTTAACACTGGTCTACTTTTTTTGTAACGCAAATTGATGAAGACACAAGATGGCCTTGCAGTCTGAACTTTGGAGTTCATAAATCTCTGGCAGCTTAGACTTGAGAGCATGACAAAGCAGCCCCTTTTCATGCCAAGAAATAAGAAAAAGCAAGGAATAATTGCATCAAAATTCCCAGTAAAGAGAGCAAAGGAATTCAAGGCTGAAAACTGAACTGCAAGTGGTAATGTGTAATCTCTTGCTTATAAGATATTTTCTCCTGTGGGAGTCAAATGTGGTACTGTGAAGCTGAAGGGTAAATTGAAGTTATCATAAATATTACATGAAGTGAGCACATGGATAAAGGAAGCTGTAGGAAAGAACCAACGTAGCTTTTCTATGAGAAATCCAAAGATTTGATAAATACAAGGGGAACCTGTCAGGCTGTGGAGCTGGAGGCACCAAAACTTTTTGAGAATGATGGTTTCTGTGTCTGGCGTAACAGTGTGAGCTAGGATGCTTTGTCTGGAAAAGAGTTAACTATGGCAAGATGTGACACACATGACACAAAGGTCATGTAATCATGGATGGCTGAATGGATGAAGAGACTGAACATTTACCATGAATAATAGTGGGGAAAAAAGAAGTTTGGGACATCAAGTGAAAACAGTAGGTAGGAGATCCATAGCAAATTAGAGTGGTTCTTTGTTTGCCATTTGTTAAAGCCTCAGACCCCTGCCATGGAGTGTTGTGGATGCTGAATGTTCACATCATTTAAGAAGAGACTGGACGAGTTTGTGGAGGAAAAGCGTGTGTACAGCTATTAAATACAACAGACAACCTCTGGCTCAGGAAATGCCTGAGGCACCAAGTCTTGGAGCCTGGCAGGCTATGCTGGGAAAATGCGCTTGCTCTATTCTTGTGCTTCTCTAGGCGTCTGGTTTTGGCTACAGTCAGCCAGACTCTTCAGCTACATGGACCTTTTTGTCAGCAGCTGTTTTCATATTTTGGTATCTGTCTCAGCAGATCCGTGACACAGAGCACATACTCATTTGTTGCTTGCAATGCCTTTATTCAGAGTTGCTCAAGGTCCTCCAAATCAAGTATTTTCATCACCCTCTTTTCTGAAATCCTTGTGCTTCAGACTGGAAAACTTAATCCACTCAGGAGCTAAGATTCTCATCTGTTGACTCTCATTGAAGTAGGCACTTGAAATTTTGCTGAGGGCTTGGTACTCTGCTTATTTAAGCCCTTTTGCTGCAGGCTGCAATGAGAGCATGTCTGTATTTCGAAGAGAGAGCAGGGGAAGGAAAGCATTTTGTGCTATTTCCACCTCCTGCAATTTGGGAAGCTGGTCACAGAGACAGAGATTTTCCAGGTCTCTCTTACTCCTTTCATCTACAGGGAGAATTCTGGAAATTAAGAAACCTCTTGATTTCTGTAAGACTGCATCTTTCTAGTCAAGACCAGAATTTGCCCAGAGCCTCTGCTCAGTCAAAGAAGTTTAAGCATTCCTGCTTCCTTTTATTAATTTTTAGCAAGGCCTGCCATGTGTCAGACACAAGCAGCTGTATCAGGGCAGTTGACCACTCAGGTCAAACTGGCTATGATGTTTGGCATCAGATTTAAATCTCCCTTAGATGCCTAGAAGGACAACCAATGAATATACACTTGACAGAAAGTACTGTCACCAAGTGCCAGCTCATGTTTCCCAGACTCATCTGGAGGAGGCAGAAATTATCTCCAAATCAGCAACACAGAGTCCCTTCTCTGCTCCTTCAAACCCTTTGCCTACTTCTGGCCCTGGGCCCACACAAATACCCAAACACAGCGAGGAATATAAATTTGCAAGGGTCTCAGCTTTCATAATATGACTAAGTTGTTTTGATTTAAGTGTGCTCGTCTTGCCAAGATTGGAAAAAATTAGTGCATTCTCCTCATGGCTGAATGTCAAGGTACACTCAGGTTTTCAGACAAATGCCCCAAATGTGCACAACCAAACCAAGACCTGAGTGTTGGAGAACATAACTCTTTCTTTAATAAACTTTTTAGGGAAACATGGAGAAAAATAGGAAACTATGGCCATATGAGAGGATCAAGTTCTTGCTTTGAATAAGGACTGAGGTCACCCATGGTATACCAAGAAAATGAAAGAAAGTGCATACAGAATTACTGTGCTGACCTTGGAGTACTGAGACACTATTTGAAACTCTTGGGCATCACTTAATTTTCTCCACAGAATTTGCCTACAGGGTGGCAATGCTTCACATGTTTAAAAACTTTGCTTAATTTGCCCATTTAGTGCATGAAAAAAAAAATAGAAAAAATACCACTAATATTTAACTATATTCTGATTCTTCTCTAGGGTCATCTATAGCTGCTTCTTGTTGTGTAATCTCAGCCCGCCTTTCTTTTTTTAATAAGGTGTTCTGCCAGTAATACCTTTACAGATTAATGTAAATGTAGACTCATATTGTGGAAAATTGTATCAGTGCAGAGCAGCTGTGCTGTGGTTTTCCCCTGGAAGCAGCTTACTTGCTCTCTGGCTGCTTACCCCAGGCAACAGCACGAGTTCATGGGTCCCTCAGTTCTGCTAGCTGGAAGCGTGGTGAAGCTTTTGGAAAAGAAGAGCGGACCCTTTCCGTGGGTAGAAAGATGTTTATTGCTGGAATTCCACGTGAAAAAGGCCCCGGGCTGGCCTACTTTATCCCCTTAAGTACCTCAGAACACAGCTGGAGGCCACAGGGGGATTTGAGCCAATAGGTGGGAAGGGGTTGGATGTTCTAGAAGGGTTAGTCGTCAGGACAATGAAAAAGGGGCAGGTGTTTGAGCACCTAGGCAGGGTGATTGACAGGGGGGTCAGGGGAGGGGTTTGGGAAGGAGCAAACTGGGCACATACAAACAGGATACATATAACTCTGAAAGGTTTAACCATGCACCGCAACACAGCTGTTTGCAGGGAGACTTGTCACTGTGAAGCAATCTACACATTTCTGGATCCGTGACACATTTGCAGGTTTACATTAATTCCTTATTTACATTAATGAAGGCCAGAGTCTTGGGAACAGTGTTACAGTAGAGGCTTAATTTAGTTGACAAAACAGAGGTACTGGATGCCATTAGAGATGCACAATGGTATCTGAGACATCCACGGAAGGCTGGTTGGGATGAGAGTCCCTGGGGAAGATTTGTGCCCTTTTGCACTGGCAGAGGGAGGTCAGGCAGATGCCATCAGGCATCTCAAATGCCTTTAGTTCCCCTTCCTTGGGCAAAGATGCTTCAAAAACTTACCGGGAAAATGTTTGTGGTTAAGGTCAGACAGGCTGGGCCACAAACACACAAAAAATAAACCACAAATGATTGACTATGCAGGCAAGCATAGAAATTACTGTCATGTGAAGATATGATCACTTTGTATTGCTGCCTGCGGCAGTTTTTGTGCAAATATTTATTCTTGAAGAAAGGACAGTTTGGGCTTCCTTTTCAAAACCAAAATGTTTCTGATGTTTAAAAGAAAAAAAGAAAAAATTTGAGACATCTTAGCTCTTACTGGCTGAGCTTTGCTGAAGGTCTCTGGGATTTGAAAGGTGAAGTCAACTCAAGCTGTGGCACTGGCTTCATCCCCAGCTGAAGAAACAGGGATGTAGAGTCACAGCCTAGAAATCACTGAGAACATCCTAATACCTAAAACAGTTGTGAGGATATAATCCTGTTCTTTTTTTGCTTCTGCTGGAGAAACAACCCCTCATGCTGGGCCCAAGGGCTGCGGGAAGCAGCCTGGAGCCAGCCACACTTGGTGGCCACAGCCGGGCTCCTGCGCAGCCCCGTGCTGGGGATGGTGTGCAGCTCGGTGTGCCTTGCACGGCTGCTGCAAGGGATGGTGTCAGGCAACACCTGCAGGGCTGGTCCCAGAGCCTGGGCTGGGACAGCCCTACCTCATCCCATAGCTGTGGACGTCCACACGGCAAACTGAAGGAGGTCTTTTTGTCCCCTCCTTCCTCTCTTTCCTCTTCTGCACATCCCAGGTGAGTGGTGCTCAGAGGGAGGAAGGGATGAAAACCTGAAGCCTCACTGAGTTCTTGAAGTGGGGAGTGCAGCGCAGGTTCCAGCAGCTGCATAACATCTCTTTGCAGCACACTCGGACATAAGCCTACCTGTAAGGGTTTGCAAGTGTTATCCTGCATTTCTATTCCTGCATGATGTTCTACCAGGTAATGCCAATTTACACTGCTGCCTGTTTTTCAGAACCAAATAACTTGCTATTAAATAATTTCTTTATTCTGTCTGTTGTTTTTTCCCTAGGTAGTTTTGCTTTGTTGATTTGTTTTCCTACCTCATTTTCCCTACTTCTGTGGTGGCTTTTACACCCTACCTGCTTCATTTTGATTTAAAATTTTCTCTCCACCTAGGAGATGCCCTGAAAGTGTCTCAGAAATCCTTACTTTTCTCTTATCTGTTTTTTCTTTTTTTTTTTTAAGTTTTGACTCAAAAGGCCTAACAAGGAAGATTTTACTATAAAGCATTAACTGCATTTATAAAAGAGGAGCTAGAGCCCTGCTTTCCATGATTTCACACTATTAAATGCTGAAAGCTATCCTCCAAATGTTATCCCCCGAATAATTTCTTTTTTTCCTGGTAGCTAAAAGAGTTGATAGCCTTTGCAAGTGAAGGCTGGTTTGTGTGGAAAAATCTGGCAGTTGATGACAGCATGAACTTAATTTACATTTGTGCATGAATGTTTTACTGCAGAAGAGTCATCCTGGATCATTACCCAAGTTGAACAATTCATGTGAAAATGATAAATGTTTCTGCTGACTTGCAGTGTTTGGAATAATCGTTGAAGGCAGTATCAGCTCTTGTTGCTAACCAACACTGCCTATTAAAATAAGAGGAAGAAATGCCTTTTCTATCTTCATACCACGAAAAAAGATTATCCTGATTTATTTTGTAAAAAGAATGAAATATTGCAATTTCAGTGAAGATTAATTGGCAAGTTTGGGTCCTTTTCACTGCCCCTCATTTCATCTCAGGCCATTTGCTGCTAATCCCTCCAGTTCCCAAAATTCTCAGTTTTTTTGATGGCGCGGTTCATTGCTCCTATCTTCTTTCCAGAGGGTTTCTTCAAATTTGTTCTCTGATTTCAAGATTTCAATGAGGATTAATTGGGCAAGCTTCAGTGCATTTTCCTGCACTTTTTGTCATCCTGTTCACTTATAAAGTTTTCATTTCGTTTTGGAATTTTCCTTTTTTTTTTCTTTTTTTTTTTTAATATGCCTTTTTTTTCCAATTCTCCTCTCTCTGGATTTGCATTTCTCCCTGATTTTAGGATTTTCATTTGGAAGATTTTGGCAAGTTTGGGTCCTTTTAACTGCCCCTCATTTCATCTCAGGCCATTTACTGCTAACCCCTGCAGTTAAAAATTTTCTCGGTTTTTCTCAATGGCACGTTTTTTTGCTCCATCTCCTTTCCAGAGTTTCCATCTCCTTTCGACTTTGCTATCCAATTTCAAGATTTCGATCCCTTTTCTGATGGAATGAAATCTTGCAATTTCAATGAGGATTAATTGGGCAAGCTTTGGTGCATTTCCCTGCACTTCCTGGCATCCCATTCACTTTTATGGTTTTCACTTGGTTTCGGAAATTTTACTTTTTTTTTTTTTTTTTTTTTTTTTTTTTTTTTTTTTTTTTTTTTTTGTTTAATTGCATTTCTTTGAGTTCTCCTCTCCCTGGATTTGAATTTCTTTCCTGATCTCAGGCTTTTGTTTTGGATAAGTTTAGCAAGTTTTGGTCCTTTTCACTGCCCCTCATTTCATCTCAGGCCATTTGCTGCTAATTCCTATAGTTCCAAATTATCTGGTCTTTCCATGGCACGTTTTTTTGCTCCTATCTCCTTTCCAGAGCGCTTGTTTTACTTTGTTCTCCAATTTCAAAATTTCAATCCCTTTACTGATGGAATGAAATCTTGCGATTTCAATCAGGATTAATTGGGCAAATGTATGTGCATTTCCGGAATGGAGTCGGTTGGTAAGAAAACGCGGACTGGATTTTTCATGGAGTCCGGAATGGAGTCAGTTGGAGGGGAAACCTGGATCGTATTTCTCCCAGATTTCGGAATGGAATTGGTTGGAGGGAAATCAGCAAAGACTTTCCATTCAGGAAAGGGGACAAAATTTTGCGGTTTCAATGAATATTAATTGTGCAAGCTTCGGTCACTTTCCCTGGACTTCTAGTCATCCAATTCTCTTCTATGGTTTTCTCTTGTTTTAAAAATTTTTCCTGTTTTAAGTTATCATTGCTGTAGTTTCTCCTCCTCTCTCTTTATTTACATTTTTTCTTTGATTTCAGGATTGGAATTGGAGTCATTTTGGCAAGTCTTGGTCCTTTTCACTGCCCCTCATTTCATCTCAGTCCATTTACTTGGAATCACTCCGTGTCCACCTTCTCTTCTCGGTTTTTGCAATTGCACTCTTAACCACCATGCTCCTTTCCAGAGTGTTTATTTGACTTTGTTCTCTGATTTTATGACTTCGTTCCCTTTCTGGGAAAGGGACCGAAATCTTGTTATTTCAATGAGGATTAACTAGGCGAGCTTTGGTCCCTTTCCCTGCACTTCTTGTCATCCCATTCACTTTTTGTGTTTTCACTTGCTTTTGAAATTTGGTCTTTTTAATTTGAAGACTGCATTTCTTCCAATTTTTTCCCTCTCCTTTCCTTTTTTACATTTCTTGCCTGATTTCAGCATTTGAATTGGAGTGCTTTTGCCAAGTCTTGGTCATTTTTGCTGCCCCTCATTTCATCTCAGTCTATTTGGTTACAATCGCAGCAGTCACAAATTTTCTCCTTTTTTTCCCCAAAAAATCCCCTGTCTAAAGCCACATATTGTCACAACAGTGTTAGGTTAAAAGCTATATCAGACTCCATTCTTATAAATCACTAGGAGATATGTGGTGTTTTGGGATCAAAAATATTTCTGGGTTTGTTCTTGAAAAAATTTTTTAAAGATTAAACTATTTAATTCCCCATGAATTGTGACATCAGATCAGTTTTACTGACACAGAACCAAAATATTTTCGAAATTATTTTAAAACTTTTTTTAAATGCTGAAGTCTTCATTTTGGCTTGGATAAAATCTGTGTTATGTTCCCTTCCTTCCAAGTCTGACCAGTCTCCTGACCAGTGTCCTGACCAGCCTGACCAGCTTCCCTCCAAAAAGTGTCTCCATTCAGTCTTTGAACAAAAACCACTTAAAAACAATTCAGTGAAAAGATACCAGCTTCCAAATAAAATATTTGGAGTTCATCAGCATGAATCACTTTACTGCATTTAGTGTGATTCATTTGGATGTATAGCTCTACTCTGTGAGCACTTTTAAAATTTGGTTTTTCCCAACTGAGGATAAAACAAAATTTCAAATTTGAAAATTTGAGTGTTTTAGGGAAAAAATAATGTGCAGATTTGTGTTTGCTTTTCCCAGGAATCATGGCTGGCTGGACTCAACCACTCAGTTTCCCCTCTTGCATGAATGGCATACACACTCCACTCCTCTCACCTGGGCAAGTACAGAGTTATCCATAAATGAGTCTTGCAGCATGTTTAGGGGTTAATTTTCAGTAGACAACAATAGGAAAAAGGATCAAACCACCGTCGGATTTTACAAGTTCCTGCAGAATGGAATTTTTTTTCTGGGAAATAAAAAAACAACAAACAAAAAGCCCCAAAAAACAGTTACTTGACAACTCTGCTTTCATACTTCTTTTCAATTCCCCCTGTGATCCTGATCCCCTGTTAGGCTAGTACTGAGCTGCTCTCTCTCTCTACCATCCTGGTTTCTCCTGGAACTGGCTAATAAAACCAGCTCATTTCATGCAAATGTGCCGGGGTGAAAATAAAGTGCCAGTCTGATAAAACCGAGAGAAGGAGCAGCTGAAGCCCGCCTATGCTGCAGCCCGGAATTCCCCGGGCCGGGGCTTAGCCAAGGAGCTGAGGCTGCTCGCTGGGGCAAGGGCTCCATCTGCGGGAAAGGACCCGCATCCATCCCTGCCCAGGGGATCTTACCTTCTGGAACAAAGAGGAAAGCCCTCAGGGTTTTTCCTGCAAATGCACCGTGAATTACTAATTGGGCTAAGACGATTTGCCTACAAATTCCACACAGGAAAACTAGCTCTGAGTGCATGTTCCAGTAGTGAGCAGAGCAAGCCTGACTGCGGCAGCGGTGCTGGTGGGGTAAGGATTTTCTTTTCTGTGATGTTAACTACATCTTTAAGGCTTGCCTGGAACCAGTACTTATGCAGGTTATCTGAGCATTTCATGTGTGAGAACAAACTAAGAATACTTCTGTTCTTGTTCTTCCTTCCCATCTGCATTCTCAGTCTTCTTTTCTGTTTTTTTTTTTAAGTTTGCTGTTGCTGTATATGCAAAGCACAGGCATTTGGTGTTGTACCTGTGAGAAGGAACATGCTTTCTGTACATGACCCCTGCCATGGCTGAATCTGTTCCAACACCACTTAGCAAAAGTAGCAGCTGGCATTCCTAGGTAATTTTACAATGGGAGAGCAGCTGAACTTTGATGCTCCTGGAAATGCCTAGCAGGATGAACATTTTCTCACAGCAATTCTTCATAACAATCCAGCAGGCAGTTCCCTGTTACTGTTTTTTAACTATCTCATGCAATTTTTCTGTGAGCTGTCATCCTCTGAGTTAACATATGGCTAAGTGCAAACCCTCTGTTCAGAGAAGGAGAAATGTAGCTTGCTGCTAGCTGGGGCATCTTCTGCCGTTGTGAAAACAATGTTGGTTTATTTCTGGGGACAGAGACTTCCATTCCATAGCTGTTATCTGTTATTTCTCTTATTAGCTAATGAAGAGTCCCATCCATTGCCATTATTGTTGTATGGTCTTAATGGGATTTATTTTTTTCTGTAGAACATCCAAGCTCAGTTCCTTGTTGATGAAAGAGAGAACATTTTATTCAAGGTCCCCACACACATTCTGCATTTTGCAGTCTGGGATTTACAGGATACCCACCTGTCTTGTGAAAATTATTCCTTTGGGCCTTAGAGGCTAGGAATCCAGTTATCTCTTCATATGGAAATCCTCCTATAGCTTGGCAAATGGTTTAGTAGGAGCCCAAGGTCCACTGACTCTGGGTGAAACATGAAGCAGGCCTGTAATTTGCTTTGTCTCAGACTGTGTAACTTTTTTAATCAGAAAAACAACAAACTTATCGGGTCAGAGTCCAAAAGCAGTCAAATCCAGAGCTAGCACACCTGTTTACACACAGAGTTTCCAGTTTTCAAACCACATCCTCTCCTAGCCAGTGCTGTGCCAGCTGAGTAGAGCCAGCCCTCAACACTCAGGCAAACTCCCTGCCCCTGTTCTAGAAACCCATGCTGCTCCTCCTTCCCATCCAGTTCTTGGGGCAGGGTTCCACATGTACACGGAGGGACCAAGCCAGGGTTTGCACTGGGGGCTGTGTGAAGGGCTGTAGCAGATCTTGAATTTCCACCCAGATATTCCTCTGAGCACTTTTGATGACTTACCCAAGAGATGGATACTGAAGAGAGGATTTCCAGGCCTTAGTTTCAACAGGATTTTTATTCCTTAAAGCAGATAATGTATTTCTACCAAAAATAAAAATTAAATCCTGGTAAGCAGCCATGGTTGATGTAAAAAAGTGGGAGCTTTTTACCTGAAGTATTAGCAGGAATCTCTTTTGCCTTCACAGCAATCCTTTTAACTCCATGGATTATTGCATCTGACCAAAAGGTGTCTTCTAATTTTTAACCATATGCAATTCACTCTGACTGTAATAGGAGAAGGTCTTCCCTTGCTAGAAGCAGGTCAGTCTCTGAATGATACTGTGTGTTCTCTTCTGGTTTAAGTTTTCTTATGAGACCCATCACAGAGTAGGTAGGAAATCCTTTTGCTGGTGTCCCTGTGTAGAGATAACTGCTGGCTTCCCTTGTAAGACCTCATCACCATCAGCAGCGTCACTGCACCATTTTCCTCTTGGCGTTACCAAAGTAAACATTTCCATAATAGGTATCCCAAAAGCTCTCTGGGGACAAAAAGTATGTATTGTAATGTGGGAAGGTTTCCTCTGCTTGCTTTCAGCACTGTTAACGAGCATGTCCTTGCTGTGCTCTGATTAATTACCCTGCTTTTATCGTGATTAGCACATTTAGCATTATGCTGGCCAGCTGTCAAGCTGAGCTCAGTCACAGCAGACAAGCCCTCACTGCCTTTGTGATTTTTCATCTCTAACTGATTATCCCAAGAAGATATAAGGCCTAGGTCTTCCAGCCCTGCTTATTCAGGGCACAAACTATCTCATGCCTGTGCAACTAATGGTACCAGCTTAATTAACCCAATGTGAAGAGGGCATTGCACAACAGCAGAATTTTATTTATATATATATATATATATATATATATATATATACACACATTTAAGAACAAAGTGCATGCAATTTAGATAGTGGGCTTTCATATGCATCCAAATTCATTTATGTCCAGCTCTAGAGGGGAAAACACCTATTGGACAAATTGGTTATTGCTTTGCCTATTTCTGAAATGCAACAGAAATTAGGAATTGCAGGGGAGAGGGGAGCTATATTTTTACAGGTCTTTGCATCATTATTTATTGCTTCATTCTCATAATGGAGAGAGCAGACACTGCTGCCATCCAGAAGCATCACCTGGGAAAAAAAATAAAACTTATTCTCTCTTCTTGATTATGGGGAATTAATTCTATGTCTCAACTGAGACAATCCTGCTGTGATTTGAGGAAGCCTAAATCTACATTAGGTTTCAGCCCTTGTATCATGCAGCAGCTTAGCACACGTATGCTTTCCTTTACTTTATGGACCACCTCACCTGGTACTGCTTCTCTATGTTGCTTCTATGGGTTTTGTCACTGCCAATAGTGATAGAATTCTTCTTTTCAGACAAAATGTATGTGGCATGTGTAACATATTGTGGTTTACTGAGGTTAGTTTCTTTTTCTGATTTCAGGGATAAACAAATGTGGGCATCTACTCTGGGAACCCAGTCCAGATTTCATGAGGAGCCTCTTAGTCATCAGGTAACTTGATCTGCTTGCAGACTGCAAAGCTTGAGCTTTGATTCAGAAATAACATTACTGACTGGAGCTCCTTTGTGCTCCTGTCATTCTCCTGTCATCTGTAGCAAAACTCCTCTCTACACTACGTGGAGTTCACAGATCTGTTTGAAACTGTTTATGGTGACAGGGAAGGAAGGACACAGCACATCTCTTATCACATTGTCATCCATTGCTGCCTGCTAGTTTGTCTCTTCCTCAACTGAAATGTGAGCTTCACCAGGATGAATCAATCTCTGACCACTGTGCATGAAAAAAGAATAGACTTTCAGTACCAGAACAGCAATTACAGTCTATGTCTAATAATGTTGACTTCTAGGGATTTAATGTAAGTGAGTTCAAACAACCTAAAAAGCATAGCATAGTTGATATAGCACAAGTATTTCACTGTCCCAAAGTAGCTGGTATATGGGTGGCTGGATTTTTTGTAATTGTTGCTTGGTAAATGTTGTTAAGGTCCAAGTTCATTGCAGCAAGGTCAACTGATGCTCTCTCTGACACTTCCATGTTTTTTTTCTAAGTAAGCCTCACAGGAGCCTTATCTGGGTTAAATAAGCCAGAGTTGTCCCCTGGCTGTCACTACTGAAATTCACTTTTTCCCTTTTTGGCACATCCCACCATTTAGGGTTTACAATTTTTTAGCTTCCTTCAAAGCAATACCCAGCTGGTGGATCTGCACATAGGGAAATTTTCATGACATGCTTTTGTTCTTCTTTTCTCATAATCAGAGTTTGGCTCTGAGCTCAGGGTCCTAGAGGTGAGTTTCTGTATTTCTTTTTCCAGATACTATCAAGACTGACTCATCTTACTTGCAGATGAGACCAAGGAAAGGTTAGACTGTAAGTGACAATGGATTTCCCAGAAAAACTGTGGATACCCCATCCCCAGCAGTGTTCAAAGCCAGGTTGGATGGGGCTCTGAGCAACCTAGTGAAAGGTGTCCCTGTCCATGGCAGTGGGATTGGAACTAGATGATCTTTAAGGTTCCTTCCAGCCCAAGCTAGTCTATAATTTCTTTTTTTTAATAGGAGTGGAAAAAATATGTAATCACGGCATGCTTTTGCTGTGTGTGCTGCAGCATCCTCAGTGTTCTGGGTTAATAGCATTACTGATTACCTTTGTGTAACAGCAGCATCTCTGACTTTAACTTTGCAGAGGAAACTTCTCCATCACTGCTGTTGCTGAGACAGTGGGTACAACATTAGTCCAAGACTGATGGCCCAGAGCAAGTGTGACTTCAGAGAAACCAAAGCAGAGGAAGAAAGGTTGCATAGAAGAGCCAAAGTGCTAATCTTTCTATGACTAATAATCACCTACTGCCTGTTCCACTTTACCAAATGCTACTGAAAATAATGAGGTATTTTCAGCATAATGCATTTCCCTCAGCTCATCTGAAAATCTCTTCATCTGGGTATTTTGGCTGTCTTCCACTTTGGCTGAGTAGAACTGTTCCGTCATTGTGAAACCACTTGAGAATTTGAATTGAACAGGACAAAAGGAAAAAAACAAAAATCAGAAAGAGCAAATGGCAGCTCAGTTTGAAAAAGACTTCATGTAAGCAGAGAGGCCCAAGCTAGCCAAAGCTAAAATTCTATAGTCTAAAGTTTCTTTGTAAGACTGGGATGAACATTTTTTTCAGAAATATGCCTTACTCTTATAAATAAAGGCTCTATAAATATATTTGGGGTTTTCTCCTTACTAAATCAATCCCAAAAATCTCAATCACTGACTTTATATTTTCTTTTTAAGTTCCCTCTCAATCAAAATGATGGCAGTTAAATGTATGCATTAGAACCAGAGATTCAATAGATGCATGTGTTACTGTAAATGTTTCCCTTTAAACTGTAAAACTGTATTACTGAAAATCTGTATTACTGAATCTGCATATGTTTTTCTACACTGTATATTTATTTATCAAATAGGTTGCATTCAAGCCAGCATAAAATTCTGGATTCGTATTTAGTGCAAGTTTAGTATTATCCTGATGGTTTTGAGTGAGGGTGCTGCCATATTGCATTACATTATGTTCCTTTCAGGTAGGCTTTAAAAGGCCTTGCTGAGGAGTAGAGGCCCCTGGTGATCTGCTATGTATGCAGAAAGATGATGCTGTATATGAAAATAAAAAGATCTAATAATCTAAAGTCTAATTTAACTACATAAAGAGTGATGGGAATCCAGGCATAGAGGAGCAAAGTGAGTGAAAAGTTCTCACTTGAGCCAGGGTGAAAGCCTAAGTTCCTGTTTGCTTCTGTCCTTTTCTATCAATAACTTTGTTTTCTCTGTGCTACCTTGGCCACTTACAAACTCAATTGAAGAGCCTTTGACCTTTATCTGTGATTTCTTCAACCAATTGATTCACACTGTCGCTTACTACCCCGTGCATGGAGGGAGTGTGGGAATATTTTGGCATCCTTAGGCTTGAAGTCAACTAATGGGGTAAGAAAACAGTCTGTCCATTGCCAGGGAGCTCAGTATGTTCTTTCTTGCAGAGCATACCTGTCTCTGGCTGGTGGCAGTGGCTCAGCCAGATCCAGCAACATCTGGAGGACTGGGCTTTGCATGCAGTCCCTCTCCTGAGGGGAGGGCTGGTTTTGAGTTCAGGGAGTGCAGCAGTGAAACGACCCAGCACTGCAGCCATCACAGCTCCTCGCTGCTGCTGCTGAGGCCAAAGGGCAGCACAAGACAGTGGGCCTGGGCAAAGGAGAGGACAGCTTCTCTCTCCAAAAAATCTGGTCACAGGTAACTTTCCTTGCTCCTTCTAGTAGGGCCACTACATTTGTCCATGCCTGGGGCAAGATGAACAAGGTGTGCTGATGAGAAGGTGAATGCATAACAGAGAGATGTAGCAAAAGAATGAAGCCTGTTGAGCTGAATTGTGCAGGGTGTGGTTGTGTTTTCAGTGCACATGAGGGGACAGCTGCTGGCCTCTGATGGCTTTTGTAGAGCAGGATGTATCTCAGCTCTTGAGGTTGCTGTGTCATGAGTTGAGTTCATGCCAGCTGGGGAAGCAGGCAAACGCTGACACACAGCTCCCTAACTACAGCATTTAACCCACCCAAGGGGGATGCTTGGGAAGAGACTGACGCCTACAGTTTTCACTGACAGGGTGACAGAGCAGAGCTGAGTACTAGTTTGACCTAAATGGTGAGTTTAGGGCTGTCCTGTCACGTGAAGAATACACCTTTCAGTGTGTGAGACATGAGGAGTCTGGGGCTTTGCTTGAGTGACAGGTTAGAAACTGTTGCAGAAAGCATGAGAGTTTGGGAAGTGGACAGGAAAACTAATTTATCCTTATGAATAACTGGGAATGGTGGATAGGTCATTAGGGGCTGTTACTTACAGAGACGGTGTTTGTGTTTTTTAAAAAGTGTTTTAGTTGATTAACAAAGTGAAGGACACTTTTCTCTGCTGGAGTAAAGGGGGGAGGGAGTGTGGGGGGGAAGGTGTTATTAAATATGTAATACCCAAATTAATATCCTACAAAGGTGATAAACACTTGATGTGAGGATAAATATTGAACAGGCCTCTCAGATGCTCTTGTTTCATGGACAAATGCCAAGTTGTCATCAGTGGCAAAGTGGGATGTGGATGAATTACCTTAATGTCTGGGAGTGAGTGATAGCCCAGATGTGTTTAATGGGAACAAATGTCCCACCCCAGTGTGCACTGAATGTAGCTTGAAATGTATTGCTAATGTTCAGCTCATGTACTGAAGACCTTCCATTTCAAAGTGTAAAAACTCATTCTGAAGAAGTTCATGAATACAAGCTGAATCTGCCTGGGACAAGAGATAGCAGAGTCTAACAAGTAACACAACCCAGATGGAGCCAGTCTGTGCCTCAATGATAGATGTCCTTGTCCAGTAGATCAGGGGCATATTGCACAAAACATATTATACTAAAAAATATTTGTGCCTTTTCTGGATTTAATTGCCTTCTTTATTAGAGACATGAAAGAGTTTTATTCAGGGTCGCTTCTGGACAGCAGAAGTGCAGCTGACACTGAATTTCTGTCCCTGAACCACACTCAAGCTAGTCTTTGTTTTAACCAGTTGCATTAGAAAACCAAATCCAAGTGTGTCTGTGCACCTACACAGAGGAGTTTGTATGTTTGTGCCTGATGGTAAAACTGTCTTTCTTACTGGGGTTCCTGTGTGGTGTCTGGGCTTTTATATGCTATATTACTATAGATAATAACAACCAAAAGGGCTACATGCCTTCTTTCCATTGCAACCAAATTGTTCTAAAATAAACATTACATATATATTTATAAACACTGAGCACTCAGTGTCATGTCACATTAATTTGCCCCAAGGGATCTATTAACAAGAACTTGAGTTACTCACGCCTTCTGGTGGCAGGGGTCGTAACAGAGGGGAAGTACTCTTTCCTCGAGAACTAGTGCTTATCAGGCCTAAAACACAGGACCTTTGGATAAATTATTCAACGTAATTTTTGCTTTCAGAAGTTTGGCTGTTACTTTTCCAGCTTCATATGTAAGACAAAGTGAGATTTTGGGCTAGGAAGGAGCAGTAGACACCGAAGAAAGCCTTTTGGGTCACCATGCCATCATTGTCCAAGTCCCTTTCATGCACCTTAACTCTTCCTGGTGACCTTGGTGCCATTTCTGGTCTCTGCCCATGACTGATCCCAAATTCTGGCATTCAGACAGACTTGCAAGCAAGGATCTAGTTCAGTACAGTTTGCTTAGTCAGGTCTTAAAACAAGTTCTGTGGTTGGCTCCAGCCAGCTGCTTCCTGCTGAAAATGCCATTTCATGAGGCTTTTATGAATTTTTGGCCAGCTGAGACGTCTTCTGTTGTTCAGAGGACAGGCCCTCAAGCCCACTGCTTCTAAAGGGAGCAAATTGTGACATGTCAGGGTCAAATTCAGCTAGAGTGTGTACATGAGGAGGCTCCAGGGGAAAGGATAGCTTTGTCAGGAGAGAACTCATTAAGCAGGATGTTCATGGGTTTCTACAAGCCTGCAGGATAGCTGGCTGGCCACAGCAGGAGGAAATTATGCTAATGATTGGCATTTTCCTGTTATCTGCAGGTGATCTTTGAAAGGTCTTGTGCTTCTCAGAGGCCAGTTTTCTAGTGTTTCTTTTTATTTTTTTGCCATGTCACTGCTTTTATTGTATGCATCACCTTTAACAGAGACTGTGGTTGCACTCTACAGTGCGTTATAAATATCTCTTCTTAAATCTAGGGGGAATGTTAGTAGCCACCTGAGAAATTTCTGAATGTGTAAAGAACCAAAACCTCTTTTCTTATTTTAATAAATAGAATCCAATTATTATTGTTTTTTAAATATATTTTTGGTGTCCTCTTTAAGGTAGTCAATTCAGTCCTGAAAACTGCTTTATCTCCTCTTATACAAGAGGTATTTCTAGGAACTGATGACTCACTAGGTTTTTTTTTTTAAAGTGTTGTGAGGCTCATTAATTTTTTTTTTTACTTAGGGCAAACAAGAAAGATGAAATGTTTTAAAGAGCATCTTCATTTCTTTTCACAAAACCTGCTAACAGTTCGTATTTTTCAATCATTAGAAAACACTCATATTCCTTGGTACATAATTTACAAACATGCAGATCTGACAGATAATAAATTATTTTCAAATTCAATCCACTAGAAATCTTTAGTTCTTATTAAAACACCACTAAGGCTTTCAGAGGGAGAACTATGATACCTTCCACTTGTATTGTCCTATACTCTGCTGTACACAGACCAGGGTTAGATTTCAGTACTGGTAATCATTCCATTGATATTCATTTACAGAATAGAAATGCAATAAACTAAGATGTCCTGTAGTTAAAAAACACCCAAATATTTTCAAGAAACTAGTATGAAAAGTCAACAACAAAATCAAATATACCCTTTCCTCAAAGTTTCTGTTGCAGTGGAGTCCAAGTTGTAAATTAATTCCTGAGGAGCCATCGGCAGTTTGCTTTGCATTTGTGATGGTTTCCATGGTACCTTATGAATGGAGTAAAAAAAAATCCTGTCAAACCACTGTGGCTTTGTCTGGAGTATCATCAGAGTAGCAGAGCTCAGTAAACAGCCTGCCTATATCTTTGCAGTGCTGCTTGAATTACTGAATTTGATTTACACACCAGAGCAGGTTAATACTGATGATGCCCAGCTGCAAGAGGAGAACGTATAGAAAGTTTTGCTTTAAATATTACATGATTTGTTTTAACAATAAGCTGAATTTTAAATATAATTCCAAAGGAAAGATATGAGAATCTGTTTTGCTGTCTGAGGAGCTGTTTTGCAGAGCTCCCATCATACTAACTTTCTGTGGTCAAGAAACTCTTTATGAAGGGTATTTTTTTGATTTCTATTGGTTTTCTTATTAATATTCAAAGGGATTATTGAGTCTTTCCAGTCTAGGGAGCAGTGTTCAGTTAGACTCCCTAAATTATATGCCTCTAATAGTGATCGATTTGTTATGGGCTGGTTTGTTTGGGATTTTTTACTTTAAACATTTTTAAACCTTATTTATACAGTAGTGACTGGAAATAGCTTTTCCTTTAGACCCTTATTGTGTTTCACCACTACAGTTTTGTGATAATGATCTTCAGTTTAAGAGCCAACATTTCTATTCTTGAGTGAGCAGAATCTGATTCTTCCTTGCTTTCAAAGTCATATGAATGTGAGGGCTGTTCCCTGCACAATTCTTGATATTTCTACTGTGTCCCAAAAGAGAAACTCAAAAGTTGCCCTCATGCTGCCTATAGTTAAGTTTTTTTACTGTCAGTGGTGATTACTCCAAGGAAAATGGAAAAAATATGACTTCCCAGAGGTGGTGGCACAAACCTTTTGCTTGTGCATCACCTTGATTCTCTCTCACTGTGGTTTGAATATCCAAACAACATGGTGACTGAAATGCAGGTTTGACACGTGCTCTGACTTCCAGTGTTTTTCCTCTGCGTGGATTGGCAGGCAAAACGTCGCTCTATATTATATCTGGTCCTAGGGTTTAAGTAAATAGTGTTTTTTTCTAGTGTCCATTAAATGTCTCTCACTTAACTAGAGTAGTTACAAAAAAGTTTAATTGTTTGGAAGAGACATGAAATTCTCCAGAAGAGGAGATGTATGCATTTTGTGTCCATAGAAATGAGCACAGAGGGGGAAGGTGTCGTGGATTAGGAATGGTTCTCCCCAGTTCATTGCCTTCACTGAGACTCTCCAAAACATGAACTGCTCTGGAGAGGAGAATTGGAGGCACAATAGGTAAAGATCATGGGTTGAGATCACAACAACTTTCTAGAAACAGAAATGAGATAAGAAACGAACAGTAACAGCTACAATATTAAAGACAGAGAGTACAAGAAAAGAAATTATTCACATTCAACCCCCTCCCAACAAGAGACAATACCAGACATCTCCCTCCACCACCTGACTTGACCAGGATGAGTCACTCCTTCCTGGGTGGTACAGAATAACCTCCAGGTCCTGGTCGTGCCTCGCCCAATATGCAAAATTAGCCCTGTCCTGGTCAGAACCAGGACAGAAGGGTACTAATCCCAGTCTCCTGCCACCACTAGTAATGACATGTCAATTACTTTCATAAAGTCTTCAACCCCCTCTGATTCAGGCTGGATTTTTTTGTCACTGTTTTTCTTGGAGGCCCTTCCAGTAATTCCCTGTGGCACACTCAGGAAAGAGAAGAAGGAAAGTCAGGCAGGGAGGATAAGTAGGAGGGATACCCAAGGCTTACAGGAGCAGGTGGGATGTGTGGAGTTCTCCTGTGTGACAGCTGAGGGTCGGGTGAGAGCACGTGAGTCAGAGCTGAGTGAAGAGAAGGGAGGGCTGCAGCATGGAGGGGACCACGTTACTGACCATGGAGTCAGACTGAGGGAAAGGATTGACTTACAACCTTCGAGGGAGTCTGGGAAGGGCAGAGCCTGGTGTTCCCTGGGGCCATGAACCCCCCTGTCACTGCTGGAGGGGCAGCATGTCAGGACATAGGCAGGAGTATGTTTCTGGGTGATGTCAGGGACCACTTTTTGTTACAGGGCCTGGTTGGGCCATCCCATGGGATCACACTGATAGATCTCCCTTTCAAGGAGACACCAGCAGGGGAGGTGGCGACCCATGGCAGCCTTAGCTATGGTGAGCGTGAAAGAGAGGACATGAAGATCCTGAGGGGAGGAAGGGAGAAGAATGGCAGAGCCCAAATGTGGGGCACCAGGTGAGCATCTTGTCCAGGACGTAGGCAGCTGAGATCACACAAGAGCAGGTCTTAAGGCTGAAAGAGTTGAGGGGAACTGCCATGATTATATGGACCACATGAGATACCTGGGAAAACAAGCAGATGTATCAGTAGCTTCTCTTGGCTAAGCTAAGAACTCATGAGAGAACTCCTTTGGAACATGGCCACAAAAAGAAACGGGGCCAGGCTACAGACAAGGGCTTTAGAAATACTGGCCAGGCTTTCAAGGGTGAGGTTAGGAAAGCCAAGCTCAGCTGGAAGTGGAAGGGATGTCAAGGGCAAGACAAAGATCTTCATCCTCTGTGTGAACAGTAGAAGGCCAAACAAGGAGCTGTGTGCTCACTGCTCAGTGGGGAGAGTGATTTTGTGGCAGTGGACACAGAGAAGACCAATGTTCCTAATGCCTTCTTTGCCTTCACTACCAAGTTCTTTCATCTTCTAAAGCTTTGCAGAGCCCTGAGCAGCCCAATACAGGAAAGACGTGAAGCAACTGAACAAATTCAGCAGAAGCACTTGCCTTGCATGGGGAGGCTGAGGAATCAGGAATGTCATTCAGCCTTGAGAAGGGATGGCTTCAGGGGAGGCCCAAGAGCAGCCGGCCAGGACCCAGCAGCGGGTTGTCAAGAAGACAGAACCACCCCCTTCCCAGTGGGGCTTTATGGGAGAACGAGAGACAGTGGGTGTAAGCTGTAACAAGGGAAAATGTGGGATAGAAGGAAATGTTACTCTGGGAAGAGTCAAGAGCTGGAGCTGGTTGCCCATAGAGGCTGTGCAATTTCCATCCTTGCAGAGTTTTAAGACATGATGGCTTAAAGCCCTGAGCAACCTGGTCTGACCTCAGCTGATTCTGTTGCTTGGATTAGATGTCCTCCCGTGGGTCCTTCCAGCTTGAATTGTTGTCTGTGATTCATTCCATGAATATTTTAAAACTACCTTGAACTTCTAGCTAAATTTATTTCTGATCTATTTGTGTCCTTGAGTTCTTTTGCTGTCTTAGGCTTGTCCTTTGCCTAAAATAAATTTTATTCTGCAAAGTATTAACTGAGAACAATAATATTCACTCTCAACTTTTGTTAAGCAGAACAAGCCAGGCTCTTCTAATTTTGTGCACACCCCTCCTCCTCTTCCCATAGTGACTGAAATAGAGTCCCTGCTCCTTTCTCATCCTAATATCATCTCTATACACCTGTTTTCATTTTAATTCATCTTCTGGCATGCAGGTGATTACAGCATTGCAAGTACTGCACAAATCCAAATACAAGGTCAATGAAAAAATGTTCATATCCAACACTAGGCACTCTTACTACTGAAAACATTTTGCAGGACAACACAGTTCCATTATTTTTTTAAAAATTCATCCTGCCTATACTAATCCTGTTGCTGTTTATAATTTCCTGATGTTGTTTTCTACATATGGAAATACATAAATGCAGTCATATGCAAAATTATTGTGCCGTAGAAATTAATGTTGAGTTCTACCATTAAAGAGGCTTTTGTGATATTTGCCATAAACATTTCTCCTACAAGCAATTGTCATTTACCTTTGTTGGACCATTTTTTTCACTCAGAAGTTGTTAAGTGTTCTAGACCTAGGTGTCTTTCAAATATTTGTGCACGGAAGTCTTGTCCTCTCTTAAATTACATCTATTGATTTTTTTTCTGGTGACTATTGTTTTTCCCCAGCACCTTATTCATTTGGATGAGAATCAAAAAGATTTCTTTCAACAACGTATTTTCATATAGTTCTTAATTTTATTTTTAGGATCCTGTAAAAGACCACTTAAATATTCTTTAAATCCCAGAGATCATAAGTACCTAAAAGGTGTGAAACATAAGTATATTGATCACAGCATACTTTATTATGCTGGTATTGCAAGTGCTTTTCGAGATACTAACTGTGATCTCAATTTGGTCAAGTGGAGCTGTGGTCCTTCTGGGAAAGCAGCCTTCATTTAAGTAGTAATTAAGAACAAGTACTTCCCAGTGATAGAGCAGGTTTCCCAAGTCATAGTTTAATCTTTTATTTCTCCCCAAATTCCTCCTTTGGGAAATTGTTTCAAGATAACCTAGAAGTCAATCCTCACGGTTTGTCAAGGAGATTACCTGTCGTATTATGGTAATTTGCCACGCAGGAGATAAATTGGGTTTTTTGAGATAGCATTTCTTTGTTCATGGCTTATGTACTGCTTTTCACATGAAATGGTTAGAGAGCAGTAAGACATCTGTAGATTTAGTAAATGTAACTTTGAGCTTGTGAGACTGTAACACAGAATGCTGGGCCCTGTGTAGAGTTCATTGGATAAATGCTTATGAATATACAAGGAGCATTTAAGCACCAATGCTTAAATTATTTCTATCTCCCTTCCAAGTGTAGTTACAGAGGCCTCATGTGTCTGGTCTTGGCACGTAAACCTCTTATAAAAGGAAGGCATGCACTGATTTCAGCACCATCCTGTTGATTCATGAGAGGGAATTTTCCAGCCTCAGCACTCCTCAGCACAAAATAAAAATTTTCAGCCACTGGATAACAGAAACAGAAAAATGTTTATCTGTGTACTGGGTACAGGTGCCCAGGGGTAGGTGGGGATGGGAGCTGCAGAGGTGACCTCTGTGAGGAGAGGCTGGGACTGCCCCACAAACACAGTCCATCCCAAGCAGAGATTGCCCTGTGACCCTGGAGAGGTCTTGGTGGAGCAGGTACTTCCCTGTAAACCCTGGAGAGACCATGGTGCAGCAGACATCCATGCTGCAGCCCCTGGCAGACATGTCTCTAAGGAACTGTAGCCCATGGAGAGCCCATGGAGAGCTGGAGCAGGTTGATATTGAAAGACTGAAACTCATGGAGAAGTGAAGTGTGAGGAGGAGAAAGGAGCTACAGACAGGAACTTTTCTAGACTGGCTGCAGACCCCCATTCCTCATCCCCCTGCGCTGCCCAGTGGGGAGAAGGTAGAAGAGTTGGGAGTGAAGGGTTGAAGCTGAGCCTGGGAAGAGGAGGGGTAGGTGGATGGAAGGTAGTTTATGTTTTATCTTTGTTTCTCAACACCCAGCTTGATTTTAATTGGGAATAAATTAACACAATTTTCACTGTGCTGTCTCTTCTTTTGCTTGAGCCAGTAGCTGGTTAGTGATGCCCTTGTCTTTGTCTTAACCCACAAGATTTTTCATGTTATTTTCCCTCTCCCTCCTGTTGAGAAGGGTGATAGAGAAGCTGGGTGGGGATCTGACAGTCACACAAGTTCAACCCAACACTCCATCCTTGACCCAGTTCTCTTCACCATCTTCATTCATGGCTTGGACACAGGACTCAAAGGAACACTAAATATATTTGCTGATGACACTAAACTGGGAGATGTTGACCCTCTCAGGAGAAGGGGAAACCTGCAGATAGACCAACAAATTAGAGAGATTGTCAATCATCAACCACATGAAGTTCAACATGATCAGGTGCTGGATTCTGCACTTTAGATGGGGCAACCCTGGATGTGTGTATAGAGTGAGGAATAAGATGCTGGAAATCAGTGCTGCAGGAAGGGTCCTGGGGTCCTGGTCAATGGCAAGTTGAAGATGAGTCAGCAGCATCCTGGGAGCCAGGAGAGACAAGCCTGTCCTGCAGGGCATCAGGCACAGCATGGCCAGCCTGGCAAGGGAGGGGATTGTCCTGCTCTGCTCTGCACTGGGGCAGCCTCACCTCCAGTGCTGGGGGCAGGTTTGGGTGCCACAATATAAGAAAGACATTAAACTGTTAGAGGGTGTCCAAGGGAGGCCCAAAGGAGGGTCAGAAGGATGGTGAAGGGTGTGGAGGGGAAGTTGTGCGAGGAGCAACTGAGCTCATTTGGTCTGTTCAGCCTGGGGAAGAGACTGAGGGGCGGCTTCACCATTGTCTTCAACATCCTCATGAGGGGAAGCAGAGGGGCAGTGTGTTGGTTAAGGTGGTGGTTACTGCAATTGTATTGAATAGTGGGGCACCTGACATGATGTAAATGTTATGGAATAAGGCGTGGAATGTGCTGGGTTTGACTGGACTAGAGTTAAATATCTTCACAGTGGCTAGTTCAGACTGTGTTTTGGATTTGTGCTGAGCACAGGACTGATAACAGAGGTTGAGAGAGATGTTTTTGTTATGGCTCAGCAGGATTCACACAGAGCCAAGACTTCTGCTTTCTATACCGCCCTGCTGGTGAGGAGGGTGAGGGTTGTTGGGAGTTTGGGAGGAGACAGCCGGGACAGGTGACCTAAACTGCTCAGAGATATTCCAAACCATGTGACATCACATGCAGTACATAAAGCGTGGAGAAGAAGGATGTAAGGGTGGGATGTTTGGAGTGATAACTTTTGTCTTTCCAATTAACCACTATGTATGATGAGGCCCAGCTCTCCTGGAGATGGCTGAACACCTGCCTGCCCATGGGAAGTGGTGAATGAATTCCCTGTTTTAATTTGTTTATGTGTGCGGCTTTTGCTTTCCCTTGTAAACTGCCTTTATCTCAACCCACGGGTTTCCTGGCTTTTACTCTTCTGATTCTCTCCCATGTCCCACTGGTGGGGGAGTGGGTGACTTGACTACTGGCCAAGTGAAACCACGACAGATGGGTACTGCAGCACTCTAATGACCAGTGACAGGATTCGAGGAAATGGCCCGAAGCTGAGTTAGGAGAGATTTAGACTGAGTATCGGGAAAAGATTTTTCACCAGAGGTGAACTGAGCACTGGAACAGCTCCCCAGGAAAGTGGTCACAGCACCAGCCTGACATAGTTCAAGAAGTGCTTGAACAATGCTCTCAGGCACTTGGTGTGACTCTTGGGGTGCTCTGTTTAGGGCCAGGAGTTGGACTTGATGCTCCTGATGGGTCCCTTCCAAATCAGCATATTCTATGACTCTACAAAACTCTTTTGAGTAAGCTAGTGCTCTCAGAATAATTTCAGCCTTACTTTTTTATCTCAATCTTCAACAGACTTATTATTAAGTTGAAAATTATTTCCATTTGATTAAATTCTATTAGAATTTTTGCCATGAAAAAGAAACAAGAGAAACAAACTTCACAGCATTGATCTGTCTATTGGTAACTTGTTCCCTGGCAAAAATAAGGTTTGGTATTATTTATACTTCAGTTTCTATCAGGATTTATTACTCCAGAAGCTGTAATGCACATTTCTGCTTTTTTTTTTAACTTTTTGTTTTAAAAAAGGGATGTCAATGACCTATAATTAGAATGGTACTAAAAATTCACACGTTGCTGATTCCAGCAGTGCTGCTCAGAAGGTAAAATCACTTCTGTGCACAGGCACAGCACCAGGACTCTGCAGATCTTAAGAGACTCAAGAGGCAGTGCCAGCTTCTTCTCCTGTCTGTGTCATACTTGTGTCTGATATCTTGCATGGACATCTGGGAGAGCTAAAAGAAAAGTCTTTCCATCTTCCTTTAGGTTTTGTAGAACACCCACTGGACTTCCTGCTTAAATGCAAAGGACAATACATCCCTCACTTACTTTCACACACCTGAACTGAGCTTCAAACAGCAGCAAAATAAAGACAGAAAAGGAAGAATATTTGACTTATGTCAACATTCTTATTCTTTTTGGAAGAATGTTGTCCTGTTTAATCCTCATGAAAGTGGAAAAAAATAACAGTAGTGGATTAAAGCCAGAGTTTAAGAAAATACATTTAAATATATCTTTTTACTTAAAAATGAGTTTCCTTATCATTCAAAGACCTAAGAGTTAAGCTATGTTACATACAGCTCAGGTACAAATTGAGAAAAGATTCAATAAATCAGACTATATAAAAAGCAAGAGACTTTTTTCCCCCCAGAAAAATGTATTTGTGTTTTATCTGATCATATAAAAAACATTAAATTTAAAAAAAAGACGTGTATATATTTTTTCAAGTGTTAATGGTTTCACCATTCATCTTAACTACATTCCGAAGTCCTGTAACACCAGGGCACGTTATCCTTATCTGAGTAGCACAGTGAGCACAATCTTTACACTGAGGTCACTCTCATCACCACTTCCCCAGAGCAGTTATCCTCTGATGAATCCTCCTGAGGTCTCATGCGGTTGAACAGGTGTAACAACACATAGCCACACTGAAATCTCGGTGAGGTTAACTGTGTTGGATGAACTAAGCTTCTGTTTCTAAATGCAGTCAGTGGCAGCCACAATGTCCTCCCTGCTGAGGATTCTCCTCGATTGCTCTCTTCTATGTCCATGGCTTTATCATAATTTAACACATCCCAGTGTAGGTTCACAGCCCTCCAGCGCTTAAACACTCGATAAACAGATGCACCTTCATGGACTATCAGTCCTGAAAGTAAGAGGAAAAAAAACCCGTTTATACAAAATATCAGTGGATACCACTTTGAGAGCAAATAGAGATTTAACACATTTTAATGACTCTGGTAATTTCCAGATGCAATTAAATTACCCATAACATTAATAATTCCAACAAAATGTACATATGCAATTTAACCATTTATTCATGTGTTTGGGAGGCAGGAACATGCAGAGGAAATAAAGTTGTTCTGAATGTAAGCTCAGCATAACCAATACTGGACTAATCTGAGCATGCCTAACTAAATAAATGATTCAGATTTAAGTAAAGCAATGCAAAACTGGCAGATTTGGATATTGACTGTATATGCTAGTGCTGCCCTTGTTCATGGTAAGTACTATTTATTTACTGATGTTTGTACTGGTTTAGGTAGACCTTTAAGTAGGTTAGACCTTCTGTTATGAACAGGATAGTCCTAAATTTGTTAAAGAGTGTTTTGTAGAATTCAGTACAGATACAGGCAAATTTAACTGCATTCATATTCCCAGTTCAGCTTAAGAGCACAGAAGATTTATGAAACAGCTGTAAGTATAATGACTTTCCTGTCTTGCTTTCTTTAGAACAAGAAGAAATTAAATCTTATTAACTACAGTGAACATGGTAAGGATGATAGACTTTCTTCTTTCTCTTCAGTATTCAATAGGAAAGAAGTTGCAAATTATCTTTTTTTGAGACCCACAAATCTTTTAAAAGGTCCATCAAGGAAAATACAGAATTTCTGGAGTCCTCAAGAGACCAATCTATTTAAGAATTTCCACGTAGCTAATATTTATGCCTATTGTATGCATTCAAGCAACTTATTTGAAGAAATGAAGCTCCTAAATTTTTGTATGTATGTATATATTTATACTCTTTCTATGTGAGTATTTCTAATATGGATCTGCTGGGGAGACACATGGGGCTTCTGCCCTCTTACTAGTTTTTTCCTCAGCCAGCCTGGCTGAAGACTCTTACACGGTTCTGAGCAACACCACCTGTTTTCTCTGGCTCCCTGCTTTGAGAAGATAGCCATCTGCCTAGCCCAAAACATTTATAAATCTTTTGTCCAGTGTGCTTCTTGCCTAAAATCTTCCTATATGTGGCCACATCTGTAATATGATCTGTGGTGTCCTTTAGCCCAAGAGATTGTAAATCACTTGTTTCTACACGAGAAAATTGTGATTTAAGTGTCTGAGGTCCTTTAGCTGATTAACTGATACCAGAAAGGAGATGCTCACAGAAAAATGACACAAGCAGAAAGAGGGGTAAAAATATTTACGTGAACAGCAAACTCACATTCAAGTGCAATCATTTGCAGATAGCAACCCCTACTCTAGCACATTTTTAAAGATCATTACATGAAAGATGGAGAAACACAAAGATTTCTTTCAGAAGGCCATGCTAGTGAATGCAGCATCTCTGTAGAGCTTTCAAATTGCCTAGAATTCATTGAAGTATCCAACACAGCAAAAGTAGCACAAAACAAACTTAAATAGTAAATATTCTAAATGTATTTTGTAACAGCAAAGCTGTTTTAGTGGATTTTTTCGATTGCAAGATTTATCTTTATCTTCTCAGATATAGATAAAGTAACCTGTCTTTAAAATTTAGCATAATAATAATAATAATAATAATTTAGTCAATAGAGAAATGTACCTTCAAGACTGCTTTGATTGTATTAAAAAGAATAAATGTATTTGATTCCGTACAGAATCTACAAACAAAATTAGTCATGGTTTTACTGCTGTGACAAAGATTCACTCTTTCCTGTTCTTTTGGATTTCCTACAAAGTTGATAAAGGAGATGAGAATGATCTTGCTCAACCTGTTCCTGGAACACAGAATTATTTGGTCCAGCTACTCTCAAGTCTGTGATGAAGCAAAGTTTAAAGAACCTATTTACTCCAAAGTAAAGATACATGTCTGCACTCCACTAGAACCTGAACAACATATTTCAGAATAGAGAAGGAACTATTTGAGAAAGGATCATTGAGGTACATGAAGTACATTTAAACAGTCAAAATATCTTTCCAAAATTACAACAGAAAAAGTTGTACGATGACTTCTTTCAGGGAGCTCTCTTTTACTGTCTTGGGGCTTTCAGGATTTATTGAAATTATGTTTTTAAACATTGGCAAGGATGAGAAATTTTCTTTATAGTGGAAGCTGTCAGTCTCATGAACTTCAAAAGAGTTACAAAACAAAGGATCAAATATTGTAAGCCTTGGAATAAAGTTGTCAGGTTTGGCAGTGCTGAAGGAGAAAAGGAGCACTTTCATAATTCCTCTCATAAAAAGTTTTAGCTCCCTTCTTGACAGAGCTATAGATTGAAAAATACCTACATAGAAAAGGCAAAAGAACTGGGGGAGGGGTGGGGAATTTCTTGGCACCAACAGTTCCAAGACCACAAACAAGAGGAACTCCAGGTAAGTTTTAAACACTATAGATTTTCCAGGTCCAGAGGAGTTCCGATGCTCAAAATACAAATAGTTAGTCACTGAAGCAGAGCTGTAAGAAAATGACAAATTATTGCCTTTTTCTTAAGGATTCCACAGCAACGAATGTAGCTATAAGAGAAAACAAGAACAAATCCCCAAAGAATATGGATTTGTTCCAAACATCATGATTTCAACAGCACAGAGGACACAGCTGAACACTTGTAGGGAAAAAATATTTGACTCAGATGTTCCCAAGAAATATTACAATTTACTTCTGTTAGCTGTTCAGGTGCTCTGTCCAATTAATATTTACATGGAACAGAGTTTTTGGATGATGGACCCATCTAAATGTCGTATGGTCCTAAAGACTTTACCTTTAGGTTTTATCTCTAAGATGTAGGGATTGCAGTGGGATCCAGCCAATAGGATTATGAAGAATCTAAATTTTCTTTTCTTTTTTTATCTTTTTGCCAAGTACTATTCTATTCTTTCACTGTATTCAAAGGTTTTGTTACCCTGACTCACAAGATACTTGAAATTTTTTACTACTTAATGTCTTTACAAGCAATCAACTGGTCTTATATCATTCATATTTGGTGTATTAAGTTACAACTTTATTTTATTTATCACACTAATCTTATATGTAATAATTTAAGAATGGTCCTCACAGAAACATCACAAGAATTTATCCAGGGATAAAAGATCATTTTCAGAAACAGACCTTACCTCTGGACAAAATGTCATGTCTTAAAACTATTCTATATATATAACTATATATAAAGCCATCAATTGCTCACAGCATTAAAGTGAACCATATCCATGCTAAAAATAGTAATATAATTCTTTATAAACTATTTCGAATTAGATCTAGTGTGGGAGAAAAAAAGACTTTCTGAGTAAAGACACATAAGATGCAGCTAGATGTGTTCACTGTAAGTAACTTCAGCCTGTTCATTTTTACAACCAAGGAGTTACAGGACTGTTGCAAGGCATCAAATTCCTTAGCAGGGAAGAAAGAGGCTTTCAGGGGGACATTCACACCTCACACTGGCTCCTGTCTCTTACTCCCTTGCCGCAGTACTACTGGCACCAGTCATGTGTCTAGTGCAATGTAACAACTGTTTTTCACTGCTGGAAAAGGAGCAGCACTGTTGTTCTGAGATTGCAAGTCAGCTGTTATTATTTGTGAGGGGTTTTGTTCATGTTAAAACCATTTATGACCAGTAGTTATAACTATTTTCCAGTGAAAAATACATAAAATTCTACAACTTTTCTGTTACGTAAACTAATTGCCAGGTTTAGAAAGTAGAATTGGCAAAGGCTTGATATGCTGTCCTTCAGTGAGTAGGTAAGAGATTGATATTATTCATTCCTTTCATGAACTCACTCCCTTTGGTAATCCCTACCTGGATGGTCTGATCCTAGCACTATCACTGGAACAGCTCTGACTTTCCCAGGCTGTAGTTCTGCTTGATCAGGGTGTTCAAGGTTTGCTTTAGTGAAACTTCTACCAATAGCAAATTTCAAAGAGAACAACTTTACTCTCAGCTTGGGTGCAGGAAAGTACAAGGCAATGACTTGTAGGGTTAAAACCAACACTGAAAAATGATCCTATTTATCAGGAAGAATTCTGGAAAAATTCAGACTAGAAGAAAGAAAACAGTGGATACCAATAAAACATGTACACTGGAATGAACAGAACATATTATCTGGTGATCTATAATATTTGGGATTTTTCTTTTGTTGAAAAGTAAAAACAAAGAAGTAAAATACAAGTAAGATGTAATTTACTGAAGAAAGTGAATGGTGTGCTACATATGATATCAAAGTCAATCATTGAGTAAACTAATTGTTATGTGCACATTTTCAAAGATGTCATAAAAATATGTCAGTACCTTTAGGAAAACTGCTTTTAAAAACTATAGCAAAACATTTCAAAAAGTGCTTCACACTTTTTGTGTGAAGATATCTACACTTCACAGACAACCAAAAGTATTTGCATTGTTTCTGCAAAGATGTAGGGAGGCATAACTGAAGACAGGTGGAATAAATCTTGGTCATACCACCAATATCTCAAGCATTATCTTGAAATACGTGGTGCACAGGAAAACCTGTATCTCTGCATAAATTTCTCATTGGAATAAAGAGAGATTACAGTGGGAGTAGAGATATTCGCTCACTGTAAATCCTGTTGAAAACTGAAAGAATGCCATGGATGACTAAACACAAATGAAAGGAGAGGAGATCCTAAGTGAGAGCTGCAGGTGGTTGTAAGCATTACAAGCTTTATGATATAAGAGATTATACATAATGATGGTAAAATCATAAGTTAATGCCTTGGGAAGTCCTCAGCATAATGGAAAGTGTTTGGGGTTTCACAAATAATTTATAAGTAATAATTACATATAACTATTAGAGAATTTTGCTTGAATTTTTAAAATTAAAATTATCAATCTAATCTCCCTCACTTTATTATGAAAGAAAAAGATGAAATTGAATAAGGTTGACTATATGAATGAGTACTTTTAAGAGTTACAAGAAGTCCTGATCTTGCAAGCTAAAAGAATGCAAATTACTTGAAATTATATGCAAAATAAGTGGGTCTGAATGAATCTGGATTATCAAAATTTCTCCATTATCAAACCTCCTTTATACAGCTTTCTGAATTTCTGCATACAGTCTAGCATAAGTCATATCTGCAGTGAATTTTGTAACTACAAAATAGTGTCCAGATACATTTTAGTCACTTTTACATTTAAATGTTTAGGTATTATTTATGATAGTTCTATAAAATACCCATCTATTAAATGACAGGCAAGGCAGTTTATCTGAGTGTTTGCTTTGCTCCTGCAGGGTGTAGTTGAGCCAGGAGCTCCATGTGAGGTTTGTTCAGCAGCTTCCACTTCAGTGGTGGCTTGAGCCTAGCTGGCTTGAAAGGCAGCTAAAGAACTGCATGTACTAATTTGTGGAAGGTCACCTTGCAAATATTTACTTCTATGGATAAATACAGCAGTATTTCTGATCACCCACACATGTTTTGACTGATTTTGAGTTTAATCTGGTTTGGGTGTGTTAACGGTGAAACAAATGGAAAAACTGAAAATAATCTGAAGTAACTGATTATTTGGTTACAATGGTAGCTGATGCATACCAAAGTTTTTTGGTTTTGTTTTACTGAGGAAAAAAACCCCAAACAAACAATATAAATGCACATTTTATCTTCCTTTAGTATATTTTTAAACAAAAACAAAGCCCTCAATATTGAGTGTTTAGCTGGAAGAGGTGATATTCAGAAATCAGCATCTAAGAGGATGTGTAGCTGAGTCCTTTTATTCATTTAAAAGATGAGAACTTGTCCAAAGTATGAGATTCTGCTCACTTTTTTGTCTGAGATTTGGGTTAACAGAAGAAAGACTGTGTAACAAAATATTCCAGAGCAGGCTTCTCTAAAAAAAATTACAAAATGAACAGAACTGCTGATGTAGCTGAAATATAAATACTTTTACAATAATGGGATGGTTTCAATAAAAGATGATGTGGCTTTACAGTTGAAGCAAAACCCTTGATATTAGTATTCATTCTGTTTCTTTGTTCCTTACAAAGCAGAATTCAGCACTGTCCTAATTCCTGTATATAAGATTCAGATAACATTTATCTCTCAGAAATGTCAATGCAAACATCAGATGGTGTTTGACTTCTGAATTTTCTTGCAATTAAAATTCTATGAATGTGGTTTAATTTAAATCATTATTACTAATTACATAAATTTAATTATCTAAATTATATATTTATGTGATATTTAATATAAATTTTCTCTTCAAATAATCATAAATATTTTAACACTCAAATCAGGTTGTTTTACCAAATACTAAAGGGATTTCTATTTAAATATTCCTGAGTCCATTGTATTTTCAGAAATTTCAAAAGTGGTCAATACAGTGTTGCAATAAAATGTATTTTCTTTTACAAGATTTCACCTAAATGACTTAGGACTTTTTAATAGTAAAGCAAGTTACTATAGTTAGCACTGTGTGAGTGTTTCATAATTGTTTATGATGTGCAAAGAACTCATGCCTGCCTTCTCTCTTCTCCATTTCTAGCACAGTGACCTATATAAATCTGTGCAACCTAATTTTGGATGTGCAGTTTGATGACATCTCCAAGGGCTTCTTCCGTGCTTCATGATGGTACAATCTAGTTCAAACTGGCAGTATGTAATTTTATTAATCATTTTTGTAATGTCTTTCATATTTTCATCTGTTTAACTCCCTGAATTTTGCTAATTGCTTTATCAAGAAATTTAAACTGAGCCTGTTCTCACCACAAAGATTTTGGGAATACACTGGTGAATCTGAGAGTAAAGCTTCTTTGATTCTTTTCTCTCTGCAATATTTGCAACACTAAAAAGCAGCACTTGCCAAAGGTATCAGCTAAGAATCAATCTGCAAAGAACTTGAGTGATCAATTAGTGACCAATTAGAAAAATAGAAATAGTCTTAAACCACAGTCTGTGCTGTTTAAAGATTTTGAGCTTACCTATGCATACTAGATCCATAAAACCATACATTCCATAGCAGATTTGAAAAAGGATGTCCTTTCTTTGCCATACTGCATAAGGGCTGAAGGCTGACCATAGAAGCCAAGTCACACTTGCTACTAAGAACAGAGATCCTAGGATTACAGCAACCATCTGCACTTTCTCAACCAGTGTTATAGTAATGCTTTGCCACTAAAAGAGAAACAGAGTTGTATAAGATAAAAATGTTATTGTCCATGGTTGCACATTCAACTCCACCTTTTCTCCTGAAATCAGAAATTATTTTAATATTTACACATATCTTCATAGGCATTTACTAATATCCTCAATACTGACATTTTATATATCTTTTTCCTATTTCACTGTTAAAGTGAAGCTAGGAGTTGCTTCCCCATTTCCTCCAGTGCCACTATCAATACGATCTAGCTGTGAACTTCTGAAGAGTTAATCCTTTTACTTCTGTTTTGAACATGTAGGCAAAAAAAATATTAAGTCTTAGGAATGGAACTCAGTCTTTCATCTTTGGAGGGCAATGAACAGAATAAAAAAAGGAAGAAGACTTTTTCAAGTATGTGTTATGTTAGTGTGACAGGTTTCCTTTCCATCCCTCCCTCCTGAAGTGTGAAGCCATTTTCCACTTTCAGGCTTCTCATCAAAGAAGTTCCAGACATACCAAGGGAGTTGTCTTTCTCTGCATAAACCAGTGTTAACAGCATAAAAGGACTCCTGCAACCTAGTGTGGAAGCAACATGAAAACTCAGGAGGAGCCCTGAATATAGATAGCACAAAAAATTCTTTTCAGTGCACCCCAATTATGTCCATCTCTTCAGGGAAGGCTGTGTCTTCCATATGTGAGGTGACTCTGGTTTTATGGTGTGACAAGATTTTAATATAAGAGAGAGTGTGTACTGACTTCTGTCAAGATAAGAGAAATACAATTCTGTTACAAGAGTCACAAAAACAAAACACTGCATAAGGAACAAATTATTCTAGATTACTCTTAACATATATGGCTTTTCTTGGATATAATTATCTAAATTACTTTGGTAGACTCCCCACTCCAGCCCCATCACTTCTTCCAGGGCTGGTGTAAAGACTTTGTAGACAGCCATCTTTCCTGTTCCTAATTTTGGAAGTACCTGCCTCCTTCTATAGTCGCAATAGGGAACAAGTGGAGAAAGCTTTTGCAATAAGGATTTTCTTGCCTCTTTTCCCATCTGACAATAATTTCTCCTTTTACCTATTACTTTACTAAAGCGTTCTCTTTGTTACCACTGTTGGGTACCCAGTACCATATAATCGTAGGATAAAATAATAATTCAGGTTGCAAGGGGCTGTGGGAGCCCTCTAGCTCAATTTCTTGCTCAAGACATGAACAGTGATGAGATCAGATCAGGTTGCCCAGGGGTTTATTCTGTAACACCTTGAAAACTTCCAAGTATGCAGGCTGTTCAGCCTCTCTGTGCAACCTGCTCCGTTTCTTGACTGTACTCAGGTTGAAAAAAGTTTTTCTTCAAAAATATTTTTTCTTATATTCATTCTGATCCTCTTTTGTCCCACTTACACTTTTCTTCCCATCAAGTACCACTGTGAAGAGCCTGGGTGAGCAATGGATCCTCTGTCCCTTTCTTCTCCTTCAGCTTTTCCCATTAACTTTTCTACTGTAGCCTAATATGCTCAATTGATGCTGCATTCCTTCTCTCCTTGCAACCTTCTGAATATAACAGTACAAAAAGATAGATGTATAACAATTTGCAAATTGTCTGTCTTGAAATACTATCCTTTAATAATGACCTGATTAAATGCATTCTAGCTTTTTCATGGAACTTGAGGGTTTGGAATGGGGCTATTCATACTAAATACTACCTTTTTATGATAAAACAACAATGGATACTCATTTCCTTTGTCAAGGATACTCATTTCCTTTGTCACTTGTTAATGACCTTATTTATAAAGGTCAAAGAAGGTCATTAACAAGCGATGCATGACAGAATGGTGTGAGCTTTTCATGACTCAGTATACAGGACTGGAAGTTCAGGATGCAAGTTCATTCAACACTGAACACTCTTCAGACTCCACAGGGTAATGTTAAACAAAATTATTTTTCATTTCTCAGCTGAAGCTACATAGTGTGACTTGACAGAAAACTGTCAAAAATGCTGTTGGTTATGTATGTCTATCTTCTTTCTTTATAAGTGTGAGACAGACCTGTATTAAATGTCTTTGGAATGCCTGAAATCAAAGTCCATTTACATGAAGTAAAGTTTTAACTGTCACAAAATATTAAACTGTCAAATTTGCAGAAGAAGCTCACAATAAATTGAAAAGACTTATATAAATGAAATTAACAGCAGATCTGTCACAGTACAATTTCAGCAATGCAGAAGTTCCTAAACTCACTTCTGTTTTTTTGGTTTTTTTGTTTGGGTTTTTTTTTGTTTTTTTAACTTGGATTGCTCATAGTTAGTCTGCAAAGAGAGCAATGAACAAAAGGAAAAGTAATCCAAACATTTGGGATAAATAATGTAGCATGCAGTCTAGATACAAAGTTTATCCCCTATTCTAGTGTTGCCTGAATCCCAGTGTCTCTTCCTCAGTGTCACTCACTCCTACCACCCACTTCATGGGGGCTTTTTGTTGGGTTTTCCCAATTCTTTATTTCTAGAAAAACTTGACCTTGAAAAGTTATAAGAAACACAGATATGATCCTCAACTCTTTCTAGACTCTTCTAAAGAATGTATTGTTATTTTGCTCTTCTCCTGATCGGTCAAGAATGCAAGCAATTGAATTTCTCAACCTCAATAAATTCAGTAATTCCAAAGATTCAGCATATTAGCACACTATCAAATGACTACGATTACTGAGAAAAAGCACAAGCATTCCAGAGGCTGTTGTTTCTAACTCTCCTGCCTTTAAAAATCAGAGTTCCAAAAAAAAAAAAAAAAAACCAAAAACCCAAACCAACAAACCCTCATCAAAATAATAATAAAAAAAACCCAAGAACCCCAAAATAAGCTTGAATATTTTCTTCTACTACCCAACTACTTTAACCTTGTGGTATTCACTGTCTTTGTTCTATGGAAGAAATTTTAGTCCTCCACTTTCTTCAGTAAGAAGGTCAGCAATAATCAAGCAATTCAAAAATGTTAGGATATTTTCCTCCTTATTACTGTAATCTATAAATTAAGCTAATTGATGATATTCCATAGTAGATGGGTGAGGAAAGACTGTGTGTGTAAGACAGGAGACATTTTAGTGGCCTAGAACATTTATGTAAAACTGCTAGTGTGCCTCCTTGTGGTCAGCAGTCTGCCATAGGAATCCAGCACTCTAGGAGTGATGGGGTGGGGTGGATTGGTGTTCAGCTCTAACATGTGATGAGCTTGGGGACCTCATCTTCTACCTCTGTTGGTCTTAGTAAAATGGCAGGAAGACTGTGGATGTTCCTGTTGGTTAACGTACCCCAATTGAAATTTGTTCCTCCTTGCCCCTCTCCATAAGTTTTGTTTTGTGACAGTCTGAGATTGCCTCTTGGGAAATAAGTGTTGATTTTTTTTCCCATAAATTTGACTGAGTTTGGGTACAAATGATAAAAAAGTGAGCAGATGTTACTGGGACAGGTATTTTTCACATAAGGAAGGTGGTGTTCTGTAGCTACAACATTATTCAGATGTGGATAGGCTTGGAATGTTCAGTCCTTTCCTAAACATGGCCAGCATTAGCCATTAGACAATGAGATGAACTGCACAGGACTGTACTGTCTGGTTGCTTTGCACTTCATAACAAGGCGTGTGAAGAGGAACTGGAGTTGTGGTCACACCATTTGCTTGTGCCTGAAGTCTCACTCACAGCACGGCCAACACGTGTGAGAATACAACTGAAACAAACCCAGAAAACTCTTTCTAAGAGTAAGATTCTTTTTATAGCATCAAAAGTCAGTTAAACTTTCTTTGATTTCTCAGAGTCATTTTCCGTATTGTATTCACTGTTATTTTATAATCACCTTTTAATGTCAAATTAATGGCTTACGAGGCCACAAAAATTACATAGTAAAAATAATTCAGTGATAAGTTAATGTTGAGAAATTGCATTCAGAATATGACAGACTGAATTGTCTAATATTGTAAACTGAATGATCACATTTTAGTGTGTCACGATTTAAATCCATTATTTCCACTAGTGTTTTTCTCATTTTCTTCATATAACTTGCCTCAAGAAATTTAATTGCTCATGACTGTAAATAATATTATGACTTCCTAATTTATTTTTGCTATTTGCTGACTATACATTCCACAATCAGTAACAGTTATTTTAGCTAAGTATTTAGCTAAGCCAAGTTAGAAAAGATCTAGACAGGATTTTAGTGTCATTTTCTGTAAAGTACCTGACCCTAAGAAATAAATATTATGAGAAAGATTGTCATTTTTGCTCAATAACTAGAAATGAAAATGTGAAATATTTTGTATCTAGATAACTATAATAACACGGTAGGTTTCAGATATAATAATGTTTAAAAACCTCATCTAAATTTCTGTAAAATAAAATCCCATTTCATATTCTTTCCCACCCTATCTGTAGTGTTATGATGTACCATGCCATCTCAGTTGCCCATGAAAAAAAAAAAAAGCATTTTATTTTAATTTACAATGATGGCAAAAACTTCCATTGAAAATGGTGTTTTAAACAAAATATAATTAATGCTTCTGATTTTAATGTAATCCTGTCTGCCCTTGAAAACTTTCTAGACTTTTACTTTTACTGACACTTCATTATGTTTGGTTCTTTTAAACTTTTATTTACCACTGGTCTTCCCCTGATAAATCATTTGGGAATATAGTACATTTATGGTACTCTAGAGTTCAAATTCTGACCCCAGAAACATTGCTCCTCTTTTCTGCTAACATTTCTGTCAAACAAAAATACAAATATGAGGAAATAATTCCTTATTTTTGAGGTTAAGACTTTCAGAAGTTGAAGGAAACGTATTGCTTTAATGGACTAATTGTTAAAGAATAAAGTTAATGCAGTTATGTGCATGCCCTTACTAACATAAAGATGGATAAAATATTCAAAGGTCTGTCATCTTCAAGATAAATCAATATTAACTTGGCTTTGTTTCAATAATGCCTTGTAAAAGCCCATTGATTATTGTATAATACATGTCAGAAAAGTGATCTAAAAAGTACTGAGACTCTGCTTGTACTTAGAATACTTTGCATTAAAAATATCTGCAAAGAAACTATAGGTTTTCCTACATCCTCAATAAAGAACATACGAAATTTCCTTATGGCCACCCAAATGTGTATCAGTTTCAGCTGTACCAATTCATAATCTACCAAAATTCCTTAAGCCAAAGAGCTGTTATGGGGTTACCCCACTCTGTTCTCTCAGAAACACAGTTTATTATGGGCACTGCTGACAGAAACTTCTCAATCCCTTCACTCATTCTGGAATTAACATTTTACACAACAAAAATGCCTGGCTGTGACCTATTGTAACATAAAATGATTAACCTGAAGATGCACCAAATATACAACCACATAAACCTTTTGTTAGACTGTTCTAATTGTTAGGACCAACTCTCACTAGAAAAAGTTTTTCCTACTGTCATCCATTATCCATTACAGGATTTGTAATCTGCATATATATGAATAAAACTCATAGAGAAGCAAAAGAACACACTGATTTAAGTCCAACATATCATTTTTTAAATGGTTGTTCCTTACTTTATCTTGTTGGTAGTCTATGTGATTAGACAGTTAGGATTTCTAAAATGTTTTGCAGCAAGCACACACTGACTACATGATTCAGTATACAAAGGTAATTAACTTACTGACCAGGCTGGACAGAAAAAGCATAGTTTTTGAGTACACACACAAAAACATTAGAAATGTCATTTGTAGCTATAGGCTTCTATTATATGACTTTTTCTTAAAAGAATTAATGTCACAAAAATTGCAGCACACCATTAAAAGGCTGCCTATTTTGATACATTATTAACACATGGAGTGCCTGGAGTCATGATGACCATTATCTTTTCATCTGGCAGAGAGCTCATCAATACAAAGAGTTTGGGCTGTGTGTAATTTTTCCGTCAGCTTGGAAGGCTGCACCAGTATTTTACTTGGGACATTCTGAAAACATAACATTTACTGCGCAGATCCTGTCCATCTCTGCACCACTCAAACAACTTAGTTGACAGTTCCTGGAAGTGTTGACTTACTGCATGTACACAACTGCCTGAACATCTACACCTACAATGGCTGCATCTTGAATTTCTGGGTGTCCAGAAGCCTGGACATCCTAGTCAATGTACAAAACCTTCACATTCTATTACATTCACCTTTCAAAATCCTACTACTTACTAAGCAGAACCATTCAACCTTTTTTCTTATGTTTTTTTTAATTATGTTCAAATCAGGATTTGAGACCCTGAGCAGAGCTGTGATGTCAACTGCATTTAGTCTTACATTATTCTTTCTCTGAGAAATTATCAGTGTCTATTTTTTGCTGATGGCCAAAAAATGGAAGGAATTAAGCAAGACAGTGTGACCAGCTGTGGCAGCTGCCCAGGCAGAGCTCCAGTGGGAATATGCTGACACCCTGGTGCCAGGCTGCAGAGTATGCCCTGCTCTTGCACCAGTAGGGGCCAGCAGCAGGGAGTGTCCCTTTGGAAGGTGTGCCCGGGCACGGGAGCTTCTCTGCTTACTGATAGAGCTCTAGGAACAGGCAAGCAGGTTGAGGAATATTGGAGTAAAGAAAGAGTTCAAGTATCTTCTCTGGGACAGGCCCAAAAGGGCAGACAGAATGCATGATATGGAGGATTCCCTATCCTCTGTCCAACAGAATGCAGTGACCAAAATGACACAGGACATTGGTGACAAGTTCCTACTGAGTGCAGCAGGCAAATCTCTGCAACTCCGTCCCTGCAGAATTTTGGGGTTTTTAATCATTTTGGGGTTTTTAATTTACATGATGTTGAGCCAACTGGTGACAGACAGAGTGCACCTGTTGCAAAGAAGGAAAAGGATCTTTGCACAGGAGTTTTCAGGGCTCACTGAAAGAGCTTTAAACTAAACTTGAAGGGAAAATGGATAAAGCCATGCTTGCTAGAGATCAGCCTGGGGGTAGCACACCAGTGTTGGAGGGACAGAGTGCTATGAAGGTCCTTTGTTCTGCCATCTCAGTAGAGGCAGGAATGAAGATCCATGTGTCAGCAACAGCACAAGTTATTGACACATTAAGAAAGCACAAAACCACCTAAAAATGGTCATGCAGGAATTAGGGCTTCTCGCCTCAAAAAGGTGGTGGGATCAATAGCCCCACTGAAGTGCATCCACACCAATGAAGGCAGCACGGACAACAAACAGGAGGAGCTGGAAGCCATTGGGCAGCAGGAAAACTGGCATCATGGAAACATGATAGGATGATTTGCACAACTGCAATGGACGGCTGCAAAATCTTCCGAAGGGATAGGCAAGGAAGGAGAGTTGTCAAGGGAGCCCTGAACATTAGGAGTGTGATGGCTGCCCAAAGCCTAATGACGGTGTCGATGGAGTTGGGTGGTTATGGGTAAAGATTCAGGGGGAAGAGTGACAAGGCAGACATCCTGGTGGGAGTTTGTTACAAGCCATCCAAGGAGGATGAAGATACAGAATGAAGTATTCTGTAGGAAGCTGGGAGAAATCTCATGCTTGCTAGACCTTGTTCTCATGGGGGACTTCAACAAACAAGAACAGATATCTGCTGATATACAACAGAGCAAAGAGGAAACAGTCTAGGAGGGTTCCTGGAGGAAATGAGAAACATGTACAGTTAAGTAAATTATTCTCAAATTATTCTCAAATTATTAACTTTTAACTCCTGTGAGACTCAACTAACAAAGTTTAGCTTAGTGGTTTAGCTCATTGGTGTTTTGCACATTCCATGGAAGTGTGTATTTGGTGAAAACTAAATTACCATTCTATGTGAATAAATAGTATTCCTACTGTAAAGCAGGAACGGTTCGATTACTGTTGTAGCTGTACTGGAAGTACTGAATTTCATTGCAACCTACTGTACTTTTGATAGCATTATCTGAAAATTAAATATTAATGACTGGAGGAAATTAAAGCCTGCCATGGTTGTCGCAGTCTCTGCAACCTAAAGATGATCTGCAAAATTAAGCTGAAAGCTTAGCTCAAACATAGGCTGTCCTGTTACGGTCAGGTCCACATTCCTGGAAGAACACTGAGAGAGAAAACATTCATTATAACTGCACTTAGGAAGTAAACCTCAGCAAGATCATAAATGATGATATGAAGGAGGTATTAACAATTTTCATTCCTTGTAGTCACTTAGGAAGGCTAACCCCCTTTGGCCTATACAGTTCTGTATTTTGCTTTTTGAACACAAATAGACAGTACCAGAAAGGGTTCTGGAGGTGCTTTTTCCTTTTCTCCTGGGAAAAGAACTGTCTGTAAATTCTAGCTAAAACTGTTGACAACTTTTAAATTTAAAGAAAATGCTGAGCATGAGGCTACGATTGTGCAGTTCATGATGATATTGATGCACTCACCAAATGTATGTAAAAAATTGCTCAGCATGGAGGGTCAGAGCAAGCATCTTCCACAAAAATACTCTGGACACTAGTCACTATACAGAGGGATCATCTGTGGCTGATAATTTCTGTGGATGTCTTCTTGTCTATCACGTTGAAAGTACTCAAGTATTAATTCCAGTTCCTTTACTGAAACTCACATTTCACTTGCTAGCTTGACTTTCTGAAAGTGTTGGCTACCCTTTGTCGGTCTTTTTGAATGTATGAATAATTAAATAATTTTTACAACCTGTGCAAAAAGAAACAGAGTGTTTGTCTGAGAATATTCCACACCTTAATATGGTCCATTCCCTTATGAGAACCTTGCCTCAAACCCATTGCTCACCTTAGTTAAAGCAAGGTTTTAAACTTTCACCTCTAAGGATACTATTTTAATAACTGAGATCTCTGTGTTATTCAGGATATTCAATAGTAGAACTTCTTCCAAGTAATTCATTGGAATATTTCCAACTCCCATACAATACATAGATGTTCACTGAACCAAAGAGAAAGCAAATGAAATTGATTACTCTATTCACATCATCCCCATAGGGATAAGCAGGGAAATTATTTTAGTGTGGTACAAAGAAAGCGTTAGGAACTATTTCTGACACTGGCATATTTCATTGGGCTCATGCAGAAAAAGAAGCCATGGAAAGGCTTTAATGGAAAAGAACCATAGAAATTATGTGAAAGTGAAAGAAATTCCATGTAATTGGAATTTCAGAGTTCAAAGTTTCCAGTTCATTGAAAGAAGACTGGAACAGGACTTTCAGAATGTAGATGCACAAACACATCTGACTGGATAAGCACAATTTAGTTGTAAAGCACAATTTTGTTTAAAGTACATCCTAATTACTGCTTCCCACTATCTGCTTCTAGACACTCTATGAATTATGAATTCAAAGACATGCAATGAAGTAACATCACCATGTATTGTCACTGGATTTCCCTGCATCCTGCAGCAACATTAGTCAAAGCAGTTGAACAAAAGTTCTGGAACAAAGCAACTTCCCACCTTTAGTGAGGAAAGATGCACCTTCTCTCTTCAGTCTTACTTCTGTTACTATATGGCAATGATGTGTTTCAGCAGTCAAGGATACAACCTCACCAGAACTCAACTGAGTAAAAATATTGGCCTCTGCTCATTTTGGCCCTGAGCAAAAACTAATTCACAGACTGCCATCAGAATTTTCATATGAAAATCTGGAAGATGCTCATGGGAAAAGCAATCCTGATTTCATTTGTTTCTTTGTAAGACATGAAAAAAAGAGTATTTCAGGTTTTAAGGGCAAAAAAGACTCAAGAAACATATTCTGGGTTCGGGTTGTTGCCTTGTCTAATCCTGAAGTAAGATAATGTGTATCTTGGACGAAGGTTAGAAGGCAGGATGGTAAGAATACCAAGCTATTATATGCTGCCATGTAATCATGAAGAAGACAATCCTGGGTTCTGGGTTGTAAGAAATCTGGCAGGGTCTGCTTTGTAAGTCAAATTGGATGGAATTTCTTAGATTAATAACTCAGTTAGATTGATTTTGTAGTCAATTAAATTAGTAATAAATCTTCACTTAAAGAGAAGTTAGACATAATTATAAAATTTTAGACTGTACAAATGAATATGGTAAATAATACGCTGCTTGAAAATTTGGCCTAGTGGAAGAATTAAGTAATTTATTGATTGTTTTATATACCACACATTATGTATAATAACTAGAAGGCTTTAAAAATATGCATAATGCATTTATAAGAATTAGTAGAATGTATTCATGTTAAAATCATTATTAATAAATATTTTTATTAAGTTGTTAAAATATATATTAAACAGTAAATTTTTAACAGTCAATTGCAATTGTTTTTTCAGGTACTGCTAAATAATCACAACTACACACACATAGGTACTATTGTTTGAATCAGTACTTAACTTCTAATGTTTTGAGTAGCCACGGTTTTGATCACTCACTTACTTATAAGATTCCATTTTTATAAGAACATATAAGCTGTAGTGCTTAATTACAGACAGTGGCAATTTAGATACCACATATCATCTAATATTATAGCTCTGTAAAAAAAGATAATAGAGAGAAAGCTTTTACAGTATACACTATACCAGGAACTCTCTATTTCTCTCTAACCAAATCATGAATATGTCTGAAATCTCTTGGCGTAATTAAATTAAATTGCACAATATGCTTTTGAAAATTTCCAGCTGTCTGACTTGTTACACTGTGCATCAGCAATCATAGTGCTGCAAGAAGCAATGGTTGCAATACCAAAACCTGAATATCTGAATAACTGAATATCCATTCATATCACTGTGTTTGAAAATTCCCAAGCTATAAATTGTTCTTGACTTCATGGTGCTTATATGACTTACACATAACCTACATACAATCTCTTGCAGTACAAACACAGACATAAAATAAAAATACCATCAGTTTCTCTCAAATACCAAAAGCACCAAAAAAATGAAGTACATGCTGTTCACATGGAAAACACACTTATGGAAGAACCACTTACTGTTCTGCTATTGTAATTTTTTAAGTTTATGACTATAAACACAGTCACATTTTGTTGTTTCTAGACAATAGTCCCCTCTTTACATTCACTGATTACATATGATGGAGCTATTGGTCTTCTTTTCAGAACAGAAGCTCATAAGATTGTTCTACCTTACAGGGAGCACCATTTCTGGATTCCCTACCCATATTAACAGTAACACTTGAGCTCTGATTAAACTAGTTTAGGACACTTTTAGAAAAACACCTTAATGGTCCTATAGGACATAAGCCCTGAAACAACTTGCTACCCACTTGAAAAAAAAAAAAAAAAAGAAATTAGGAAGAAATTCTTTATTCAGAGGGTGATGAAGCACTGCAACAGCTTGAAGGGCAGCTTAGATGGGATCCTAAGCAACATCATCTACTGAGTGGCATCTCTGCCCATGACAGGGGGAATTGGAACTACAGAGTCTTCAAGGTCCCTTCCAACCCAAACCATTCTATGATCCTATGATTCTTTTTCACCTCTCTGAATGAATAGAAACAGTGAAGTAGATCTTCAAAAGACCCTGGTTCTGCCACTGTAGTCAGACAAATATTTTTTGATATCCAGAGTTTGTGGGCAAATCATTCTCACATGGATGATGTCTAATAAAAAAGCAGGGAAGATTTCTCCATCTCAGATAGATTTCTCACTTACTCATTAGACTCTGGGAAACATCAAGCCTGTGAGCTGAGAAAGTGCAGAGCATCTAAGTCTGGTGACTGCAGACAGAGCTAATGGAATGTCTCAGGCTGTGATACAGGTAATGTAAGATCCCAGGGCTCAAAGCACTCAAAGCACTCAAAGAGGTAAGTGGCTCAGACGTGGTAAAGAGAGGACCTACTACTCTTCTGCAGGTAGGTTTGCCCAGTCAGGCCTGGCTGACTTCATAACTTATCCAGCATCCAACTCTAAAGTACAGAATACTGACTGTAAATCACTATCATAAACTAGACAAAAAAAAAAAAAAAATCATTAAAATGGCCAGTATACTGACACCAGACAGATTTTTGCTATGCTGTACTGAAGAAAACTGTTCCTGTTGTATTGGCTATAATTCATAGAGGATTCTAAGGGAGAAAAGAGATTAAAGGAATGCATAATTTCTCCAGTCAGGGAACTTGGAACGAAGGAGAAACGTTGATATTTTTTTGTGACTGTGAAAACAAGCTTAAGTAACTTTCTAATAAGCAGCTTTTAAAATGGCATTTCATGAATGCCTGCTCATGGTCCACCAAAATGAAGCAGCCCAAACTCTCAACCAACAAGATAACCAAGTCCAGTGGTGGAATCCTCCAGCAGGAAGCTAAGTAGCTGTGACTTTGGATTCACATCCTTCGGAGATGCTGATGGCCACAGACAGTCTCAACTGTTGAATTGCTGTCTTCCAGCACATACAGAAGTTTTCTGAAAGTGCTTTTCCTTTACTAATGAAAATAAACACGAGATGTGCAAATTAACTGTCCCTTTGGAAGCATGCAAATTTGGGCATGAATTTGAGTTTGTAAATAAAAGTTAGCTTTCTAAAGTAATTTTCTTTTTCTTTTCATAAAACATATTCTACAAAACTCTCTTCCCCTACAAGAGGGACAACAGGAAAGACAGGGAGGGAGCTTTTATCAGGGAATGTAATGAGAGGATGAAGTTTAGTAACTTTAAACTGAAAGAGAGTAGGTTTAACCAGGTAATAGGAAAAAAATTCTTTGCAGTGGGAGTGGTGAGACACTGGAACTGATTGCCCAGAGAAGTGGCAATGAAAACAGTGACACTGGGAAAAAGACATGGCTTCTTATCCACACTTCAGATATGCTAATGCAGGATTGTAGGATATAGCTGTACAGAAATTCTAGATGATTTTTAAGTAAACAGGTTGGAAGCCTGTGTCTTTGAACCTAAACAAGGAAGGAAGAATTTTGAAGGTTATCTTGAGGACCTGATGCATGAGATTTGTGCAATAAAGACAAAGACTCACTTGTGTCACATGATGACCACCAAGACATCTGGGAGTACTTAAACCACAGAAACTGCTTTCTATTCTAAAACAATCTAGACTAGAAGACTGAAGTCCTTCTTGTAGGTTTAATTGCTGGGGCTAGGGTCACTGCAATTTTATCACTGACATCTACAAAAGCAGGAGGGAAAGGCCCAGGGGAAAGATAAGCTTTTAAAATTCCAACAGCCACGAACTCTTCCCATTGAATGCATGATAAATTTTCCACAAATTTCTGAACACAGTCAAGTACATGACATCAATTCTCAGTGGAGAAACTCTGAAGTAGGCACATTTCCGTAGAACAACCAGCAATTTCACTCATTTTCTAGATTTTTAACCAAGGCTATAGGAAGGAAAGGACAGGCTGAAGTAGAGAATTTTGAAATCCCAGAGATTATAGGATCATAGAATTTTAACATTGCAAAAGATGTCTAAGATCATCAAGTCCAACCACTGACCTAGCACAATTCCATTCAGCACTAAACCACGTTCCCGAATGCCACATCCACATGCCTTTTGAACACTTCCAGACATGGCAATTTCACCACTTCCCTGGGTGGCCTGTTTCAATGCCTGATCACCCTTTCAATGAGGCAATTTTTGCTAATGTCCAATCAAAACCTCCCCTGGCACAACTTGAGGCCATTTCCTCTTGTCCTATTGCTTGTTCTTCACTTGGGAGTAGAGGCCAAACCCATCTCACTACAACATCCTTTCAGGTAGTTGTAGAGAGCCATGATGCATTTCTACAAGACGTATTTGAAGGCTTCTGTGTTTATACTGAGTATGGGAGGATATGAAGATCTTTTCCGTAAGTTTGACAGATATCAGAAAAGCATCTGTTATTAATCAAATTTCTATTTGGTGCAAGCACCCAGAAGGCAGTGAGATGATATGCAGTACTCTGCAAATGGTGGATAAGGAGGAAGTGACCCTCTTTATTAAATCTCAGGAGGATTTTAAGTCAGCTTGTATATTCAAATACCATCAAAATGTCCTTTTTGGAAGGTGACACTGAAAGATTTGAGCTTACAATGATTCTTGTGGTCACTGAAGACAGTGGCTATGTGGAGGAACAGTGCTGCAGGTGCAGGAAAAGGCTGAAAGAGCAAGTCTCCCATATCCTATTTGTGTTATTCTGATGTGACTCAGGGAGCTCACATGTTACACCCATCCCTTCAAGTAAAATTTGTCATATTGCTCTCCTCCTATGAAAAAGCAGCCCTGAAACAGATGTGGACTTTAGTTGTTAAAGGAGGAACATAATGTGCTGGGAGTAACCACAAGCTCTAGTAGACTGTAAATTGCAGATTGCTCAGATAAAGCAATGAGAGATACATAAAGCGTTCCATTAAGATGTAGACTCTCAGTCTGTCTGTTCTGTCCCATTGAGCAGAGGGAGCCTCCTTAGCATAAAAGAAGAGAAGGCATACTGAAGTTTATTCTCATTTTCTTCAGCAACAGTTTCCTGGCTACCAGTTTAATGGAATTTGCTTTTTCCAAAATCCTTGTCGCGCTTGGAATAATATGCTTCCAGTGTTGGGAAAGTAGTTAAATACACATAAAGCCACACATTTCATCTTGATGGCAAGGTTCATGACTTTGTGAAACTACTAAGGAATTATTTTATTATATCTGTTCTTTGGCCATAAAAGATGAGAAAAAATGAGCCTTAGCTTAGGAAATAGCCCCCATCCACTAATATGGTTTGTGTGGGTAACAGTATGGTATATTCCTGTACTGGGAATATGCTCATCACAGAACAGGCAAAGGTTAATGCTGCCCCAGAGGGAAGATACTGCAGGAAAATATGCAAAAATGGGAGATATACACACAAACAGAGTAGGGGGTAAGGAAACAGCATGTGGCCAGGAATGAGAATACTCATTCTCCACGAGCTTCACTGAAATGTAAACAAAAGGAGGAGAAAAAAAAAGAAATGGAGAAATAAAAGTAAATAAAAAGGAAAGTTGAAATAAATTAAAACAAGAAGCAAAGAACTCCATGGCAAAAGTGTCATGCAGGCAAAACGCACAATGAGGGTGCTCTGACTCAGACAAGCACTTCAAAGGAACTGAGGTCAAAGTGTTCCTTCACTGCTGCACTGTAGGCATGAAAGCAGGCAGGGGCTATTCTCTGCACACTGCTGAAGCAATAGGAAAGAATCTTCAGAGTGAATACCAAACATCCAATTGGAATCTACACATGGAACAAAAAAATTTAAAAATACAAGTGCAGTAGGGGCAAAGCTGTCTCCCCAATACAACAAATTAAGAAGTAAGTTGGCATGACTGCCAGTCATTGGGATGAAGCGTGGAAAACTTCAGTGAGGATGGACCAACATTCAAAACCAAGAAGTATTAAAAGTAAATTTCAAAATTAACTTTCTTTGACAAAAGTAAAACTTTCTTTGACAAATTTCAGTTGTGGATAAAACTACAGGGACACTTCATAGTTAACACAGACTGGTAGAGAAGTCAGGATATATCGACAGTATTTGGTGCTCAAAGCAGGCTGCTTGCACTGCCAAATCAGCATAAGATAAGGAATCACAGACACATGGTATGAAAGCAGTACACCATCAGGTATTAACAATTTTTGATATTAAAAAATAGAAGAAGCCTGTTGAAACAACCACCTCTTGGTTTCAGTATTTTTCCTCTAATCTCTGTTGATAGGAATTAAAGACTTGAATAATTGGGATTTTTGACATACGACAAAGAGACAAAAATTTGTATTGCAAAAACTCAGAAATCTTTGATCACTAAACAAATTTCTAGCAAATCAAGCCATTGGGAAAACACCCAAGCACAGGAAATGACAAAAACCCAGTTCCTGAATGCAGGTCCAACACCATATCTTAACCCTTGCATTGTTATTCTTAGCATTTCAAATGGCAGCACCTATGTATATGCAGCAACTCTGATTCCCATTCATACCCTTTGCTAGTTTTGGATTTTTTTTGTAATGAAATCTGTTGCAAATATGTAATTTATGCTTATATTTCCAGCAGTAACTGTAATTTGATATATTTCCTCTGAAAAACAACCTGGCACTGCATGTCATGCAAATCATTCTGCCCCATGAAAATCTTAGGCTGAAGGAATCCGCCTTTTTTTCCTTGAAATAGTTAACCCACTATTTAATAAACCAAGGTAATGCCACTCTTTAAATCTATATTATATGTCTTACCACTAGATCAGGATGACACTTGTAATTAAAAAATTACTTCCAAGTACCATTCACAGTTTACATTGCACTGTCTTCTCACACTATTCTAGCAGTCAAACTGCCTTGAGCACAGTCTACACATCTCACAAAATAAAAACAGAAAGAAATTGGTTTTTTAAGAAGCTACAGAAAATAAAAGAGTAACATATGAGGGGCACACACCCACATACTTTTAATACTATTCTTTTTTAAAAGTATGCTCTCTTTATTTAAATTTTGTATTCCACTTGATTACCTTAGGATATACTTAGAAGTCTGACAGAACTGGTAACTGTTTGGCTTTCTCTGTAATCACCATATTCCTTCCTGATGGCTTCAGCTCCCATTTGATGTCGGCTCTGACCCCTAAAGATAAATTTAATTTCTTCTCATAACTTACAAATATGCTTCAGTATTTGTAGTCAATATCTAGTCTTTTGTTATTAGTTCTTTTCTATCCCTACCCAACTCTCACTGTAATGATAGAATCAGTTCCTTTGTTCACCTACTATTCTTCACTATTTCATGACTTTCAAACCATTGGTACTTACGATAGTCTTCCATCCCCTGTTCTCTCTCACCTGTCTTCAGTTATCAATTATATCCATTTTTCTGAAGTTTCTAGGGCTTTGTTCCTCCTTTCCATTGTAATGTCCACTTGGCACTCCTTCAGCTCTGTAAGCTAACAGCCAAATACTCAGCTCCCAGTGTGCTAGCGGTGCACCAGTGGCCTGCTCACTTGCTCTGTGCAAATGTGCTCTCTCACCTGAATGGCCAACCACATGTTTTTCTCTAGCTAAACTGACTTTTATCTCCACACCTTTTTGCCACCTTTATTTGCCAGTTCTCTACTCCTTTCATTTCCATGTCTCTCTATGCATTAATTACAAGAAAACAAAGAAAACACGGTATGAAATTCATTATCCCATCAGAATTTTCTCTTTGATGGCTTCCATTTTTCGCATTTCTATTTTTTAAGTTGGTGGTGATATTTTTACTGTCCTCTTCTGTGCTCTGCCCCACTGACACTTTGCTTACCCAATCCTCCTTTTCAGTGTCTCATTTACCTTCAGATCTTTAACAGAAAGTAGACAGAAAATACATTTTGCCTTTCCCACCACAGAAAAAACCCTCAACTGCTCTCTCCAACAGCTCTGCTATCCTTTTGTTTCTAAACTCATTAAGCATGCTACTTAGAACTGATCATAATCACCATCTATACAGTGCAGTCACTGAGATGACTGTGAGTGTATCAAGATTAAAAGGTCTATCTAGTCTGGTAAATTCTCCCTAGAAGTGGCCAAAAGCAGATGCTTACAAAAAAAAAAAAAAAAAAAAAAAAAAAAAAAAGTGTGAAAAGTACAGCTACTATATCTATACTGATGACTGACATCTACTTTTCTGTTTCAGATTTCTCTCTCCTAAAAAACTAAAACTAAACTGTAAAACTAAAGTATTAGTCTGCTTCTACCACTTTTTGTACAGATTTTACCATTCATTAAAATCTCTAGGATTTTCATGTTTCAGCATTCCTCAAGCAGTATAGATTTGTTGCTCCAATACATGAATTTGTTCTTGATATGATCTTAAATTTATCAGGAATTATCTTAAATTTAAATATATATTTGGATCGTCTTGTTCTCGTTATTTCTAAAACTTGCATGTGCTTTCTATGTAGCACATCTAAGACTATTCATACATAAAAAATTAATTTCCCATCATCACTTTTGTCTTATGTCTTAATTACTGTAACACATCTTTTAAGTTCATGACAAAAGTACCTTTCTCAGCAAGTACAAAACTGCTTCAAGTACAATTCCTTTTATTCCACTGCTTTGACCATGTTACTGGCCTTCTTTCTCCACTATTATGGACTCTCTTCTCCAAGCACACAAAATTAAAGACTTGATTTGATTTTTTAAGTCCTTCCAGGCATTTATTGACATATTAATTACCTTCTAATGACTACTCAAGCATTGAATCTCATTTCCATTCAGTTCATGATACCTCTCAGCCAAGTGTTTTATTTTCCAACAGCCCCTGCACAGTGTCTTCACATTCAAAGACTGCTTGCAAAGCTTCATTATTTTCTTTTCAAAAGGCCTCTTAAAACACATCCCATTTGAGATGCCAGAAATTCAGTTATACTTAGAAATAGCTGGTGAACCAGGGGGCTCTGTACCAGAGCTGGTGTACCATAAATTTGTCCCTTATCTCTTGTTCAAACTTCTTTGTAAATGGTCCAGTATTGGAACAATCCTTTTTGTTGTTTTTCATATGTCCACTAACATATGGAATAGCACAATGTATCCTTCTGGATTTTCAGTACAGGGAGAGACAGGAATAGATTGTTCTTGGTACATTGTGCAGTTTAGAATGCATAATTGGAGATTTCAGCCTTTTCCCTTTCCCCTTCTTAGTTCTGCCTAGAAGAACTTAATGCTGTCATCCATCTGAGCACAGTCATAAGCAAAAACTTTTACTAAACATTTACTACACATTCTTTTCTGGACACTGGCCTCCATTACTGAAGTATTTGAAGAACTTGACTTTTGCACATTTAAATGTAATATGCATTCACATACCTGCAGTCTGCTACACAGTTTTGCTCATGCTTATCTAATTGATACCCGTGAGCTTTCTCAAATGAGTGAGGATTACGCACATTAACAAAATTTGGAAAAGTGAAACCTTAACTTTTGAAAAGTACCACTTTAATTTTTTTCTATTTTAAGAAACCAGGCCTAACTAATAAGCATTTATTTTTTAAAATAATTGCTGTGATTTTTCTGATATCAGAAAAGGTGTTGAATTGCCACACAATTAGGTTTTACACTAGCACATCCATCTACAGTATCACTTTTGGAATAGGTCCATTTCATCGAAGTACCAGAATATAATGTTTTAGTGAACAGCATTTATTAAACATCTAATGTAACACTATTTTATGACAGACTACACTAACTATCTAAATATCTATACTGCCCACTTATAGAAGTGACAGGTTTTAGCACCAAAGTATATATTCTCAACTTTTGCATGATTCTACTCCACTTCTAAACATTATTTCTAAATCTTACAAGAGCACTGACATTCTTCAATATGCATTCATGTTAAGTGCAAGCGAACTAATCTCCTAACATCGTAAAAATTAGATAGCACCAATAAAAACAAAACACTGTGTTTATATTTCTTTTAGGAATATATTTCCTTTAGGAAGGAAATATGTACAGATTATAACCTTAACAAACCAATAAAAAATATTCCTTTTTGCACTTTTTTTTCCTTTTGTTACTATCAGATATAATTCTAAATGGGTTTAATTTCCAAGTCATACATTTGAAGCTTCTCCTTGTTAAGTCTTTTCAAAAAAACCTTCCAAAAATCCCTGCCCAAAGCAGTATTTGTTCCAGATCCCCTCATTATAGTTTGAGGGGGAGGAAAGGAATTTTCTAGTTATTAACGTAGCCCTGCCTATTACTGGATCAAATTCCACCCTGCCAATGGAGCAAGTCCAGCAAGATGAACATGTGCTTTCACTAATGGACTAGAGCAAAGTTAAATATGTCTTTCTGATATGATCCTAAGAAGGATACTGAAAAAATCCAAATCTCTGTTATACATCATTTTAAATGCCATCAACTTGTTTGAATGCTCACCTTCCACTGTTAGCCCATGAGTTAATTTGGGTTTTTCATTTGTTTGTTTTGAGGTTTTTTTTAATGTTTTAAGGTTTATTCCTATAATAAAATCTATGTGTTTCCAGGATTAGATTCTTAAAAGTGAATTATGTAGTAGTTGCTGAAACTGGAACTGGAACAGTGACACTGGAAGAATTTCTATCAGAATGGAAATATTCTGTATCTTGAATGTACTTTGCCTTCCATGGAGCAACAGAAACCACAGAACATGTTAGATATTAAGTGGAATATCCACATCTACTCCAGTGTTCTGAATGAAAACATAGAAAAATCTCTTGCTTTTTAAGTCCCTACACATTGTTACATTCCTTAAATACATGAGGTGAAAGCAGACTTGAAGAGCTGGTGTAAATCTGCGTGGACCTGAGTGTAAATAGAGCAGGTTTGCATAGATTTGGTGTAAATCTGCATTTACCTGAAAAAAGCTGCTTTTGTAAATAGCACCAGTTTCCTCTCCTATGGCACTGCCTACAAAGTCCTAATAGGTAAAAGACTGGTAGAGACAATTCTGGGAAGATAGACTGTGGCAGACTACTGGTTGTTCAGAGAGTAAACTACTCTTGTCCAAATACTGTAACTAATGTAATGCAAGAAGTCCTGCTTTTTTGGGAACTTTTAAGTACATTCAGTACATCAGCTGAAGATGTTTTAAATTCCTTCTGTATTGAAATGGTCTCACCCTTAGCTTCTTGCTAAAACTAACCAAAAAGTCACCATAAAACAAGTTTTGTGTAGTGTAGAAAATGACTCAGAACCTGTCCAAAAGTTTAAGCCAAGACAGTTGTTAAAAACAGACAATACAATTACAGTCAAGAATATGGGGGAGGAGTGAGAGCATTTTAAGACTTATTCCCCTTATAAAATTACACAGACAACTGCAGTTTGAAACTTCCTTTTAGATTCTGTTACTATAAGAGGAATATTCTGTGCAGGAGACTGAGAAAAGTACTACTATGTTCCTTCAAAGAGATGGGTTATCTTTTGGGTGTCAGGAATTTGACCTCAGGATTGTATGTCTAACTTATTATTTGAGTTGCAACTCCATGAATTCTTTTTGTATGCTATTTTATCAAGAAAGAAAGGACAGACTTAAATGACTTACCTAAAAATGAAAGACAGGGTTAAGAAAAAAATCAAGTATTAAGAAGAAAAAAAAAAGGTGACAACTCATGCAGAGAATGACGTTTAACTTCTGTCCCTTCAGTTTCTTTTTACTTCCCTTGTAAGCTTGACCGAACTTTGTTGCCTACTGTGTCATGTACTGACTCCTCTTTGCTTCTCTTTTTCACAGAAATTGAATAGTTGTTCTTCAAGCTTGGGCTTGATTCTGCTGTCCACAGATAGGTATCTAGTGACATTTCAGATGTCCTTTAATATCCACTTGGCCTCCATCTGGAGTCCAGAGTCCCTCATAAGTTCTGTCATATCTGCTATTCTGTGTATGTATTCAGGCTACCTTGGAACATCTCAAACAGTACTAGATGCCTCTTTGCAGGCAACTGGGTCATGTCTTTGCTATCTAACAACTATTTTCAGATACTCTAATTGCTAACTATTGCTATTGCAATCTTTGCTAGGAAAAGGATGAGATTGCTATGGATATGCAAAAAATAGAAGATTTGTAAAAGGTTAAAAAAAGCCCAAAGGATCAAACCCCATGCCAAACCATGTCTGTGTAGAAACAAAATCTATCACCTTAATTTTCTGGAGTGTTTTACAAATCCTTTACTTTTTTACATCATAAAGCTTCTTTCCAGGAAAGTTTACCAAAACCTTCCCTTGGAGGATTTATAAAGGAAAAAAATTGAAGTTCACTGGCTCTGTAAGTACTTGCCCCTAACGTGAACAGCTGTAAACATACACTCCAGATATCCTGTATCCAAGGAATACTTACCACATTCACACAACTTCCATTACCACCCAACCATGTCTTTTCTATAAAACTCCAATCAAACACAGGCACAGAAAAATGACCCGAGTGCTCTGGCCTTTGAGAGCGCCATCATCTCTGAGCTCTTAGGATCAAAACTAAAAAAAGATACAATTATCTTACTAAATGTGCTCCTCAGATGTTATAAAATACAATTTCCAGGATGGAATTTAAAACCTCTAGAGAGTTCTGATATGCAAAGTGGTATTAAGGCTTCCCTAAGAGATCTGCTGGAGCTTTGAGTTTCTCCCCCACCTTTCACTGAACACGCTACCACTACAATGCTCCAACTTCCAGCTCATGTTCTGAAACATGATGTTGCTGAAACGGAGCTGTGGAAAATGTAGCTGCACATTTCAGCTTCTGAAACAGCTACTGGTGGACAGAACTTTAAGAGTGTTCTACTGCTCTGAATTGTGCCAAGACTGAAAAGTCACCTCCTTTTACATTTTTACAGTAGATGAATACACAAACAATGGAAGCTTTCTTTGCCTCTCCCCTCTGGACGCTAAGCTTGAAGAAAAAACAAAATCAACCTTTGAGTGAGTCCTTAAAAAACAATACAGACATGTTTAAAGTTTAGAAAGTGAATCTGGGAGTTCCAAATTCTCTGTCACATTTGAGCATGATTTAACTACTTACAGAATTTACCAACCTCTAAAGACCATTTTCACAGCAAGCCCAAAACTAAAAGAACATAACAGAACCAAATCACTACACCTTTTAATATGTAACTGGTCCTAAAAACCAACTTCAAGTAGGTGCAAGTGCTAAGCTGGTGAGGCATATAGGATCTTCTGCTGTATTTTCCAGAAACCTTGGATGTAAAAGTAAGAATCATTTTGTTTTTAAAAAAATGACTGAAAAGACATACTTTGTTTTTAAAAGAACAAATTACCTGACAAGGCTTTTTCATTTTAATGGCTATAACATGGTATCTGTAACAGCAGAGCTCACAGGTCCATGACCCTCTTTCACTTATCCACTTCAACAGGCAAAGCTGATGCGTGTATCGTACTGAGCCATCGCAGCGACAAGGGTTTAACAACTCACCCTGGAAAGGCAATACAGAAACATCAACTTTAACAGAACCTTTCATGAACATGTGCACTCAGTACTCAAAATATTTAGGGGTCTGTAACAATGATCTGGTCTCAATTTCACTATGTGGAAAAGCATGTATTTTTGGCTAGGAAATACTCAAAAATGTCTTAACAATACTTAGCTGCTTCTACTGAGAAAAACCAGAAAGCTGTCTACATATGTTCACAAGCTTATGTGAAACAACTGAATTACCATGCATTAAACAACAGTACCATTAGCCTTTTCAAATATCTCAAAAGGTACCAGAAGTGGCTGGATACATTCCTCCAACAGATATTTGCAGTCATCACTCAGAAAGAAATGTGTGACGTCACGATTCCAAGAGAACCTTGCTCTTGGAGCACGGCTCTGTGCTGTCCAGCTAGCCCGCTGTCAGGCAGGACCTTAAATAATGTAACTAAGCACTTCCCCCAGTAGTTTCTGTTTTATATAAACCAGCTATTCTCTTCTTTCCAACTCCAAGACAAGCTATAAAATGCCAGTTACAGATCCATTGATGACATTATGCCCCATAATGTCACGACAGTGATGATACTTGGAGGTCTTTCAGCATTACCTGTAAGCTAACACTCTCATTTTAAAGTCTAACAGAAACCCGAGAAATTCGTGTTGTGTCGAGTCCCTCAGAGGTGAACCTGGGAGCGCGAGCGCCAGAGGACACCCAGCGTGGAAGCCAGACACGGCAAAATCCCCGAATTCTCCCAAAGCCCTGCGCCGGCTCAGGTTCGCCCCAGGCGTTTGCCACAACCAGCTCGCACAGCGGCAGCCGCGGCTCGCACGGCCGGGGAGGGCGATTCCGGCCGGGGAGCGACGCCGAGATCAGCACCAGGGACAGGGCTCTGCCCCGGAGCCGGGGGGGTGCGAAGG
>JBBMKD010000102.1:77225241-77268254 GCA_037834095.1 Argya squamiceps | reverse complement strand
GAGGCAGGCGCGGGTCCAGCACCGGGCACCGCCACCGCCGCCCCCGCACCGCTCCGGGAAAGCCACCGCCCTCGCCAGCGCCCTGGCGCCTGCCCAGCCGGGCGAAACCCCTGCCCCTTTCCGGGACGAAAATCCCTGTCTGCCCTCTCGCCTGCCCCGCGGCGTTCCTGCCCTCAGCACCGGCTTCCCCCGCACCCCGGCGGTCGCGGCCCCTGCCCCGCGGGCACTGCCTTTCCTTCCCTTCGTGGCCACCTCCTGGCCCTGCTCCCGGCGCCCGGTGCTCAGGGGGCTCCTTAACCACGGGCCCCCAGCGCCTCAGGATGCGGCCCTTCAGGGGACATCTACAGATCTTTATCGGGGTTTTGGCTGCAGGAGATTGCACAACGAATATTCAACAGTTGTTCTTTGGGTTGAAACAGTAGCTGTCCCGGTCTTCTGTGGCTGGCTTTTTTTCCTTTTCTTTAATTAATTACATCATCTCATTTTCAAAATTAAATCTGCTAAAAGCATCACGATCAAATACCTTCTAAAAAAATCCTCAGCAGTTAGAAAATCTTTAAAGTTTGGCTGGGGCTGCTGAAGGAAAGTAGGTGTGAATTTTAGCATCAAGTATGACACCAGTGCACATTTGATCTCGTGAAGATGACAGCTACTGTCTGTGCAGGGAAGGAGAGAGAAATAAAACCTAAAAAAAACCCACCAAAAAACAAACAAAAAAAACCCACCCAAAAACAAAACAACAAAAAAACCACAAACAAAAAACCCACCAACAATTGTGAAGCCATATGCTTTTCCATAGCCTCATTTAGATCCAAAGTGTGATGAAATCACCCGCCTTCCTCATTGGCCGCTTATATGTAGTCTCAAGATGAGGGAGTACCTGATGAGCTCAGCCAGTGCCTTCACTGGCTGTGTTGTGATAGTAGTGGCTTTCTTGGTGTGGGTATTTTATCTGAACACCAAAGCAGCACACAGAACCAAAGCAGCACTCCTCAGCCCACAATCTCATAGCACCACATGCCTCTCAAGCTCTTCAGAGAGGCTTGTGGAGTATATTCCAAACACCTGGTCTGACCTTTTGGCCTGGCTGGCAACCAGCTCAGCAATGTGCTGTTGGCAGAAAAGCATTAGACCCATATTGCAGGAGAATGACATTCAAACGGGTTAGGGCAAGGTGCTGTTAAAGCAATTTCAGTCCCCCTAGAGTCTGTGTCTATTATGGAGGCCATGCAACAGATATATTAAGGACAAGGAACACCAATGCTATTTACGGAATTGTGCTAAAAAAATGCATATTCAGAGGTTGATTTCTCATAGTGGAATAAGAAGTGTCATTATAAGTTTTCTCATCAGCCACTAATTCCGATTCTTATGAAAATCTATTTTTCTGGCAGCTCTACACTAGCTAAGTCAGTGGTGGCCATTTAGCTTGGCATTCGAACAAGATGCTCCAATCCTAAAATTATGTTTGTTCACAAGGTGGCTGTTAAGTAGGTAAAATCTGGATTTGTCCAGATTTGGTAATTTAAAGCAAAAAAAAATGGCACATCGATGGAGACATTTTGATGAACAGCAGATGATGTGGAGTTAGGAAATTCTCTACATATAATTTTTGTCATAACAATATAATACCTGAAGAGGTTGCCAGAGAGGCTAAACAAAAGTGAAGACAGAACTAATCAAATAGATCATTTCTAAAGAAAGAAGAGATAATAACAAAAAATGACGGGAAAAGAAAGGGAAGTGTCAGAGCAAACAGATGAGTCAAAAATACTGGGTGGAAGAGAATTAAAGCAAAACCAGAAGGAAAAGACAGTGGAACTAAAGGAGTGAAGCGAAAAATGAATGCTAAAATGTTACTCAACCATATCTGAGTAATACATCATGCCCTTGCCCTTTGCTGTATATGGAGGTTTATGCCATTTTTCTCTCTCTTCCTTTTGTTTGTCAGCAAAAGTTCAGTAAGTGACACGGCTTTTGGAAAGGCTATAAAAAGAAGATAAAAATGTCAACACAGAAATTGAATGACTTCTTAGTGACAGAAAAAGAAAGAAAGATGTGACTGTAGAGAATAATAGAGTGCTTTAAGAAGGTTAACGTTTTCTACCTAATCTTGCCTAAAATAAATATATAACATGACTCTTAAAAGGAAACACATCTGACATGAATCAGAATAATTTTTTTTCACACATATGTAATTATCTTGGAGCGCTGATTGTGATTGGGTATTTCACAGATGTGAGTTTTTCAATACATCACCTGTTTGCCTGTCTACCAACAGCTACTGGCACGCTGGCTAAAACAGAATTACGAAGGTTATTGATTCCTGTGCTTCAGAGAGCATTGGAATGGTTTGGCATGCTGGGGTTGGGAGGAGATGCCAACAAAAGAGCAGAAGGGGTGGAGAACATGCTGTTACACAGCCTCCAACCGAAGCAGTGTTCAGCCTTCTGCTGAGCGAGAGAGGAGGACTGGAGCCAAAATCCAAAGATCGAAACAGAAAGAAAAAAATTTAAAGCAAGAAAGCATAATTCACTTCATAACAGCAGTAGTGTAGGTGGTTGGGAGAAAGAAAAAAAAAGAGGAGCTGAAACCAGGAAGAATTAATTTGTGATTAGGACAGTGAACTGGAGCTTATGAGATTTACATTGAAGCACAGCTTTGCTATGCATTTCTTGAACAGCCTTGAGCAAGTGACCTCAAGTGGGCTGAGCAGAGGCATTTGGTTGTCAGATTATTCCCTTTTCTGACCCAGAGATGGGGCAACTGAGAGGTGTTTTAAAAACTTCTGGAATTTAAAAAAATCCATTTTCAGTTTCATGGGAAGGGTGAGACAATATAGAGGTTACAATTCATGCCATCACAATCAGAAGCCAACTATTTCCTAATTACAATATATTATAAGCATTTTTTGGCCTATCAGCTTTTGCCACACAATGCTGTTAATGCCTTAAAGCCAATCATCTAAAATCACCCCTCGTGGCTACCCTTCACACTCCCAGACATGTGTCCAGCAGCCTCCAGAGGACTGTGGCTGTCACATCTGCCGTCTCTTTTGGGAACAGTGGGACATTCAAACCAGCACTAGACTCCCAGATGCGAGAACATTTCCCTTAGTTTGGCTTATTCTCTAGGTAAAACTGAAACAATGATGTTCGCTTTCTCTGTTCTTGTTCCTACCTCTTCCATTATAATATGCAACATTTTACTGGCAGATTCAGGCCATTCAGATTTGTACAGTCTTGATCTTGGCAGAAGTATTTAGGCATTATAACCAGACAAATAATAAGGAACAGTGATGCAGATAAAAATAACAACAAAGTAATAAGTTTGTGGGACAGTGAAATGAATTGCATTTCCAGCAGGCAGGAGAAGTACAAACCCTGAGGGAACAGTACTTGTTGCACCTCTCTTTACTTCTGTTCTGCTCCAGGATATTCTTTTCTCCATAACACCAGCTCATCACTGTGCAATATTTTCCTCCAAATAAAATAATGGAAAGTCATACCAATTCTTTTACTTGAGGAGAATCAGCTGTAGGTAAAACATCCAGAAACAAAAAAATACGAGGAAGTTGTTTGAATGAATGGAGGAGAAATGTTCAGTGAATAAACAGAATAGGGGATATTGTTTGGTTGGTTTTGTTTTTTTGGTTTTTTTTTAATTATGTATCAAGATAAACACTTTATGCAAATCTTTGTGTACAGAAGGTTACACAGGAACCAGGTGTGCAGGTAACAAAATACTCAAGGGGTTATAGGAGTGGAAGCACTGTGTTACTGCACATTGAAAACACAAACACCGCTCTTCTTTATTTTCTCAAAAAATTTCCATAACAGATTGACCTGTACCATAAATAGAGGAACAAAACAGCTCAGTGATGAGTTTCTTCCTTTTTGCCACTTCCTGTACCTCTGAGGAAAACAAGATGATATAGTCCTAAAATATTAATAAAGGAGAAAAGGGAGTAATTGCCAGTGTATTACATTCAAAACAAAATACTAATGAGATAGTAGAAAGTAGAAAGTTACTTCAGTAGTAATACAGGCACATCATTCTATTTGCTGAATACCATGTGTACACCCCTTTTACAATGAAACTCACGTTGGTGGACTGCACCTGTAAACAAAAATAAGGCATTTTGGCTGTAAGCGCATGTTTATTTTTAAATACATTTTACACGTTTAATGCAACATAAAATGCACTCCTCAGTAATAAGGCCATTTGCCACATTTCCGTGTCCAGATTTATTACACTAAAAGATCCCTGCAGATGGTTAATAGCCCTGATAGTGACAGTGGATTATTTGCTGGTTCACTGAGCGTGCCTGATTTCTGATATGAACACACACACTCATCCTGCAGAGGAGATTTTACAGTTATGTCAACCAATTCAAATCTCATGCAGGCAGAAACCACTTGTCCAATGAAAATCTTTATTTTCACACTGCTCTCTTGCATTTTTGGAAATGCATACCTAGTTTCCTATCCAACCCAGTATTGCTCAGCACTGATACATCCCTAAATAGGCAGAAGCATCAAGTCTTAGCAGAAGACTGAGGCATTTCTCAAACTTCCATACATGTTGGGGCTCTGAGTGCACTTCCCCATCACGAAGGAAACATGGAAATTTTTGGAAATATGAAAACATCCCCTTCCTTCTGTGGCTGGGGATGCTGGGGAAGCCACAGCCCTTTTTTGTGGGAGCTGCTTTTAAGCTGACCCTCTGCTGTTTGGGCCCTTACCTGAGCCACAGCTCCCACCATGCCTGGCCAGTGCCAGCCTCACCCCAGGGCTGTGGCTGTCCCGGTGCCCAGGAGATGTCCTGATCCTACCATCACACATCCATGGACCTCTCGGCACTCCTGGAACAGGAGTCTGTGGTACCCTGCCAGACTGTAGGGCTTTTTGTTTGCATTGCCCAAGAAATGGTGGTTGGCATTCTTTTCCTTTCCTTCACTAATTATTTCAGCATGCTTTCAGAGGCTTACCTGGATTATGATATAAAAGTTCTGAATTTTGATTATAATACATTTTTCTTCTTGAAATGCTATCATAATTGCTATGTTTTTCTGCTGGAATTCCTGTCTTAATTGCCAGTATGCTGGTTTTTATCAAAGGTGTTGATTTATTTTTAAAACATTTGAAACTACCTATGATTAATTTTTCTCAACCATGATCTTCCTGGGACATATAGTCTTCCTTTTGATCTTTAACTGTTTGAAAGCATTTTTTTTACATTTTCTCTTGTACCAATTGATGAGGATGGAAAAAAGGCTTAGCATGAGTTCCAGAATGAGGTAATCTTTGTTTGCAAATAAAATTAGCTACTTGGTTTATTTTGGAAATAGATCAGCTGTCAGGAATTCTAGAGGGTGGCATCAGTGAGTTCAGTTAATTGAAACAGAAATGACAGAACATCAATTAGCTTTTCCATTAGATGTTATATGAGCAAAAGCTACTGTACAAGGCCAAAGTGAATTTATTTTAGTATCAGCTGTACAGATCCTTTTTTATATGTTTACAAAATAACCCACAAACCCATCTTTTTTTAAAAAAACCCAAACAAACACTTTCTTTGTATTTCCTTGTCTATAAGCTCAGAATGAGTGTAGTATACAGTACAGGCATCTATAATATGCGCTACAGGCAACATCTAACCTTGAGAAGCAGTGGTGAGACATTAAAAAATAATGTAACTGCTTCCCAAATCCCTGTAGTTGTCCTTTAGTCTATTCAATATGCCTCCAGCCTATGTCTGACAACTTGAAAAACTGCAAACTCTCCAATGTTTGTAGCAAGGCAGTGAAATGGGGCTTCTTCTATGGAATCACCTTCTGGAGGATCTCACCATGAGCTGAACCCTGGTGTGGTCCAGGTCCTCAGTATAAACAGGGTAGGGTGAGTACTTAACAACAGAGACATTGTGATGGTGGGAACTGGAACTTGTCATACTTACACTGTGATGTCAAAACAAAAGTCAAGACAGCCATTTAGTGAGAATGAAAATTTTCCTTGATAAATCAAACTACAAAGGGCAACTAAGTAGGTATTTTGCTGACATACTTTATTGCTATTTACGTGGTGAAAGGAAAGGGGCATCCACTCATGTCTGAGATGGTCATTCCTGGCTGAAGAAGCACTGCTCTGGTTATTTCTCACACCACAGATAGGTCTGTTTTGTCTTCAGGGGATTAGTTTCAATTAAAAATTAAAAATACAAGTCCATTATTTGAAAAAAAGACCAAGTCCTCCACCCTTGATGCAGCAGCAGTTGTTGCAGCCTGTGTGATCTGAGCCATAGAATGTGTCACAGCTAAGATGAATCAGCGTAACTTAAAGAATTACCTAATCTAGCATTTTCTGAGAAACTGTGGCAGAAAAATTGCAAGCTGACAGATTTTCCTCTGGTGGGACTGAGAGTTTTCCAGCTCTGCCAGAAGTGACCTGTGGAGGTTGTCAGTTATCTGTTATTTAACTCCTAAAAGAGAGAACAGCTCCTGCCTATATGAGACTTTCCTTCCTAACTGTTCCAAAACATTAGTGACATTTAATAGAAAAGCTGGAGATAGACTTTATAATTTCAAGGTTGCATCTTGAGTGTGCTTTTCTCTGAAATAATCTCTTGTCCTCTATATCTTGCTACACGCCAGCCCTCCCAAGAAAGAATTAAAAAAAAAAAAGGGAAAAAAAAAAAGAAAAAAAAGCTATCTCAGGAGATTACCCATGTGTTCTGGCAGCCAAACTTCTCCTTCTTGTGAAAATTCGTGGAAAAATATATAAAAATCACCACAGGCCACTTTGTTTTAGATTAGGAAGGTGTTACATCACTGAAGAGGATCTTCTAGTTCTTAAAAAATCCACTGTATTTGCTAATTAAATAATCTTATTTCAGAAAGACTTGTTTTGGATAGTTATATAAATCACAAGTGACATTTACTGTGCTTCTTAAAGGGGAAACAGTAAATACTCCATTCTCACTGATGCCAGATTCCTGTGAGATGACTGAGATATTGGCTTAGTTAATTTTCCTCCTCTGAAGACACTTGCAAAAATGCGAGGTAATGCTGGACCATGTTATCTGGCGTGGGAAAAGAAAATGGTTGTTGGAAGCTCATGAGTGTTTAATCAAGGTCTGAAATCAATAGTAAAGGAAATGTAGGATTTTCTGTACTTTGCCAGGAGGTGGTTCCTGGAGATGGGTGTTGACTAGGGATTTATGCAAGCTGAAGGGTAGTTTTTAGGAAAGGTTCTTTATTTATGGCTCTGTGATACCTAGCAAGCAAGGTAGGACAGGGCAGGGACAGAAAAGAGAACCATGGAAATGTGCAGTAAAATCCAATTTCCAATGTGTCTTTCATTGACATGACATCCCAACACACCAAGTACACAAAGTGTTGAGCACAAATCCATGGGATACCTGCTTCCTTCACTGCACACCATGTTCACTACAGGAAGGCATGCTAGGGATGAGTGTTCTCACTAGCAGATGTAGCTTCACACTTACAGTTTGCAAGGCCACTGAGCCTACTGCCAACTTGAACCTGAACATTCAGTTGAATAAAATCTCCTGCAGAGATGAAGGCATGTCCTATTGACATGTGACCCTTTTGAAGAATGGCTGCAGGAAAAAGATAGACTGTGGGATTGTCCTGCAACCAGTTTGACTAGTCCCTGATTGTAAAAACTGCAAAATGTAACTTCTCTGTGTTATACTGGACAGTGTAGGCAGTGGGGCAGGAGTGGCTTCAGCCTCAGTGGCAGACACTTCAGTGAAAACTTCAAGTGTGCTCATCTGAAATCTGTGTCCTCTGGATGCAAGCTATGATTGCATTCACACTGAGCTGGCAGATATGCCTCAAGACCTGAAGGAAATCCGTGCCTTTCTAGGGTAGCATCTGGAGATCAGGCAGGATACATAAGGGCATTCAAAATGGAACCAAATGTGTATGCAACTACATGAAAGCTTAATCAATCACCTCAGAAATAGGAGTGGGGCAAAGTCAGACTGCATTTAAGTGCACCTCAGCCTCTCACTTTTTCCCTAGATTTCTCAAGAACTAAAGTATTACCACTCCCACTACTATTTTGTCACAGTTCCTCTTCTGCCTCTGTCATTTGGGGTGGTGATGGCAGAGAAACAGATACATGAAAAATGCTAAATTGGATGAATAGATCCTGGATACAACTTCAAAATTTTCCTAGATTAAGCCTACTGCTAATCATGAATATGCAATTAGTGAACTTGACCCTTGTTCTCGTGGTAACAAACTCTTCTTTCTGAAACAATTGCTTAGAACAGCAAGCAATTACTTTCTTCTGTACATTTGATTACTAATTTCTTACCAGAACAATAGAAAACAAGTAACTTCTCTTCCAGTCCTCACATTATAATTTTATTCCTGCTGCCAAAGCATGCCTGGCTGCTGTTTTGTGTATTTGATGCGCAGCTGTGGTAGGAAGCCACAAATAGCAGCATGGCATCTTGAAGAGCTGTGCTGCCAAGGGTAAAAGGACCCTGCAGGGCATCACTTCTCAGGGAGCCATCCTAACTGTTTGGAAAATAGCAAATCATGTTGTGGTGTGGAAGATGCAGAATTAACTAGAAAACTGTTCTTTTCTCAACCTTCTCCACTGCAGGAAAGAAAGTGGCTTTTGGCCAGCATACACTAAAGAAATGACTAACCTTTCTCACTGGTTTGAAAGGCTGCCACGGGCTGCTCTGCTTGGGTTATATATTTATGGAGGCAGGGTGCAGGAGGGAAGTATTATACCATAGATGGTTGGTTTTTTTCAGCTGCTGTAGTAGATGAGGGGTACTTACAAAGCAATCAATCTGTAGGATGCCTCAGGATTAACTAAAAGGTTTTTTTTCATCATTTACGGTAAGTATGTGCCTTTTACACTCAAGAGAGGAAGGGGAGAATCCTGAAACTGTGCATAGTATAAACTAATTGCTACCTTTTATTGAATTAAAATGCATGAATATGCATGGGTGGTTGTGTCTGTCTTCAGGTAAAATAGGGCAGCCTTTATAAATCTTCCATGACTGGCTGTGAACTTTTCAAATTCTGCATGTCCCAGAGACTCCTAGCTCTTTTTACCCAAGTGCTGGAAGCATAGCACTACTTGAAAAATAAATCTGGGGGTTTAATTAAAATCTGAAGAAAGACTTTTGACTATGTTACCTTAAATTTCATCCCTGTATCTATTTTCTTCTCATAGATGCTTCTCCTGATAGTATCACCTCTTTGGAAATTGTTTTGTCCTTTATTTATAATACGCGTTCCCAGTTGTCTCTGGATCATATTGCAATGAATCATTCAGAGAGTGGGGTTAGGTGATTTTGTCCAAAGTAAAAAGTAATCTTCAGTGATTTTTATCTTTTTATGTCTGGATCATGTTCCTCTGAATCACAGGGAAAAGGAGTTTTACCATCTTTAATAAGAAATGTTCCCTTGCAAAGCATACCCAATGTGCAATGTTACACAGCTGATGCACATAAGAGAAGTTATCAGCTAACCTTAATTAGCACTTTAAAGCTCTAGGTGCTAGGAACAAAGTTCAGCAGTCCAAATAACTGATCATTCTGCCTATTTACATACTTTATCTCCTCATGCCCATATACATTCACTAGTAACTTTGATATCAAACAAACAAACAAAAAATCATGCATACATTCTTGTCCAATTGAATGCCATTATTTAATTTTTATCAAATTTGATATTGTGTTCTGAATAAACATGAAACTGCAGCATAAATATCCCTAGGGTATTCAGAGACAGGAAAATGAACAGAAGCCTGTGGTAACTTCCGATGTTCATAGGAACATAGGTCTCAATGAGCAGAAAAGATCAAGGGTATAAAAGATGAAATGTCCTGCCTCCTGCAATGGTCTGTAATTAACTTTCAAAGAAAGTTCACATGGTGTATTTCCATACTGAGTCAAGTCTACCTTAAATTTATGTTCAAATACTAGTTGCAGGAGTGTTCAGCTTGTGCCCTAGAGCATTTGATTTGATTTCCTAAACCATTCTAGTATGAATTTGCTCTTCTTATTGCCCCCGCACACTGCTCCTTTAATATCATCTTTGATACTTAAGAGAGAAGTCAGTACAAAAAATAAGATTCCTTTAGCTAAGTGTTTCCATATTATTTTCCCATATTTATTTTTTTTTCATTAATACACTGACTTCACTATAGGACATGAAATATTCTAGTGACATAAAATTTAATTTCTGTACTTTTTCTAAAGGGATCTTCACTGTAATCTGTATCATTACTATTACTGCCTTAAGTAATAACTGAAAGAGGTCATGTTCTAGGTTAATAGCCTGCAGCTGCAATGAAGAGAAGCCTGCAGTGCTAAATGCAGCTATCCAAATAAACTAGATATAGCTAATAGTGCTATACAATGATGGGGAAGTGTTTTCACGCAGATGTTGACATTAATCTGAAATGCCAGTTCATTTCACTCTGCTTGAGTTTATTGTAGTTGCACCTACACCGAAAAAAAGAAATATGGTTTAGAAACAAGTTGACCAAATATTCTTTCAAAATTCTTTCAAGCTGAGTTTCTGAAGGTGGCCAGATGGAGAGAAAGGTGTCCAAAGCAATGATTTACAGGGGGTTTTAATCATCTTAACACCAGCATTTTCACTTCAAATGCTTTTACACTCACTATCAAAACTGACTTTGTGAAGACTTTTTCACCTGTGTGTTTGATGGAAAATAAATCACAAATCCTACATACTTTCAGATTTTTAATAGGAACACTGACAGTGTCCAAAATTATGTTATGCTCAGTACTTGTAGAGTTCAGTTGTCAGTTTCAATTCCCTTTCCTGTCAAACCTGATAGTCAAATATCTGCATACATCTGCTCAGCTACCAGGAGGGGGCTTACAGTGAGAACTTGACAGAATCAAAGGATTGTCCTCCTATATCTAACATGCTCAGTCCAAACAGTCTCATAACCCCTACCTTGCACCTTCACAATTCATTATTGTAACTCAAATTCTGTTTGTAACCAGCTGACAGGTCTGTCTTGTTCTTTTTCTTTCCTTACAGAAATTATTTAAGAGACACAAAACTATGATTGTCTTCCACCAAGAAAATATACCAAAAATCACCCCAATTTTGAAATTGGCATTATCCTCTTTGGCAAATGTTGGTAAAAGGAGCAAACACTACAAGAGCCTTTTTTTGTGGCTTGCTAAATAATCAAGTAAGCAAGGATGGAGACTAACACAATAGATGAGATTTTATTCAAGTACAGGTGAGAATTCTCATTGTCTCATTGAGCAACTTCTCATTGAGAAGATCAGAAATGCAGCAGAGAGAATAAGATATCAAGAGTATAATTTTCCTGGGCAAAGCACATACAATTGCAGTGGAGTAAAATAATTTTATCTGGCACAGAAATTAAAACATATGGCATAGCAAATTCCCCTTGCCCCCAAGATCCTAGTGTAATCTTATTTATATGAGTACATTCTGGTTGTACAAATTAGCCTGTCAATTTCCAGAATTTTCACCATATGGAAAGAATCACTTAGAACTACAGATGTTGCACAGAGCACAGATGATCAGAACAGCAGGGTGCACATTTTGAAAGTTAAAGGTGCAATGGTGGCATTTCCAAAGTACCCTCTGTTTGGTATTCCTCAGTCCATGGATAAATGAAACTCAGTGTGGCTCCACGGACCTTCTCCATCATCAGGCAGCTGACTAACTTACTACTATTAACTAGCTTGGTTAATGGAGTGGTCAGTGCCAAGGCAAGGATGGCACCTTTATGTCCTAGGACACATCTTGAACTGGCTGAGGAAATTTCAGAGCTATTAAAAATTACTTTCAACAATATATGGATAATAGGTGGCATTTCATCCAATGGGAAGAGTAAACATTTTGTGAACTTTAAAAAGACTGAAAGAAAATGCAACCAATCAGCAAAGCTTCTGTTTGGAACAAGTAACTATCAGACTACCTGGAGGATAACACACAGAGAGTAAAAAACAGTGCAATTTTGTGTGTGAGTGTTTGAGAATAGATTATATCAGAATAATCCACTTTTATTCCATAATGGGTAACAGATGTTGCAGACAAAGGAGAAGCAATTTCTATTGTATTATTTTACTTTAGAAAGGCTTTTGATGGTGCTGATCATGACATTCATCTTCGAAAATTAAAACACATGATATAGATGAGTCTAGAACAGAACAGTCACAACCCACACTGGAGAGACAAAGAGATTTCTGAGGTGCACAGTCAATGTGGGCATTTGTTTTGAATGGGTTCTATGAAGGTCCAGCAGTATTCAAGTGATACTCTGCAGCGAGGTACTGCTAATCGGTTGTCTGGGAAATCTTTCCTGGTAAGGTTGAGAATGAAGATTCTAAATGCCTCTCAGACAAGTGACATTCTCCATAACTGAGTTTCTAATTAACAAACTAGGAAAAAGGAAAAAAAGCATGCTGAAAGTATACAGGTAAGACACTGACTACGGTAACCTCTTAACATCCATTTTAAGTGTCTGCTTTGGTACTCAAAGATGTGAACAAATACATCTCAGACACTCTTAAAGGTTCATTAATTCAATGCTCCGACTCTAACCATAAAAACAAGGCAAATATAATTGAATGCAAAGTCCCTGTATATGCCTTTGTTAGTGTTTCCCAATTTCCATGAGCTGATTTTCCAAGGCTCTCATCAATCTGCTTCTAGCCTTAAGCTGACACCAAGCAGCATTATTGAAATCTACAGAGTAGTCATGTATAAAAAAAAATTCTTTTTGTTTAATTTTAAACCTTCTGCCCAATACTTTTACTGAAATAATTTAAACATTCTCATACACAGTGAGTAATAGAGGCATGACTTACCTCAGGCAGAGGCACTGGAGTTACTGTTATGTACCCCAGACTGGCAAGGAGAGAAGATCCTTTGTGTTGGTTTTGTTCAGCCTTTCAAGAAACCTAAGTACACACTTGATGGCAAATGTCTTAGCATCAGCTAAAATTAGTCCTAATTTTTCCATCTCACTGTTTGCATTTCTTACTCTTGTGTCTCACAGTTCTTGGTCCAGTGTTTGTTCAGATCGAGGTGTTTCTGTTATATGCTGCAGCTTCCTTCCTGCCTGCACTCCTAGGTCTTTGCAAAGGAAACTAGACATACGGGACAAGAAAGATATTACCCATGGCTCATCCTGATAGGGAATGGAGTTACTCCTGAGGAGTTCACCTTGTGTACCTGCCCCACATTGTCAGCATCAATCTTTGTGAGGTGATGTAAGCACTACCTGCCACATGAGACAGCACAGTCTGTATGGCTGGAAGCCTTCCATCAGCTACAGAGAGCAGTACCTGCAGAGTAGCCAGGGCCATAGCTTTTGCTCACAACACATCAGTTTGCCACATCTACGAGGATCTCTTTGCATGTTTTGTACCTAGGCTTCATTCATTTAGATTAAACCTAAGCAATGTGTCTCAAAAATGCGCAAATACTTCTGTACATCCCCTGGAAATGCCCTGTTCCACAATGCTAAGCTGGTGTACAAAACAGTGGCAGTGCAGCTGCACATTATCATTTTTTGCAAGTAATTTCAGCAGATCTGTACAATGGACTTTGGGCTGAGCCTCAGCCCAGTGTTTTGCTGCTGACTATGTGAGGCAGACATTCACATCAGTAATGCTTTGCCAGAGGCTGATATCACTCAATGTATTTTCATAAACCTTGAATTACGACAGTATGTGGCAGATGTAGGACTGGTCCTGTTTATATTTGCCAAAACTTTTAGCTCAGTGCTAACAAACCAGTATCTTAATATCAAAATTTTACATTCCAGAAATTCTTTCCTGCTTGTAAGAATACGGTGCTATAATAATTATAACAATATTCAATAATGCATAAATAATCTTTATTTCTTTTTAAAAAGCTAAATTTTGCCACTACTAAAATGAGTAGATGCTTTTCTAACAATGGTCCTCTTTGGTTTAATTTTCATCACTTTTTTTAATGCTGATGGAAAAAAATATGACTCAACAGGCTTAGAGATATAAGATCACCTGGATCACTATCACTGGTAAGAAGTCTAAGTTTATTAGAAAAACTATAACCAAGATTTGGTATCAATATAAAATTTCTCCAAGCTAATATACACTGAAAATCTCAATGTTACTGACATTAAGAAAAAATGCACCTTTAATTGTTCCTGCATCCTTACACACTAGTTTTGTGGAAGGGTCCCTTAAAGGTAGAAGAGATTTTCCTGCACACGTGTAACATGGCTGGATAGAGTGCTGAAGATCCTGTGGTATTGGATGGACACCCAGCTCTTAGGCATTATGCCACAAAATCAGGTATTTCAGCCTAGCAGCATGAAATCATTAAAAAGACATTACATTACTTTGATTATTTTGGATCAATTCTCCTAGTTAATCATTATCTGACTAAACCAGCACTATCCACGTAAAAGTCTGCAGGATCTGCTTTACACAACTCCTGCAGGACTAACCCTTTGAAGACTGCTGTTGTCAAATGCTGTTCCCAGACAACATGGAATAATTCAGGGAGAAATTATGGATGAATGCCAGATTACATAAACATAAAGAAAGTATCAATTATTTTTATTTCAGCCTTTGAACCATGTGTAAATTGCAAAAAGATGTGTAAAACTGGCGAAAATGTGGAAAATGCAGTCTGATGGGCTATTCTGTACACTGATAAAATCTGTACAGAACTAAGACATGTGTCTCCATTTAATCTTGCAATTGCCAAAGTCAGTTCATAGGCCCTCTCCAATTCTTTTCACTCTTCTCCCAAAATTCATGGACTGAAAAACCTGGCATGCTTTCTTTTCTGCCAGTTAGAGAAAGACTTGTGGAACTTTCATGTTATGACTAGCAATATCATCTTATGTTACACCAAGCTACAACAGTTACTAAAGCTAAAAGAATGTTCTAATGTCAAATTTTGTTCTAATTGAACTATAGATGTTGTTATGTCAAAGTGCAAGAGCGAGTTCTTCCCATTTGACACATTTGTGTCAAAAGACCTGGATTTAAAAGCTACCATTCTGGCCTGGCAGTATGTAGATAGGCAGGAAGGATCGAGGTTAGCTTGGTCCGAACTCTGCATTCATAAATCTTTCACCTGGGAAGTTTTCTCCCAGTTGTAGGATAACTGGAAATTAGTATGGTAATGAAGATCAAATCAGGTGTCTAAGCCCAACCTGAGCAGAACAAGGTGACCAGGACTCTGTCCAGACAGCTTTTGAGTATCTCCAAGGATGGAGACTCCACAACCCTCCTGGACAATCTGTGCCAGTGCTTGGTCACCTTCACAGTGAAAAAGTGTTTCCTGATGTTCAGAGGGAACCTCCTGTATTTGAGTAAATGCCCATTGCCTCTGGTTCTCTCACTGGGCACCACTGAAGAGAGCCTGGCTCTGTCCTCTTTGCATCCTCCCTTTGGAAACTTACCACATTCATAAAATCCCCCTGAGCCTTCTCTTTTCCAGGGTGAACAGCCATAGCTCTCTCATCTTTTCCTTATAGAGAGATAGTCCAGTCCCTCTGTTATAAAGGGGCATGTTCATGGGGGTGCTTTTGCCAGCTAGCAGTTCCCCGAGGCCGTATAGCAGTTTGTGGGTCCTCCAAATAACTGGCTGAAGCATGGATGAGGCTTGGAAATGAAGAAGTGGGTCCTGGCTTGGGTAGGTAAAGGTGTTTATTTCTGTCCTGGCCCCATGTGCAGAGCAGAGTACGTGCTCGGTAGCTAAAGCAAGCCAGAACAGGCCAGAATATGTGCTCGGCCCTGTTAAATACCCAGGGGATGGGCCTGGGCCGGGAAGGAACTTTGGACCAATGGGGAAAAGGGAAGGGGGTGGGGTTACACCAGGGGGAAACCAGGTGTGTTCAGGGATAGGAATGGGAGGGTGAAAGGAACATATCATTACAGACAAATAACAAAATACAAATACAAATTCAAAACCTAAAACACGCGCTGCAACACTCTGTCATATTTGTGCCCCTTTATTAGATTCTTCCCACTATGTCTTAGGATTCCCAGACCTGGACAAAGCACACAAGGCAAGGCCTTTCCAGTGCTAGGCAGAGGGGGCAATCACTTCCCTGGACCTGCTGTCAGCACTTCTCCTTTGCAGCCCAGGATACCATTAGCCACCCCAGTGGCAAGGACACACGGCTGGCTTGTGTTTGACCCAGGTCTTGTTCTGCAAAGCATCTTCTCAGCTGGGCATCCCCCAGCATATATTGGTGCCTGGGGCTGCTCCTTCCCAGGTGCAGGACTTTATACTTCCCCTTGATGAACTTCATGATGTTCCCATTAGCCCATTTCTCCAGCCTGCCCAGATCCCTCTGGATGGCAGCACAACCCTCTGGGTGTGTCAGCCACTCTTCCCAGTTTGTGTCATCAGCAAACTGGCTGAGGGTACACTTTTTAGAATATGCCCTTCTGGATACTCCTCACCTTATGCAGAGATGATAAAAGAAGATGGAAGATGTCAGAGTCCTTGAAACTGTGTTCCCTGGCTTACATGTAATTTTGCAGCTGCTTTGATCAGTAGTTATCTTTTCCCATATTACAGCGCATTAGATCCTGACCATGGTTTCTCAAATAAAGAAATAAATAAATTGGGTCCCCTTTTATTACATTCTTTTTTTTCCCATCTGGTTTCTTTAAAATGCAAAAAAATACTTTTATCTACAAAAGTACAGACAGGAATCTATATCCATGTATCTCAGTATGTAAAACTCAGTATGTAAACATGCTCTCTGAAACATACAAGAGTAACTTCTGAAAGCTTGAGAGACAATGTTAGGGCCTCTGCTAAAGCACTTCAGTTTCAGTATGTAAGATTAGAAGAATAACTGTAGTGATGGTGAAAATTAGTAAATCATATGACAGTTCCTATGTATTTGCTATATGTCACCCTGCTTAATTCAGTCTAAGAGTAACATAAATACTTCTGTTAAGCACAGCTTAGCAGATGTCTAATATTTTTTTCTGAGCAATGTTTTGTAGAGGGGCTGTGTGTTCCAGAAAGGAAAACCAATATTATTAAAGATTTGTAACTCTCTCTGCTACCTGGCTTTAAATTGCCACAATTTACTGAAGAAATAAAAGCATGTGTGGCTTCCTCAGCTTTTCTTCCAAGTTTTCCTCACCTAAAAGGAGAGACCATCATCATGATCAGTTTACCCACATCCTGAGACGTGGCATCATCCTGCCAGGAAACAAATAATTTCACATTAATTATAACTGATCCCATAGTTCATGTAATAAAATCTCAAGTACTTTTCTGCAACTACTCCAAGAGCAATAGGAGGAAGTAGCAAGCAGTGTAATGGGCAATTCTGTCTGGATGTGACCTCCAATGGAGCTGGTCACTCAAAGGTGGCTTTTTCGTGGTTAACAATGGGTGAAACACCCCCACAGGGAAACCAGTCACTTTGAGAGGAATGAAACTAAATTAATCTAGTTTGTAGGCATTCATTATAAATAATTTGCTCTGGTCAAACCATGGCTTTACTGGTGCCTCTTGTTAAATCTATTAGAACACTGAGTCGATGAGAGCAGCACAGAGGAAGCAATATGCCTGGGTTTGTTTGTAAAATAAATGCTTTCCAAAGCTCTGTATGCGAATCCTGGAAAAGAATGGTTTTGATTTTCCCTTGAGAAATGGGCTGATGAATTTTTGTCAATAGGCATCTTTTTCAGATATAAACCAAATTCATTGTGCCCCTGCTGAATGGTTTCAGAGCCATATACCCTGGCAGCAATAATGCTGTCAGCTTTCTCTGATATTAAATTCACACTTGAGGAGCTGTAGATGATGAATTTTAGATTTGTCTAATCCTTGAAGCTACTTTCAGGTTTTGAGCAAACTAATGCAAAACTTGCTTGCCAAAAAAAAGTGAATAAAGAGTCTGTAAATAAGGGTCTGAGCCTGGAGGTCACACAGTGAAATGTTAAAAAAAATTACATGTATTTTTTAATATATATATATTTCAGAAATCCGCAAAACCAGCTGATATTAGGATTGATTAAATAAGCCAAGTAGAGATCAGGACAAATAAGGTATTGAACTAAACTTCAGTTATAGCTGAGAATTTTAGAAAAACTGTATCTTTCTCAAATCTGATATGTAATGATTCTGGGAGGTAGTGGAGAGGCAGGAAATTTTAGTGCTATTCATGTTTGTACAATATCATGAACATTTAGAGAAGAAGATGTGCCCATTCAAGATGCAAACATGATTGCTTTACACAGTGGCCTTGAGCTCTGCATTTAATTTTATGGAGAGAGCATCAGAATGAAAGTCGACAACAGAGGCTTGTGATCCAAGTAGGTACTAGCATGGGAAGTGCAGCATTTCTGGAAGGAGACAGAAAAGCAAGGAAGGGCAATTCTGGAGAAAAAAAAGCTCAAACCCAGTTCAGAAAAAGGTATTTTCAGAGAGGAATTGGTATCTTGTTTGATGTTTTTTTCTAGTGAGTATTGGTATGGCACTACTAGCCTGTACAGAGCCTTTTTAGCTCAGGTCATACAATTACTTTCTTGAGTGTAACTTGGATGTGAAAACAGATAATCCCATTCACCAAGACAAGCAGAAGGAAAAGACACACTGAGAACATACGGTTACTTTTGGTCCTGCTCAGCAACATGTTTTTGTGTCCATTCTCAATACATGCCAGAAACTCTCCCAAACATTTTTTGTATGACTTCAGCTCATCTGTCCACCAGAGATTTTTTTCAGAATGAAGCACTGTAATTTATTACTGGATCTCAAGCAGGTTCTACCTAGATGTTTTACTTTCCTCCTTAGGCTTCTTTCTTTTCCTAGAGCTAGCCTCTGTTCCTGATTTACTGGATCCAGAATTTAGGCAGAATACACTTTAAAGTCATTATGATGAATGGCAAAAAAATTGTAGGCTTCAGATTGCCAATTAAGTCTAAATTGAAAAACCTTATAATAGCCACTATTTAATATGGCTTGTACAAGAGAAGACAGAAATAATTATGACAGCATCATTGCAGCATGACCATGGAGAGTTGTATGATTTGTTTCTGTTTTGAGGAAATTAGGCTCAGTGGGAGAAGAAAAAAGCACCAGGCATAAGAACCAGCTGTAGCACTAAAACACTAACAATAAAATTAAATCCTGATTTAAAAAATACTCTGAAATATGTGGGGAGATGTTTCTTTGTCATTCAGGAAGGGAGAGTTGTACATATTTATTTGTATATCAGGAACTCCTCTGAAACTATCCACTTTGAACCTGAAATAGGCAGAGTGGATGCTTCACATGATGTTCTGGACATCAATCTGAATGTTTCCTTTTACAATACTCAGTCCAAGGTATGATACTACCTCCAGAATCACAAATCCAACATGTATCTACCCATTTTAGCCCTGACACCATTGAACCTGTCTCCTCCTGACACACGAGGGTGCCACAAATATCTGCAAGTGCTGCTGGAAGATACAATGATTATTTGTATAAGACATTAAAATGGAAAACATTGCAATTCAATCAACAGAATGTAAAAAGTACACAGAGAAGACTTTCATTAAAGCACCAGATTTAGGTAGCCCCAAGCTAACCGCAAGCACTAAAGAATGTCTTAAACCTGGTAGCAGCCAGGTTCTCTATACACCACAGGTTAAAGATGCAGAGAGTAGAATCAGTTAGTTGCGTACATGCTGCACTTACCAATCCAATAGAAGTCCTTCCCACATCCAATAAGGAGAAAGCTGCAGGGAAAAAGAAACCACAAAAGAAAAAACCAGAACAGGCTCCTGTACACTGATATGGCCTCAAGCAGCACCAAATGTAGGGAACTTTCAAATTCATTTTCACACTTGAGTGTTCAAGATTTGTCACTGGTATTTTTAGTACTTGGAAATCAAAAAGATGAAAGCATTTTCTGTCACTGAAATAATTCTAATCCATGGATATTTGAGCCACTCCTAAAAAGCAGTGACATATAGGTACCCTGGCCTAAACTGGTGAAATGCATCATTCCAGGATCAGCCATCACCACTGCATGGTGATAAAGAGTACAAACACATTACATTGAAGCTCCTGCTGGGCATTTTACAACATGATCACTCATTCCCTCTGAAAGCTATATATTTTAGTTTAATATTCCTTCTGTCAAAACACAGAGGACCAGAGATTCTCTGTGTCTTTCTGGAAATGTGCTCAGTCAGCCTTGCTGGTAGGAAATCTATTCATATTCCTCAATCAGGCAAAGTAAGGCTGATGAGACAAGTATCAATAGAGACACCAGAATATATTTTGGGAGAATAAAATGTCTCTGCAAATTTTTCTTTCTCATTGCTTTTCCTTCCTGGAATATTATTCTGTTTTGTGTCCTTAACTCATTCCCTCTTCTCAGCCTGACTAGGGACAAACATGGAGTAATATCAGGATAATGCTAACACAACAGTTGGCTCTTGTTTTGTGGTTTTCCCCTCTCCACATTTTAGCAGTATGTGGCTGTTTCTATTATTTCCTGATCTGAGTCCTCTGTGTGTGTGGAGATCTTGCTAATGGCTAATTGTATTCGTGAAATTCTAGAAGGGAATGCATTTCAGCATGAAATACACTGTATATCCTGCATTTATTCTTAATCAGGAAGCTCAGCTTCTAAGGAAGTGTGCTGATACATCTTCTTTATTTTTATGTCTGGCACCTTAAAAAAAAAAGAAAAAAAGAAAAGATTGGCAAGACCGCAATCTTTAGTAGATTGAGGATTTAACTCCTTCAGAGCTTTGTCTTAGGGAAGGATGAATGAGCCTGAACAGGAGAGGCATCCTCATCCTTCATGCTGTACTTGTGGAGAAATCTGATTGCTATCTGGAGGTGGAATTTCAGAGCGATGGTACTCCTGATTTCAAATGCCAGCAGGCATTTGAAAATGCAGATATCACCTGCCCACTCAAAATTGAGAGCCTGTATTGAAGGATTTTGTAATGCGCCAGCTAGATTCCTGATCACGAGAACGTCAGTTGCCACGCTGAATTTCATCCAAATCTCCACATCTCTTGGAGTAGAGTGATGCACATGAGAGAGATGCACATGAACTGAGGAAACCCATTTAACTGCCTTCTCAAATCATTGAATCTTAAGAATTTCACTGAAGCTATGCCACCAAATACCAGTTTGGAGGCATCTGCTGAGAGGAGTGTTTCAATATCAGCAGATGTTGTTATGGATGATGACATTGCACGTCATTGTTGCCTGGTAAACAACTTAAAAACAAGTGAAAAAATAGCCAAGCATATCCAAAAATGTACCCTGCATCCAGAGTTAAAACAAACACTTAACTCATCCTGATCTCAAAGAATGTTTCATCAGAATGAATTTCTTAAGGCTATTCCATCATGTAACAGGTAACCAGTTACCAAAGAGGGGCCAACAGGTAAAAATGTACATTAGAATAGAGGGTCATAAATTTAATGCTGAAAATCCCAAAGAGTTTTGTTCATGTTTCTCCGAAAGGAAAACTCTCATTCCATGAAATCATGCAGAATGGCAGTCAGAAGGGTTTTCAGGAAAAGATACTAACAAAATAAAGGCACTAATAATATATGCTAATTTTTTAAGACTCTTTTAAAAATTATGGAAAATGCTCTTTTCAAAGCTTGTATACATTACATTTAAATTCCAAGCAAAATGCTTTGGGAACAGTAACTTTTTGCAGAAAATGGCCTAGTTTGGTCTGTAGTTCAAACTGTAACTCAGACCTGGAATATGTGTGGCAATACATACACAACTCTACATGTATATCCAGCTGCATATAGTGCTGAACCAGAGATGGAAGCTGACTGAAAACCTCTAGGGACTGAAAAGGGGGAGCTGGAACATACAGTGTTCCAGTGGAGGCCACTCCCTCAACTGAGAAAATACAAGAAGGCTCTGTCTGCCCCAGAAAGACCCCTCACAACTTACCCTGAGATCTTTCAACACTTAGAAGAAAATAATGGAGACATAGGAAGCAACAGCTACTTCCATTCCACTCATTTACATCAGGAGAATATCTGAGCCATTCCCTTCTGACTACCCAACAGTACCATTTCCACTGGGTGATTGGCCATGCTCCAGTAAAGCAGTCACCTTGGCTACACACGATGAGGCATTGTCACCTGCTCTTCTCAAGGCACAGATTTCGGGGTGGCGGGCAGGGGGGAACATATAGACTGGCCAAGTACCTGCATACAGTACAAACTGTTCTCATAGCTGCTCCTAAAAGACAACCACAACTCAAGATAATCTATGCTTTGGCTGATAATCTTAGTAGTATTTATGGGAATTGCTGTGTAAAGTTACACATGGTGTTCCTTGCCAAAGGATCAATTTAATGTTCTGCCCTGAAGGTGCATCAGTTGTCTGAATAGTTTCCTCTTTATGGATTTATGCAATATGAGACTGCATTTTCAGATATTCCTGGCTGGGATCCAATCCAGGATTCACAAATAACATTGCTTCAGAGAAGGAAATGAAGGAGATGGGGAGGAACGGGGGTAAGTACAGAGCCTGATAGTCTGTGTCAGACAGACTGAATCACTGTTCTATTACCTGCATTGAAGGGATTGAATAAAGCAAAGATTGGTTTAAGAAATGGCTCTGAATCATTGAGCTCTGTTTCTAAGTAACCAAGAAGCTTACATTTCTGTGATGTTCATTGACCTTCTAAAATTCTTCTTTAGAAATATGATTGTGTTTACTACTCACCAGATTAGCACTTGTCAAAGTGATTCTAGTTTGAATATTGGAGCAGGCTCTCTCCTTCTCCCCATCCCACTCTTCCCAAGTATTTGTTTCATTCCTTAGTATTTTGGATCAGTTAATGTATTTGTACCTTCTTCCTCGGGATCTGGAATGCTGGTTTTTACAATTGTTCCACCTGAGGTGGTGCCAAGCTTGTATGTCCCCACTGAAGCCAATTTACTGTCTTCACTTTTCCCCCATAAGTCTTTATTCAGCTAAGGTTGGGATATGCAGTCTGATTTCCATTATTTGCACAGTGCCCACAGGCTGCAACAAGAACAACAAAATTATTGACAAATTAATAAAAAGAAGAGATATGCTGTTATGTGCAAGTATGTGCAGGGATAGGAGACAATTATAAGAGCTGCTAGACCATAAACAAGTCCATCAAGGTGTGCTCAGAGACAGATATGATGTCTATTCTTTCAGATAGAAATAATTTCTGCAGATTATTTCACTGGAATTTGTTAGGAATTCTGCTAGAAACCTATCTAATTTCTCACTGTTCTTCTGCCCAGCTTCTGTGTCTACCTCTCTGTTGGTAGGCATGGGAGAATGGAAATGCCTGATTCTCAGTGTCCTGATCCAGAGTAAATTTTGTGACCATAAATCTAGGGTTTTCTTTCCTTTCACAAAAGGAGAAGCAGCATTTAATAAAGGGATATTCATCCCTTTATATGGATGTTCATCTCTGCACAGGACCACTCAGATTCACTGTAACTCAGATCCCCATCAGATGCAGAAATTAATTCTCTCAGCTCGGTTCCCTACTGTGTCTCACGCCTAGCTCTTCAAAATTGGAAAAAAAAGCAGAATTGGATGCTTTCTGCTTAGAAAGATGGGAATTCACAGCCAACCCACTCAAGAATTTTGTATTAGTAAGGGAGAAATAAAGAAAAACCCAACATGCCAGCTGTTGCAAAATGGCATGTGGGAAAATGAAACCTTCAGACATGTTTGTGAAATGCAACTGACCTATCTGTCACCTATATATATCACCTATATATACCACACACTGCCTGACATGGTGTCAAGGTTTTAAAGTCCTTTGAAAATTTAAGATTATTCTTTTCTGTTTTCCTAATTATTTTCTCACCATGTTTCATAGCAGATCAGGTTTCATAGCAGATCAGGTTTCATAGCAGATCAGTTGCTTAACGTTATCCACAGTATTTGTTCCCCTGCATCTGCTTACATCTGCGTTGATGTTGCTTAACTAAAAAAAGGTACCTTGCAGATAAACACGTGCATATTTCTTCTCTGACTAATTATTGTTTCCACCTGATCAGTATATCCACCTTCTTCTGGAAACTGAACTGTCATTAGATTTAATCTCCTGGCACTTGATCCGTACTGTGGGAGGAAAGAAACTGCTGTAGGGTGGAAAGGGGAGGAAAATGATAAATAAAAATACTTATAAACTCAAGGTCCACCTTCAGCCAGATGAGCACAAAGCAGAAAGGAAGTGTTCTTCTTTCAGAAAATAAATTACAGAATCCTCTCTTTGAATGCAGTTGTTACATGTATCTGCCATCAGCTGGAATAAGCAGAATGGGATAAGTTACATGAATTCTGTGTACAGAATTGCACAGCACCCCAGAAACCACTGGGGTGGAAAAGCTGGCAGGGAGTGTGGGTGGAGGGTAGGGAGATGTGGTAAAGGAGAAAGAGAACTAGAGAAGTTATTTTTTATTAAAAAGTGTTCCTATCTGTTGTTGGAGGCTCCATTTCTGGCCTCTTGTTACTGAATTTCATGAATGTAAATGTGTACTTTCACATGTCACTGAGTGTCCTGTGTGTCAGTCCAAAGGAACTTGTTCCCTCAAGGATGATGGGCAGTCTCAGGGAGACTGCAATAGGTTCATGCTAATCTCTTCAGTAACAAGCTCAACCCTAGACATTTGAAACCTATCTCTGAAACTGCCAATAATTTAGTGCTTCACTAACTTGGCCACATTATCAGTGATAGTTCCATCCACTAAAGCATCTGATGTCTTCAGGGTGAACAAACACTTTCAGGTTTGTTTCAACTAGCAGCACTATTGCATGCAGAAATGCTTTCTGGGCTATTTTCCTACTCCCAGCCATCTGTTACAATGGCATCCAGGCGACTCAGAAATCCTTGGGTTTGTTTCATTGATGCATATATGCCAATGTAATACTAATACTAATAGGTTGACACAGGCAGGCTGTCAAAATCCTGCAGGGGCCACTTCTGTTGAAAGTCTCAAGGAAAAGACTGCCAATCACCTGCCTTATTTCTCTGTAAGACACTTTGCTACCATGGTGATGAACGCACAGAGAGGATCAAATATTGCTTTGTTATCAGATGAGAAATCAGAATTCTTTAAAGAAAGGAAAATAAGAAGTTCCACACTATTAAAACACAAAGTGCAAGAACATTTCATCGCACAGTCTATGAAGCCTGCTTACCATTATTCCTCGTTTTACTTGCCAAATTACCTTCTCTAAAATCTATAGTTGTATTAAAAACCCTCAAAACTCCTGCCAAGACTCCTCTGCAAGAGCAGGATATCAAGGACAATGACCACAGGAAAAGCATTTAATAAAATATCAGTGAAAGAGTACTGTGTCAGTGAAATAAAACCTCCTCTGGGGTAGGCCCCAAGTGCAGTTGAGCTGTGCTCACTAGGCACATGCAATAGTGGAGAGAACCACCACTGTGTTTCCATCCAAACCAGAAAGCCTGCACAGAGCCCTTTATTTGAAGAGAGTCAGCTCTCTTCACCTGGACAGGAAAGACCATGGGTGATCTGCACTGGTTGTTTGTTAATTGTAGGGCAGATAAAGATGCTCTCTCTTCACTCTCCTGCACACCTCTGGTCTGGTCAAGATGTTTAGAAATTTTTCCAGAAGACCAGTGTTCTGGTGGAAGGAAAACACTATTGTCACTGATGAGATTTGGCTTCTAGCTCATATTAGTGAGCTTGATGACAAATGTTCTCTTGCATCAAATACAATCCATTGGGTAAAGGGGACCTTCAAGAACAGGAGGAAGGAGGTGGTGGTAGTGGGTTTCTGACTGCAGACAAGTAGCTGGGATTGTGGTGGCTGAGAGGGCAGCATGGACACTTGCTTGCTGGGCACCAAGACAGTGAAGTTTGATGCCTAGGGAGGGTACTTAAGAGTACAAGAATGAGACCCCAGGTGTGCAGGAATGCTGGCACCAAATGGTAGGGAAGGGTAGGATGGTAAGCTTAGGATAAGGTCTGCTGTTAAGAACGAGACTGTAGTCCAAGACCTCTATCCTGACTTTTTCAGAATACTTCTAGTTTCTTGTGAGAAACCATGGGGGCGAGCAGAGGTCCTGAGTGCCAGTAGGTAGATGAGTCTTTGGGTAGAAAGGAGGGATTTATTCCTGTGAAGAGCAGGAGACAGGAATAATTTGTGAAGAATGGATGCACTGTATTTTAACAGAAGCCAATACTTAAAAATGGTAATGCTCAAATGAGAACAAGAATGGTCATAAAGAAATTTGGGTCAAATGTAAACAAGAAATTAAGAGGGCAAAATAAGAACTAGAGGAGCACTTTGGAATGGATGCTTATGCTAACAGCAAGCATCTTATGTAAATACTCAAAGGTGAGAAGCAGTAGGGATTGTGAGATTTCTGGATGACCAAGGTGTAGAAAGGACATTCAGGAATAAAAAAAGTCATGGCAAAGAAGCTCAATTAAATCTTTTTTTTTTTTTTCTTTTTGCTGATGAAGGTGATGGGAAAACATCTACTCCCAACCCAAATGAAATGTGGCTATGCAACATATCCCATAGCTTGGCAGGGATGCTGCAACACCACAGCAGCACTTACACAGTGCTATCTGCCAGGGTTGGTCCCATCCCAAAGTAAAGCTCAGAGCAGGTTCCAGGAACCACAGACCCTCCCTCCCATCCCTGGTAAGAAGGACTCTGCTTTGTAAAATAGGTTCTCAGAGCACGGGATGAACACAAGCAGCTGGGAAAGAACCAGCACAGCTCCCATAATGGAGAAACTCTGGTCCAGCCTTCTGGGCATCCGTGGGGGTGTCAGTAAGCACATGAATACAGGAGATCCAGTCAGCCTCATTCACCTGGGTTTTTAAAAATTGTTTTATAATGTTCCATGTCTGTGGTATTCAAGGGTGTACTGAAGAAAAGCTCCTTCTTTGGATTTAAAGGATAGAAAGCAGATGGTTGGCTTAATGGTGACTTCTTAGGATGTGGACTGCTGAAGGGCTCACCTAAGAACCAGTCCTGAGATCAGTCATTTTCAATGTCTTCATCAATTGCCTGGAAAAGGAACACTGAAATCTTCACAATGGTGGAGGTAATTGGAATCTTATCAGCAGCAAAATGCTCACCTGATGACAAGGAACTTGTAAAATGGTGTGTCTGTGTGGTGGAAGTAGGGATAGATGAGCTTCAGGATCAGAAAATATATGTTAGGCATTTTGGAGGGAAAATAATCTAATCCTACATGTACATGTTCTGAACTTAGAACCTGCAGTTATAACTTAAGAGGGGTTTTGGAGTTACCACTGACAGCTCCCTGAAACTGTTTTTCACTTACTGCTATACATTTAGCCAACAAAATGTGGGGAATCATCCTGAAAGAACAAGACTTCTGGCCCTAAAAAGACTTTGCACAACCACAATGATCTTAAGCACAGTCCATTGTCCTGTTCACTGCATCTAAAGAAAGGGACTAAAGCTGGAGAGGGTTTAGTAAAAAGTCAAGTGAATAAGCACCTGCCTTTGTAAGAAGACACAGAGGCTGGACCTTCAGTTTGGAGATGTGGAGGTTATTCCCAGGACCTCTGGAACTCACTACAGGCAGCTTTTGGAGGCACACTGGATCAGTAGGCTCAAGGACAAACTCATTGACCATGGAGAGAAGCTAAAGGAAATAAGCAGGAATGCATCTTCAGTGCAGCTATTAAAACAGGTATGACTACCAAGGATACATGAGGAGGGGTAATGGAAAATGGCCAAGTTCACAGACTCTTGAGTGTCTCCTTTTTTCTTTGCTGGCTCTATGGACCATTTATTCAAGTGGATTTTCCACAGCATTGTGGCTGCTACTGGAAACAGGATATTAGACTAAGTGCCTTTTCATAAGACCCAGTACAGATATTCCCTTGTTCCTAGACAGCTGGAAAATCAAGAAAAAAACATGTAAAAGCCCTTGTCCAGGTAAGACAGATCTGAACAAATCCAATTGTTTCTTACTGAGAACTCCCATAAAGAAATGCTGTGATTTACTGCTCTGAGGAGATGGGGAGCTGAATAAAAACTCAGCAGAGGAGAATGTGCACTGTTTGTTTGCAAGACAGTAATTCTACAACCAACCTCATTGAGTAAAGCCAGGTCAGACGGCAGACTCAAAAAACAGAGCATTGGATGAAAACAATTGCCCCAGCCTTATGAAGAAGCTTGCAAACTCAACTTGACCACAGACAAGGGAGGATATAACACCTGAGTCCTCTGCCTAAGGCCATCATCATTATTCAGCTGCTTCTAAAACAGACTTTGGACACTGAGGTAAGGTGCTGAGGAAGAGAAGGAGGAACCAGATGCACAGATCTGCATTACAGAGTGTGAACTAAATGACTGTCTTTGCCTTAGTGTGCAGGAGTCTTAAACAGGACATAGCAGGAAGCAACACAGGTCTGTAGTCTAGCACAAACAGTTGGCCTTAGAGAACTAGCCTTAGAAACCTCCAAAATTTTGTCATTGGAGATGTGACCTGCTTATAGGATACCACCTAAACTATTGGGCTGGGGGAAGGGAAATCTGTGCTGAGCAGCTACAGGGGAACTCACTTTCTTGAAAACAGAACAAGGAAAGTGTATGAAGTACACTTAAGAAGCTGAAGTCAAAGACAACTAGAGTCTAGTGATGCTCAAGGCTTGTGGGACACTAGAGAAGGAAGGCTAGTGAGAATTTGGCAATACTAATTTGGGAGTAGGATAAGGAAAAACGAGTCAAAGTCATATACAAAGATTGCATGTTGTTTATACAAACAACTGCTCAGCTTTTTTGTGGTACCCACGGAGCAGTGCTGCCAAAGTTTAAAAGTTTAAAAACAAAACCTTTTAAAAGGTTTTCCATTAATTCTGTTCTCTCCTTCAATGTCTTGTGGAGTCTGTCCTTACCTTAGAGGTGATGCCATTTCCAGTTATAAACTTTAGAACTGAGAAGGAAAGCTGGCAAAACTGAGGCAGTCAGCTGTTAAAGCTTTGGGAGCGCATGGGGGCAGGAAGAGAAGAGAGTAGGGGCAGTTCCTTAGCTGCTCCTTATAGCTGAAGATTCATGGACAGTTTCAGCTCCCGGAAAACATCAGTACTTCACAGAATCATAAAATACCAGGTTGGAAGGGACCTCAAGGATTATCTGGTCCAAATTTTTTTGGCAAAAGCACAGTCTAGACAAGACACCCAGCACCCTGTCCAGCTGGATCTTAAAAGTGTGCAATGCTGGGGTATCCACTGCTTTCCTGGGGGGATTGTTCCAATGGTTGATTGCTCTCATCATGAAGAATGTTCGTGTAGAATTGGAATCTTCCCAGGAGTGACTTGCACCCATGACCTCTTGGGTGTTCCATATGACTACTTGTAAAAAGACAGTCTCTATCTTCTTTGTAGCCACCCTGTAAATACTGGAACATGGTGCTAAAATCTCCTGAGCCTTCTTTCCTCAAGGCTGAACAAACCCAGCTCTCAGCCTTTCCTCACATGGCACACGTGGCCCTTCTCTAGACCCTCTCCATTCTGTCCAGATCTTATTGCATAATGAGGAGCAAAATCAAACACAGTATTCCAAGTGTGGCCTGACAAACACTGAGTAGAGTAGGACAATGACTTCTTTATCTCTGCTGGTGGTGTCCTTATTGATGCAACCCAGCATCCCATGGTCTTGCTTTGCTTCAGCAGCACACTGCTCACTCATGCTGAACTTGTTGATCAGTACCCCCAGGTCCATTTCCACTGAGCTGTTCCCTAGCCAGGCAGATCCCAGCCTGTGCTGCACTCTTGGATTATGTTCTCCCAGGTGCAAGATCTTACTCTTGCCCTTGCTGAATTTCATAAAGTTCTTATCAGTCAGCTCTTTCAGCCTATCCAGGTCTTCGTGCAGTGTGGCTCCTTAGAAGTGTCCACTTTCCCTCTTTGATTTCATTGTCAGACTTCATCAGAATACATCTGATCACATCTTCCAGATCATCTTTGAAAATATTAAACACTGTTGGGCCCTATATTTATCCCTGGGGGACCCCATGTGTGACAGGCTGTCAGTCTGAAAATAAGCTCTTTCCCACTCCTCTCTGCGTGCAGCCCATCAAGAGGCTTCCCCACCCACCACACAGCCCACCACAGGAGGTGGCTGTGGGAGACCTTGGAAAAATCCAGGTGGACAATGTCCACCACTCACCCCATATCAACAGAGGAGGTTACTTGGGTAACCTGCAAGTCCAGCACTGCAGTTATGTGTGCAGACAGATTGGTTCATTAAGATGAGAGCATGGAGTTCTTCCCACTAAAAACAATCAAAACCTGAGTTTTGGATGCATCATTCGGGCTGCAATACCAAAGCACTTTCATGCAGACTGTAGTAAGAAAATTATCTTAGGGGCAGCAGGGAGTGAGGAATAGTTAATAAAAGTTCTTGCTTCTCTGTAGAGAAGCTTAAAAATACAATTCATATGCACCCTAGAAATCCCTACTGGAGGAAGCATTTGAGGGTTGGGTTTTCCACCTTTTACTGTAGGGGAGAGCTTGATATTCCATACAACAGGGACTGAGATAAGACTCATAATTCCTATGACAACCTGCTTCTGTGGTACTGGAGCCACTTCTGTTCCTCATGGCTCTTTTTTTCAGTGTCCTGTAGAAGGAAAGAAGTTAATCCAACTATGCATGAAAATATTCTAAAGGATCCTTGCAACTTTCTCCTAAGTTAAAAATATGATTTTAGGGGGTGGAGAAGGTGCTACAGAGCTGCTATTGCCAGTATATACCTTGAGCCCAGCACCACCAAGAGAGGGAACTGCACCAGGTGCACCTTTGGTCTGTGCAACATCAATGTTTATTCATTTCTACAGTCATGTGAGCAAGATGAAAGCAATCTTTTGTAGTCTCTCCTTTGAAAGGATTGGATCTCTTCCAGTACTGCAGTGATGTTTTTCAAAACATGCAAAGTTCAACAGGATAAATTACTACATTAAGACAAGAGCATGGAGTTCTTCCCATTAAAAAGGAAAACAATCAAAACCTAAAGTTTGGACTCAATTTAAGATGCATTACCAGTGCACTTTAAAGTAGACTATAGCAAGAAAAATAATATTCCTCTCACTTGCTGTGGCATGCCTCCAATTGCATATTAAGCTGGTGGACTTGTAAAAAACAGACTTTCCACATAAATGCACATCCCATGTAATTCACTGTGTGAGGCTGATTCTTCTGATTAACGTAGCCCCATTGATCAATGATCATCTCTCTTGCCACTCCTCGTTATCTGTTACTCTCCCAGGGATGTTTACCTCTCAAAGCAGTCATCAGTAAGCAAAATACTGCTGAAGTGCTGCAAAATGTCTTGGGCTTTTGTTCTTGACTTCAGCCCACAGAGGAGGAAACTTTTCAGTGGAGTTGAGGGGACTTCCTGTAGATCCTAAAGACAACCAAGTCCTATGCCGGATGGAGTAATTTCTCCAGTACTTCTTGGTTTCCACTACACACAAAAAGTGCCCTACATCTCTAGAAATAATGCAGAGGAAAAGTTTAGGTAGTGGACAAAGCTCTACAGCTGAGTATGGAGCCTTCTTATCTGCCCAGGTAACAGAAGACACTGTCAACAATAGCAACTGCTGTACAAATGAAATGGCACTGGCAAAAGGGAACACCTGAGCTCTCAGTCCACAATATGTTCTGATATAACATTCTGATGTTATATCAATTCTGATATATCAATTGTGCTAAATACTTGTTCTGATCAGGTATTTAGCACAATTCCCATTCACACATAATTCATGCTTATCAGCTGGATCAGCAACACTATTGATGTTCTGCATACTGCTCCTCCATTCAGTCATTAATTTCTTTAAGGTAGTTTAACCAAGCTAATAATATGCAAAAAAGATTTTGATTAACAGGGCTATCTTCTCAATACAGACCATTTTAAGGTTCATGTTAACTTACCAAATGTGGCTCCAAGTGTGATAAAAAGTTCAGGTAATGAATACTGTAAATAGAGCTCTGTATGCCCATGAGTTGGGCTCCTGCCATTAGGAGTCAAATAAAATGCAGGCCTAGGTAAATCAGCATATGCTGTGCTACTGGGCTATCTACATCTCACACAGTGACGCTATGGACCCCTACTTAATCAGAGAAGAAGACTATTAAAGGAGATAAAAAAATGAAAAGGGAAGCTGTGAGTCAAACTTAGGAGCTGTTGCACTTCACCTGGGAAGCTGGAAAGGTGTGCTGGACAGAGGCTGCCATTTCCTTTAAGATTACACAGAATTTATGACTATTGAATTGGAACCACGAGGTTGTTTGTTATTTCTCTGACCCTGCACACAGCTCTGCTTGGAATGCAAAGGCTAACCCTTGTTTTCTCTTGGCTGAAAATCCTGGGGGCTTGCCACTGAGCTGGAGCTGAATTGTGGCTGTGGATGGGCCATAGGAGCAGAAGTGGAGTGGGGCAGATGGAGACAAGGTGTGTGAAAGCAGGAGAGTGGGGAGAGAGCTTCATGGCTGTGGAGGGGCCCACAGAGCAGGTGCCAGAGGGAACACATGAGCCACCTAAGGCATGTTCCTCCAGGTCCCTGCAGGAAGACTCCACACTTCCCACCCATATGGTGCCTGAGCTAACATTAGAAACATTCAGGCTGAGTGAAGTACCAGCTCAGGGAAAGGCAACAAGGCTGCTCCTAACAAATGTGAAACTCTTCATCCACATGCCCCCACATGCCATCTGCCCAGTTCATCACCCAAGTAAGGGAAAGCTGGAAGAAGTTCCAGGGCAAATAGCCTAGTGAAAGCAGAGGGAACAGAGGGCAGACTGTGTCTTCAGGAGTCCTGACAGCATTGTTTGCCATGGTATCCATGTTTTATGAAACACCCATAGTGACACTATTTATCAAAGATTGGTTTTCTGTTATGGTGGCAAATAGTTTGGTCTGTAAGTGGAGCTACAATAGGCAATGTGAATGGACAGAAATCTTGGCTGTGTCTCTCTGTTAGGTAGAAATGCAATTGCCTTGGATGAATAAAGGTGAAGTAGTCTTTACCACAGTGCACAGACTTGTTATTTTCCAGCTGTGATTGTTTCGTTGCATCTTTTGTCCCATTCTCTTTTTTTTTTTTTAACCTGCTTACCTCAGGGCTCTGAGGGAAAAATTTCCCTTCTCAAAACATTTGCTCATGACTTGGTCCTGTCTCGAAGCACAGGTTCAGGGAAGTCAGTTCTGTTCTTTTCTCCTTTCAGCACAAAGAACTGAGACTAAACAGATCGAGTTTTGGGCCACAGCCTCCACTGGACTCCCAACGCACATGCCAGGTGGGAAGCAGAGGTGGGATCTCCTATGCAAGCCCTTTAACTCCACAGGATGCATCAGGTTTTCCCCAGGGCTGCAGGAGACAGCATTTCCCCTCTCAGGCAGACACTGCAGTATAGCAGGCTGTGATAAAAGCTGGATTGTGGTGAAAGCTGTCAGGGTACAGCACTGGAGCTCTTACACTCTCAGTAGCTGGAGTGAGCTGCTTCCAGTCAGCTGGCTGAGGTTCACATTGTGGTGGTTTCCTTCTGGAGGCAACTTATCCCTGGATCAGCAATGATTTTGCTTTTTAATGGATGTACAACAGCAACTGTATCATAAGAAGTAATGGCCTGCCTTGTCCTCTTGTGGCTAGTGTGGGCCATATTTGACTCCAAGGCAATTTGTGTGTTTGCTATTGGATGTGGACAACAGTTTGCATTTCCTATCAGGCTGGTGTACTGTCTTTAAAGTTCTACACCTCTGGTCAAGACTGTAACGAACTTCCTGTTCAAGTTCTGTCTCCCAAGACAGAAAAAAACACATCCAGTGGTTTGTTCTGTTTGAAGCCATTCTGAATTTGCTGGGTCCTTGCAAAGATGAGTGTCTTCCACAAGTGACTGGATAGGAGACATTGCTGGAAGGAAGCTTAGAGATCACTACCCAGGGGGCTGACCTGATGACTGAACAACAGTCATCAGCAACAGCATTTCTCTGTATTTTAGTCTCAAAATTCAGAACATGCAGACATCAGACAGTAGGAAGAAGAAAGCAATCAGGTTAACACATCCCATGTTAGCCAAAAAAAAAAGGAACAACTAAAATCATGTTTGTAAATATTGCAAATTGTGTTATGCCAAAACATCAGCTGGAATCAGAGCCCTTACAAAAAACTAAGTTTTGTGGGAGAACATCCCCAATGTTGTGTGGCTCTCCATGCTGCAAAAGAGACCTTGGTGCCTAGTGCAAGATTTCCTTTTCCTTCTGTCTAGACACATTTACCTCTTTCTTGCTGTAACCTTGATCTGTATTTGTACTCCAGATAGGGCACATCAGAGAGGAAGATGAACAGATGTGCAGAAATGCTGAGGCTTTTTGCAATATCATCACCTTGGCCAAGGAGGAAGATGGCCTTTCAAAACCTGCTGGGTACTCATTCATAAACTGATGCTGTTGCATTAATGAAGGAATTCATTAATGCTGTTGCATTAATGAAGTTTAGTCTTCAATGGCTCCAAAAAAAATCATTAATTGCAGCAAAGTAAAGAGAAAAAAGCAAAAGCCCGGTGTACATGACCAAACAAAAAAGCAAAATGGTTAAAATGGAACTAAATAAAATAAATTACATCTACTTGAGAGCCAGTCACCAATTCCATATCTGGGAAATACTCAAGTAGCTATATTTAATATTTTTCTGAAGCATTTGGTTAGTTTATAAGAATAGCTCACCTACTTCTTCAATACACTTTTAAAACATTAAGTGACTACTCTTAAACATTATCCTCTAAAAGTCCACTGAGATTCCTTTATTGCAGGCTGCAAACTTTTACACATTCAGTATGCAGAGGTCTTGGACTGCACAAAACCTTTTCCCCCTTATCATACTACTTTATTCTTCTCCTCCAAAACCTTTAAGCTGTGCTGGAGATTTCATTTTTTGTTCTGATAACCTTGAGATGTGCCATTTAGGTGACTAATGAATTAAAACAGGGAAGAGCAAGGTGCATATATTCAGAATTCTCAAGAGTTTCCCTCTGAGATAATATATAATAGGAATGCATGCCTTGATCCCACAAGAGGACTCCACAAGCGTTAAGATATAACTGGTATGCAGTAAAACCCTGAGAAGCAAAGGTTTATCAAAGGTGCAAGGTCTTAGTGGGAACAGAATGCTAAGGAGGGAAGAAAGCCCATAAACTGCTCTCATAATGTTTTTACACAAAAACACTGAGAGGGATCTGATTAATACATCAAGGCAACCACTTACGACATAATTTTTTTTGTGTGAAGGTTTGAAAGGCCTATGGTAAAACTGCTCATAAGAGATACTGACCATGCAGGCAGGTGGGGCAGTTTACCTGGATGCTCCTGACATATGACAATGCATTTGTATGACCTTCAGTCCTAGGCACAGCTACTTCTTGTGCTTGCCACTAGACATCAAACAGCCTAGCCAGTCAGAAGGGCATTATTTCCCCACAGTCAGTGAGCCAGTAAAATATTATACAGAATAACAGAGGATTTATTTATTCTGTCTGCTTGACTGATTTGCTGTTAATATCTGCTGCTGTCACAGATAGGCATATAAATGGGCTTGGAAGTTCAGGAGTCTTCACGCTGGAATGCCTCGCTTAGGGGATCTGCTCCTGCTGACACAAACTGCATGAAGAAAAAAATGTCAAAAGTTCTTTTGCTATCAGAGTTCCTTTGGTTGTTTGCGAGAGTTACCAAGCAGCTTCATTTGCTTTACTTAGAGGTCAAATTCCTAATTGAGGGCTGGTGTCAAGGAACAAAGCATGGATTTGGGGTTACTTAACTGAGCCCTGTGAGCTCCTAGCCAGCTTGAGATGAAACAAGAGGAACAGCAGCAAAACAAAGATACAGTGCAAGGGGATCTAAGCATGGAAAGAACAGGTGGATTTCCAAATGATTCAATGCTTCGTGACCTTCTGAGTCTGGGTGATCTCGCTGTTGGGACATGATAAATGCTCAAGGTGGGCTGACTGCAGTTTCTGGCACTGGTTCCTGACCCTGAGTCACTCGGGAACGCACGTACAGCTTTTGCTGTAATCCTGCCCAAAGTACCTCAGCTATTCTTAATGGCTGTGCTGGGATTGCTTCTTGGAGCCGTGCCACAATACAGAAAAAATGGATGATTCATGGGGCCAAAAGACCAAGTCATTTAAAATAAAACTTCAAAGGCATCTGGCTGATTTCTATATTTAGCTGCCTAGTAACAAGGATTTGAACAGCTGGTCTATTAATTAAGAGGAGGGCACCCTCCTGCAAGCACTCAAACCTTCAAGTCAGTTCTGGTCAGCTATCTGAAAAGCATCTGCCCTCAGGAGAGGACTCTCTGCTTCAGATTACAACTCGAGACAAGTGCCCAGACCTGGGGCAAGGCAAGATGTTGCATTAGATCCTGCTGATTAATTCCTAATGGCTCCTTTCTAGAGAACTGCGTGGGCACAGCAGAGCCACCTAATCCTCTCTGTGCTCTGTAAATGGCTATGGGACTGTGCCACGATTGTACTCCTCCCTTCTTCTATAAAAAGCCATTTTTTTGTCAGGAACTGTGTTGCAGGAAGAACCATGAGGCTTCAGGTGGCAAAGAGTCAAGGACAAACCTAAGCACGTGTTCTCTCATGCAGCTATGTCAGGCATGGCTGAGTTCAGCAGACAAGGAAGGAAACCAAGACAGACTCTACAACAAATTATGGGGCTTCTACTGACACCTGTTGGCAAAACTCTCAAATACCCAAGCATGATGGACACAGCTCCACACCCCACAGGTCATTCTTCCCTTCTCTGTGGGACAATGAACCTTCCACTGGCAGGAAAGCAGAGGCAACTGTCATGTCCTGTACTGAAGATGAAGAAAGACAATGCTGTGTACCAGTAATTTACTTGGATGTGGGATCAAATAACACATTATTACAGTAAAAGTAACAGTCTGGGTTTATTGTTGGCCTATGGCCAGTTTAAGGTAATATCAGTTGGTAATGCTTAGCACTTAGTGGGGAAAACCCCTTGAAAAAATTCTTCATTTTGAAATGTCATATTTTGAAAGCCTGCACAGTATAGTTTAGTTAAAATACAGCAACTTGAATGGCAGGATCTACTGAAACACCGTGACTGCAAGGAATTAAGTAAACTAGGTACGACTGCTCCTATGAAAGATGTCAGAAAATATCTGGATTTTGGAACACTTCAGTGAATGTTTTATCAAGCCTTTCAGTGCATATATCATGAGCAAACACACAGCTGCCCTACCTGTTAAGGCATTAGTGATAGTGCAGCAGAACAGTGAAAGACCAAATGCAGATCTTGCCTAGGAAAGCCAGGCTGCTCTCATGTCTGTAAAATGCAGAAATTTAAGGGTGGAAAGCTACCCAAGCCAGAAAAGGAGAAGCCAATATATGTGAAGATGACGGTACAAACCTTGCAAACCACTGACAGACATTGGCAGAGGTAGGAAATGTGAAATTGTTTTTGCATGGAAGGATTTGGTTGAGGTGGAGCAATGCAAGGCAAATTGGCCCCGAGGTTTACACGCATGCCCTCTTTCCTAGCTTAAAAGAACCACAAAAACTAGAGGAAGCTGAGGCATGGACAGCACACTCAGGCTTCAGCTGGTGTTGAGGGCTGCGCCTCCACGTGCTGCAAAGCCTGATATGAGTGTGCTGCAGAGGCCAAAAGCTCTGGAGCACTGCAGCCCATGTGACACAGGAAGAATGCTCAGGAAGATTCCTTCCACCCCAGCTTGCAGGAAAATGTTGACAAAGCTGAGTAACAGGTTATCCTTCTGCACTGCTCTTACACATCTGAAGTCTTTGGTTTACCCATTTGTTGCAGAAATGCAACTTCTGTTGGTCTTGTGACTATTTACTGAGCCACTCAGCTTTGTAAACGTCTCTCTGGGTCTTCCTGGCATGCTTTAAATACTAAAGTTCTCATTGAGCTGGCAGAATAAACAAAGAAGTGTTCCAAGGAGAAGTGTATCTTGCTACAAATTTCATTTTTGTAAAACATCAGGTTATTCTTTGTGGCCTCTAATGCTCATACAAAATGTAAAGGCTTTCCTTTTCCCCTTCTGTAATCAATAGCATTTGCTGCTGCTAAGTCTGTTATTCAGGTTATTGATTGCCAGTCATTCCTACCCAGACCTGTTTCCTCAAGATCCTTCAGGAAAGGGATATTAAGATATGAGGTTATCTGATGTGAATGTGCAGTTCTTCTAAGTCCTGGTACACATTCCCTTCTGCCTATTAACACGAAGCTGGAGGAGCAAGGCTCTTACTTCCACATGAAATGTTATGGAATTTATCACTGTAAATTGCTGGCAAATATAAATTCAGTACAGTAAAATACTGTAAATACAGTAAAGTAAAAAACAAATGAGATTCCAAGATAACAAATGTAAGGAATGACAGAAAATATGTCTCAGTGTTAGATGACCCTTTTCCTTGCATCAGAGAACTGTATGAAGACACCCATGCTTGGTAATGCATGGATTGCTGTTTGCTTTTAGGAAGAGTCATGTAACTTTACACTGGGAAGCACTTTCAGAGTGATTCTGATTCCCTTTGCGGCCCAGCTAGGATACATCACTCTGCCTTTCAGTCTGGTACCCTAGATGTGCAGAAATCCTTAACACAAAACCAGTTACAGGTGTCCTGTCACCACTTCTATGGCTCCTGAAGTGCCTGGCTGCTGCATCCCACACAGCTTGGGATGCAGTGGGAGACAAAAGAAATTTCCTTTGTGTCAGAAGTGCCTTTAGATGGTAATTTTAAATATCCAGGCTCTGCCAGCTGCTGAGGATTTGATGATAGTCTGGTGACTGCTATTCTGCAACTGCAGCATGGTAGACTGTTGAATTAAAGCAATTAAACATAAAGACGTATTTTTACTTTTCAGTCAGATGTGTCCTAAAGCTTATTTATAACCTTCCATCCACTGTAGGTCATGATGGTATAAACCCACAGGAGTCCCTGCAGTGCAGTGTCCCACCAGCAGCACTGAGCTGATACTGTGGAGGAAGATGCTCAAAGCCCTGAGCAGATGAAGCCATTAGCCCAGGATGCCTCAGTTTTAATAGATCAAAAATAACTCCTAAGAGCTACAGTGGAGAATCTCCCTGAGATGCCCCTCAAGCATCAGCTGTTAGTTGGGCCACAGTCCAACACCTTTACATGTCAGGCCCTTTGCCTTGAAGAAAATAATCAGAGATCAAAAGTGGACTCTTAAAGGGGCTGCTTACTTTAAATACTTGACTTGCAGCTTCAGAATAATTAGTTGTTAATTTCTTTTACATTTCTGAGTCTCCTGTGTCTCTGCCACACTACATCAATATGCTTCTCTCTCATTTCTAGCCCCTTCCTTCCAGATGACAGGTACATGCTTTTCCCTCTAGTAGCATTAGAGTTGTTTTTGGGTAACTAAAGTGTACAAAACAGAACTACTTCCAAAAGGACATGTCAGATGTACAGATGTACTCCACCAGCTTCACCAGTTCTTTTATTCTACTGTTTCAATCTGCAGTGCCTAATGCAGCACTGAGATCACTTCAATAGCCAGTTGTTAAAGGATGGACAGGCAGGCAGAACCCCAACCTTGTCCAAAATGAGGTACCTTTGCTGTGCTTCTTACCAGTCTTTCCTATAATGAATGCACTGCCTTGAGAAGGGATGACCTCCTGCTCTGGGAACAGCATGCCCACTGAATTACAATCATACCAGGAAATTCTTGCTCCAGAGTACCCACTGTACCCAAAGACAGTCTCAAATCTACTCACTGTAAGAGCCAGAAAATGCAAGGTTAGAGCAGGGGAGCCCAAGTGCAAGGCTAGAGCACAGCTGGAAACACAGCTCCCTGATAGGAACAAATGTAATTTGGAATTCTCTTAGGAAACAAAAAATTGTCCTCAGCTATCCCTGGTACAGGGAGGTAAAAGACAAAAGACTGAGAAGTGTGTTTAATAAAAATATTCTCAAATACTTTGATGGAGTTGGAATTACCTAAAAGCTGTGCAGACTGTAGCACTGTCACTGAACCCTGCTGACAATCCCCATGGCTCCAGTGATCCTGTGCCAGCAGTGCACACGCAATGGTCTCCCAGGACCTACATAAAGATATTAATAGCAATTTATCTCATAGAAGCCTGGTGCTAATCTTGACTCATGGTAGTGGGGAGCTTTGCAGTCTCACCCTACCTCTGTTCTGCATGAATGCAATCTTACTAGGCTTTATTTATTTTCATAGTAAACACAAATCTGGGAAAAGCTTTCCTACGCCCTCTGCTGGTTTTCAAAAGCAGCCATTTTCACCTGAGTATTACAATTCTTCCTGTAAAATACCAGTAGGTTCACATACCTCTCTTCCATTTTCTTCTGACTAAACTGCAGCAAGATGTATAGGACAGAATCATAGGTGCACATTATACCAATTACTTCCTTCTGCTTCCCTGTGACCTGCAAAATGACTAATAATTTTCATGTTTACTTACCAGCATTTTTTCTGAACTAGACTGTTCAGGAAATTCAGGCAATCCCCATCTCTTCATAAACAGCAAGCTTCTTTGAGCAAATCTGCACAGAGAACAGGAGTTGCCTTTGGTTCCCTTTCATGTTGAGGAGAGTGGCAAACTCCATGCACCTTCAGCCTGAACCTTATGGCTGCAAAATAATCTGTCAATGCATCAATTATCTCCTTGTATTTCTGCCTTGACTGCAAAGACTCCTTAAACACTTAACCACTAATATTTAAACAACTGTACTAGGTTATTCCCAAGACTCTTCCTGAATAATTCTTTAATGCAAGTTTTGTATATTCCATGAGTGTTTTCCAAAAGCTCAAGATGCACACTGCTCTGATTCTCACTGGTGACTTATTCTGGTATTCAAAGCCAGTCCTGCAAGTTTCAATATTCAGGTTACTAAGTCTTAACCCTTCTATTTCTGTATTTTTGTGGCATTTTATTTTGTCCTATGTGTAAAGACAATCTAACTTATCCATAAACATAAGACCCTTTGACAGTAATTCTCCAAAGAAAAAGACATGAGCAGTTCCCAATGGCCAGATGGTGAGATTTGTCAAATACAAGCAGGGTATACTCTCAGTGCTGGAAATCCATACCAGTCACAGGCTGGGCCAGGTCATGACTGTAATAAGGGATAACAACAGATATGGGGTCTGAGGATTCACATTGCTTGAGTCACACAGCTGAGACCAGGTGTCTTACCTCTAACTTTGAGAGTGAATAACCCAGAGCAAAACCTCTACAATGAATTCAAATGTGCATCAGATCCAGCTAGGGAGACACAATGGCAGTAACTCTACCTTGTCAGGAAAAAGGAGGCACTCAATCAATCCAACCTTATTTTAAAGTTTTGGATGTGAATACAGCCTCTCTTGAAAATTCTCTCTGCTTCAGTTTTCCCTTCACTAAAATCTGCATCTTTTTTAAATGTAACCAGTTTACTTACTAAATGCTGTTGCCAAACCTGTAGCCTGCATTACTGCTCAAGCTCTTTGTTCTCAGAAAATGCAGGAATAGCAAAAGAACTTCCAAGGCAGTAGAACTTTCACTGAAGAAACAAAAAACCCCTAATGAGCAAACCACCACAGACAAATCCACAAAACCAAACCCCCACATAGCATTCACCTTCACTACGAAATTACTATTTTTCTAAGAGTCCCATAAATACATTGCTCTCTCAGAAGCACTGACATGACAATGGTGCTGCTTCTTCTGAACTTACCTCTTAGGGAGACTAGAGAACTAGTTTGAGTCAAAATACAGTGTTAACAGACAAAGTCTTTCCCTACTATTCTCAGTGATATTAGGCACACAACACTCACAAGAAAAGAAAGAAAACTTGTATCAAAATCACACCAGTGAAAGCCACTCTTCGGGAATTCAGAGCAATCTTACATGCAGAAGTGAAACCGGGCTGTAGCCAGCTGCCTCCCAATGAAGTGACAGGCAAGGAAACAGCCATGTTCCTGTGGCACACGCTCAGTGTCCAGCACACTGCAACTCCAGGCATCAGGAGCCAGCCCACATCTCTGAAGGTGCCCAGCTCACCTCCTTACAGGGAGGTCAGAACTGGTAAAGTCATGGAAACCTTTAACATCCACACAAGCAGGACCAACACACCACTGCTGCCTCAGCTCTTGAACACACAGGTTTTCTCTGCACCAGCCTGCAACGGTTCACCTGCTTAAGTGGGAGAGCTTGCCTGTTCCAGCCAATACACATCTTGGTTCACTGCATGATGATAACCAAACACCAGTACTGAGTGGGAACAACAAAGAGTCATCCACAGTATCTTCAGTGTTTTAAACAGGAAATGCAAAATTTTGATTGACATTCATCTAAATGTTAGGATAATTCTGAGCAGTTTTCAGGAAATGAAGATTTGTTACATTCAATGAAAAATAACAACACTACAGATAATTAATCCAGCCCTGAGCTGGAGCATTAGGCAAGTACAGTCAGCCTAATTCTGAAGACAGTATTAATCCTGGAGTTGTATTTTCCATCAGTGCACTTCTTCAAACATTTATTACTTAATCTTCCATGAAACTCTGCTCTCAAATTTTCACCTTAGTAGTGCCAGCGAGAACTCCAAAACAGAGCCTAGCTAATACGTCTGGCACCACAACTGTTAACATTCAATACACTCCATCTGAAGCATTTAGATCTGGGACCTCCTCTTGACTTCAACCAGTTAGCAGAATCGGAAACTGAAGATATTCAGACAAATGACAATGACAACTGCACAAAGATGGGCAGTGAGACCATACATGTACCTTCAGTCATAGCCATGACTACGTTGTAGCAGTGCGAATTTCAGGTTTTTTGTATTTGTGTTTTGTTGTCTGTATCTATTTGGTATGACCCTTCCCCCCTTTCTATTCTTACCCCTGATGTACTTGGTTTATCCTAATGTAACCCTACCCTTT
>JBBMKD010000102.1:77205204-77216943 GCA_037834095.1 Argya squamiceps | reverse complement strand
CACGCTCCCCCTGCCGGCCGGAGGGCGCAAGGCAGGGGCGGTGCCCGGAAGGGGCGGGGCCGCGGCGGGAGCGGCCGTGACAGGGTGTGCTGGGTGCGGCTGTGTGCCTTCGGCTGGTTGGGGTTTGGTGGGGTTTTTTGTTTTTGCTTGTTTTCACAGTCAGTTAGGTGGAAAAAATGTCATCGAGCCCAACCTATGGCCGAACACCACCGTGTCAACTAGACCATGGCTCTGAGTGTCACATCCAGATTTTCCTGAAACACCTCCAGGGACGGTGACTCCACCACGTCCCTGGGCAGCCCATTCCATTATCTAATGACCTTTTCTGTGGAGAAATTCTTCCTAATGCCCGACCTAAACCTTTCCCGTTGCAGCTTATGACTGTGTTCTTGTCCTGTCACTGGTCACCTGGGGGAAGAGGCCGAACCCCACCTGGATAGAACCTTGTCTCAGGTTAGCTGTAGAATGTGATAACGCCACCCCCTTTGTTGTTCTAGTTTTGGTTTTTTTTGTTGTTTTTTTTTTTTCCATTTCTGGGAGCAAACACACAATGAGATGATGAAAGATAAAAACTAACACATATTTATTAAAACAATCAATATAATAGTTCCATGTTTACAAAACAGTGATCAGGCAGGTAAAGTGCTGCAGAATACTTAAATACGGACATTTTGTAATTCTCCAGTTTCTGGTTGCCCGGGTGGGGGTTATTCACAGACTGTGACGCCCCTCATGTACTGAGAACAGACGTGGAGACTACAGGGATTTGTTCAGAAGGCTGGAACAGCCTGGAAAAAGTGCAGAACGAACACAGAACAAGTAGAACAAGTATCTCTTCAGATCCTGTTACTTTGGGTTACAATTATTTAAACTCCTCTGCATAGAATAGTATTTTTCTCCATTAACAAACAGAAGAATGGTCAGCAGGTGTGTGGTACATACACATGGAAACCCTGTGTGCTGGAAACGGGTGGTTTTGTGCTGGATTTGACACATCTAAGGCCACCAATCAGGCGGTGATCCTGTCACTCACGTGTACTGACACAAGGGGAAATTTTCTGAGTAGGAAAGAGTGACCTGCATCCATACCCTGGCATACGTCCTTTTTTTCCATCAGGACGTGAAGGAGCCACTGCAAGGCACAGGAGGGTGAGCCGTTTACTGCCAGGTAGGAGCACACACACAGCACAAGCAGTATTGATCCCAGGGCACGATCACACAGTTACCCCATGGCCTTGGCTCACACTATGCCCTCTACGCTGCCCATGTGCCTTTTGACTGGAAATCACATGCAAGCAGGCTTTCCATGGAAAAAAGGCATGTTTCAAAGCTATGTACTGCCTTATGCCCCCTTGCCTGTTTTCCTGCCCATGCATTCAATTTGAAGGATGGGAAGGTGATGACCATGCTCAGTAGGAAAGACGCAGTGGACCATTGTGACAGGAATTTTTAAGGAACTGCTATTTCGTGGCTGCTGCTATAATGTAGCAAAATGAAGTTTTCTCAAGGGATTTCCAGCTGAGGGCAGTGTGGATCCACAAAGGAGAGAAATATTTTCTTTGTGTTTTGCTGGCAAACTGCTGGCAGTGGAATGTATTGTGTCCAAGCAAAGTGTTTCTTACATGTGGTTGTGTGGAAGGGAAGAGAGAATTTCCTGCAGAAAATCAGACATCTTTTCACTACCTGAGGAAGAATATGAAATGTTATAGAATTACATCCTTCCCATTACACAATATTTAGGGGCTTGAATGTAATTGACTACCATGACAGCAGAAAGAAAACATTCTAAAGACACTCACATAAGCAACTACGTCCCTAACTTTAATGATTTACTTGTTCAAGTTTTGGTTGGTTTTTTCTTTCTGGGAAAAAAAAAAAAAAAAAAAAAAGGAGACTCATACTGGAGAAAAATCAATCTATTTACCTATCTTGAAACCAGAAAATGGGTAATTAACAAAAAGTCTGAGAAACTCCTCCAACTGCTTTTCTTTCTGATCTAATCTATTATTCTAGAAGAGTGCCCCTGTGTTACATACTTTGATAACCACAAGCATTTTCGTAAAACAATAAAGTGCCTGCTGTTACAATGCCACCATTGACAGCCAGCTAGTCTGTCCTGCCAATCTGCTCCAGAAAAGCCTGTGAAGAACTGCTCCCTCCCTCCTGCCTCTCCCTGTCCTGCAGCCTGTTTCCTCTTCTGGCACCAGTACTCCTGGACAAGGAAGCACACAGTTGTTTGGGCATCCTACAAAGCTTCATCAGCAACTTGGATTTCTTCTCTTTTAACTGTACAGATTGTCCTAAACATGCGGCAAGGAAATTAGGCTTTTAAGTCATCTGAGAACTTTTTAAACTCACTGATTTTTCAACAAAAGCTTTTTTAAAATTTTGGTTGGGTACTTGATTTTTTTTGTTTATTTGTTTTTCCAAATGAGAAGAACAGGCTGGTGAAAGCAAAAGAAGAAACTTAGCAACTAATGCTGTGGAAGTGATGTGGGCCATGTTTTCTAATGATTTCCAGAAACTCAGATGTTGAGACATTGCAGTTTTGAAAGTTGAATCTTGTGGGATCTATACCCAGCATCCACTTATTTCATAATGTATTTGATAATGAAGGCACAGGATTACCCTTTTACTTGTAAAGGACAGCAAACACGGTCAATATGAGTTACTGACACAAAAAGCACAAGCAACAATAAAGCTAGTGTCAAAAAATCTTAGCATCCTTCCTTTTGCTATACTCTTTTTGGCCATCTGCCTATTCACCACATCAAAAGGAAAAAAAAAATACAAAATGAAGTTAATTTTAAACACAGATTTACCTACACATATATGTTAGTGGGAGATTTTTATCATTTGTTGCTGTACTTTTTGAGGGTCCTAGATAACAGTATTTACCTCTTCAAATGCCAGCAAATGGAAATTTACTTGAGTAGTTGTAGTAGCTGACATGGTCCCTCAACTTTGCTAATGGCTTACATCACATGAAAAAAACTAGTTTTATTTCTTCCTGTTTCTTGGATTACTATTGCAATGCAGTTTTGTGAACAAAAAAGCCCTAGAAAAATAAGTTATCTGCTTGAGATCCCATGCCACTCACTCAGCATGTGTGGACTTTAAACTGGCAAATAATTTAAACAAGTTCTTATTTTTGTTTTAAATTACATGCCATGAAGAAGATTCTGAGTGTCTTCTCTAGCAACTGACCTCACCAAATGAATCTAAGTATCTTAAAATAATCAGCTTGCAATACAACTTTTGTATCAAGTGGAAGCAGCTATTGTGGGAAAAAAAGCCCAACCAAAACCTACAGGATCTCAAATGAAGGAAGTGGCACATAAAAAGCCTTTATGCTTTTTTTTAATCTTTAATCTCTACCCCAAACAATAACTACCCTCACCTGCTCCCAGAAAGGTTGTTCAGTTTACACAATATTAACTTTTAAACATAACGATTCATTGGCTGACTTCACATGGGCAATACTGCCAAGGACCAGACTCCATCAAGGAACACTGCAGGTGGTCAGTCATACAAGATGCCACTTTACAACTCTACAAGCGTATAACAGCAAAAAACTTGGAAATGCATCACCATATCCAAAATAATCCAAAGATTTTAAGTATGAAATCTAGGGGTTTTTATAGTGTTGCACACATATTTAAACTCAAGTTGTGCCAGTGAATGTGTTTCCTATATAGTAGATGCACTACACATAATGCTAACTGCAGGGATCCATACTTTTTGGTAAGATTGAAGGAGGTGAGATGCAGTTAATCTCACTGCAGCCCTCTGATAACTTGCCCTCACAATATGAATCATTAATTGTATTACATGATTGGAAAACTAGAGTAAATAAACTGCTGATATTGGAAATTTGGCTCAGGACCCCAAAATACATGGTTAGCAAAAAGATAAAAGAAACCTCTCCCCCAGCTGTTTTGAACAACTGACTTCCACCACGCATCTGCAACCAAACAGTGGATAGATAATTCATTTCCATGCTATTACATTGAGGTATAACTACCAGAAACATTAAACTATCAGTATTAGCTGATATTTATCAGTTAATTCACTCTGCATAAGGGAAATTATTACAACACATCTAAAGGAATAGTTAAAGCTTACAGCTCAGAATTTTCTTCTCTCTCTTTTTTTTTTTTCTTTTTCATTTGATGATTTTTTTTGTATTTTATGTTTAATTTCTTCTGTGTTACCAGCTGCAACTTCCAGGCTAATGACTTCCAAGCAGATTTGAAAGGAAGCCTGAAGACTTTTTCTTTTCCTGGGATTCTGCTTCTTGACCTTGTGAAAGTCCCAGTTCTTTCTCAATCTGCTCTAGCTCAGACTGGTCAAGCAGTTCAAAATCATCACCTTCCTCTGTGTCTGTCTCCTCGCTCAAACTGGGCGCTGCCTGTGAGGGGGCTTGCTGTAGGGACTGCAGCTGGTCTTTGATGGCTGCAGACACCGCGGCCGTGATGACATTGCCAGCAATTCCACTCATTAAATTAAAGGTTTGGTCACTGCTCAAAGGCAAGGACAACCCTGCAGTGGATGGTCTCTCTTTACTCTGTCTGGAAGTGTGATCCGCCTTGACATCGGTTTGCTCTTTCCTTCGTTTCTGCTGGGTGGGCAAACCGATGCTTGAGTCGTCGTCATCGTTTGTGCCGGCACCATTTTCTAAAGAGGGAAACTCTAAAAGATCTCTAGCAAAAGCTTCTTCATGATCACTAGGTCGGTCAAAATCTATTACAGGGGTAATAGAAGAAGAAGAAAGAAGAAAACAGTGTTAGCGCTCACAAAGGGTTTCCCAAAAAGGCAGCCATATGTAAAAATGCAGGTAGCAAGTGTTCCTCTGAATACATTTATTAATCCCTACTCTAGCAGTTCTCTACTAGAAGGAACTTTGTTGACATCGAAAACAAAATGGTTTTGAGGTGATAAATCTAGCATCACAAACCAACTGGTATCAACCTAACTATTTGAACAAAATAACACTTTAAAGCTAACTTTTTAATGTATCTATCTGTAATGAAACAACCCATGCAAATTTTTAGCACATCTATTTCTAAATATACCAACCACATGAAGTCTTAAAATTTATTTTTCTTCAAAATATATATAAACTACAAATATGTAAATATGTCAGGATGTGTTACAAGCTTTTAACATGCATACGGAACAATAAAAAAGAATGTTTATTTTTAAAAAAGAAAAAAACAAAAAAAAACCCCCACTAATGTAAAGCCTAATTTCTTTTTCCTTTCTTGGCCAATGCTTGTATTAAAAAGGAAACAGAAAATGGAAACCCTACAGTTGATCAGAATTGTTTCATGTTTTGAAGAGGATAAAAAGCAGGATGTAATCAAACATTAAATTTTAAGGGCTGCATTAATGAATGACACAGTATTTGTTATTAGAAATGTGTAAAACATACCATGGAGCACCTGGCCTGTGGAAGAAGTCTAAATAAGCACAGGTGAATACTTTCATCAAGTATTTGAATGAGAAGGTAAAAAGTAATCAGTTTGAACTTACTTTCTATGAAAACAAGCAATAGGAGCTTATTGTAGGAGCATTCATAAGGGTTAAGGAAATCAATCCTAAAAATTACTCGTGTCATTTTCTCCATTTTCTTTAGGAAAGAGAGGCTGGGAGGGTGAGGAGGAAGGGTTGTGCTGCATGCAGAGTGGTGGCTCAAATGCACAAAGCTCTGACAGGAGATGAGCCAATCCTCAGATGCATCCCATTTGGTCTTGCACTTTTGTGTATGTTCCATTTGCTGAAATGCTCCATGGGGAAGAAGAGTGGATGCTGTTATTTTTCACTTAGCAAGGCTTTGCATAGAGTTTCCCACATGATCCAAGGTGGTGAGCAAGCAGGGTAAGGGAACTGTAAGGTGGGTGGAAAAGTGGCTGGACTGCAGGGGTCAAAGGCTTCATCAGCGACACGAGGTGCAGCTGGAGGCTGGTTATTGGTGTTGGTCACAGGGACTGAAATCAGCACTGTTCAAGGATTTTATTAATGACTTGGATAACAGGCTGGAATGTACTCTGGAAGTTCATGGGCAGAAAGAAATTGTTGTGGGACAGGTATATTTCATATTCTGGAAGTCAGGATGCCTTCAGAGGGACCTCAACAGGCTGGAGAAAGGAACAGGCTGAAAAGGAACATCGTGACATTCAACAAAAGTAAATGGGAAGTCTTGCATTTGGGATAGAATAACCTGTGCAGCAGCACAGGCTGGGGGCAACAACACAGAAAGCAGCTTTCCAGAAAAAGATCTGAGGGCAGTAAGTCAGTAGTGTGCCCTTGCAGCAAGGAAGGCCAGCCACACGCTGAGCTGTAGTAGCTGAATTGAAGGCACAAAGTCAATGGAAGGGATTTTCCTCCTCTATTCAGCAGCTGAGAGTACACACTGAAGTACATTGCCCAATTTTGACTTCTCCAGTTCTAGACAGACAGTGGCATACAGGACTGAATTCCCTGGAGGGCCAGCATGATTATTTAGGGGGCTAGAAAACAGGATGTATGTAGATGCTGAGAGAATGGGCCTCATTTGGCCCCAAGAGAAGGTGGAAAAGAGGGAATTCAGTTTAATTCCTTCCCTGCTGAATGGGAAGGTAGAGAGAAGATGGGCCTGACTCTTCTAGAAAGTGCACAGTGAAAGGATCAGAGTAAACTGACACAAACTGGAACGTGGGAAATCTTAACTCACTATAAGAAAAAAACCTTTTCATCATGAGGGTAAGCAAACACTGAAAATGGCTTTCCAGGGAAGCTGCTGAATCTCTACCACCAGAGGTGTTCAGAATTCAAGTGGTCACAGCCCTGAGAAACTTCATAAAGCTTTAATGAAGAGCTTTGAACCTGCTTTGGATAGGAAGATAGATGAGATGAATGACAACTGCTTTTTACAACTTACGGTTCTGTGATCATACAACACTGTCTATTTACAAGTTGAAATATTAGGAAAATAACTGAATGTATTAATTTAGCCTGTAGTATCATCCTGATTGTCATATACAGAGAACTTTTCCTAGGAGAAATGCAAGATGAGCAGGGCAAGGCATCCTCAGGTGATATTACACCAAACTACTGTTGTCCTTGATCTTTATTCCAGCAAAGTGTTTACTGATAGCTTGGTCTGTAAAAGGTAAGAACTTTTTTTCTGGTCAAGATCAAGCCAAGTGCCTGAGAATCTTTTCCTAGTCTAAGTCTTCATAGACTCCTTGCTGGCTGTCTTCATTTCTAGTAGTAAAACCTAATAATACTTTCTTTAATTGGCTGTTTAACAAGTCAGTGTATTCACTGTTTCTTTCTCAGCTTTTATTTGCTTAGCTTACTCACAAAAGCATTGGTAGTAATTTTAAAAGGTTTATTTGCTGAAAAAGTTTGGTAGAAGAGAGTGCTACCTCTGGCACTTATTGAATGTGTTGGTTTTACCCAGCATTACTTATTTATTTAAACACTTGCAGATGTACTTTAACATTTTTAAGATGAGGACAATCCAAAACTATACAAAACACTAAGATTAACCTTAAAGTAATTTCAGAGAGAAATGTAACAACCCCAAACCCTTCTGTCCTCAAACTGTCTAATCATTTTGAGGTAACTTGCATGTCTGGAATGCACTGAAGATATAGATGAAGCTGTTACATACCATCAGATGTGTCTGTCTGTGGAGAATAGCCCTCGGATAAGTTAAAGGTCCCATTATCGGTCCAGGATACTTCTGAGACATCTGTGTCAGACACTGACAGCTCTTTGGCAACAACTGCAGGACTAACCTACACAGCAAACAGTCCCATACATAGTATTCTTAGATTTAAAAAAAAATCACACTACAGAAAGCCAATGCTTAGAGACTGAAAAGAATCCCTCTTGTATGTCATAGCAACATAAATCACCTCCTATTTAAGCCTTAATTGAAGAAACATGAAAATACTATACAATGCTTAGAAGTGAAGCATCCCTCTTTGTAATAACTAAAGGCTATATTATACTAAAGAAGCATAGAAAATTCCAGTTATTCATTCTGAAAGCAATCCTACTGTAATGAAAGTACAATGTAAAGCACTACTGTCATGAAAATGAGCCTGCAAATACAAAATATGCATATTGTAACAAAATGAGTAAACTTGGACCAGAAAAACCAGTCCAATATCTACAAGACCATCAAAAATTAGCTGAACAAAAAATCATTATCCTTTACCAATTTTTTGATTGGATATTTAGTTATGTCGGCTACAAAGTTTTATCCCATGGGATATATTTTTTTGTTGTTTTTTTTTTTCCCAGCACGAAATCACCTCCAAAGCAATCACTGTCAAAGTCAGGCTTTATACACTACATTGCATAATAATTTCTATTAAGATTATTTTTAATAACAACTGGTATTCTGATTATAACAGAAAAACCTTTGTCATACTTTGCCATACAGTCATTTAGAATACTACAAGCAAAATGAGAAATTTGATTGTTCTCATACATATCTAGAAAGATTTTCTACTTAATATACCTATTTGCACCATCACTGAAAATTATTAGACAAGTGATTACAAAAATATCTGACAAATTACATAGGTTTTCTATTAATGTTTCCCTTTTTTATTTTAATTTGATAAAAATCAACTGCAATTTCACTGTTGGAAATAAAAATAACCACCTTTGCTTTTAAATATTAATGTAGTCATTCTACAGCCAATACAAAACAAACACATTCTTAGCTCAGTAGGCCAGAAGTCACAAATGCAGTAGGTTAATTAGTATAAGGCTAAAGGTGGAGACTCTGAATCACTTCTAAAGCATACTGCTCAGTTCAGGAACACAGCCTCCTGGGGAGGTCAAAGTCTTCCACAGAAGAACAGAGACAGCAATCTAGATAGCCTCCCATTATCTATACAGATTTTAAAAGCAAGACAGGGCTGACTGAAAAAAAGTCACCTTAGGACACAGAGCTGATATGTCTAATTCACTGTCATCTTCTGTGGGTTTTGTTTTTGCTGTTTCTGAAAGAAAAAAGATATATTTTTTATCCTACTCATGACAACAGATTTCCAGGTTCAGTGTGTGTTCTCTGTCACACAGCTTGTGTAGCACAACCACCTTCCACCTGCTGACACAGTGCGTCATTTATGCTACCAGGGAAACACGCCTGACTGGGAGACTGGCTGCTTATCAAAATACAGCAACCAAAGTGGGAGAAAGAATGTTATTCTGAATACATTCCAGTAGATCTATTTACCTGCATTGTACTTCCTTCAGGATCCTCGCTTGCTCACTAGAATATCATCTGCCCTGGCAATAAATACCTCCCTTTTAGAGTACACTGCTGGTAAAATACAATTTTCTTGATAATTACATGTAATCTTCGTTCACAAACCCCTTCTACCAACACCCAGCTACCCTGAATTCACAGTCATATGCAAATATGCATACAAAGCATCCTCTGAAGTCTGGTAGAATGTTACTCTTTATAGATAAGCAGAGATAAAAATTTTGCCTCCTCTGTCTGAGAATCTTTTAAACCAATCTTTAATCTTTTAAACCAATATAAAATGAAAAACACAGTCAAAGCGTTCTTGGTTGCTTCTTCCTGCAACTTGCTCTTTCCTCTCTTGTGCCAACACAAGGTTTGTGAGCCCATGTGGTGAACCCAAGGGGCAAAGCAAGGTAGGGAATTTGTCTGGGTTAAATTAAACTGGAAGATGAGATGCAGGAAAGAACACATCTAACCTCAACCACTTTCTCAGTGCTGGCTTATGAAGTTTATTAAACTACAGTCTGATCTTTTTCTCTGCCAGGTTCACTTAAAAACTGAACAAGTAGAATAATGCATGAAAGAAAATTTCCAACACATTATTCCATATTTCCAGTTACTATAATGTTACATGTAAGAGAAGGGGAAAAGACATGGTGGTTCTCCTTGGGTCTAGGAATAGCACATGGTATAATGAATTGTATAATGGTTACAAGAAATCAATGTTTTAAAGTAGATAATAAGTCTACTGATGTAGCATTAATTAAAAAGGGTAGGCTACCTGCAAGTAGTGTGACTACACTACAAGTGTTTAATTACCAAAACTGGAACACACACAAAAAACAAACTAACACTGTTCATATATAGATTTTCCTTGAAATAGCTTTATTGCTTAAAATCTAAAAGTTCCCAGTATTAGAAAGATTTTGGGTGAGATAGGTGAGATTTTGTTTTAAATTGATTTCTCCCCTTTCCACGTAGATACTTGGATTAATTTGTAGCTGCTATCCTGTGGCAATTCTTATATGCTTTTGGAGTATTTGGAGAAGAAAATAAATTCTTTTTGCTGGAGGGACTGAAAACAAGACAGAACAGAGTTCGGTCTCTTACTGAAAATTTTGTTATGTACTTATTTTGAGAGTCTTGAGTGCGTCTCTCTGCTGGGCAAGTTTGCCTTATCTAAAGAAATAAGCCTTGCAAGATTACAGCAGGTAGCTTTTTCCTGAAAACTTATAAGCAGTACATCTAAATCACATACAAAGTGTTTGCTGTGTTTCTTTCCTTGAAGTAATAATTTCTTTATTATCATACCCAGACATTTGACATACATTGTCACATACAACAGTAGCCAGGTTCAAAGCAAGAAATATCTCTACAGTTGGCTTCTCAGGACAAACCAAACTTTCTGCAAGGTGAATAAAATGCTCTGCATACAGAAATATAATAATATTATGTAATAATATATGGGACTATAATTAACTACTCACCAGATCTCTCTTTTTTCTTCTGGTTGATATATTCCACTATTCCAAAATCTAGTTTCATCAGAATAGTCTTTATTTTGCTGCACAGTTTCTGTCCAAATTCATTGCACTTAAGGAAGGGACATAAAAAGGCACACAATACTGTGATAAAAATGAAGACAGAGAAAAAAATTGTATTGAAATATTGCTGAACAAGAAGTTACTGAATAAAGCTTAAACAATGCCTTTTCATAAGATAACTACTAATTTTACATACTACAGTCAGTTTTACATAAAAATGCAGTGTGAAATGCCCATGCCAGACACTTTTAAGGTAAAATCCAGTTTTTAGGAGCCATTCCTACTCATCACAGAAAATACCATTATATTCATATCTATTGAAATCTTTTTTACTATCAGTAAGACATGATTTCTGGTCATTATAACATTTATTATTATCTTGACTTAGTCTAATTTTGATATCTCAACTTTACAAATGTGACTATGCAACATTGTGCCAGAATCAACACACTGAAAAAGCTTGTAAGCTGACTTCCATATGATAAAAAATTGTAAAAAATTTATTCCTTATATCTAATCTAAATTGACCCTGCTTCAGTTTAAAATCATCACCTCTTGTGCTATTGCAACAGGCACTGCTCAAATGTTTGTCCCCAGCTTTCTCATAAGCCCTCTTTAGGAACTGAAGGGCCTCTCCCCAGAGTGTTCTCTTCTCCAGGCTGAACATCCCCAACCTGCTCAGCCTGTCTTCATAGGAGAGGTGCTAGGGCCCTCTGATAATCTCCATGTCGTTCCCCCTTTGGACTCAACAGGTCCATGTCATTCCTGTGCTGGGGACCCCCAGGACTCCAGGTGGAGTGTCACGAGAATAGAGCAGAGGGGCAGAATCCCTTCCCTCCCCTGCTGCCCACACTGCTTTCTTTGGATGCAGCCCAGGACAAGTTTGGTTTCTGGGCTGTGAGTGGCCATGGCTGGGTCATGTCCAGCCTCTCATCC
>JBBMKD010000102.1:77194105-77205169 GCA_037834095.1 Argya squamiceps | reverse complement strand
AGCCTGGGTTGATACCAGGGTTTGTCCTGACCCAGGAGCAGCACCTTGCACTTGGTCTTGTTAAACCTCATGAGATTCTCATGGGCCCACTTGAGCTTGTTCCTCTGGATGGCATCCTGTCCCTCAGACTTGACAACCGCACTACAGAGATTGGTGTCTTCTGCAAACTTGCAGGAATGTGCAAACAGGGATATAAATAAATAAATAAATAGTCCCTATACAGAGACCAAATAAGGAACAGTACACACATACACAAGTCATGACTGGAAGAGACCATACTTACACAAGACATAGGAGAGGACAACTCCAGGAATGTAACTTCCCAAGACAGTGAAAAATGTACATATGCTGCAGACTAGTAGGCAAAACTGGCAAAGACATTAAAATTCACCATTAACACTTTCACATTAACACTTAAATGATTAGATCATTTTGCGAAAGAAAGATGTTGCATGCTAATGAAATCTAGAATGCAGTGCAAAACTGAAGTTTGTTTTTTAAAACTGGGAACTACTTTTAACACTTTTGGTGAAAATAAGCATCCAACAGTCCATTTTGGATAATTAGGATGTATCCCCTCTTCTACCATAAAAACATGCTATTTTTGTTCATTTACTGTAAAGCTTTAACAAGCTCATGTTTATTGCTAAAATTACTAGAAATTATACCCTCATTACGTGAAAATAGACTGGACAATTTATATGCAGGAAAAAACCCAATTCACTAATTGCAATATTACAATGCATGCTTGCTGCATGCTTACAAAAGCAAAACATCCTTTTTCCAGCTACAGCTCTCTCCCCTGTTGTGTTACTTTGTGAAACTGTTTTCTCTCCTATGCTGGCAAGCAATCTCTTGACGCTTGTTGGCTGCTCTAGCACTCCTGTTAATGACAAGACTGAGCCGAATTTTCAATATAAAATTTGAGGTTTGGCCTTTGTGGTGACTGAGACACAACAGTGCATCTTTCACAACTGCACAGTGCTCAACTGATCAGTTGAAAGCTTGCAGAAAGGATCCATTTGCTTTTGGAGCTGAATTGCAATAAAATGGTTAATTCAAAGAAATTTTGCACACAACATTACTGCCTAATTTGCTTCTAATTATAGCAGTAAAATAATGACATGGCTTAGAGAATGAGGTCAGGGAAAAGAAGGGAAAACATGCTATCAAAATTATATTTTCTAAACTAGTATTAGATATGTCTTAACATACAGTTACTGTCATGTTACCACATTACTGATACCACATTTCCTTCACTCTGAACTTACTTCTTTTTAATTTTATTGTTTAAACATACCACTGCTCTTTATATAATTAATTTGATTTTTTTCTAGATAACTTCCATTCTTCTGTAATTTTCATTTTTTTTCATCCAGTTGCTCATTTGTATTTTCGGTCTAAACTCCTAATATTTGAGTGTGGTACTACATACTTTCTATTTGCTAATTCTGAATGGCCTGTTTTCAGGAAAGATTTTCTGGCAAAATTAAGAGAGGTTAAAAGAGGAGAAAAAGCCTTGTAGTCCTCTTTTAACTTGTATATAGCAATACAAATATAAAAATGTAATCTCTTATTATCATAATATATATTTACATTATTTATATTTCTCTTTGAAAAAACCCAAATCTGCTTCACTTTTGACTAGAACTAGATAACGATATTCTTCCAACTTGGAGGAAAAAAAGCCTTACTCTTGCTTGCCCTCTTCATGAGCTAGGTTCTCCAGCTCAGCCTTTCCAGTAAAAAAAGGGAAAATCACTTTTCCCTTTTTCTTCTATTTTCTTTTTTTCTTCTCTTTCTATTTTTTCTTCTTTTCCTATTTTTTCTTCTATACACTAATAGTTGTGTATATACACTATACACAACTATTACTGTATAGAAGCAAAATTGCCATAATAAAGTAAGGAACTCTTTTCATGCAGCTATTCCTGAAAACTACAGTTATTTGAGAAAAAAACCTCATGTTTATGTTTAGGAACATGCCTATTTACTTCTTTACTTTTAAAGATTTTATTAAATTGTGGTGTTTTAAATTTCCTTCAAAAAGTCCGTGGAATAACTCATGAAGTTCCAACAGCTGTAAGGGGATGGACTGTATTGTTGTAAGCTTTACTGTGAACAGCTTTCCTCACTGACTACCTACCCATATTCTTCATAGCAAAAAAAGAAGTTAGCACAAACTCAAGACTGAATGTGTCAGAATGTACATTTTCTGGGGTTTTTTTTTGCTTGTTCACTTTTTTTTCCTAAATCTATCTCGCCTTTTTATTAAATCATATAGAACTGTAAACTTACTGGGGAGTGCTTACCTTGCCAGGGTTTTGTTCCTTAAAGTGGGACATTTCTTGAAGAAATACAAATAAATTCATCAGTGTTTCTGAAATGCACTGATTTATTCTGGGTCTGTAGTCTTGACTGGAATCGGTGACTTTCCAGCTGAGTAAAACAAACAAAAATACCCGACTTTGTTTACAGCTCACATGGAAGTTGAAACTGGTTGAAAACATCATGTAAAGCCTTAGCCTCTGGCTAACATCCAATGGCTGTTGCTATGCTAGAGATACCTGTGCTTGTTTCTTTGTATTTTATATTGAGCTAATTTGATCTTTTTAACTAAAAGAAAAAAAAAATCTGTTCAGTAGTAGCAGTTTTCAGTCTATACAAAAATTAGTGCTTATTCATTCTGGTCATATGAAGGCATTGAGTTCAAGGCACAGTTGTCATCTAAATCAAGCAACTGACCCCAAACTTGTTTTTGAAGACTATTTTTTCTTTAAAAAATATACCACAGTATTTTTCATTGCCACAAGATGGCCACACATATTATTATATTTCATTTTATGCATATAATCTTGTGCTTTTTCTTTTTTTTTATCTTGGCCTGCAAACCATGATGATGAAATTGCTATCCAACCTAGAAAAAAAGAAGTTGCTAATGGGTGACCCCAACTTCCTTGCAACAGCTCTTGAAGTCTTGCTGTTTACATTAGTTTTCCTACTGCACTTTAGTTTTTCTATTCTATTGAAAAGACTGTTTCTAAAGCTTATCTTATGACTGTTTAGTACTTTTAATAAAATAACAACCCCCCAAAAAAGCCCTGTACAAAAGAATTTTTGGAAAACCATGGGATAGCATACGTGTCTATCACATTTCGGGCTGATCAGTTTATCCAATATTGAGCTTAAATGGTCACATCATACACCTTTGTGGGGTAAACAGAGCGTCCACAACAAAGCTGTTTTACGAAACAACAAATATTAATAAAAGCATACACAGGCCAGTCAACGTCAAGTCAAACTGCTACAAAGAAAGGACGAACCACCGTGCAAACACTGAGAAGCTGAAGTAAATTCTACACCAGCTTTTTGAGTTACTTTTTGCATAATGCACTGCTAGGTACACACAGCTTTGATCACAGTGAGTGCAAGCCAGCCAAAAGCAACTGGTCATTTCACTGAGATATATAACCCATTACATGTCTAATCCATCACTGCATTAATAGTAAACATTTTGTCACAGGTAGATTGAATTACAGCATAACTAAAAACCTACATTTTGAAAAAAATTACTGTACACGGGTCGGTGCACAGCCACAAGGGGACACACAGAGACGGTAAGATCAAATTCCCGACTCCCGTCAGCTACACACCGTCTGCGCAGCCTCGTTTTTGTAAAAGGGCACAATTTCAGTCAAAAATGCTCCGCGGAGACCCTTCCCTGCCTCCCGGCTGTCCTCGTTCGCCGCGAGGTGGTGGCACAGCCGCGCGGGGACCAGCCAGGGACGGGAGGGGCGCGGGGGACACAGCAGGGACACAGCCACAGTGCCCGGAGGGGACACTGCCACACTGCCCTGCATGAAACAGTGGCTTCAGCCAGGGGGTAAGGCTCATTGAAGTCCAAACCCCAAAACAGGTGCCTATTCCTGACTGTATTATAGTACTTATATTGTTGCAGTGCTGTGATTTCCTCTTACATTACAAAATAGTCAGGGCGAGGTTTTTTTCCTCCCCTTTGAGGAAAAAAAAACCCCCAATGAACTATTTAAAACAGCACACCCGAAAAGCACAGAATAAGAGCCCTGTGTCTTGGACTAGGTGCCTTTTGCAATTTCCCAGCCATGCAAGGCACTGAACACAGATATTTGCCTGTGACAGAGGATGCAAATAAAACCATAACAACTCACAGAGATCACTGCAGGAATCCAGCTGGAGGGATGAGCAATGTTACATACAACTTTCTGTCTGCATCCCACCCACTGCAGATATTTCAATTTCCATCATGTAAGGTAATTAGCAGCTTCAGAAAAGTATTATACAAGACTTTTGGCCTATGGGAACTGCAATTTTTATGGATAGGCTACTCCCCCTAAAGAAACGCTGCTTCCATCTTCTGTAAACCATTCTACATCATTAATAATAAGTATTTTAAGAGCTGCCCATTTATTCCAGTACTGAAAACTGCTATTAAGATAGTGCTCTGAATAACAAAATCCTTTCACAGACTTTTACTCCTACACTTTATTTAAAATTGTTGACAATGAAAGTAGAACTTTGTGGGAGCATAAAGCAAAAGTGAAAAGGCCTGATGCCTGGTATCAAATTAGAGCTTTGAAATACCTAGGACAACTGTAGATACTCACTTTAATAATTTTGAGCTAATAGCAAAAACAGAGAGGGGAAAGACAAAAGCATAAAATACAATAAAAATGCAAACTTTTTTCATATATGCTAACCAGTAATATAAAGACAATATAGATTAAAGGGAAAGATGTTATAGATTATAACAAGGCACAATGGGATAACTAGTAACAATTTTTTAAAAAGTAAATTACGAAGAAAAAGTGCACATTTGCAGGGCAAGTTCTCTGTAGTTGCTTCGCTTGATGATAGAGATGCTTTCTTTAGCGAAGTTGTTGAAAGCATGAGCTCAGTGCAGATAAAATATATTGCTATATGCTTTGGCCCTATGGTCACATGTGGTGCATGGACAAGAAGACAAGAAAGAGGAATGGAGGGTACAAGTGAAATTTGCTTCAAAACTTTGCAAGCCCACTACGGAGCTCCACAAAAGAGTATTTGGCAGTTGCTTCTAGGCCACAAGAAATCCCAAGACACCTTTATCAGTTCTACAATGGCTACAATTTTCTATTTTACAAGAACACCAGGGACTATTTTGAAGCCTTATTCTGATCTTAGGCAATTAGAGGTGTAAGAAAGTCAACTTGCTGATCTTCAGTGTGACCACCAGATGCACATGCTGCCTCTTCTTGTTCACGCCTCCCAACAACTACCAGCCTTGGTGATGTCTATCTTCCTGTCTTTTTACCCTGAGCAGACTTAAATGACAGTGTTACCCACAGTCAAGAGGGTTGGAACAAGGGGGAAGCAACAGATCCTGGTGAAGGGGGAGTGAGAAAGAAAGGAGGTACATTTATAGTTGTATGTACAACATATAATGTATGTACACAAATACAGAGAGGTTATGTCATGCCCTGTAAAAACAAAGATAACTATTAAGCCTGCATTAGATCAAAAGGGAACAGGTACACAACGATGCATACTCCAAAGAAATTAATTTTCCAGTGGTCACATTTAAAGATAAAAAGGGAAGAAGACACGTGAAGTAGATGATGAATGTGGAGTGCCTGACTATGACATAAGTCAACCAAGAATATAAATCTATTTCAGCATAATATTAGTGGAGTTAATTAAGGTACTCACAGTACCTTAATACATTACTTAAATGTGAACCCTATACTTCCTGCCAAAACAGTTTTGGGGACTGCTGTTCGGGTGCTCCTTTGGGGATAAGCAGCCAACTCTGAATACTTTTAAAGGTTTTTATGGATCATTTAGAAAGAATAATATTTTATGCTCCCATCACTTATCCTTAGTTTGATGTACAGTGAGATACTTCCATTCTAAAACTTCCATCAATAAGGCTGAGAGTTTCAAAAAAATAAATTACTCACATCCTTCTGACAGCCTATTGCATCATTTCTATAACTGAGCAAATATATAAACTGTTGCCTAGTAATTGTGAAAAAAAACCTACCCAAAACACTCTACCACCCAGACGCTTCCACTGATCACAGTCACAAACCCTGGCCAGAAGAGTCAGTGGCATTACATTCGCTAAAAATGACTGATGGTGTCATGCTCCCATCTGGTAGCTAGACATCTGTTCAAGCAAAGCCCCATCACATTTCTCTCAGAAAGGTCAGCAGATCTCATGTTACTGGTTTAAAGATCTCTTCGTGATGTGCTGGATTTTTTAAATTATGTACACACAGTTTCTATGTATCTTTATGCAGACACTACTCAGAACTGCAGCAGGGAGAAGAGAACACCATGATGTGGTGCATTGGAAGGACTGCACCCACATAAACACAGAGCTAGTAATTATAGAGCTTCTAAACCCTCTTGATTTCCCAACTGCAACCACATACATTTGAAGCCTGTGCACTCTGTAATTTTCAGGGTTACTTAGAATGTTGTAGTCAAGGTGGAAGAATCAAAAGTCACATTCCCAAAGATATGTAAATCAAAATATAGGTAATATTGCTATTTGGTAGTTTGTCTATTTAGTAGTTTTTAAAAAGGTAATATATAGAACTTACAGAATGGTTCAACTGTAAGGGATCTGGATATCAAAGGACAAACAAGCAACCAGGAGTTCATAATGAAACTTATCAACAAATTAAATCCAATGTGTAAACTGTTAGCAAAGCCCAGTCAAGTAGGTCTACCTTTTCAGAGCTTTCACAGGTTTCTGCTGCAAGAAAAAAGTCACCACAGTGCAGAAGAGAGTGATTATAATGATACAGTTTTTCTCTGAAGCAAACATTTTTTACCTGAAGACCTATTCAAGAAAAGTAGGTTTTGAAATTTTTCATCTAAATTATCAAGGCACAGAGATAAGGGATTTAAAATAGTATCTAGACTAAAAAGGTTTGTGTAGTTTTTTGGGTTTTTTTAATCACAGAAACTTCAGGAGGACATATACTGAAAATGAAAGTAAACACCTGACTTTCTCAGTAAAAACCTTTCTCTTTCCAAAACATAAAATAGTGTTAAAATGAAATTTTACAGTTAAGTATATTAAAGTACCAACAGCAAAACCTCTAAAAGTTACTATTGAACTGTGGTGGAACACAATGCACTATTGATTAGCCTTATAAACACACAATGTAATACATTTGTGAATGCTATGTGCACTATGTGGAAAGACAGAATGGCCAGCACTACTAAACTCACAGCACAGCATCCTAATGACCTATGTGGCTAATTTTAAAGGTGACTATGTAGAACTGGGCTCTATCCTGTGCCACTTTTGGATCCTATGCAATGGTTAAGTATAATAAAATAAATGTATTTATGTCATGTGGCCATGACCAAGTCAACAACACCTGCAATTTAAATTAATCACTGGGATGCCATGTAAAATCATCCTTGCATCAAAGACTTCCACAAAAGAAAAAGTAAAACCAGGAAGCATCTACAAATATACTCCATGGATAATTTTTATTCTACAACCTTTTTGCTCCAAATATTACAAAGCTTTCCTGACACAAATCTCTTCACCTTGTAGAAGATATGCACCCCCTTTCCCATTGCTAATCCACAGGTGCTGCACAGATGTAGGCTTACTGATGTTAGTAGTGTGTATGTGGTACTGTTGCTAACATCCTTTAGCTGATCACATTTGATCATCCCTTCAAGTGTTGAGGCTTTGGCACCCTTGGAATCTCTAGGATGTAGAGACAGATCTTGTTTTTAAATTGAAGCTGGAGAATGTAGTTATCAGCCCCAAAAAGTAGCTAACATTTCCCAATCCAAAAATCTCCCTTAATTGTCATACCTCCAGTAGTTCAAATACATTGTTTATAAGAACTAAATTAATTGTGTTAATACCATGTAACATTCTCAAACTCTTCAAGTGTTTTCTTCCCAGCCTCATCTATCTCCATCTGATGCTTCAGTTTTGTGTTTTTTATTAACAGTGGATCAGTCTAATTTGCTGTTCCTCTTCTGGTTTTTTTCCAAGTCAAGGTGTGGAGTAAAAAGCTGGAAAAAAATCTTATTTCACAGCTTTCCCCTTTAATTTCCTGACCAAGATGATTTTTTGGTAATATTACTGTACAAGAAATACGTTTAAATCACCAGCATTTGATGAGGCTAGATGTGCCGTTCTCAATGGACTGCATAGCAGAGTGATGGGGCCATGTGACAGATAAGTAACCTTTCACCCCGATTCTATATACTCCTTGCATAGAGTGTTAAACTAAAGCCATAATTATATTGTCTTCTCTTCAGCTGACATGGGAACATTTTACCGCTGGTGTCCTGCTAAACAATAACAATCCAATAAATTAAGGTAGTTTTTTGCTTATATTACTAGTCGAGAACAAAGCTTTCTGAAAATGAAAGCAAACTTATTCTTATAAAAATACACTGAAGTGTTCTGCAAAGAGATACAGGAATTCATCTTGTTCAACAGAGTGCTTAAACAAACAAAAAAAATGACTAACAAGATTTTATTTTGAAGGGCATGTGTTCAACTCTTCTATTCAGGTATAATACATCAGTCATCTTATGAAGTCTTAATAAGGAGCTGCACTGTATTTCTTCAGCTGACCAAACACAAACTGGTTAATTCCAGCTTTTTTTGAAGGTGATTCCAGTATACAAGTTCCTCAATACAGCAGACAGTATTCAATGTTGTCACTTTTTGCTGAATGTCCTGCTAAGACAAACAAAATTTGCTCCAGCTAAATTGGGACATTTCATTGTTGAGCTCCTCTTGGCAGACTCTGGTGAGCAGACTCAGCCAGGTAGGTCAGCTCTCACAGGAAACCCTTCCTCTGACCTGTACTACTCCTGCCCAGTTCCCCTGAGGAAAACAGCAGCTACTACTGCAATTCGAAGTCATGCAAAGCATGATCTGACAGTCACGTGCCATTAGTCCCAATTCATGACTTAGTCATTAAGATTTTTAAAAATGTCTCTTTACATGAAAACGGAGTGTTTCAGTGCCATGTAAATACTACTATTGACTTGCTTTCTGTATAGCAAAGACCACTAATATAAGACCACATAATGCTATTTACTACAGGCTGTTGTCCTTTTACCAAGATGGTCCAAGGGCTGAGTCTTTCAGGTCAGGTTCCCATTTGCAACTCTTACAAACACTACAGAGATTTTTTTTCAGAAAAGTAAGGAAAGTCCTTACTAAGCAACAAGACCATAAACTTCCATTTGCAGAACTTTAAACAGATCTGCCCAGCTATTGGAAGCAATTCTTTTAGAATTATTTTTCTCTTGCAAAGACAACTCTTTTAGTGCTTTTTCACAAAATCAACTGGATTTTCCTCCACATTCTTCAGCTGGGATATTCCTAGCTCAAGGCCTTTCAAAGTCAGACAGCTAAGTAGTGCAGAAGAGCTAAAAAAAAAAAAAAAAAAGGAAAACTGTATTTTCAAGTGCCAAAGAATATTTTGTTAAATTACTGTCTGTGTTACCTAATAGGATGACTTCTGTGCACAACTTCATTGTGACTCTCTTCCATGAGTTTTAGTGTATTTCGTATAAGTAAGTTTTCACTTACTACTCTGATGCATAACTGAGAGTTCCTAAAGCCATGTGCTTCCACCACTTCAGGACCAATACTCACAGTGTCTTTTATACATTCTTGACTATCATTAGACTCCTCACAAATTTTCAGTTTGAAAAGAAAAAAAATTATACCGTCTTACATCAAAACTATAGTGGACCCAATGATAAAGAATTATTGAGGGAAAATATCTCCTTTTGCGTGATTGTTTTCAATCTTCTACCTGTGGCCACGTATTTCCTCATTGCTCTTCATCTGTTACCACCCATGAGCATGTGCCAAAACAAAACAGAAGTTATGAGTGGGTACCTGCTCTTCATAATACTTTGCTTTTTGGCTAGCCTTACTAAGAAGTCTTTCTGTATCTATTCCTTTGCTTATTTTTCATTTTCATTAGCAGTATGACTAACAGAGTATTGACCAATGCCACATATTTAACTATGATGTAACAATGTTCATGAAATACACTTGTGACACAGTATTACATATTTTCTGAAGTAGGACATGAACTTGAGACGAGAGAGCATGTAAGAAGTATTTTCATCTGAGAAGGGCCTACAAGGAGGGCAGTGCACTGAAACCAATCAGGGATCAAAGCTCATTCTGCCCCTTCCACAAAAATAATACTGCTCTCCTTTTAAATGCATACAAGCTGAAGCTTTGATTCAGTATGCCCTTAAAATTACACGATTATCTGTACATTTACATTATAATTTCTCCCTTTGCAATTTTAAGATTAATTCCTCCTGTATAGCTCCCATAGCTCCTTCTTCTATTCCCTCTTGTTTAACTTGGACCAAAATACTCTGACCTCTACCAAACCTCATTAGCACTTCTTTAGCAATGTTCTCCAGTTATATCCTATTTGTTATGACCAAGACAAAAAGGCAAATTAATTTCAGGAAAAAAAAATTGGAACCTTTTGATTAATCTACTTTCTCAAACTTTTTTGCTCAATAGCAAAGACACTAAAGGATGAGGGATGAGCATCAGGGCTCATTTAATAAGCTACCAATTTAATGGTAGCTTCAAAAATGATAAATGGGCCGAGAAGGCTCTGTTATGTTTCTTCAGGTTACTGCCTTCGAAAAGCTGATCTTTTTTCTTCCAAAACAAAACCTCCCAACTTTGACAGAAAAAGAGGTTTTAGAGTCTTAGACCTTCTGTTTAGCTGCCAAAGCTTGCTGCAAGCTTTTATGGAGAAAGAATTGTGAACAAAATAAATTAGATATTATTACAAAGCTGAACTTTTTTTAAGGGGTCACACATATTTCTGTTCTTCTTTACTGAAAAATAAACAATTGAACAAAGGGGAGAGCTCACCAAATATTTTTTAAAGAACAGCTAGTAATGTTTTGGTGGGTATCAGTAATGAGTCAACATTTCCTTAAGAGAAGCAAAAAGGCTACCTGCAGCTGCAATTAACTGTAATCTATGTCATATATATA
>JBBMKD010000102.1:77151644-77194005 GCA_037834095.1 Argya squamiceps | reverse complement strand
ATATATAGGGCACAACCCAGATATCCCTGCAAACGGAAATGTGTAGGTGACCCCACCCCTGCAGAGACCCAATTGCCCCTGGGGATGCATCCACCCACGCTCATCCAGTTAGGGGACTGTGCTTGAACGTGCTGCTCTACAACAGACAACCAGAACTATCTCCTGTACTTCATCTCACAACACTCTGACAAACATACTGGAAAAAAAAATCCACATAAATGCTCATATTTGAATTTAACTAGAAGAAATCAAACCCAAAGCCATAATGAAATGCCCAATTCTGATCCCTGTATTTGCTTACTTTCTTAGATTTGCCTCAGTGTTCTGGCGTTTTGTTCACTAACTTCTAAAGAAAAGAAAGCATCTATTACTACATGCATGACAAAGGCTCTTTACAACATCAAGTATTTCATTAATACCATTTTAGAGCCAACATTTTGATTAGCATTAAGACTATGGGAAAATCATGTGGATTTTAAGAAATCTAGATTACAAACTCTGTCATAGCCAAACATCAATAACATCTACTTTTCAAATACCTATTTTAAAAACTACTTGGCTAAATTTAATGATGGCATTTATTTCATAGGAATGTGCTGGATCATATTTGAGAAAACAGTATTTTTAAAATAGTTGTCAAGTTTTGGATCCAATTACTTTTTTTTTGTCCTGACTGTTGGTTTTATCGGCTAATTAAAATAAAAGCTGAACTTCAGAAAGACAGGCATACCTCAAACATACAGTGCCCTATCTCACAGAAATGAGTTAGTGTTCTGCCAGTAGCATGGCTCCAACTAAACCATTTCCATGCCTGACATACTGAGGCTTTGAAGGAAAAAGTGACCAGGTAGAAACCACGCAGTATTTTCCTCCTTTCAGCCTCAGTTTAAGAAGTCCCTCAGAGCTGTTCCATTTACCCTCTATCAGACATTAAGACTCACACTTCCCTCCTGAGAAGGTCTGCATTAGAGGCAGAGCCCTCAAGAAGCACAAGATTGGTTACAACGCAGAGAAAACTGATCTCCGGCTGAGCACTCAGGAGCACACACAGATTAATTACACGAAGCCTCAGTCCTTGCTGCTCTGCACGGGAGGGCCAGCACAAGCAAAGTACAGTACCTGTCATCTTGTCCCAGATCCTCACTGTCTGGCATTTCAGATGTAAAAGGGAATTCTCAGTCTCTCTCTACCAATCTAGATAGTCCAGGCAATGATCTTCTAGTCTGTTTTGTGTTTTAGGAGCCACCAGCCGGGCACCTGTGCTGCTCGCTGCCAGGAAGAATGCTCCTTGCTCAGAGAGCAAATGTTTACAAGACATCCTAAGTGCTGCTGGTCCTGAATGAAGTTCAGGGCGGTCGGCTTTGATTGGCCGTGGCTATAAATAAACAAGTCGTGACTCACCTCACACACTATGACAGGGTGTTTAGTAGCAAGCACAGTCAAAAGCCAAACAGTTTGTTTTCCTTCTGGTCATGTGAGAGAGAATCACCACCCACTTAGTCCTTTTATTTTTCTGCTTCTGCTGGAAATCTTCCTCAATATCTCCCATTTTTCTCAAGGTGTAAGCAGCAACAGAAATGGTGAGAAGCTAAATCACTCAAACTTTAATAAAGTGACAGGCTTGAAAATATGAGAGCAGTTTACTCTTAAAACTATAAACTATAACAAAAATCCAATTTTTTCCCTCCCAGCAAAGTGCCAGTCACAAGCTGTAAGAAGAAGCCAAATTATTCTCCAATCACTAAATTCACAGATGAAAAAAATCCACAAAAACCTAGTAATTCTTTTAAATAGGAAGACAAGTTTTCAACAATGATTAATTGCATTGCTTATAAGTTCTGAATCCAAGCTCATCTGCCACACCCAATCTTAGATGCGAATACCAGAACACTGTGCTGAAAGAGTCCTCAAAAACTAAAGTATGCTGGCAGGAGGAGGTTTTCTGCCAAAATACTTTGATTGTTTCTGTGATGGTGAATTGAATACGGATTTCCTCCTATGGCATTTCCTCCTATTGCTGCATGCATGACAAGGATTCTGTCACTCCAGCTACACCAGCTATGTCTCTATTAATTTTCAACACCCCGGCAACCTTATCTGTGCTGGTGAAGCTTTGTCACACAGTCCAAGACTCCAAGGATCCTGTATGTCTGTCGTTCAGCACATGGCTCAGCACTGCTCCTTCACACAGCTTCTTTCCTTCCTTGAACAGGTTGACCTGTTCTTCTTATTATATTTTCAAATCCACATTACATCCAGAGATCTTCACATAAACGTCTTTTTCTAGGAAGGAACCCAGCAAGATTTACACCTGCCTGTCCTGCATGAGACAGTAAGAATTATCCTGGGGATGTCACATGTTAAAAACAAATTTAAAAAAAAAGCAAAGCTGGAAACAAGGTATGTCCTGTATCTTTGATTTGCTAAGCTATATATGGTGCATTGTGATTAAAACATAATTTCTCAAAAGCTGCTTAACTTTTAGCTTAACTTTTAACTTCTTTCTATCCTTTCTTCTTTTTTTCATCTAAATTTCTTCAAAAGGACTAGTAAGATATAAAAAAACAAGAGTAAAGTTCTCTGACTAAAATTATGCAATGCAATATATAAATAAGCATTAAGAAATGTCCTTCCTACAACTGGGATTTTCCATGGTCACCAATACCTGCATATTCCAATGTAATAATTTTTTTCTTTTCTTTCCTTTTTCTTTTCTTACTTCTGATAGTCATAGATGAAATAATTAAGAGCTGAATTTCTTCAAGCTTATGCTGAAACAACAGAACTGCTAAATTAAAAAATCTTAATGAAACGATTCTGTGTAACAGTTTTATCTTAAGATCAAAGTTGTGATGTCTTCTAATTAGGAAATGAAGCAAAGGAAATAACTGAAATCTGAAAACATGTAGGAGAATCATTCAAAATTGAAATGTAGCATCAAAAATGAAAGTAAATAAAACTGAACCCCTCAGGCAACTTGGGCTGCTTTACTTTCCATGCACTGCAATATACTCTTACACAACCACATACATTTACTTTGTCAAATGCCTTTTTATGAAATATTCCCTTTTAATGCATTTGATGATCACACTCAGAAGCTGAAAAGCTTTCAGTATCATGTGTATCCCTGTATTTCAGCCTTGAAACTTGATGTACTCTAAACTCTTCCAGTGCAGCTTTGGACTGTTATTTCTTGGTCACACTCTGCACACAGAGCTTATTGCTACAGCAGAAAAACTGTTTACTTTTACAATTCCTTACAACTTTTCCCAGCCCTCACTAAGGCAAGGAGGATAATATCACCTTTACTTTTTCATATGGCAGATCTGGAAATATTACGTTCAAAACTGTCTACTAAATGAGCACCTATCTAAAATGTCAAGGACCTGTTATCTTGGAATTAGAGCATTTATAAAACACTTCAATACTCAGACTAGTTTCTACTGGTATCACTGCTCATCACTTTTGAAAATCATATTGAGAACAGCATGAGTGCATAATTAGTGGAACTGCAATCACACTGAAGTACTTTGATTGGTATCACAAAGAAGACTATATAGAAAAATCATATCTTTTTTTGATAATTCTAAATTTTTCTTTACCCAAGGGAATGAGAATTTCTATTGGCCCATCTAGAGGTTTCCAGCAGATCAGATTCCAGATTACTTCACAGCAGCATGAGATGGAATGACATCTCCAAGAACACTTGGGTGGAACAACAGGAGGTGAACAGAAGTACTGTACTGTACTGAATCAGGCCAAAGGGCTTTGGCATCTTCTACTGTGTCCAAAAGAACAGCCAAGGAAAAAATACATTGCTGCCTTCTACAGATAGTCTTCCAGACTCCAATTTGTGGAGATTTGAGCCAGCAGTGATGCTTATTTTTTAGCTGAGTGGATTTCCATCCTATGATAACACCTACAACATCTTGTGGCAAGGGCATCTGCAGCTTAACTGCATATTGTTTGGGAACAAAAAACCAGCCAACCCCCACCCAATATTGTTTGCTCTGATCTAGCCATTTCAACTGGTTTTCCAGAAGTCTTATACTGGAACTGGCAGATGACAGTTAACTCTCTTTAGCTCTTTACAGTGATTTATGTTTTTTGCAGACCATTATAGTTTGGGCTTTTTTGATAGGACTGCAAAATTGAAAGATGAAGTTGTTTAGAACCATTTTTTATCATTGCTAAAAGTCAGTTTTAAACTTTTCCAATATGGAAAACTCAAAGTGACTAGAAATGACAGAATGAGAAAGGAAAGTCTTTTTCCTACCCATGTTATTTTTCAAGGAGTTTCTTATTTCCTTGCTTAGTTGCTGCTAAGCACTGCATTAACTGCACTGGAACTGAGTCATCCTTTATCCTTCAAAGTTTTTCTTGCCACTTTTGAGGCTTTAATTCACATGACTAATTGGTGCTTCTCTGAGCAACTTCTTTGTCTGAGTTGCTACATTCCAGCCTTGCTGTGTCTCTCTCACTTCTTGTAGCATTTTCTGAAATTTCCCCACCCCTTAGCTCTGTTGGTTCTTCAACAGAAAGAACAACCCCTTCCACCTAACAGTGAATTCCTCCCCCTTGTGCTATTACTTCTGAAAGGAACATGGAAGCCCTTGGTTTTGTAATCAAGAGGAAGAGATTCTATCTACAATGTCCTCCTCTTGGTCAGCTCATTCAGCTTTAAAAGCCTTACTTTGCTCACCTGTATCATATGTGTAAGCTTTTGCATGCCCTCAAACATCCTCACTATTTTTTTGCACATTCTTCCTGTGTTTACCATAACCAATTTAAGGGACGAGAGACAGAAATACAGTTATTCTCAGTGAGAGCATACTATTATTTACACATTTTGACCTCTTTTCTAAGTTGTTCCTCATGCTCTGTTGGCTGTCATTACCACATTTTTACACAGGGCTTTCCAGAGTACCTGATCTTCTTTCTGTTATTTAGATAACTTTAGGAATAAATTATTCTTACTTCTGCTTCTCTCCATTATCCTGTTTTCAACTAAACTGACCTCTTCTACACCTTTCTGAAAACTTCCTTGAGAGCTGTTGAGTAACAGCTCTTTATTGTCAGGTATGAAGACACCCCAAAAGATGTACTGGCATGCAGATCAGATGCCAGTCTGACATATTGCTTGATCAGGGAATCTTACCAGTTTTGCTCTTGCTGAGTACAGACTAGGACTGAAAATGTATCATAATTATCAAATAAATGGCCTTTTCCCCAGATAGTATGGACATCTATTTTTCTTTTACAGGCAGGCACCAAAGACTGCAGAAGTCTTCAGGAAAAGGAAGGGAAATAAAAGCTATGTTCTTGCCAGGGACAAGGAAGCAGCCTCACTGAAAAGCTAAAAGGATTGGAAATAGTGTCACATACACTGTTTTACACACTCAGATAGATACTGATGATGCTCAAGGGTTTTAAGAGGTAAGTCGTGTGTATCACCCAGGCTGCAAGCTTTCAAAGATTTTAATTAATCAGCCTGTGGTATGCTTTAGCTGGACAACCAACTCCAGCACTACTCACAACCACTGCTGCCTTCTATGTCTCTCCTCACCTAAAAAGAAACACAGTGCTTTCAATGTATTGGAACTCTGTTCCAATTATTCAGCTATGAATGAGTCTCACTACCAATAATGAGAATGAAAAAATAATGAACTCCCTATTGTACACTTAAAGACCCCCTAAAACCCCTCAACTGACATTAAAAAAAAAAAAAAAATGTCTATATATATATATATATATAATCCCACTCCCAAAAGAACATCTAGTTTAGTTTGCATTTCCAGAATGAATGGAAAAATCTAAAATCTAGCATTTTACTTTAGGTAGCGTTTGTACTGATGCTATCTCCAGCAAAAGCATGGGTTTAAAAATTACCATCATTGTCAAAGATATGTTTAGGATGAAAGTTAATGTGAAATGACTTTTAATGCTATTGAAAAAAAAAATCATATTATTAACATACATGAAGACCCCCAAAACGGATTATTTCCCCTCTTTTTCTATACGGGAAACTGAATAAAATGATCACATTTGCGTGTGCACGCAGGCATGTGCACGTTTATATATTTATAAGCACACACATACGAAAGTGTATGTTTTACCATACTTCATCAATTTGAAGGGCATGCCCAATTTTCCCATATTTTCAACCAAAAATTTTCTAAAAGTTTAGAACCAGTAGTTTTCTAGCAACCAAAATTTGCTAAAAGTTTCCTGTTATGATTCTTTCTATGTAAAGCTGACTTCAAACTGCAAATACTTATTTTAACTTCTTAACTTTGATGTGTCTTCATATACAGCTAAATATATAGAGGAGGCTGGTTTTAAGAGAGAGGAAGCATTTCATACAAGAGTAAATGAAAAATCCTCAAACTGGACCTGCTGAACACACTCAGTTCTTTGCTGGGGTATTACACCAGGTGTAACCGCAAGCAGTAAGCTGTGTGCTAAAAAAGATGAAGATATCTATTACACACAAAACATAATCTGGTATTTAGCTGTACCAAGGTTGAGAATTGAAAAAAAAATAAAAATAAAAATAAAAATCTTTCAACAGTCAATGACCGATTAAAGCAAAAAAGCAAAGGAAAAAATTGCTCAAGAAAACTTTTCTTTCTTCATGGAATTCTGAATATTATGCAGGATTCTTGTTTGTACCTGGATGAAATAATTAATAGTTAAACATTTTTAAGATCACAAGCTGCATTTTCAAAAAAACCACCCCAAACAAACAGCATTCCGTTTTGACAAAAAAAGTAGTGCAACATTCAGAAAGCTGAACAAGATACCACATGCAAGAAATATTCACTGGGCAGAACAAAGCACATGAATATGTATTTTTAGAGAACCCTAAAAAAATTGAGTATGAAGGCAAACTGACTATCAACAGACACCAAAACCTGATTTGTATCAGCAACAATGAATTGTCACTATGAGGTTTTAGTGTTTCTCACAAAGCACACGTAATAATGCTCCCTGGTACATGACAGTATTTCCAAGTTTCAAACACAAGCAGAAAGAGAAGTTAAAGGAAGTAAGAGATGCTTCAACTGCAGTTTTAAATGCAGATTATTACATTTTAGTCACATGAAGTTAACAAATCTTGCTCTTTACAAATATGACAGATCATGCTGGATTTGTGTGACAAACAGAGAGGAGCTGGAGACAGGAAGGTAGATCTTACCACTAAGGGTGAAAATCTCAACTGCTCTGTGACTTTTTGGCCATGGAATCTTGTTAAACAGCTATAAAAGAAACAAATATTTGGAGGCAAAAAAAAAAAAAAAAAAGACTAAACAAAACCCCAAACCCACCTAGCAATGATCTGAACCATTTCTAAAGATAACATAATTTTTCAAAATTTTCAAGAAACCTTTTACATATTGTTTCATGAAATTATCTGATTTATTATACTACATTTCTACAAAGGTACTAGTTCATCTCATGATCTGTAATTCAGTCAAGTCACATTAAAAGGTATTTTTGTTCCCTAGGCATACATGCTACTCAAGATTCTGAAACCTGCCCATCTCCCTATCTCTTGGTTTGTAGCACTGAATCTGTTTCTTCTCAGCAGTTGTTTACTTTTTTCCTACTAACAAAAATATGAACTATATGAAAGGCAGACCATACAGCAGGATACTCAGACCACATGAGAGCACCTATGTCTAAAATATGTTGCTGGTATGCTCACTTTGCTTAGACGACCCACCATTCAATGCTGCAACCATCCTATGAACATGAGGATAGGAGCCAGTTTTCCACCTAATCATATAATCTTTTTGGTGCAGCAAAAGAAAATTTCTCCAGAGAGGGATTAGTGCAATTGCAAACCATAACTAGATCCAAGTCCAGGTCACCACTTCTGAATTAGACCTTAGAAGCTTAAGGATGAATAACCACAGGACTTCAAGTGCATTATACTGTAAGCACTCTACAGTTATACATCATTCATCATTTTCACTGACACCAACCCTGTTCTTCCATCCCAGCACAAAGAGCCAAAGTTTTGATTAATATTCAGAATTGCTAGCCAAACATTTTCATAGTAGGTATGATTCATTTTAATTCCTTAAGCTCCACAGCCTTTTTCAATGCCTGTATAGTGAAGTGAGACAGATGACTAAAAGACTGCAAATTTATCAACTTACTAACATCAACCTATCTATTTGTTTGCTCACTGTGTGACAAGAGATGAACTCTCCAGTGTTTACATGTCTGATGGTAAAATTACAATCATATTCACTCCCTTTAAAAAGAGCTTTTTTCATTAGAATTGTCTTTCTTCAGTCTCAGTGTGGTAGTTTGCAAAACTGCAGCTGCTGCAAAGAAAATATTATTAAATTGTTACTAACATGACTCAGTTTCAAGACTTTCTTCATCACATTTCATGTGATGGAGAAACTGGTAATCTGTATGCTACATACGTGTGCTACTTTCCAACTCCAACACTTGTAACAGCAAGTTAGCAATTCTGATATACTACAGAAAAACAGTAACATGTACATTTATATAAGCGAAATTTAAAGTATTTACAAACTAAAATCAGGGAGAAAATGTCAGAGTGCATGCCACTTTGGAAGGCACGTATTTGTGTACACTGATCAACCAGCTGGTTTAAAAAATACAGGAACCTGTCACCATGGTTCATACCACGTTTTGACTTCACATTATAGCCCTACCAGCTGAAGAGAGAAAGCAGACAAACTTCTTAAATGCTAACACCAAAACTTAAATAGTTCTACATAGTATCACTTGTGACAACATAGAAGGGTAAGATAGGTAATAATGAGAAGCGGCAGGAAGAAATACATTATACAAAGCAACAGTATGTTTCACATGCTGGCAATTCATGCACATACACAATTAGAAACTGGGTAAGATGGTGAATTCTGAGTGCACTGATTAAAACAAAGCTAACTATCCTGAAGTGACTGGGTAAACCAATTTCTTCACAGAGACTCTCTAAAATGAATACTTGTCCAACACAACTATTTTGCTCTTCTAGTATCCAGCCCTCCATGAAACTTCTGCAAATTTAAAGCAATGGGAAGCCAATGCAACACCACACAGCTCCATGGAAAAGGCGAAGGGACAGCCAAGCCTGCAAGAGAGAACTCAGAGCTCTCCCACAAGCACACCTACCCCCAAAAAAACTACAGTCAAATGGCACCTTGGCCAGTAGAAGTCAAGAAGGGCTCAGAGAGGAATGATGATCAATGAGGACCTGCAGCTTAACCCGTTTGTCAGCAAGAGCACCTGCTGAGTTGTGACTGAGAGGAATCCCCCGGGCTGGCCCAGCAAGCTCTGCCAGAGCACTCAGCCAGAAGGGCCGAGCACCCGATAACCTTCACCCTGCCCGGAGAGGGTGACAGGAGGAATGACATTCTGCTGAGGGGCTGACAGAACTGCTGGGAAGACAGAACTAACTTCAGTTAGCTAGGCTTTTGTCCCAAAGACAAATTTGCCATTCCTTACTCCTTTACTATGAGTTTTTATTTAAATTCAGTGCATTTCATAAGGTGGTTTAGAACACGGTATAGACTATTCGTATTGTAGAGCATGACAGCCGCCCCTGTCATTGCTAAAACTTCCTTTTCCCTCATTTTAAATGGACATCAAAGGATGTATAAAGAATCTTTTTATTAACCCATATGAAATACATTTTGAAAGTACAATTTGCTGCTAGAAGACTTAAAAATTAACCTTCCAATTTAGAAGTTACTTATATATAAATTCGTACATATCTATATAAGTCTGTAAAATATACAATATTTTATCACAGCTTTTGCTGTTTCCTTTAGAATCTTGAATAAAGATCATTGAATCCATCTCCCTGGATGTTCCTATAGATGCTCCTATAAAGAAGGGAAGTAGGGGGGTGGGAAAAAACCCTCTCTACTCAGACTTTTATTTTAATTCAGTGAAGTGTTTTTTTCATATTAAAAACCCAACAAACAAAGCACAAAAAACCCCAAACAAGCCTAAATCCAAAACAAAACAAACCCACAAAGAAAATCCCCAACTCCCAAAAATAATTTATTTGAGAAACATTCAGAGCACTTTAAATACATAATTTTTCTACTGCTTTCCAGGTAACTTACAGTGCTTTTCACCTCCTTCCAGTGACAAAGAAAGCCCTGAAAGACTAATTTCCAGCTGCTAAAATTATTTGTTACAAAAATAAAAAAAAAGCCTCTTCAGTATGTTTTGAGTTTGATTACTGATTGAAGAAATAAGTATTTTCCAAAGTACATCTACAAGGATTTTGAGCAAAGTATTTGAAACTTCAGCAAAAAACTTCTACTTATGTATCATTTTCAGAAACTTCTATTTCTGTGTATCATCACATTGAGTTTCTAGCTGAATTCCTACACTTTCAGACTTCGATTACAATAAAAATTATCTGATTCAGCTAAGCAGTTAGGACAGAAGTTGTCAAGGTAAACATTCTAAGAAAATTGTCTGTGTATGGTGAACACAATGGAAACAGCCTGTTCCTGTACACCTCGACATGAGAACTTCATACAGTAATAGTTCAGAAACGTCTCAGTTTGTGTTCTAAGGCAAGGCACACATGTTAAGAACAGTATTTTTTTAAAGATCAGAAATGCAAAGTTCAGATATTGTTGCTCTGATTAATTATATTACTCTGATCTCATGCCTAAATGCATAAAAGTATGATGTTAAGGTACACACTGACCTTGCAACTTCCTTGGAATGGTGGTAGCAACAGACACTCCATCTAAAATTGAGCAACAGCTATCTCACGTGCCCTTCTCAGATTTCTCAGAGTTTAACATTTATGTGCAATTTATATACAAATGCAGATATAAATAGGTACATTTATTTCAGTCTTACTATGGCACTTAGCTGAATAAAAAGTCAATGCTTGTATCACCAAGACCAGCTAGACTGGGTCTGCCAAAGGCCCACCTAGCCCTGTGCCCTGTCTCTAATGCTTGCCAAAACTGAATACCTGGGGACAGGACAAACTGAATACCTAAGCAACAAAATAAAAATATGGGATAATACATAATTATAGGTCCATAAAATACAACAGAGCTTCCAACACTCTGAAGCTTGGGGACTTCCAAAGTCAGAGGTGGTGATATTTTTATTTAAAAGCCTTCAATTAATTTTCTTTTAAAAAAAGTCCTGTAATTTATATTTAAAATCCATCTATAGATCTAATATTCACCACAATCATGTGTCAAGGATTTCTGAAACTTATTACATATTTTCATTTCTCCTCAGCTTTCTGCCTATTTTGATGCCTTCTCATTCCAAAAGTGTGTGAGAGAAGGCATGTTCCATGTGGTATTTTGAGAGACCTCTACTGTATTTCTCTTTAATTATTCATTTTCTCTTTTCAAAAGTCCTACCTCATTTACTAATTCTTCATAAGGAAATAGTTCTGTGTATTTCATCTACCTTGTTGCTGTGCTCTGAATTATTTTTTCTCCTATACCATTTTCTGGAAGGTAGCAGATCAGTCCTGCACAGAGTACTCAGGATTTGAACATACAATAGATTTACGAGAGTGGTATGTGACTGTCATTGCTTTTTCCCTGCATGTCTTTTTTAGTGACACTTAACAGTAGATTTAGTCTGTTGTTCAATGTTGATTTTGTGAGACCACATTTTATTCATGAGTGATTACAGTCACCTTCAGACACTATTATGTTATATGTGAATTTAGTACTGGTATTTCTGCATAACTTCACAATTATCTACACTAAATTTCAGATGCAATTTTACTGAGAAAGAATCCTGTAAGGCTCTTCTGAAATTCTTCATAGTTGGTCCTTGTCTCAATTTTCTTGAATAATTTAGTACCTGGCCATCCCACTATTCACTGCCTTTTTAAATCTCTTATGAGTATGCACATTTGTCAGAATGGATCCCCAAATATCCAAAAATCCACAAAGAGTGGATATAGTTTATTCACTGTGAAATTCTCTTAAGCATTACCTCTCTCTATGAACTGACCTACAGCAACCTCAATGGCCACAACTACACCAGCAATCTATTAATCATACTACTAATCCAAGCACTCAGTAAAAAAAGGCTGAACTTCTGAAAGAGGAGCCAGGAAAATCTAAGCTAGGGAAAGGAAATGTGTGTCATATGGTGCTGTGGCCATAACATACAGGTTGACTTGGGTAAATGTGATTTTGGGCTACTGCAAATATTTATCTCTGAAAATTTTGATTAAACTGGTCTGATAATAATATGTCTGATCATCTTTATTCATTGAGTGTGGAAACTAGCAGAACACACAGAATATGAGCATATGTTATTTTCTGTTTCCCTTAGTGTAAAAATAAAATACTTATAGCTGTCTAGAATTTATCTTCAGTGTTATTTAGACTCAAAAACATTTGGAATACTAATTAAAAAATGTTTAAAGCATGAAATATATTTTAGTAAGTAAACATGCAACATGTCAATAAGAAATAAGAGAGGAAAAGGAGACTAGGAAAGAATACCATAGAGTTTGTTTCAGAACAGCTGAGCTGTTTTACCCAACTGTATGTTGAAACACCTAAAAGAATATAGTATGTTACTCTGCTGATAGGCTCACATGGTTCAACAAAACTGTGCCAGGACATTCCTTACTAAATTAGTGACTAATCAGAGGCTGGGCTGGGAAGCACACCCTCACATGTTACAACCACCCAGATGTCTGCAGCATTAAAAACACCAACAAAAAAAACCCAAATCCCAACTACAACTGTATGTTCTTATGTACTCCATAAATAATTTCCATCATGCGTTTTGTAATCTAATGTTTGCATTTGGCAAACCAGATGCAATTAAAGGTCAAAACCTGACTACTATAGAACGTACCTGACTACTCTACTTCTTCTGATCTTTCTCTTGACTATCACCATTCTAAATATTCTAAGCAAGGATGTCCTCTTCCCTCCATGTCAATAATTAGTATATATTTCTAAATGCCTCATTTCATTGATCAGAAATGGTTCCTGCTTCTTTTATCAAGTTCTCAAATGAATCAAAATTGCTTGCTTATTTTCCTTTATTATTACCCTCAGATTTCCATTATCCTTTAAAAATTGCTTAGAATTTGAAAACTAGGAAGAATTTAACTCAATAGGCTGTTGGGAGACCAGCACTTTTTTTTGTTGTTTGTGCGGAACAAACCCTACTCTTCTAAAAAAAAAAGTAGCAACAGCAGCACTTGTGCCTACAGGAAACAGTTAATATTGGCCAGTATTAAGAGGATAAAAGCTACTTGTCTTTGCGAGAGAAAAACATCTTTTTCACATGTTTAGCATAAGCCATTCCATTAGCTTTTCACGCAGTGTTTAGTGATAATATAAAAATACAGAATAAGCTGTTAAGCTTGCTACCCATTTTTATGGAGTTTTTAATCAACCATCATTAGACTTACATTTAAGAAAAGCCATTTCAAAATGAATCAGTCCAATTTTCTTCTTAATCCTAAAAGGAGTCTCTCTATTTAAGGTAACACTGGGACCTCCCTGGATGCTATAGTTTATAAATACCCTTTAAGATGACAAGTCAAATGACTTCAGGATTGCAAGTTATCTCTCACAGTTGTTCAACTGTTAAAATGGAAAGTGGTAAGAATAGAATAAAAACACCGATGGCAAAAATATTACATGTGCAATGGAACAACATAACGCACAGGACACGACAATTTTAACATTACTCTTTTTGCTTAAATTTACTGTCTACCCTTTGAAAAGGTCAGCTTTGTGAGCTTCTCTCCTGATGAGCAATTTGAGGTCTGTCGTTCCATTAATACTCTTAGACTCATCAAAAATGCAGTCATCCTTTACTTGTGATCTGTCTGGTACTTGTTGCAACAATATTCTGCTAGTTTAGGCACTAATTTGATGCAACCCACCTAATTGTATAATAATATACGTTTTTAAATACATAAAAAATGTGAAAAATAGCAACATTACATTTGCAAGCAAAACAAATCCCTGAGGCGGGCAAACATATCCAGCAGCCCTGTGGCAATCAGACAGGCTGCTTCTGGACTTGGCAGTAGCTACATTTATTTTATGGTGTAAAGCTACAAAGAGTTAGAAAAAGGATGTTTCAACTGTATGTCAGGTTTCTGTTCTCTTTAGCAAGGCTTTGCACCTTGGTACTCTAAAAAAGTACTATTGCCTGTTGACAAAATCAAATTTACAACAACGTGCAGCTAAGGTCTGACTGTCTAGACATCTTACTACGTCTGCCTAAGCTCTTTGAAGGCTTTCAACAAGAGGAGATACCCTTGCTAACTCGGAGGATTGCCCTAGAATACAGATGTCCTTTACAAGGAATTGACTTTTTCCAGTTTGTGCTGTCCACAAAGCCTTGGCATACAGTATCTCCACTTGAAAATAAGGAACTAAAGATTGCACTCCAGACAGTAACAGTGACAGTTCTATTGTCTTGATATGAAGCTCCTTCTGCATAGTCACAACTACAAATTCCAAGACACGTGGATTCCGACCAAAAATTAGAAAATCCCAGAATATGGAATATTTGTTCATAAAATCTTTATGGATTAGGGATATTCAGGGTAAGACCTGACAGAGGCAGTGACCAGTTTTTCTGTTCAAAATTATGTGACTGAATCCAAGTCATCTCCTTTCCCTGTCTAAGCCAGTTGGGAAGGCTGTTGCCACCCTTCATGAGGCAGTTCTTGTAACTTGAACCTAGTAAGTTCAACACGTGAGTTGCAGTACATGACATTACTTTTTGGCTGACATTTTGTAAGACTATGTCCAAACCTCTCGGATCTTTCAAATGGAAGAATTTTTATTTAAGATAAGAAGGATCCTTGTCACTTCTACCACATACATTCGATTCCAAGTTTCACTTTCTTATTGACACAATACCTGTCAATCACATGCCTGGACAGGTTTTCCTATAATGCCATTTAGGCTGGCAGCCAAATTAAGAGTGTATCCTTCAACACCTTGCCGCTGAAGCATTCTATTTATAATAACAATTTGTAAATAGAAACAATTTTAAAAAAACCAAACCAAACAAAAACAAAACCCAAAGCAAAGTATATTGAAAGTGCAGTAATATTCAGAATTGACCACAATATGTAAGTGTGCCTGCCAGTACTGACAATTTCCAAGTGGCTTTGAAAAAAAAAAAAAACTAGAAGAATAATAGATGCTATGGTTAGCATGAAAAAGCTGACCTGCTCAAGAATAGCCAGAAAACAGCATTTCATTTGATTCAGGAAGTAACCAGATACAGCCCCTTTTAATTCATTTGATACTCTCTGTGGGGGTGTTGCGCACCACAACAAGATTAATTATTTGCTTCACAAGGGATCCCTGAAAACAGAAAAAGTAATCTGAGATGGATGATACCAGCACAATTCCTCTGCAGTTCTTCAGCTAGATTTTCTCTACAGAGATGTTCACAGACTTAAGTCAACCCATGAAGATGGGATAAATAAGTCTTTTAAGAGAAGCTTGTAGCTTTCATTGTATGACCAAAGTGTGGCCCACATCTCAAAACAGAAGATTGTATGCTTTGTTTTCCCTGTAATTAAGATTTTTAAAGCTTTAGCTCAGTTGATAAAAAGCCACTGGTGTCAATATTGCTGTGTAAGTAAGAAATATGAAAGTATTAAAAAGTGAAGGACACCTCCAAACGCCCTTGCTGAAAGCTGGGAAAACTTGCCAAACAGCAGGCGATCACACCGTACATGTCTACAAATCCAAATCTATGGCAGCAGCTGCCATACTTGCTCTTGTCTAAGATGGAAGAGTAGATCTAAGCACTCCTTACTGAGAAAGCACAAAGCTGAGAAAGGGACAAGTGGCACAGGAGAGCTTCAGAGTAACACTAACTGTTTTAGCAATTTTCTCCTTGTGAATCCCTGGTTCATTTCTCCCCTCATGTCCCTCTATGCGATTTGCTGTATTTGCTTTATAACTTTCCTTTCAACTCCATCAGCTTTAAGAAGTTCTTTTATTTTCAAAGTGTTGGAAAAAAACTGAATTTAAAAAACCAAAACAAATACCTTCAATTCTACATATCTTCACCTAGTGTTTGTTTAGTGCTGTGATCAAAATAAACATTCTACCATTACAATAAACACGGTGACAAAAAAAAGATGTGAGAAAGCTGAGACGATGGCAGGCAGCAGTGAGGAGGCTGCAGTTTTTTCCCCAGTGATGACAATATGGGTGGCACATGACATGCCAGTGAGCATGTCAGAATTGGGTCAGCTCAGAATTAGCAGCTCTTAGGCTGTGCACAAGGGGCAAATCCACCCGCCTGTGCTCACAGACAGCTGTAACAGAACTGTATTTTAGACAAAGTGGATCCAGAAGCAAAACTCTCACAAATAACTGAACGGTGACTGCAGCTCCATACTTCAAAATATCAAACATGGAATAGAGCTGGCTATATGTTATGTTATATATGTTATACTATATGTTGAAAAATGCTGAAGAAAAATGCACTATGTTTAAACAAAAATGACAAACAAAGGCTGTATATCCCTCCTCCCACCACCACAGACTATGACCACATTTTCCAACTAAGTGTAGCACTTAATTTTTACCAATATGTAACAAAGGAAACTAATTACTGAGCCACTTTTGCACAAGATTCAGCACACCCTGCAGTTTGCACAGACTGTACTTATATCGGGTATTTATTTCACATATTTAATCATGGATGCAGGGACTTCACTTGAACAAAATATTAAAAAAATAAGTATTTCAAATTTAGTTTATTTAAATATAGTAAAAATGCACATCTCATGGTGCCCAGATGAACTTTTTTTTCCAGCAGGGAGGCAAACTGGTAAAATCACAGAATCATTTAGGTTGGAAAAGGTTTTCAAGATCATCCAGTCAAACCACAGTGCTAGGCATAAGGATCTTTTGAAGCCTCAACATGAAATTGCCTTGAGTTCTTTCATTAAATTAGTCCTTATGGCTTAATAAAGGATTAACATTTCTTTATCCTTGAGAAGATACAAACAGAACACACCCCCCACCCAAAAAAAGCTTTCAAACAATATGGTTAGAAATTATAACTGAAATCACTTGTTTGTGAGATTAACAAGACCAAAAAACAACTGTCAAATCAGACCATGTGAGGTGTTCTTTTGAATCTTAACATTTTAATTAAATATTTGTATAAGAACACTTCTGTTACTGGAATGGAAGAAAAAAAAATAATTCCCAAGAGGTGAATGACAGCAGTCTTCCAAGTGATTCCTTAGTATCTCAGTACTGCAACCCCAAAATAAAGAATATGGGATACTTTCAGAGCTCTCTAAATAGAACTAAAAGTTTAAAATATTTCTGGATAAATTTGATTACCACTAGCCAGTGGGGTAGAGGAAAGGACAGGATTGTGGGACAAATAAGTAGAGGAATACCTTTCTGTAGGAATTACAGTTTATGAAGTAAAACTAGGAAAAAAAAAAGGGCCATCCAAGCAATTTTAGATCAACTGCTCACTTGGATTTTAGATAGATACTGAGCAAGTTAGTAAGAAAGCTAAGAAGCTGTTAAACCAATCAAGAAGGATTATTCAGTATCCAAAAGAGTAAAATTAATACACTTTTCTTTTTAAAAAGTACACAGCCTGTCCTGAAGAAAAGGTGGAAGCATACATCTCAACTGATACAATGCTTTTGAAACTCTGCTATATGACACTTAAAAGCAAACTGCAAAAATACAGCATATATGCAATCCCCATAACTTCACATTTAATTGAAAAGCTATACCAAAGGGCAAGGGCAGGGTATTAGATGTGCCTTGTTATATGAGACTGGTATGTCCGTAACATTTTCATTCAGTATTTGCCTTAATCCTTCAGATGAGTGAGCTGCAATACCCCAAAGAGGAGTGGCAGACACTGCAAAGGACAGAATTAGGGTTCAAAATCTATAGGAGATCAGACTGGGAAACAGCACAAAATCAACTACCCTAACTCATCAGGAACACGCTATACTTGAGAAGCCAGGTACATAAATACAAAATGGGAAACAACTTATTAAACAAGCAGTGTAGTGGAAAAGGAGAATGTTTCTACTTGAGTTATTTATGAATCTTAAAAAAAATTCTATGCCTGAGATGCATTTACAAGACATTTACCATATACAGCACAAGACATGTCTTTTACATAATACTGATAAGTGTTTACTGATATTTCTCAGTTTGAGTATCACACTCAGAGCAATACAGATACTCACACACGAATAATGACAGTTTCTGAAAACACAGCTGGGTTAGAATATATCCTTGTACAAAAACAGTTAAAGCAGCCCCAGTACAATTCTGCTGGTCTTTTGTTCCTGCCCTTACTACTTCAGAAGTTGCTCTTCTCACAGCCAAGATAATGTTCAACCTTTATGTTTAGCTAATAGGGACAGATGACAAGTAAGGCTTACAGAAAGAGGAATGCAATATTTGCTCGCTAATTGTAAAGAAACAGGATGATTCCAACATTTTTTCTTCATCTCTTCTGTCCACCCTCCATAATGAAAGGTGAGTTGAGCTTCTGGTGACAAGGAAGAGGGGAAAATGCCTTGCGATGGCTAAGTCAGAATTGAGCTATAACCAAATTACTAGAGAACCACAGAGAGTAATCCTGACTTCAAAAGTTTACACACTACTCTATGGGAGAACAAATTGGTTATATGCACTACATATTTCTGGCAAATATAAGAAAAATAACAAGCCAAACAAGCCAACTACTTTTACCAGTGGATACATGACACCTACAAATGCTATGCAACATCCCTCATTTCCCCTCCCCTTAAACAAAAAACAGAACCAACCAACCACCAAAATTTTCCTGTAATTCTATAGAAAAAGGTATTAGACAGTTTTTAGACTCTGACACTTTTGCCAAAGTTACAGCATTTCTCCTGAAGCATTAGTTTTTGCTCCTGTAAAAAAAAAAAAAACTTTACTAGTATGTTGATTTATCACGTATCAATATAAAACAAACAAACCCAGCAGAATACATTACTTGGAAAGGCAGCTAACAATTTGGAAATAACTAGCCAGAAAGCAGGAATAAGGTCACGTGATATTAATCAAAAAAAAGAAGCATCAAGAGGTTTTTGCAATGCAGATAATTCTTTCTGCAATCTGCAGAAGGTTTGATAATTTATGTGTAAAGTGCCTTTACAAAAAACCCACCCACACATATTGCTGCCTATCTAAGTTGTGGCAATACATTATATAAAACAAAGGACAATTACAATCTGGTATTTGAACAGTACACTGGCTACTGAAAAGATATGGGTTTAGGCTGCAAATAAAAGTCAATTTCCATTTGCTTTCCACAAGTATGCATCCACTTCCTGAAGGACTGCAACAGCTTTTATATATTACGAACAATTGGGGGAACCATATTTGAAGCAGAATTGTTTGAGATATGTTATTATCCTCCAACACAAACTCATATGAACGTATGAGCCAAAATGAACAGAACAGCAACCACTATGAAATACCAAGGCTGGAAGTCTGAGTACTGAAGATGTCTTCAGATTACATTGAAATAACTGAAGAAGTAAGTATTTGCTCTCTTTGCCTATTTTTATCTATTTATCTGTTAGACTATATTCTGCCCTCTGCCTCGCTGTAGGTCCACAGGAAGTATTTTCTTCAGTTTGTTACCAGATTTCAGGCAGTTGTGTAGGGCCGTGTGAGGAATGGATCCTGTCTGGATGACCAAAACAAGACAAAGAGACTGCACAACAGAAACTGGGACTGATGGTGCCGTGTTTTGGTACTGACTGGCCCACATGACTGCCCTTGGCTTACGTTACGTTTGTTCCTATCTATAACATCAAGGAAATGGATTAACAAGTGTAATACAGAAACACTTCTGCTACAGCCTTGATCTTGTTGGAGTTCCTACTGGAAAAAGACCTCTTATTACCTAATCCACTCATGTGCAAAGAAATCTCTTTGCAACACCCTGAAGGACAGGACTTTTATTTTGAGATACAGTGAAGCAACATAATCCTTGGTGTCTCAAGAGTGATCTGAATACACAACCATACTGTGCCTGGGACTCATTTCAGAGAAACTTCACGTACACAAAAAGGTAAATAAATCAAGTCCTGGTACCCTGAAGTTGTTACTGCTGTGGATTGGTATTCCCATGTGTTGTGGCAAGAGTCAGCTTCTTTTTGTAGCCACAAGCAGCAGTCAATGGCATCTTCAAAACAGACAGGCCTTCAGATCAACAGGGAGCAATGACACAAGGGTTGTAAATGCCCTCTCTTGTCTCACCACCCTAGGCTTCCTGTATATATTCAAGGGAAACAGAGTCACCATAAAGACACAATATACCTGACCAGCGTACAGACATTTGTTTGGGAAGAGATAGATCAGGATATATATCTCATGAAGTATTTATTATCTTTCTCCATTGATCATGAAATTAGACTAAGCAGACTACGTCAGAAACATGTAGGCACATGACTTGCAGATTGCAAACCCAGCAGGCATAACATATGCATATCAGAGGTATGTAAAGCCTCTGACATAATAAACAAAGCATGGTAATTAGATGAAAGGAGCAACTGTCTCATATATATGAAGAGTTTTTTTCATTGTTGTCAGTGACATATTAGGAATAATTTTGCACAAGTGCATTATGGAGTTATGACTAGGTTAAAATGATTTTTTCTTCTTCTTGGAAAAAAGCCCAATAGCTACACATTATGTGAAGTCTGTCAAGCTCTGAATGGTGCTAGCACAGAATATTGTTCTTCAGAACACACTGACTATTGTAATGCATACAAATGACTATGAGCTGGGGTGATGCAAGGGTGAAATCAGTGTAGCTCAAAAGATGAATTCAGGTCTGGAAAAGCTATGACCTGAATTTGAAGCTGATCTGTCACATCAGCTGACCGAGTAATGGATGTTGTTACCTACCAAACACTAACACTCGCCTGGAAGCGGGCAGCAAGTTTGATGGCTCTGGGAGTCCACAGGTATCACCACAGCTAACTCTCATAAAAGGAATCGACAAAGAAGGGACTGGAGGAGGGAGGTGGTGAGGAACAGGATTGTTCTGGGCTTAGAAAATAACCTCTGTGTGTCTGTTCGTAACCCTCTATCAGTGAAGGCTATTATTTCAGAAATATCCCAGTTAGCTAACTACCAAGCTTCAAGAGCGCTTCAATATTAACCCATGGTTGTCAACATCAAGTCCTAAAGTGCTTCAATAAAGACAGCTGCCAGTTAAAAGCTTCAACCAAGAAGTGTCCTTTTTCTCTTGTAAATATTACTGTTTGTTCTACAGAATTCCAAATCTTCATTGACCTGATCATACGAGCAGCAGTGGATGAGACATGCTATTCATGGTGCTGCACTTGCTTATTTTTCCCTTCTCTTGGAAGCAGAAGAGAACATGTGCTTTGGGAATAAAAACAATTTTTCTTTCCACCTACAAGGGCAGGAGAACCCTTTAAGGATTTATTTTCATAGCCCAAAGAATTATATCCAAAACATTCAACATATAATAATACAGTAAGTACTGCACAACCACTGCAGCCTGTGTGGCTGAAGCAGCCCTTAGTGCAGTAGGCAGCTTAACACCATGACTGGTCAAGCAAGGCTCTCCTCAGGAGTCAGAAGCTTTGATTACAGAAAATGATAAAACATTACAGGGGACTGAAAACAAGCTATGCAGAGCTGCCGGTCTTCAGAGCATTAACTCCTTTCTTTCTGGCTTATTCTCTTCAGTCACTCCCTGATGGCCATTTAAAAGGACTATTGCTTAGTCCCTTCTCAGGCTGCAACTAGGGTTTTTTAGGCTTGCTATAAAAGTATAATTTTGCATTAATATTAATTTGACCTTCTTAAGTTTGACCACTTAAAGAAATGAAGGTGTGCAACAATTCGTGTGGATATTCTAATACACTGACTGACTAGAGAAGCACCAGATTTCAAAGAAACCTCACCAGGATAGGATGAAATAAAACAGCTTTATAATGAGGAAGAATAATTTAACAAGTGACCTTTTCCAGTACTCCTTTAACAGCTGTAACCCATTTTTTAGAAAGGCAAGATACCAGTACAGCAGTTCTTCAGAAACAGAACCAGATTTAGGAGGTAAAAAAAAAAAAAAAAAAAAAAAAAAAAAGCTACAGTGCCACCTTCCCTAAAAAAGGTTCAGTTTATATTCAACTTGAAATTTTAAACTTAAAATAGTACTAAATGACTCCATTAGAAATACAATCACAGGTCTTCTTACACAGACACATTTTACATGTGAGACAGCAAGCACTCTGCACTCAAGTTATGGCAATGAAAAAAGTGAGGCTATGCTCGCTTTGACTAGCCAGCAGCGCTCAACAAAGATGAAAGAGGATCAAAAATAAGTGCCACAAATCAACAGCATTTTCATTGAAGTACTTCAATCTCTGATATTTGGAATGTACATACATCAGACAAAATATACAATTCACATAAATGTTGAATAAATGCAAGTTTCAAAACAGTCATAATCAGTAATTCACCAACTACCAAAAGTTTACCATTTCACTATAAAACTCATCAGAAATCAGTGCATCATTTATGAAACATCCTACTGTGATAGTGACTGACTGATATTAATTTTCAAAACCAGAACCACATAACAAAAACGCAAGGCATGAAACGAGTCTGTTCAGATAGTTTTTGGTACTTTCTATCTACATCTGTTTTGATAAACCAAACTGTGTGTGGGAATTCTGTCAGGCACTAGAATTGGTCAGTTCTGCAGCTAAATCATTAAAATAGTTTTTAGCACATTTTTGGCAGATGCCAACTAGCACTTGCCAAAACAATCCAAAGGAGCTTCAAAGCTGGCACAGACCAGAAATCCTTTCCTGCCTGCACACAGCCACCTGCATGGACCTTAAGGCAGTTACAAACCATGAATGCAGAGCTGTAGGGCCATGATGTCAAAGAAAAATCATGAAAACATTTCATTTATTAGGATAGGTATTTATTAGAATAGGCATTGTCTCTCCCTGAAAGTATCACAGGTTTAGCACATTTTTTTCTGTAAGTTACTTAAGGAGCAGGTGATTCTCTGCTGGATATGGGGATACACTTGGCACATCTTGCTCATAAATGATAACATGAAAACAGTTTTTCATATCCAATTTTGAGTAAAATGAAAAGTAACCCCCAGCCTCAACATCTTACAGCAATTCTTTCAATTTCAACACAACTAACAGGCACATTTATACTAGCATTCAGGAAAAGAAAAACCCACCCACAGTGCAAACAAATGCAAAGTCTTTATGTAAATGTATAAAAGCTATAAATGAAAGGTTGGGTGCAACAGTTGAAATTTCATTTATGTTGAACAGGAGCTCTTAAAGCTGCCTTACGGCAGAGGACTGTGAAGTGTCTAAAGCAATATCTATTTTTAGGGAAGGTACACAAGAGCCAGAGAAATGCAAACCACTAAACACTCATCTCTGCTCTGTGCAAACTGTCAGGAAGACTAACAAAGGACATGCATGCCTGTCCTAATGCAACCTGTAAAGGACATCATATCACAAATCTTCTGTCCTTTCAAAAAGTGAACCTGCTTTTAGATGAACACTGATGTCCATAAAAAAAAATCACCTGGATTTCTGAGAAGGCTTTCAACAAAGTCTCTCATCAAGTGCTTTTATGGAGTCTAAGAAGCCATGAGAAATGAGAGGAATTATTCTGGTAAAGACAGAGACCAGTTGCAAGGAATAGCAGAATTTAATCAAGTATTACATAATTTCTTGCACAAAGGCAGATGAAATGTGAATGAAATTCAAAGAGTAAAAACCCACAAAAACTCTTAAAGTCACATGGGCGATAAATTGATCTTTACTACTCAGGACATTACCTTGAAGTGATTGTACACCCATGAAAACATCATCTCAGAGCTCAGTAGATGTTAAAAAAACCCCTATCACATGTTGGGATTTATTAGGAAGAGAGGGACAATGTATAGGCCAAAGATCTCCCAGAATGCTGAATGCTATTTGTAATTTTGTCCCCCCAACAAAAAGGAGGACAGAAATGGATGAAAAATGCAGAAAAGCACCATGAAGACATCAAAACTCAAAGAACCTCTATTTTAGGAACAATTAAGCAGTCATGAACTGAAGAGGACAGGACAGAAGTTTATAAAACTCACAGCTTGTTGGACAACACTAATAGAGAGTAATTGCTCAGTATTTCTTCCAAAAAAAAAAAATTTAGGAAGAGCTTGCAAACTATTATAGAGCAGTAAACAAACAGAAGACTCTTCACAAAGCACATGGTTCAGCTGTGGGTCTCTGTGCAACAGGATGTTGCCAACAGCAGAAGTTTGTAAGAACAAAAGCAACAAGACAAATTCATGGAAGGTCCACCTAGAACAGCTTGGAGTGGGGCTAAGGTTCAACTGGAAGCAGCAGGGAAAGTACACCAGGAAAACCTTGCAAGCTTGTCCTGCTTTAATGCAGGACATTACCCAAGGTCATGTTTCTCCTGGCTGGATCCCTTCAGAGAGCAGATGCTGGGCTAAATGGACACATACAATGATTGCATTATATTACCCAAGAGCATGAGATACAGTGAGCTCATCAAATTCTCTTTTCCACTCTGCATTGTCTCCCCACAGAACAGCAAATCAAGTCCAGGATTCTGCACAACTGAAAACCTGAATCCAAGAAATTTGAAGTACTATTTATAGTCTTTTCATTAAAATCAACTAATCTCATTTGGGGACCTGACAAACTGGGGAATAAGAGAAAAAAATAATGTATCAGATTGCAGAATTACTTTTCATGGAAACAAAAGGCAATCAAAAACCTATGTTTCCTTTCACTTCACAAGAAATTTTACTTTCTTTGCCTTCCTCCTCTTAAATGTAAACAGGTAAAGTCAGATTCAAAACCTCAAAAGATAGTCAATTTTATGTAAATTTCTCTGACAAAGAACAGGTGGAAGAAATGAAACATGAATCACACTAATCTACTGTGCCACAGCAATAGCTCCTCAATTAAAATTTTTGAAGCACTGCCACTCTACACAGATACAAAAAGTAACACCAGCTATGGTAAAAGAAGCATTTTACGCTGCTCAGTTCATGAACTAAGCTGTCAATTCCATATCACTCCATTTCATGCTTATAGGAAAGTCTGAAGAGATTTCATACCTGTGGAAGTTTAGAGGTATGAAACTGAACAGGAGCTGCACATCTGAACTGGTTTCTGTAACTGCTAAGACACTGGCATCTGTTTCTAGAAAGAGAACAAAACCTGGCCTCTTTCCCTTTTCAACTCTGCATTACTGTTTCTCCAGTGTCAGGCTATAATACAGTCGTGTACCAGTGGATAGGCTTTCAAATTATGTCAGATAGATAATAAATCCTAGTGGTCTGTTTAGAAGAATAATACATTAAATATGCAACTTTTATTTGGAAAATGGATGTCTGCAAATCGTTTAGACACTGATTATACTGCTGCTGTGGTTAAGGAATGATGTTCCCCAACTGAGTGTTCCCACTGAAACACTCCTAACCATACACTGCTCACTCACTGCCCCATCACCCCTTCCTTCCCCTGTGGAGGGCTGGAAAGGAGAACTGGAGATACAAAAGGTAAAGATCATGGACTGAAATAAGAACAATTTATGGGAAACAGCAACGAGAAAGAACAACAAACAGTAACAGCAACAATGTCAGAGTGTGCATGCCAGGTGAATGACTCACATGCCAGGCATAAACCCCTGGCCACACCTGACTGTGCTGCCACACTGCAACCTGGAAGGGACTCCTTCCCCCATCCCTGGAAAATGAGGAGATATGGTAGAGAATAATCTCTGGGTCCTGGCCATGTCCCTTCTGGCTACTGCAAAAAATAACCTTGTCCTGGCCAGAACCAAGACAACTGCCAAACAATTTAAAAAATTATATATTCTACACTAACATGACATAAACATTTGTCTAAGACAGGTCAATGGCAAGTCAACAAGCTTCAGAATTATTAATTTCTATTCATATGGATATCAAATAATATTTATTGGCAATTATAATGATCAATTTATTGTGTTGATTTAAAGAGAAACCCAGCAAGGTTACCTACTTCTAGTCAGCACCACTGGTATAATGAAGTTCTAAAAGCTACCTCCTTGACCAACAGAGTTTTATTCTGCTTTTCAGAGAAAGCACTAACTCCCAGAAAACACAAAACATGATAATCCTACTGTAAGAAAAAGCATTTCTAGAAATATTCTGATATGTTACTCTATACTTTAATATAACTCAAATCAGAAGAAATAATTTATTAAAAATTATCAACAAGCAGTAATAAATTTAGAAAATATTTTAAGATCAAATTAATTCAGCAATTCACTAGAGGAAAACAGAATTAAAAAAAATTCCATGCCAACTATAAAAAGTAATAAATAACCATGCATTAAAAATAAAATACCTACTTGCCTGTGATGGTCCTCCAAAGCTGTGCACCTGCAATTGAAGGAATGTAAGATGAAACACAATGCACTAAATCAGAAACAATGTTTATTCATAGAACATGTTCAGAATTGGGACCAAATGACTATGGAATTCTCTGGATCAGTCGAACAGGAAAGTTATATTATCTTACAGTAACCATTCTTGAATAACTTTCTGTAAGCTTAACATACAGTTAAAATCATAAAGGGAAAAAGTCAGGATCTTCTATGGCTACAGTTCAACATGGAAAGATGTCATGAAGATGATATTCAACATAACTTTTACATCAACATACCCTTTACTTCTTTACACTGACAACCACTCCACATTCCTCACGGATCTGTAATAGTCTTGCCATCTAGTGGCTGGCTGGAAGTGTGAAGCAGCTACATGGATGTGTTATACTGGGAAGAATTTTCTGCTTTTTGGAGCGGCACTTCATTGATTTCTATTCATTACTATGAGACTCCTACAGTATTACTTGGAGACCCTGATTTTTCTTGAACTCTGTCCACAATGGCATCAAAGGCAATAGTAAAATAAATGAGTTTACTACAGTAAATAATTATTCTATAAGCTAGGAAACAGAGGTCTTCCTAGCCTCATCTCTAAAATGAATGATCAAATAATCACACAAACATGAGAGTGGTGCATCTTGGATTTGGTCACTACAAAAATATTAATTACAAGTATGAGTGAATTTACCTAAATCATTGCCTTCCAGCTAGCAAGGTGTTCGATGTTTGTGGTGATTTATACAGCACAAAGCTTAAAAAAATCAAATTCTGCTTAGCTTTATAAGTTGGCCTCTGGGCTTGTAATACCTGAGCAGGAAACAGAATGGTAACCAAGATTCCCAGAAAAGGGAATGACAGTAAATGATACTTCAGAAAAGGCAGCAATTACCTGCTGTAACTTAGCAGTGAACAACAGGCTTTGGCAGTCAGAAATGATGTGTTAGTACATCACAGAGGAATACCACACTTCTTTGACACCTATTTCCTGCTTTTGTACTATGTTTAGATGGTTTTTCAAACTTTGCATGGAATTTAACAACAAAAGGCAAAATAAGGATCTTGAAAAAAATAAAACTTCATGGCAATGAAAATTAAAACTTAGGATGAGCATTTTATCAAAGAATTTTCAAGATGGTAATGAAGTACTGGACAGGAATTGAAAAAAAAACCAACCAAAACCCAAAACACCAGACCAGCCAACAAACTCAAAATTCCTTTCAAAATTGGTTGTATTCACCTAAGACTTTATACACACTGGAAACTAAATGCTACACAAAGTAAAAAGAACATACTCACTTCTTATTTCAACAGTGCTAAGATAGGTATTTTCTCTATCTATTTACAAATTTCACTGATTTACATTCAATGTCCCGAAATTTCCAAATATTACATGATTAATGTCAGAAGAAGTATGAATGTTTAGGAAAACTTTGTATTGTAGCAAGGAATGCATTTTCAGACCTGGCAGTTAAGAAACAAAAATGATCGTCCACTCATAAGAATTACACTCATCTAAATGCTAAAACAAATATTTTAATGCCTTTCTTATAAAAGATAGCAAAACTTCATTGAAAATAGCAATAGACCATCACAGATCTACTACGACTCTCTAAAATTAGCTGATACTTTTACAATAATCATAATACTGTCATGGCTTTAGGAATGAACTAGCATGCTCCAAATTGCAGGTGTTTAAGCATGGAACTCTATCAGTACACTTACCCTTTATTTTTGAGAATACCAAATCCTTCATTATCTGAAGAATTAACACTCCAAGTATTGTAAGGGAAGTCAGATGATACACTCTCCAAGGGGTCAATGCAACAAACCTAGAATGTCAAGAAGAAATAAATGTTGAATATTTTAAAAGTCATTGGAAGAATGCAAAAAACTGACAGCTGCTACTAATAATGAAAATAAATAGGAAGAAATAGATTGCAATAATTGATTTCAGTTTCTTCCTACAATCTTTTCATGACAAGAAAACACTGAGAGCTCCAAACATGGCATTTAAGATACAAAGATTAAACACTGAGTTTGTAGTAGATTTTTGTCCATACTTTTATTTAAGCACAGAGAAAATAAAGAAAACAAAATATCTTAATTATTGCACAGAAAATACTCCTTTAAATTAACTGTCATTTCATTAAAATTAATTGTCTTGGCACAATGCACAAAGAAAACGTTAAAAATTTTTCTTTTCTTTCCTACAGAACCTTTGTTTAAGCAAGATTTTTACACAAATCCTTCTTTCAAACACAAAGATGAGGTAAATCTATATCACAGCATAACACTAAAACTTGTCTTCACAACAAGCTTTCACGAATTTTGTTTTTAATTACATAATTTTTAGAACGTGTCTAGTCAAGTCAAACAGACCTAGAGTCAGAAAGTATGAATTATAATCTCATGCACTGCTGATTTTGCTATCCAGGTGTGTTTGGAGATTAGCTCTTCTATCTGTTTTACTGGCAAATATCCTAACTCACAAAAATAGGGTGTGAAGTAAAAAGAATTAAAATTCACCTAACTAAAGAAAAAAAGCTGAAGTATTTTAATAGCTGGTTTTGAGCACTTTAAATCAGAGACCTGAACAGAAATAGTGAAGAAGTCAATTTTTCAAAGTAAAAGCAATTGACTTTAAAAAGGTGAGGTTAGCCAAACCCAGTAAGAAGCTGCTGTCCAAAGCAGCGGATCAAATGAGAATACTAACAGAAACAAAATCATATAAAGCCAGGATGTTTTCAAGAAACCTCAGATTTGAAAACAGGGCAGTGAAAATAGTAGCAAACATGGCCACTGCAGGAAGCCAAGAGACACCCTTTGAGTACACTTGGATTTTTTAGAAAGAAAATGGACTTCACAATATTTCTAACAAGCTCAGGACACACTGCTATAGTAGCAAACTGCTTCAGTATTCCTTAAAAACCTTAAAAAAGAAAGACTGCATTAAAGAAAACGTCCATGCCACTAATTTTCACATTTAACACTAACCCATAATACTAGTCACCCTGAGCAGACCAGTATATGAATTCCAATACAAACACGTAAGCTCACTCTGAAGATTTTATCCAAATATAAAGGATTTTTATATCTGTAGAGAATTTGAATTACGAGACTATTCTATAAAATAAATGTATAAAATCAGCACCTTTATATAACTCAGCCAGCCCAAGAAAACCAACAGAGAAGTGTAGAGAAAAATTATTACAAGGCAACCTATATCAAAACTGCCCAAGCATAGCTCAATAAGTCAAAACTTGTAATAATAAATCATGTTGTCCTACTTTTTTTCTTGGTAATATTATTCAGCATTAAAAATCTTTGATTGTGTTTAAGTGTTACGTTCCACTGCATGGAAGACTTTGTTTAGCCTACTTAATTTATTGATAATTGGCTGGAGGGAGAGATGTGATGCTGTATAAAAAAATCAAATGAAGAATTTTTCATGCAACTTCTAGGCAGCAGAAGTTTATAACAAATGCAGACCTTTAAATTGTTTGGGCTTAATACTATGTCTATTTTATAGGCTCTTCATGGTGCTTGTGCATGAATGTTTATAGAATCACACAGAATGCCCTGACTTAGCAACTATCATTGGCCAGTCTTTGATGGTCTCAAATACACACATCAACACCAAAATTTATACACAAGTGTGTGCATGTGTGTAGGTATATTCCAAGGCAAGATCAGATGCTTACTGAGAAGGCTCAGTATATCTTTCAAAGAATACACAGAACATGTTTGACCTACTTTATGCTCCCAACTAAACTATACTGTTAGTTTCACTGCAATCACAGCTGTCACCTGCTGTTAAAAACAATTGCACTAATGCGGACTAGGATTAGCAGACAAGGATTAACAAGGTAGCACCCTCTCTGAAAGATGCTTCCAAGTCATGTCATTCCACCTTGTCCATACTGCACGTCTCTCTGCTCCAATGTTTGAGGAAAAAAACCTGTAATCTAGTTGAAGCAGCTAATGTAGTCACCAAACAAGGATTCTTCACTTATTTGAAGAGCTTTGAACTGTTCTGACTGAACTTCCCATGCGTTAACATTATTAGCTCTTCACCTAGACTGTGATGATGTTTGCACAAAAGACCGTCCCTTGTAAATTTACTCACAGCCAGCTTGTGTCAGCCCTCAGGTGCCAGAGCAACACAGATTAGAAAACTGTTTGTAAGCCGTATGTCAGAGATCTGTGTCCTTGAAGCTCTTGCTGGTGAAAACCTGATAAGGTCCCCTTGTACTTTTTTGGCACATAACTATCATAGGCATATCAAAAGGTTAGTTCAACATGCTAGGATCTGAAAAACACTATGCTACCACTGTCAGGATTCAAAATTCTTCTAGGAATTATCAACATGATGCATAGCAACCAGACTAACAGTTTCTGTGGTTAGGGCATTTTTCCCCCTTCTTTTTAAAGAAAAACAACAGACTTTACTCTTAAGCATTTCTAACACACATATCTGACAAGAATGAAAGACTCCAAAATGACATCTTCATATACTGCACTCCTGTTTTGTAGAAGAATGCTACGTAAGAGAAGGTTACTGAACTTGCTCTCTTTTTTAAGCAATAAACAAAACAGATTGAAGTTCCAACTGTTTGATTTCTTCTCAAGTGGTATGGAAGTAAAAACCATTACTAGAGCCATAACCAAGATTTTTTCCCCCCTTGAATTCTGCAGTATTTTGTGGATTTTTTTGGGGGGGGAACAGGGCGTTAAGAAAGGAAAAGTTAAAACAACGTACAGAATTACGCATTCCAGATATCCACTTCAGCAGTTAACAGGACAGCTTGCACAACAAAGGGACAAGAAATTCTGCTGTAGGCAGTGCGGACTGCACAAAAACTGTCATGAGGTGCCCAGGACTCAGTCCCTGTCACGGGCTGAAACAGGCACTCCCTGCAGAGGAGAGGCCCTCACTCAGACACAGCCCCAGGGTGGGATACAGCCACGGCCACCTGGCCTTGAGGCTGTGAGAAATGCCTGCCCCCTGCACTGATGGCAACAGTGGCCTCACTCTGATGGATGTCCTCTGCTCAGAGCACTCAAGTAAAAGAGCTACTGAAGGTGCTAAGCAGGTGGCAGACCACTATGGAGCAGGACTTTCAAAAGCTTAATTGTATAAGAAGCCGAGCAGTGTGTTCCAACTGGAGCTCACTGGAGCAAGCCAGAGTAGCTGATCTCCAGCTGTCCTTCCAACCTACTATGAAGGTTCTTCTATGTAGGAAGAATGTAAGTGTGATGGAGCCAAGCCTGCCACTCAACTCCACTGGAAGATTGAGAAACTACTTTTGTGAGCTAAAATAGGAGCGATATCAATGGATAATTAAGCAGTGATTGTCCACAAGGGTTGTGGAATTTCCAACCTTGATGGCTGTGAAGACAAAACCCTTAGCAATCTGATCTGAACTAAGTACTGATCTTATTTTGAGTTGCAAATCATACTAAAGACCTCATGAAGCCGCTACCAACTTGAATGGTATTTTCATTCTATGACTATTTTAGGCTATTAGAAGTGGTTGGCAAATATTTTTCAGTAAGACACTAACCTTAGAACTTGAAGGCAAAACAGTTCCTGTTTCAGGGCCTGGTTATACTGCAGCTGTACTGAAATGATTCTAAACTGCACAAGTAAGAATCAAAACTTGACAACTTCCACAATTAAAAGTGGAAATTCTTCAGCTGCACAATGGTGAACCTAAAGATAGAAAAGTAGCTTAAGGTACCTTCTCCTTCTCATCTTTTGCCCAGTTCTTTCATCCAGTTATGGGATGGCCATATATCAATACTGTCAATTTGTTGTATCAAAAAGCAGGTATCTCACAGTGCACCAGAATTGTCCCAGAGCACCTGGGACAATTAACTTGCACAAACCGGATTGTACAAAGTTATTCAAGTGTCGCAAGCCAGCTAAGTCATTTTGAAGGTTAACAATATCATACAATATTGCAGCCAGTAAACATAATAAAAATTCATAGGGCATGACAAAAGCTATTTTTAATTGCATTGCGAGATACAGGGAAGGCACAGACCCACCACCTTGTTTCAAATGTTAAACAAATCAATTTGAATCCTTCATATCAGCTGTTAAGCTTGTGGGCTTTTTGCAACACATTCTAGAACTATGAATGGGTTGCACTTTGTGAACACAAGATATAAGAAAACATTTAATCAAAAATTATTTAGACTATCAGCAGCCAGTGCTAGTTAATTCTGGAAAGCCTTAGCAAGTACATTTTTAAGAGCCATCTATCCTTAGATGAATTCCAGAGATAACCACATAAATTAATGAAAGCTGTCAGTGACACAGATGTGAGCATGGAGCTTTGCTTCACCATAAGCTTTTACAACACATTTATTGGCTGCATGAGTGACTTGTGAACTTCAGTTCTGTGTTCCACAAACTCATATTTACATCTTAAAACCAGAGGCCAAACTCTTCAGAGTAATTCTGTGGAGTTCTAAAGAGCACAGGTTGGTATACAACTGTTTCCTCATAAAATGTTTAGGTGAAAATCTACTGATGCCTTTCAGCCAGAGTTGGTCTTCTTCCAACCAGACACTGGTAAGCAAGACTGGCCTATGACATAAACCACATAGAGAATGGCCCTCACCGCCATTCTCTATGGACAGGAAGTATTTCTAGTGTGTTTTGGGAATGCTGAACTGCTAATTTCAAAGCTATGTGTACTTTGCTCTTATAGGGGACCATCCAACACTGTTTCAGATAAACATCTATAGTGAAGGCCTCTGGGTAAGGAAAGATGTAATAACTGTTTCCTGGTGGTGACCGGTTCCTGCTTGGAGCTGAATGTAGACCATTCTTTCCATGCTTACTGCTGGAGTGATCAACACCTGTCTGGTTGCAATAAATTCTGGTGACTGTCTAAACCAAGAGTTCTGTGGAAGAGGAAGAGGGCTTGTTTTCTTCTAATTACAGCATGAAGTGCACTGCCTGAACAACATTTTCAAAATACCTGGTAAAGGTAGTATCAGAAATCTTGTGCCCTTACTGATCACTGGGTCAATCATTTTGCTTGCCCTGCTGTGAACCAAGAAGGAAAAAAATACATTCAATCTATTTTATTTACAGATAATTTAATGCTTAAACTCTCCTAACTGAAAAAACATTCCAAAGCAGGTTTGTGAATCCTGCTTTTTATATCTATTAAATTTACAACTTTTATGTGAATTGCTATTCTGTATAAATGATTTTCATACTTAGCCTCTGTAAATATCAAAATGCTGTATCTACAAATATGGAAATCCAAGACTTGAGCATTCAAAACACTGGAAGTCAGAACTCAATAATCCAGTATTTTTCCTATTGTTCCTTTAGTACATCTTGTGGTATGAGATTAGTTGGCAATTAAGGTTGCTCACTTTTCTCCTGCCCTGGTGAGATGGCAAGGAAAATGGAAAGAAGTAAAAGCTGGGGCTTAAGAACACTTAAATAATTGGAATGAAGTTAATAAGAGTAACAATAATAATAAATGAAATGTGATATAACAAAAGGAGAGAGGAATAAAATCCAAGAAAGACCGGTGATGCACAACACCACTGCTCATCACCCACTGACCAGTGCTCAGCCCAACCTGATCAGTGCTAGGCAGCTCCAGGCCAGCTCCTCCCAGTTTATGCACTGGGCATGACACACTGTGGTTTGGAATATCCCTCTGGCCAGTTCAGTTCAGGCTGTCCTGGCTGTGCTCCTTCCTGGCTTCTTGTGCACCTGCTGGCAGGCAGAGCCTGGAAAACTGGAAAGTCCTTGACTTAGGATAAGCACTGCTCAGCGACAACTCAAACATCAGTTTGGTATCAACTTTGTTCTCATACTGAATCCGAAATACAGCACTGCAACACTGTACCAGAAGAAAAATAATTCCATCCCAGCCAAAACCAAGACACCTGGTCTGAGCCAAAGTATTAAGATAACTGTTCAAGAATTATAGTACAAAAATCCCTTCCCAATTCCTACACAAAAAGTGTAGGTTTTCACTTAAGGCAGAGCAAGTTATACACACCTTTTTTTGGTAGAATCTCTTTATAGAACAGAATTTGGTAAAACTTTATTATATTTATATGATATTTAACTGTCAACCTGCATGTCTGAAAATACACAAAAACTGGTACAGCAGACTCTGTGTTGAAGAGAGGGAATTACATGTAAAAAACCACATCTGTATATGTGCTGTCAAATATTTTGGAAGGAACAAAGACTTAAACTCAGCCAAAAAAACCTCCCTACCCTTCCAAAAAGCATAACTTGTTGAATAAAATAATTCCAAAATCATTTACTCCACATCTTATGTTAATTAACATTTAAAATATGCACACCAGCACTCTGGGTGCCTGGCATCTTAAGCTTAGAAAGCTTATCTGTTTAACTGAAAACCTGTGCAATGTTGTAATAGAATGCTTCTTAAGAACATGACATTAAAAATATTTTAGATCAAGTCTAATTTAGTGGAGAAAAACCTTCCATAAAGACATAAACTAGAAAGAAGCACCACTTTTCACTTCAACTTTCTCTCTGAGTTTCATACAAAAACTTAGGTATTTGAGATATCTCAAACAGAGTAAAATTAAGGACTGAAAAGCAGTTGATTTGTGACCTATGCGCCAGCTAGTAAAGAGTGTTCCATTGGCTAGCACCCAGAAATCTAAAAATTCTATCACTAGGTACATAAAAATAAACAAATATTTTAAAAAATAACTCTCAAGCAGAAAAGGCATGCTTATTATTCTAATACTTGCATCTTTTTTTTTCTTTCTTTCTTTGTTAAGACAAAGAAAATTCAGGCATCAACCTTTTATTCAAAGAGCTTATTTGTCAGGTTTCATTGAAAAGATTAGGATTGTATTTATTCAGCCAGAAAGCACAGACCAAACCAGTTTTTTTTTTTAGAAAACCTCCTAGAACTTACTAGGAAAAAAAATTTGAATAATAAATAAATCTCCTGTCCCAAGAAACAGACTCCCAGAAATTTAAATTACTGTTACTTTGACAGCCATCTGTAGAAGGGGCAGTTCTCTGGAAGGTCTGTGCACAGGTTTCAGGGCAAAAGCAAAGACAGTTGGACAATGCTAACTTAACACATAGGATAGGAATTCAAATTGTGTATTTTCTCTACCCCAACTCAAGAAACCAGCTCTTAAACTTAAAAATAAGTCTAAATAAAACCGAAAATAGTATAAGTCTCCAAGAAAAAACACTAGAAAAATCATTCCAATGCTTTGCATTTAATCACCAAAGATAAATGTGCTTATAAACTGGTACATTTGGAAGTATATAGGTGGTCTGGGAAATAGGATTAAGTTAATAATTTCACATTGCAAAATTATCTCACACTGTTTGCAAGGAAACCTCTTGAGGAATGCAGCAGTTAGAATCATGTTTCAATATTTGTGCTTTTGGATCACATTTACTGCAACCTGTGGCATTCAGACAGGCACATAAAAACAATTGAGAAGCAGAAAGTTTAAATGACCTAAATTACACACCTTCTGAGTCTACCATGACATCAAATTCTACTATTACATCAGTGAAAACAAGGTATGATATTGCCATGGAAGTTAAAATTATTTTGATTTAAACACACAACATCAAATAACCTTGCTTCCTTTGTTTTTGCAGACAAATGCCCAGATGACCTTAATTAACCTGTGCCCTGGCAAAGTACAGAAGAAATCTTAATCCCATTTTCTCATACAGTAGCAGCAGTTTGAGCAGTAGCACCTCTACCATGCTGCCCTAAATCTCCTTTTCTTTAATGCTCTCATTAGTCCTGTAACATCCACCATGGAGCATAGCATATTGCCCCAAAAACGTCCATTGTACTCAAAATTCTACTTACTATTTGAAAGGTCTCATTATTTTGAAGCAATACACAAAGAAATTACAATTTCTCTCTTGAAACAACTAGACGCAGCATACGTACGTTTCAGCAAGACAGAATAAACACAAGCCATGCTGCAATTAACTTCTATTCTCCTTTGTTCTGGATTTCCATCTTCCATAAAGTTCTCATCCTAGATTTGATCCTAAATTGTACAGTAATTCTCACTTTTCCTCAATTACCCCACTTGATTTCTTTTCCGACTGATCCTGATTTCACCTTATTGGTTGAAAAATGCTGTCAACTGTCCAGGTTTTTATGTAACACGGTCTGGCTCTTAAACAATGTCAATTTTCATTCCTGTAAACGAATCTCTCAGCCAAAAGTATGCAAACTGTCACTAAAAAGCTGTTAATGGCTTTTAATTATTTTTGCTAACTAAATCAAATGAATTTAACTTTCTGTTCCACTTTTCTACCTCCAAAGCCTTCAAAGATTTTCATAATTTGTATTGGAAAAGTGAACGTAAGCCTAAAACTGCCTGGGTAAAAACAAGTAGACCCTAAAATTGTATCACAACTTGTGCTGAGGTTGGAATTTTAGCTTTACTTGAGGAAGAGTATTTTAGAATATCACCTTCTAGGAAGCAAAAAACAACAAACTACAAACATTTTTTTAAGTTTGAAGAAATATCAGCAATTTGCTGTACTATAGCTAGGTGTAATAAAATAAATCTCAATACCAGTAAGTTACAAGGACTTAGCAAAAGACAGCAAATTAAATAAATTAGGACTATCAAACTAGAAGAAACAAAGTAGCAACCATACAAGAAATCCATTCATGTGAATGTATAGTGAATTTCAAAACTGTTTATGCCAAATTTTTTTTCTTCTCTTTTCTGATAATGAACATATTATCCTTAGAAAAGAATAATGTCAATACTTAACCTACTTTGCTACTCCTACTTGAGTGATCAGAGACATAAACTCTTATTAGAATTTAAGGCAGGAGTATTCATTTCTGTGCTATCCTAATACTTTGGATTTTGGGAAGTAAACCCAAAACAACTACAAATGTAGCTTTAAGACTTCCTGTAACAAAGACAGCCAAAGGCCAAAATTTCCCACATTCAAAACCATTTTTAGCATCTGGGTGCTATAAGGAAAAATCCGTATGTGTTCACCCTACTTGGAATATATTACAAATTTAATTAAGTGACCAGCATACCACAAATTGGCCTCAGAATATCAATACCCTGCCTTACTCCAACTCACTTAAATTTCATATATTTTTCTTCATGTTTTGATTTCAAATATCTTTTATTCCAGTTCTCACTTAATTTGACATTTTGTCACCAAGAATGTCCTGTCTTAGTAGTTCCCTTAGACTCCACTTCCAGTGACAGCCACAGTCAGCGCCTGTAGTGAACAAAGATGTACAGTCCACAAATATATAAAACAGGGCTGCTGCATGTCTTAAAGGTCAGTTTCTTTCTTGTAACAAAGAATAAAACCACAAGCATTCATTGTGCATGCACACTACTCTCTAAATGGGCAGAAATCTTGCTTTATAGGCAAGCACCGAGGTATAGCAGTAGCAGTAGCATTTACAAGTTGTGTGCAAATACAAGAAAGAAATGCTTAGCTTAATACTGCTTTCTTACACTGAAAGAATAAATGAATGAATGAAAAGTACTTTGAGATCTCTTCATGGTATACCTTATCATTGCCAAGCAGAGATTTCAAGTAAGACACACTTAAGGAACAAATCTTAAAGTGAACTGGATACTTTAAAACAAAACAAACATTTCAGTAACAGCTCTTAAAACAAACTGGATACTTAAAAACAAAATGCACCAAGCCTCTAAACTCTGAATTGTGTGTTTCATAACTAATATTTAAAGAGTAATTAGATTTTCTGTCTGGAAAATACACAATCTTTACCTAATGCAATGCACACAGACAATTCAGATATAAGTAATATTGTTTTCTCTCTTGTTTCTCCAAGACAATGGAAATATTCACTAGGTCTCAGACCAAACAGAAACAAAAATATGAGTATGGATGGTGACAAAAGACAATTTTTTAATGGGAAATTAGGCCTGCACACCTATCTAAATCAAGGACTGATACTTGTATTTTACACTGTTGGTGAGTTACTTTGTTGAGCCAGTACAATAACATCATGTAACATTGTAAAAAACAGACCTGCAGTAACATGCTAATATACCTTCTGAGGTCAGAAGGTATATTAAAATCCTCAAAGAAAAATGTGTATTTGGGCTGGTGAAGAGAGCACCAAATATGGTAATACAATAAATTCATTCTACAAGGAGATGGGAAAAGCGAAAGGATCTTAATATTTCTGATGCTTCCTTCACAAAAAATCCTAGGGAAATTAGGAAATTGGGCAATCGATGAACAGATGCAACTGGTGTATATAGGGATGACCTTGCAGACATGAATGTACTTAGGTTTGAAATATTTACCTGCAGATAGAAAACACATATTTGAAGTAGATATCTGCAAACTACAGAACACCTGGAACAGTACAGAATAACTGAAAATAAACTTGTTCCTCTGACCTTGTAGAAATTAAAAGTTACAGATTGGGAGAACAAAAAGCTGCCACTGTTCCCTCTATTCCATACACACAGAGAATAATAATTAGGATAGAATGCTAGCTTAAAAATCTAGGACTGAATGTTAATATTTAGCTAAGATTAAACCTAAGACTGAAAGTTATCAGTCAATAGCCTAAAACTTAGAACACCCAGAGTGAACTTCTAGCACCAGCACAGAGTTTCTCAGTTCTTGGGCCAATCACTCACTTTTTCAGTACAACAGGTGTAAAACAAGGGGGAAACCCAACCTTGTTTTCCTGTGCTATTTTTTACATCAGTCTGCAAACTATATACAGCACAAGAATCTAAATCATATTTCAGATGGTTAGGTACAAAATAAAATATATATTTAACCCTTGTTCATTTTATAGATTTTCAGTCAGGTTCATTTGGGGCAAGAGGCTTAAAGCTGCTCATGGTGAAAAAATAATGGAGATGGTAACTGAAAAATGCTTTTTCAGTAGCCAGATATGTGTCTTTTACTACTCTCTTATTAAATAGAGTCCACAATAAATCAAGGAAATCAGAATGAAATTAAGTTAGCAAATTTCTTGTACTTACAAGAACAATATCTTAGTAGTAGCCATCAAAAATGCATTTATATACCATACAATGGCTAAGAGATTTTTAACATAAAAGAGGCTACAATGGAATATATATTAAAAAAAAGAATAGATCCTGTGACGCCAGAAAAACAGTTCACTCTCAGCAGCTTCAACTGCAACAGTTTACACACAAACTATTTTGATGGGTTTACATACAAGAACTAAACTAACCACGAGGAAAACAGTCCCAACAAAATTAAATGGACGGGAAGAGGGACTTGGTGTTGCTTTTCCAAAAGTCAGAAAACTATAAAATTAAACCTCACCTCCCCTTTCTCCCTCTTCCACCAATGGTGTTGCTGCTATAGTGGGAGAAGTCCCCAATCCAGCAATACAGACTTCGCAACTCTGAGATATCCTGATTAGAGGCTGCAGGCACTGGGAGTCCCCCCATAGGGCAGGGATACTTGTAGGCACACGACAAAGAAAGAAGAGGCACATGAAACAGCAACTAGGAAATGTTCCTTCTACCAACAGGCTCCAGCCAGCACAAAGCCCTGTTAGGAGAGACTTCACAAGCAGCAAGGGTGGACACTTGTTCCCAGTCTTGAAGCAGCAGCAACTGTCTGAGTCATCACAAACCAGGCTGACCAGCTGGATCTCAAACAAGAAAAGGAGAAGCAGCAAACACACTGTGCTGCAAACACTCACAGATCCCAATACCAACCAGGGAAATGTGACCTCAGATTTAAATGACTGTTTAATTTTCAAAGTGTCAGATTTCATGGGTTTGCTAACAAGACCTTTCCTGACGTTCTCAAACTACAGAAGTTTACTGGTCATCATTCCAGCTTCTACACATTTCCTAGCTCATCTACACCTCTCAAAACTCCCTGGCACTAGCATAGCAAGCTTCCTTCTGAGGTACAATACCACCAAATTAAAATGAGCAATCTGTGCCCTGACTTTTGCTGTTCCGACTCACCTTGAAAGTAACAAAGTAGAGTGAGCCATGAATTTTGATGAAATAACTTCAAATACTGGTCACATACCAATATGCCAGTAAGACTATCAAAGGAGACTTCCTAGAGGCATTGAATAATGCAGGCATTGTGTACCTTGCTTTTGATCAAATCTGGCAAAATAATAGCCAAGGGGTTGCCCAGCAGCTGCTGTTCCTTGAGACATGGAAATGTATTCTGCTAGATGTTGTCCCTGAAAATTTTATCAGAGCCACGTTGAAAAGCAATATAAAGCATTATGACTCTTCCAAACGGCTGAAAGAACAGGTGACCCCTGAAGTATGCAGAAAATGAGAGCAAAACCATGTAACTTTCTCAATGAAAGGATTTACCATGAACACCTAAGAGCAAGATGGATAATAAAAGTCAACCTAAATTAGACATCAAGCACACTCTGCTCCTGGGATCAAAGAGGATAAAATGATTGTGAAAATATTTGCGGAGATTTTCTTGTGCAGCACAAAGCTCCAGAAAGTTTTCTTTCTATAAACTGGATCTCATGTTTAAACATCACACTGTTAGGGTTATAGAGAACCAAGAGGAGTTTGCTATTAATCAACTGCATTGCTTGTTTACCTCTTATTCGCTTAAGAGGAAAGGAGGCAGTTCTAGCCACAGGAAAGGAAACACTAGTCAGTTGTAAGAGCCTCTGCAGTATTATTAGTGCACCAATTTATAAATCGCTCTACATAATCAAGCAAGCATACAACATTTTAGATCAGAAAGCAAAAATCACAGGCATTAGCAAAACCTAAGATCACAGGCAAGCCCTGAAGTTTCACATAGAAAGACAACTTTTTTCCTACGGAAATTAACAGAAGAGACATGACAAACACAATGAACACATCCCTATGTTAATCTCTGGGGTTTATTCAACTAAACTGTCTCCGACTACAAAAATCTTAGTCCAAAAAGAGAACTGGTGCACTGCAGTAACATTCCGGCTGTGCCCACTTCACAGACTCCTCTAAGTAGGCCACCAATTTGGAAAAGCACATATACCCAAAGTGAAATCTACAGTACCGGACCAGAGCATCAGCACAGCACCACCGATGGGCTCGGGAGCTGATTTCAGCAGGTTTCAAAACTCTGCACAGAAATACGGGCCCGCGGCTCATCTCGCCTGTGACAAATGCGAGCTCTCAGCGGGCTGTCCTGCAGCCGCCCTGCTCAGCTCCCATCTGAGATTCCTCCTCATCATCATCACGCATCATGCTGTGGGAGATGGGAACAGAAGGTGTGTGTGCGAGGCTGGGGACGAAACCCACGGTGAAAGAATCCGGCCAAGCAGATGCACTCAATGCGAGGGCCACGGCCAGACCCGCGGCGGGGGGCAGGGAATGCCGTGGCGCAGGTGAAACGAAAAGCGGGACCTTCCTTCGCTGGGGAGCGGGTCAGCTCCCCGCCAACAGCGGTCGGGAGAGGAGGGCAAGGGGGTAAACGCTGCTCCCGGGGGCCGAGGGAAGCGCGGGGCGGGGGGAGGAGACGCCCGGTTCGGGCGGGGCGGTGCGGGCCGGGCGGGGGCTTTCCCATCCCGGGGGGCGGTCCCGGCCCCGGCGCCCACCCCAGCCCGGCTGGCTCACCAGAAGAGCAGGTTGGCGCAGATGAAGCCGCCCAGGCTGCGGAGGGGCCGCTCCCAGCTCAGCGCCGCCGCGATGCAGCAGCCCACGGCCAGCCCCGTCTCTCCCAGCACCGCCGCCGCCCCGGCCCCGCCTGACACCTCCTTCGGCTCCGTCTCCCCGGGCGCCGCCGCACCGCGCTCCTGCGGGGCCTCCGCTTCGTGGGGCTGCGCGGGCACCGCCGG
>JBBMKD010000102.1:77137846-77151430 GCA_037834095.1 Argya squamiceps | reverse complement strand
TGCCGCCCCTGGCGGGAGTTTCCCCGGGCTACAGGAGAGACCGGCTTGGGCATTCCGGTTCCCTGCTCGGGGAAAGCTGGGCAACCCAGTTGCTTTCTAGATTTGGGAAGGTGAAGCCCACCGGAAGGTGTTGCCAGTGAGGCTTGTCCTTCATCTCCTCCTCGCGTGTATGTGCCGCAGATGAGCACAGTTGGAGCACGTCCAGAGGAGAGCCACCAAGTTGAAAAGAGCACTGGAGCACCTCCCCTACGAAGACAGGTTGAGGAAGTCGGGGCTGTTCAGCTTGGATAAGAGGAGATTGTGCGCAGACCTCATAGCAACCTTCCTGTATCTGAAGGGAGCCTCCGGGGAAGCTGGAGAGAGACTCTGTCAGGAACTACACTGATAGGACAAGGGTTAATGGGTTCAAATTGAAAGAGGGGAAATGGTTAGACATTAAGAAGAAATTCTTTACTGTCCGGATGGGTAGACACTGAAAGAGGTTGCCCAGGGACATTGTGGGTGCCCCACCCCTGGCAGTATTCAAAGCCAGGCTGGATAAAGCCTTGAGCAGCTTGGTCTAGTGGGAGGTATACCTGCCCATGGCAGGGGATGTGAGACTAGATGATCTTTAAGGTCTGTTCCAACTCCTTGACATTCTGTAACTCCATGATTCTCTGATAAAATCCCCCAAAATCCTAAAAAAAATGGAAGTAAGTTGCTGTTGTCATAATGCTGGAAGGTTCTAAGACCACAACGAAGTCTATGGGAATTTGATGGCTTACTCCTGCATCTTAAATATCCAAGAAACATACTTAAAATCTATACTGTGCTGTCCTGTCATCTGCACTACTACCTATCTGGCCAGCTCCAGGCTCCAGATGGAAGCGTGGCATTATGTTCGAGCTGGTAATAGCTGATGTGACTGCTGGGAATCTGAATTTTGGGGAGCATGCCTGGTGAGAATTGTCACTTGGGCATCTGTTGCTGAATAACAAGAGCCAAAAATTGGATTCATTTAAGGTGTTTCACAGGGTAAAGTGTGTAAAATAAAATAATTTTTACCGCAAAAGCAAGAATAATAATTTTGAATTGGGAATTGATATCTGTTTCAAGCTTGAGTTACACTGTTAGAATGTTTTTTGATGGGAAAAGGAGTCTCATTTGAAGGTCAACGTGTCTTTTTTTTCTCTCAGTTAAAAGAAGACAAAATAAAATTATGGCATTAAGTTGTAACATTGGCTGTGGATTGCAAGTCTACTGTGTATTGGAAAGGAGTTACTTTATTTTTCTTATTCCACTTGCTCTCTCTAGCACCTGAGAGGAAATGTCCAATGTTATTCTACATAGGCAATTAACATTATTCTAAAGGACATTTTAGTTTTATGCTAATTAGTTATATTTCTACGCTCTAATGTCTAAAAACCCAGAGCAAGGCAGACCTACCTGAATAATAAGCCCAGCTTAAACGTGATTAAGCATTGTCTCTGAAAGTCTGAGAGAGCAAAAGGTAAGAGACAGGCTCCTCTAGTAACCTGAAACACACATGGAAAAGAAAGGGAAGTAGCTGCAGCAAGGCTGGAGAAATATTTTGTTCTCTTGTTTCAATTTTGTGCTGATGAATAAAAATTTGTCCTAAGAAGGCATGGTCAAAAGGGTGTTCTCCATGTGCTGGAAAGCAGGCAGCTGTCTCCTGTGTGTGCAAGCAGCTGCTCACAGTTAATGAGCACTCCTCCCGCTGTCACTTGGGCGTCTCATGCTTTCCTAGGCTGAGTAGTAGTGGTTTCCTTCCCTGGTTTTGAGAGAGGCAGCAAAGGGAATCCTAACAGGAAATCTTCACGGTCCACAGGAGTAAAATTAGCCTTTTTGCAAGGAAAAGGAGGTAGAGAGATGGGCACAAATGAGAGAGTTCCTCCTATACTCACCCCTTTTTTTCAGGTCACTGCAGGATGCCAAGCTGCTGCTCTAGTGAACACTGCCTAAAACTTGCAAAAACCATGCCCAGCTTAGCCAGCGGCAGTTTGCTTTCCCCTGCTAGCATTCAGTTATTTCAGAAATGTGGGCGGTCCTGTCCAGCATCCAAATCTAGCTAACTCCAAACAGTTAATAGGTAAGCCTGGGAAGGAGTCAGATGTTCCTCATGAACTTTTAAAGTGACTATGGGATAGTAAGACTCAGAAAGCACACTGGAGTTAAAATGTTAAAATTTGGGTTTAACCAGCTGTAGGATAATGAGAATATAATTCCACTCCTCTAATGATTAAAACCATGGCAGATTTGAGGCAATCCTCCCTTACCAATATTCCACTTCTTTTTTTAAATGTTTGAGGATGATTGTATGTTCCCCCTGTCCCAGGTTTTTACTCTCTGACACGCTCTTCAGTCACTGTTGTTCAAAAATTCCCCCCTCTCCTCAGAAAAGGGGGGATGGAATCTGGGAGTGGGGGGAGGATGAGGTGAGGTTTCAGTGGAAAGGGTAGACTACAAATAAGGGAACTCTTTTGGATATGGATTAAACTTGAATCCATTCTAGATTACTCCTCTGATTTCCTGTCATATACCATGAAGAATATGAACAGAAATTGACGAAAAGCTCTTCCAGAATAGATTTTGTAATTTAGCTAATGGAAAAAAAGAATGCTTGATGGATGCCAGTTCTCCTTTTTTCCCCTGTTGATTCTTCCTGAGCTTGGTTTATATGAATGATTTTACTGAAAGCACTCTGGTATAAACATTAATGTGAGAGAAGAAATGGATGCTTCATTCCCAGCCATTGGAAGTTGTCTTTTTCAGACAAAAAAAAAAAAAGTAGTAAATAGGTTGTCTGGCTTTGATCTTCCTGTGCTTTGATGTTTTGCCTGCCAGGGTTTAAAAGGTTTGTGTGCAGTTTGAGTTTGGGATGGGAAAAACTAGGACCAGCAACCAATGAGCAGTTGGATGTGTGAGCTGTAATGCACATAATTAGGTTAGGGACTGCAAGTCTGGTCCTAGCGACTACAGTGTAAATGATGGATGAAAACCAAGGAGAAAGCTTTGTAAGTAGTTATTTCAAAGGAATTTACAAATGTAAAAGCATTCTGATGCTTCTGAAATATGTTTGAAAATGCTGATGTCATCATAGAGTAAGTATTGAATTCAGTTGAGGATTCCAACTGAAAATGGAATTCATTTCCTTCCTTTTTCTTTTTTGTTTAGGCTTGTTGTCCATTCATTTCATTACAGGATCACAGACTAGGTTAGTTTGGAAGGAACACCTGTAAGAAATTTGATCTGACCTTTCTCCCCACATACACAGTACCCTGTTATTTGGCTGTGACATGCTGCTCTGTGTCATGCCCAGATTAGCTCTGATCATCTCTGAGGGCTAGAGATTCTGCAGTGCACTCTGGGCAACCTGTTTGAACATTTGGCCACATTCATTGTGAAGAATATTTTCTTATTATCTATTCAAAATTTCTTATTTCACCCAATTCCTCTAATTTGATTCTGCACCTCGTAGGGAAGGGCTCTGTCCCCATCCATTCTATAACCAGCCATCGGGTACTCCCTAAGTAGATCCCTGTTGACCTCTGTCCTCCAGAGTGAGTGAACCCAGCTCTCCCTTTCCTTCTGTGACACTGACCAGCTGTGTGCCACTTACCTTCCAGGGGCCTTCCAGACTCCTTCCAGTATGTCAGCATCTGTCTTGTCTTGGGTTGTCCCAAACTGGACAAAGTATTCCATATGTGGTCTCACAAATGGTAGAAGGAGGGGAAGAAATGCTTCCCTTGTCCTATTAGTGACCTATATTTAGTGCAGGATTATTGACTCTTTGCCCAGTCATACCCATGGCACTTCCTTACTTTTCTCTGCTTTGAGGCTGAGGAACTGTGTCTTAGTCACTCTTAATAAGGTATGACTTTGAACATCCATCTTCCCTTTTCCTGAATTTTTTTCAGTTCTATAACTGAAACAAGATTTTTCAACAAGAAATTACTTTCTCGTGTAGTTCTAGTCATGTCATCTCTGCATTTGTTTGAAGTAGAAACAGATCATAGATTTGAATAGATTCATAACAGTGTGCTCTTGTTTGCTTTTGTAATAATTTCTAAGGACTGGTTTTCTTTTCTTTTTCTGTATCTAATGAAACGTCACCATTTTGTCCCTAAGTGCTAATGTTTACTTCAGAGTTATGTAGCTCATTGAGGTATTGGGCTTCCCCCTCTCACCTCACCTGCCTCACTTTATCTACTTGGAATTTATTTGTTGTTTCATTGGACAGCTATTCAGTTTTGTAAAGTCATGCAAGTTTTTTACTCTGCCCTTATCCTGAATTTCCTGAATAACTTGATGTCATCACTAGACTCTAAGCTTGCTCTTCATCATTTTCCTGTTCACTGTTCAATAGGTTGAAGATCTTAGAGCCTCTCCCAAACCTCAGGAATGATCTCTGTCCTTTGTTTGGAATGGGTTGTTTACTCTTACTGTCTGTTCCTTATCTTCTAGCCAATTATTTATCCACATCAGGATGTCTTATGTGGATACATAGCTTCCTTTTAAAGCCTTAGGTGATAAATTTTGCCAGGAGATCTGTCAGAGAACTTCAGCAGACTTCTAGGGCAGAGCTTTATTAATCCAAACCTATGCTGTCTCTTCTCAAGAGATAGTATTTCTTCAGGTGTCCACTCATTATAGGCTTTATTATAATATTGAGTAGTTAATATTAAAAGTTTCCTAGATCCCTCAAAACTCTTTAAAGACTGGTGTCATAGGTGACATATGTACCATGCACTTTTAAGTAATCCTCTTTAGTCCTGAAGCTTCGTGCATGCTTTTATGGAATTTCTCCTGCATTTTTCACTAAACTCTGATATCTTTCCTGGTTACTGTTGAAGTGTAGAATAACTTTCCAATTAATAATTGGCAGACAGTAGTTTGAAACTACATCTCTTTGTTCTTTTATTTAACTGTAATATAATATTTAACTATGGAACAGGAATGCATTAAGTGTTGTCCTGTGATATGCAAAATACATTTAGGACTGTGACATGTCTTTAAAGTATTGTAGGAACAAGTCTGTGCATTTCAAAATACTTTGTGTTCCACTGAAATATTTATCTGTTGGGCAGTTGGAATACATGGGACCTGACTGACCTTGTAAACTAAAACTATGTGGTAGCTTGACCATGGCTTTGTGCCAGATGCCCAAACAGCCACTCCCTAATTCCCCTCCTCACTGGGCAGGGGAGAGAAAATATAATGAAAGACTCAGCAGTCAAGATAAGGACAGGGAGAGATCACTCACCAGTTACTGTCATAAGCAAAACAGACTCAGAACTGGGAAAATAGTTTGATTACCAATCAAATAATGAAAAATAAAACCAGATCTTAAAACAGCTTTCCAAACAACTTCCCCCCATGCCTCCCTTCTTCCCAGGCTTAATTTTACTCCTGATTTCTCATCCTCCCCTTCCCCACAGTGGTGCAGAAGAACAGGGAGTGGGGGCTGCAGCGAGTTCATCACACATTGTCTCTGGTGCTCCTTCCTCCTCAGGGGGAGGACCCCTCACATTCTTCCCCTGCTCCAGTGTAGGGTCTGTTTCATGTGGTGCAGTCCTTCAGGAACAGGCTGCTCCAGTGAGGGTCCCCTGTGGGGTCACAAGTCCTGCCACTAAAGCTGGTCCGGTGTGGGTTTCCCACAAGGTCACAGCCTCATTTGGGCATCCACCTGCTCCAGTGTGGGATTCTCAAGCTGCAGGTGGATCTCTGGATCCATGGACCTTCATGGGCTGCAGAGGGACAGCTACCCCACCACGGGCTGCACTACAGGCTGCAGGGGAATCTCTGCTGCAGTGTCTGGAGCACCTCCTCCCTTCCTTCTTCACTGACCTCGGTGTCAGCAGTGTTGTTTCTTCCACATGTTCTCATTCCTGTCTCCCACCTGCTGTTGCACAGCAGTTTTCCCCCCTTCTTACATATACTATCCCAGAGGTACTATCTCCATCACTGATGTACTTGGCCTTGGCCAACAGCAGATCTGTGTTGGAGCTGGCAGGCCTTGGCTCTGCAGACATAGGAAAAGCTTCTGCAGCTTTTCATAGAAGCCACCCCTGTAGTTCCCCTCCTTCTTCTCCTTGCCGCTACCAGAACCTTGCCATGCAAACCCAATACAAGGTGCATAACACCAGGTGGCATAAGATGAAAAATTTAACACAAGTGATGAAAATATATGAGTACTGGTGCTGCTTCTTATTCAAAAATGCTAGTGTTTGGGATTTTTTTTCCCTCACTGCTAGAGGTTATGGTTCTTAATGCCTGTGAACACAAACCTTTAAGAGTAGAAGTCAACAATGAATTAATGTATGGATGAATAATGCTTCAATTTTATACTTTCTGTAACAGAGATCATGATCAGGAAGTTCTAATATCTCCCATATCAGATATTTCTTTTTGTTTGGCCAAAGTGTGCAAGGACAGTAGTAAATATTCCATGCTCAATGCAGTGTTGTTCTTTTCTGAATCCAGGTTTTATAGAATTGAGCTAATATAGCAATTATATGCACTTATTTTAGCAATTATAAATATTTATATGTCTTGAGTTATTAGAAAGAATATTTCTGATGTGGCTGTTTAGGACTGGGGACAAAGGAGTTTGCAGAAGAAAATGTATGGCTCAACAGCTATAGTCAAAGCCAGTTAAGCCACTTAAACCAAGTGTTTTTAGCCCAGAAATATTACTGTACAGGAATCTCATAAAATATTTATGCAACAATTTATAGGTGTTTAGCACCAAACTATGATGATCTTCTTGTCTGTGTAATCATGCCACATAGAAGATCAGTAAGAATAATTAATTTTCATGGATCTAATTTTAGAGCTAATTACTCTAATCTCTTAGATGGCATTACCTGTTTGATTGTATGTGGTGGAGAATCGATAATGACTTTATAGGTTTAACTCCACTCTTCAGTCAGCTTTGCGTGAGAGCAGGCCAAGCAGGCCAGCAACCTTTTTGAGTCCAGCATTTGTTTAGAGGTTATGAAACAGGCAAATTCATACAAGAGTTGTCATTGTTGAGGAAGAATCAAAATTACTGTGAATCACCAAGTTTGGACATTTAGGCTTTATTTGTACAAAAAGTAAAAACATTAGGTGCAATGTTAGGTTTAGTAAACTGAGAAGTTCCTAGTGAGAGAAATACCTAGGTAGAGAAAACTAGATATTGGCACTGTACCTAGACATCTGAATGTGGTAGCATGGATGGGGAAATACTCTCTCAGAGGGCAAGGTATAAGAAAAAAGGGGAATGTCTTTCAGAATGCAGAAAAGATACGGAATTTATATGGAATTGTGCAGAGCGCATGCAAGAGTCTTCCTTATGATTGAGAGAACATGACATGGAGATGGAATTTCATCAGAACCTATTGCTTTTTAATTCTAATGCCTTTAAATGAGAGGATGTTTCACAAAGTCCCAGAGTGTATCAGGTTGGAAGGGGCCACAGTGGCCATCTGGTCCAACCTCCCTGCTCAAGCAGGGTCATCCCTGTTCCCTAGAGAACATGGCACAGGATTGTGTCCAGACAACTCTTGAATATCTCCAGTAAGAGAGACTCCACAACCTCTCTGGGCAATCTGTCCCAGTTCTCAGGCACCCACACAGCAGAGAAGTCCTTCCTCGTGTTCAGGTGGAACTTCCTGTGCGTCAGTTTCTGCCTCTTGTCCTACTGCTTGGCACTTGCAAGAGACTGACTCCATCCTCTTGATGCTCTCCCTTCAGATGCTTATTAACATTGATAAGACTCCACCTCAGTTCTCTTCTCAAGGCTGAACAGGTCCAGTTCCCTCAGCCTTCCTTATAACAGAGATGTTCCAGCCCTGTCATCTTTTTCACCCTCTGCTGGACCTGCTCCAGGAGCTCCATGCCTTGTACTGAGGAGCCCAGGACTGGACACAGCACTCCAGATGTGGCCTCACCAGGGCTGAGCAGAGGGGCAGGATCACCTCCCCTGACCTCCTGGCAATGCTATTTCTAATGCACCCCAGGATACCACTGGCCTTCTTGGCCATACAGGCACACTGTTGGCTCATGGACAGCTTGTTGGTCATCAGGACTCTCAGGTCTTTCTCCACAGAGCTGCTTTCCAGCAGATCGGGCCCCAGCCTGTCCTGGTGCATAAGGTTATTCTTCTCCAGGGGCAGGACCCTGCATTTGCCCTTGTTGAATTTCAGAGAGTTCTTTGTCCATCTCTGTAGCCTGTCAAGGTCCTTCTGAAAGGCTGCATGGTGTTCTGGGGTACTGGCCACTTCTCCCATCTTTGTTTTGTCACTTCAGAATTAGGCATGCCATCACCTTTCCATGGATTGAGGTAAGGCTGACTGGCTGGTAGTTCCCTGAGTCCTCCTTCTTGCCCTTTTTTAAGACTGGGGTGACGTTTGCTTTCTTTCAGCCCTTAGGCACCTCCCCTGATCTCCATGACCTTTCAAAGGTGATCATCAGTGGCCTTGCTATGATGTCCACCTGCTCTCTCAGGATTCATGGATGCATCCCATCAAGGCCTATGGGCTTGTGGGTCTCAAGTTTGTCTAGATGTTCCCTGACCAAATCCTCCTCAACTAAGGGAAGGTCTTCCTCCTGATGCTCATTTGCCCTTCTCTCCAGGGTAAGAGATCCCTCAGGACTGATCTTGTCAGTGAAGATTGATGCAAAGAAGGCGTTCAGCAAGGGTCCCCCCTCCAATTAGTAACAGTTCCACCTTATCCTTTAGTTTCCTTTTGTTATTGATGTATTTGAAAAAGCCCTTCTTTTCCTTGACATCCTTGGCCAGATTTAATTCCAGATGGGCCTTGACTTTCCTTGCCTCATTTCTGCTTACTCTGACAACTTCTCTATATTCAAAGTGACCTGACCCTGCTTCCATCTCATGTATATTTCCCATATGCATAAGTAATGACAGCAGTTCTTTTTTCATCCAACAGGTGTGTTGCTCCCTTTTCTTGATTTCTTGCTTATCAGGATGCTTTGTTCTTGAGCCTAAAGGAAGTGATCCTTGAATATTGACCAGCTCTCTTGGAACACTCTTCCCTGCAAGGCCTGTGGGATTCTTCCAACAAGGTCCCTGAAGTGGCTAAAGTTAGCTCTTCTAAAGTCCATGGCTGGAATCTTACTTGCTGTCCTGCTTCCTCCTCACCTGTTACAACCCCACAATCTCATGGCAACTACAGCCAAGGGTGCACCCAACCTTCACATCTCCAACAAGGCTTTCCCTGTTTGTGAGCAGTGCACTATTCCTTGTGGGATCCTCCACTATCTGTGGCAGGAAGAAATCACTGATTTCCAGGACCTCCCAGCCTGTTTGTGCTTTGCTGTTTAGCTTTCCAGCAGATTCCAGGGTGGCTGAAGTCCCCCACATGAACAAGGGCCTGTGACTTTGAGGCTGCTGTAATTGCCTGTAGAAGGCCTAACTCACTTTGCTCCAGGCTGCCTGACCAGGAGGACAAACACCCACAGTGTCAGCCTTACTTGTCTGCCTTTTATCCTGACCCATAAGCTCCTGTCTCGCTCATCATACACCCTGAGACAGAGCTCAATACATTGCAAGTGTTACCTCACAGAGAGGGCAACTGCACCCCCCTGCCTTCCTGGTCTGTCTCTCCTAAACTGTGTGTAGCCCTTCATGGCAACATTCCACTGTGGGAGCTACCCCACCACATCTCTGTAACTGCAGTGAGGTCGAAGCCTTGTCACTGCACAAAGAGCTCTTGCTCCTCCTGCTGTTTCCCCTACTGTGTGTTGGTGTACAGGCATTTAACAGAAGTATTTAATATCCCAGTGGGGGTGCAGAGGGATACCTCATAGTCCTGTCTAGTGGTTGAGACTTTGTCTGCTTGTGCTTAATTGAAGTATCCCCTCTTAAACTTCCTTTTGCTATTAGATTGGTTACTATAGCTCTCCCCCTTCCTAAACCTCTGGCAAGTCTGGCCCTGTCCCTGTTCCTGTCCCCATTATTGTTGCTCAGCTGGTAATATCAGGAGTGTGATTCTTGTCTGCCCAAAGAGGTGTGTGGGTGTCAGGGAGCAAAGGAAAAATGAACTTTTATGCAAGAAAAAGGAAGTAACACCTAGGCTCTTGAGCTCATCAGAAACACTGTTCCCAGGAACTTGGGCTGTCTGCTGAGCTCCTGCTTTTTAACAAAGCCCCTTAGAAAATGATTTTTCTTGCTTGAATAACAACTCAAGTGGAACAATGTTTTTGTTATCAAACTTTCAAAGAAATTACTGAATTGCCGCCAGGATGGAAAATTACTATGACTTGAGCCAGCTCTGTTGCAACCCTGTCAGCATCAGTCCTAAGTGAGACCCTGTGAACTCTCCAGTGGGCTGCAATCAGCAGCCTTCTTCTGAGGAGGGCCTCTCAGGGCCAATGAACTCTCAAATTTGCCATACTTGAAGCCAGTGACAGACCTTAGGTGATACCCCCACTGCTTGGGGTTCAACCCTTCACACCTTGAAAAGATGCAAAGGCATCCAACATGAGCTGAATTCTAAGGGAAATTTTCACAGGTACATACTCCTTTAGGTCTGTGTGCGTGCAAGTGTGAACATGCCACAGAAAATTGACTATGAATATTGGTCTCTCAGATTCTTAAATAGATTAGATTAGATTAGATTAGATTATAAATTAGGCCTGTGAGTTACTGTCATGCTTGTAGTAAATTCTGTAGAATCTTTTGTTAAATTGTTTCAATTAGGCTATCAAGTAAGTGCTGTTAAGTTTAAGTGTGGTTTAAACATTTAGGCCTAAACCATTGGTCACTTCTGAGACTAAGTTTGGCAAAGGGGTCCACTCTGGACCTTGTGACTCAATAGGTGGGTCTCCCCCATTCCTTTTTATCCTTATCCTTTCCCATTCTTACCCTTTTTCCATTCCCAGCCTCCATGTAAGTTACTTTTGGTAGATTTTAGATTTAGATTAATTGATTTTAGATTGTAGTCTATTTTTTCTCTGTGTGTTTTAACCATCTAGTAAGCAGTAGGGCAAACCTTTAAACAAATTTTGTCATGCTTTCACTTTAATATTAAACCTCTTTTGCTGGTACATTTTAACTGGTGATTCTTTGAGCGACCTGAGACAGTTGTTTGTGACAGGTGGAGAGCAAGAACAATAAGAAGACTCCCTCCCTGTGGCCTCTCCTACCCCAACTTCTTGATAAAGACCAGGGAAATTCATAGTACAGGTGGAACCACTCGGTGTATCGTTCCCTTCTTGGATCGCTGCTGCCCTCTTCTGCTGGCTTCCCACGGCTGTTGTGACACGGGGAGTTTTAGTATTGCACCGAAGGCCTTGTGTCTGCTGTGATGTTATGGGAGGTTGTGGAGTGAAATGCAGTGACTCTCTAGGACTGGGCTCCACAAAGAATTAGTTTTATTCAGGACAGGGCTGTCATATATGGTTGGTACCCTTTTTTACTTCACAGAGTCCTAAATGGTGTGGAGTGCACGTGCTGTGAGAAAGAGTCTGTCAGCACTGAAAAAGCAGACACTGTTCTGGCCCTGTTTCTCTAAAATGGACTTGGGCCAGCATGACTGGCAGTGCTGCAGCATGCCTGTGTGGGGCATTTGAGCTGGTGCAGACCTGTGAGTACTTGTAATGCCTCAGAAATGTAGGGCTTGAAACCCTGCTTTCTGATGCAACACTTCTAGGGTGAAGCAATTTCCTCTGCATAGCTTCTGTAATTAAGTTTATTAAGAATTCTGGCACCCAGACAAATGGTTGTATTGTATTATGAGGCACAGGGAAAGTGCTAGACAGAAGCCTGAAGATGTAGGAGGAATTGAGGCATGGCCAGCTAAGTCCAGAGGAGAGCCACAAAGTTGATTAGAGGGATGGAGCACCTCTGTTTTGAAGACAGACCGGGAGAGTTGAGGTCGTCCTACCTGGTAGAGGCTCCAGGGAGGCTTTAGAGCAGCTTTCCAGTACCTAAAGGGGACTACAAGAGAGCTGGAGCAGGAATTTTTATAAGGGCATGTAATGACAAAGCAAGGGAGAATTACTTCGAACTGAGAGAGGGCACGTTTAGATTAGATATTAGAAATTCTTTACTGTAAGGGTGGTGAGGCACTGGCACAGGCTGCTCAGAGAAGCTGTGGATGCCCCATATCTGGAAGTGTTCAAGGCCAGACTGGATGGAGCCCTGAGCAACCTGGTCTAGTGGAAGGTGTCCCTGCCCACAACAAGGCAGTTAGAACTAAATCTTTAAGGTCCCTTCCAACTCAAACCAATCTGCAATTTTATGATTTAAGGGCATACTAAGATGAAGGTATACAATTTTATTGCCATTGCAGCTGACACTATTGCCAGGCCTGACTGCCTGGTTTCTGACCAGCCTTGTGCTCTTGCAGGGTGCCTGGCTGGTCTCCAGGGCTCTCCTTGGTGTGGCTGTATTCCACTAGGTGCAGTCCAAGGCTCGGGAGCCCAATGTGTGCTCCCGGAGGGTTTTTGAAAGAGTTGGTGTAACCACATGGGGTAATACCATCTTCCAGAGGGGAATGAATGGCAGTTCCACAGTTAGGGTCAGTTCCAAGCGCATGGACAGGCATTCCACTTCCAAACTCAGGTGTGTCTATTATGTTGTATTTATTTTGATAATCTGTGTATTCATTCTGTTGAGTATGAATTTTTTCTCTTTGCCTCAGTAACTGAGGACTAAGATTTGCATGGCAGGTTGATAGACTTGGCATGAATGAAGCTCAGCTCTTAATTACAATGATGTAGTGACAGGCACTTCTGTGTACTGACCAAGAGCAAACATGCCTCCCAATGGTTGAGAGCATTCAGAAGTCAGTCAGGAGGCACATGAATCAGGTAGTGGTGTCTGCTTCTCAAGACTGTGACCGTATCACCTGTGATCTTGTCACAAGATGACAAGATTGTCATCTCGTGTATTTCTGGATTGTTAACCAATTACTGATTATGCTGGTGTACAGGGACTTCTCTGAGCATGTTTACGCACAGGCAAAATTGAACTTTTTTGCTGTGCTGGCTGAAAAATATAAATTGCGCCATTCCAAGGATGCCTTTCTAGGGGCAGCTAAATCCTTTCTAAACAACTTTCTAAACAACAACAATATGGGAAAAATGAAAACAAGAAAAAAGTCAATCTCAGATACTCTGTGTGTGTGTGTAATTATACATACTGAAGTTATAGTTTCTTTCATTCTTGTTGTCTTCCTTAAATTAAGTAAAGCTTTTCTGCAAGGGTGGGTATATTACATTAGTAGTGTGATTTAGGAAGCCTTTAGGGACTGAAGGGAGGTGTCACAGAGTGACTAGAAGTATCTGGGAGTGGGAGGAGGATTTCTCAGAGCAAGCCTTGTAGTCTACAAAGGCTATGTACAGTGTGAGGGCAGTGCATGCTGCACTGCCATGATGTGGCTGGCTAATAAAAACAAGCCATCTTGCTTCAGTGCTACGTAAACAGCAAATCTTCGCTTGCACATTCCCTGTGGCATGGAATTGCACAGCAGTCCTTCCCTCCACGTCATGCAAAGACACATTGCATGGACAAGGGCACCTGCCCCAAAACAGCACACAACACATGCACCTTTCCAAGCAAAAGCACATGGG
>JBBMKD010000102.1:77060482-77137836 GCA_037834095.1 Argya squamiceps | reverse complement strand
ACACAAACACCCCCCCCCCCCCCCCCCGCTATGTAGCCTGTGCTGTAGGCTTGCTTCCTGAGAAGACAGGAAATTAAGAGTTTTCTTGCAAGTGTGACTCAGTAGGAAATAGAAACAGAGCACATTACATATATTTTCTTTATTGCTGGACTTTTTTTCCCAGAAAGTAGGCATGATTCCTTAAAGGCTGAGGTTTTTAATAACAGTAAGGTTTTTCAGGTTTTTTTTTTCCTGTGGACAAAAAAATACCTTTGAACAAGGTTTTGCCTTATATTACAGTATTTCTGTACAAAAATAAAAGTCCAAAATCAAATTATTATTAGCTGTTATTCCCCAATTTATTTACAGGGTACTGTCAAGAACCTTCATCAGGCAACCAGGTAAAATAAAGAACTCTGTATTAAAGCAGTTGCATTGTAAAAGGTTGCCTTCTCTAGTCAACTCTGAAGGGCTCTGGCCTTTGGCAGTCGGTCTGGGTTGAGGAGTCCAGCCAGAAGTATAAAACAGTGATGTCTTTCAAAGAAAAAAATAATATTAAAAACTTAAGCTGACATTATGGAGAATTGAACTGATAACTGTATTTCCATATTAGGGTAGTCTATAAATATTCTCAGCTACATCTCTCTTTATCATACAGCAGATACAGAATGCAGACTTCTGCTACTTATATGGTATACATATTTGCAAAAGTAAAATCAATGTATGAAAATTTTGGAATTGTTAATAAAACTGCTTATAAAGTAACCATACAATTGTAACAACTATACCTCTGAACTATTAAAATGTACAGAAAGATTGTTTACACCATTGCACATACTTATTCCCTTTGCTTCAAAAGACTTGTGAAATACAGAATAAAATCTGTCAAATTTTACTGACAGCTCAAACACACATGCACAGTGTGCACATCCATGGAAGCAAGGGGAAACAAAGTGTTGGCATCCATCAGGAAAGCTGCCAGCAGCGCTCCAAAAAATATACCTTGCTCTTCTTCCCTCCCCCTTCCCACCTGTATACAGGCCAGTAGATTAGTGCAGAATGGATGAATATAACTTTGTTTTCAGTGTTCTGAAAAACGACAAAGGAAATCCTCTTGACTTTTATCAGCAACTTTAGGTCAATACAAGTTAGGCTTAATATTCTAAGGCACTTATTACTGCTTGTATTGCAGTGGATCAAGTCTTAAGGCATTTGTTACATCAACTGAAGGTAATAATGCTTTGGAAAGTTTTGAACGAGCCAGCATAGTATGTGACTATTTCAGCTGATTTTCCCCTGTCCCCCTGTGGTCTTTCTAAAACATTGTTTGAAGATATTTTCCGTTGAAAGTCTGGTTCTTGGTTAGCTTGTCAACAAAGGTGATCAATGTCCCCAGGTCGTTCTGAGGCCATGGAGTGATATATTCTATTTAGGGCACGGTAGAACTGGTTTTGTTTTCACCTGGAGCTCCCCTGACTTCCATGACTACTCACAGATCGAGAGGTGCTGTAGCGTTTTTTCACGATCATACTGATGTAAGCCTTCATCAGCTTCGCAATGTCAACCACCTGCCAAGAGTATGAAGTGCACAGTTCTTAGTAAGGTAACAGTATATGAATGAATTTCTTTGGACACTAACAATATAAAACTGTCAAGCTTTCAACAAAACCCATTTGTAGCTAAACAAATAAAAATACTCAGCACATCTATCCATGTCATTCTGTCTTCCCTTGAGCTTTACAGGGATCTTGAACAAACCTCTAACATTTGCAGCCATTACTTGAATTACTAAGTGGCCTGGCTGTCAGAACAGGAAGGCCACAATAAACAAAACTACCTTGCTCTTACCTTGCTAGTTTCAAAAAGCAGTTCTCTTTCATCCACCACGATCTTGTAGGTGTTGGCAAGTGGAGCACCAAATGACAAGATATGTTCATACTGGAACACCTCCAGAGGCCTTCCTTCCCCACGCTTGTAGACAGAAACTGCATCAGCACTGACTCCAAGCCACAACTCCTGTGGGAATCCCCCTTCTTTACACTAGAGAAAAAAAAAGTAAAATAACAGTAAGGGGAACAGCGGGAGCCACACAACACTCACTGTTGATGTTTTTGTCTGTAACCATTTGTTAAAAAGTGCATATTGCTTGTCCCTCTTTAAACGGAGCCTTTTATACTTCTTATACTTGTTTGCAACCTGTCAGAATAGCATTCTGTCCCTCTATTTTATGGTTAACTGGTGGATTTAAATAGCTACAGTGCTTGCCAATGGGGGCAGGCTTTTAATAGCTCAAAGTTTATAACATCAGCTGTCTGAGCATTGTGATAATGTATTTATGGTTTCACTGCTCTGGAATGAAATCACCACCTATACAGTGTAAGCTGTAGTTTGAATGTTCATATGGTCTTACCTCCACATCAAAGAGTGTTGAACCATAGCCAGGCCATTCCTTAATCAAAGCCATGTACTTTGCCATGGCCTGCTCCTGATTCATCCTCTGGAGTTTTTTCCATTTGTCAATAATACTAGTCCTGGAAGCTGAGATTTCCTCTTTGACCCACATGTCTAACATCTGATCCTCCTCAACCTTCTGTTTGCTGACAGAGCCACTGCGGAAACTCCTCCGCAGTGTTCCTTCAAGGAAGCTGGCTCGTTTCTTCTCGGCCTTCTCTGATGCAGTAAATGTTTTGGTTGACTGTGTAATCCTAGACTTCAGCTTTTGCAAGGGATAGACTTCCTCCAGTTCTGGTACAGTGGTGTGCGCAGTGTAATCTCCCTGAAGGTACTGAAGACGCAAAGCTGCAAGGACCTGGAGTGTTTCCTCAGGAGCAGGATAATGTCCTTTAATCACTGCTTCATGAGCCTATCAAGGGGAAAAAAGGTAACTTTTTATAAAGCAGCCTTTGAAAGAAATACGAGAAATAAGGAGAGTAGATTTACTACCAGGCAAACCCAGGACGTGAAATAAATGATCCATTAAATAAATCAAATGAGGTAAATCTCTTGGCAAATTTAAGCTGGATAAGACTGGGTTTACCAGAAGAACTTCAAGGCAACTGAGGAACCTGCCAAATGGGAATTACTTTTACTATGACAACTTTTAGAGAGTAACTGAACTATGAAAAGAAAATAAAATGTAAAGGGGAGAAAACAGAATCTAAACACTTGATTGAGGAGAAGCCATCTATGTTCAAGGGCATTAGGAAGAAACGGGTCTCCAGTTTTGTTTACTGCTGTCAATAATCTGGCTGTGAAAACTGATGTTTCCAGCCGAATCAGCCAAGCTCTAGGACAGCTTTGTATTTTACTGAGGGGAAACAATACATCTTCAATGGATCCCAAATCAAGTTAGTACAACATCTACATATTACAGCGCTCTGTAGCATCAGGGATGAGATTCTGAACCAAGAAGACTCTTCAAAATCCCAGCTCTCTGCACACTCATTCAAACCTGTGAAAATGTGCACCAGCTGTGTGTTTTCTTTCATATGACAGTAGTAAAAGAAACAAACACACATCACGTCTGGAGATCCAGGACTTGCAAGTTTAGTAAACACACAGAGATAATTCAGAGCTAATTAACAACTAGTTTGTTTAGGTGTACAAAGTGTGCCTTTAAATATGCAGAATGGTTTACATGATATTGTACACATGCAGAAGAAAGAGCTGTCTTTTAGAAATGGAAGGACAGTATTTTAATGAGGAAGAAGAACTAAAAGATTTTCTTCAGTGCCTTATGATTATTAAAGGATTCAGACTTTAAAATAATGGGGACTGCAGAGTTAAAATTGATGACAGAAGGGAATTTTCATAATTGTCTGAAAAAGTTGATGACTAATATCAAAAGGAGATAATTAGAAAAAATAGAACAGAATTGATGTTAGTATGTAATGTTACCTCTTCAAGTTACTGCTGTAATATTGTTTGTAGGGATTGAATGTCATACTTTATAACAAATGCTACTGGTTTTGGCAAGGCATGAAGTATTTGGCTAAACAGTAGTCAGCACAGAATGCTCCATGAAAACAATCTGCTTCAGCAAATGTGCTTGTTTTAGCTGTTCATACAGAAAACTGCCTGAATCTGCCTCTTAAGCCAATAATGTATCGCATCAGATTGTATGCAGAGTTCTCATAGATTTTCCTCTTGCTGTTTAAAGTTCATCCCAAACAGAGACACCAGATGACTCCTCTAGAGGTAACAAAAGACAGACAGAATGGCTGTCTTTCTAAGCCCAACCAAGGCAACCTATTGCCCACATCCTTCAGCCAACAATAAACAGTTCTGGACTGAGCTACAGTAGTAGGCACTGAAGGAGACTTTTGGCAGACTTGTGATGTGATATAATATGGTGCCTTAAAACCTAAACAAGAAACCAGAAAGAAATTCTCTATTACAGGGAAGATGTAGAAGGGGAAAACCCTTCATATGTATGGAAATTGAGGTATGTCAGTTCCCGATCACAGCAGTCTTGCTTACCAACAGAATGTCAGTGTCTTGGTGTTGCAAAGAGCCAGAAATTTTAACCCTATAGAGAAATCTTGATCTGTCTAGTGCCCACTGGAATAAGCTGACTACTGGAAGAATTTTTAATCATTTGCAATGTAGTAGAACAAGAAAAGATCAATCAACAGCAATAAATGCTGTCAGTGAATTTCTGAGTAACTAACCATAGGGATTGATATAACAGAAATCCAGCTGCTGATGCATTTAATTTTCATTAGAAGTCAATTTAACTTATTTTATGTTTTGCAGTGTAGCCTCATTCTGAGCTCAACATGTTCACTAAGTGGATTTCTGTTCATCATAGCTGTCTTACTGTTATTGCTGAGACTGGACTATTATATTATGGTACCTATGAAATAATCAGCTTTTTAAAAGATAAAAAGCTACTGCTCAATTAGTTATGTACAGTTGCCAGCAGGAGTATCTTATTAATTAATATGTTGCCAGTGACACTTTTTTGACTTTATTTCTTACAATTTCTTCAGAAAATGGTTTAAGAAGAGGAAAATCAAAAGCAAGTATTATTATTTTTTTATGCAGCTTAGATCCAGTTATCCATTTTTCTACCACTGCACAGAAAGCAATTGACAAGTAATGCAGAAGTAAGAAACACAACACTAGAGGAAGACATGCTTCACTTATGTCAGGATAGGCCTATTTTGACCACTGAAACACTTCCCTTGCTCTTGATGCTTGAGTAGTAGTGCATTTAGTTGAACAGAAGCAAAATCAAAACTCTCTGGGTTGCCTGCATCTCTTGCTTTTTTTCCTTTTCTTAAAAGTGCCTCAAAACAGAACCTTTGTTCTTTACCTGCTCAAACATAAAGGCAAATTCCACGCTATCTTTTGGGACGTTTTCTGTGTCCAGGAAGCAGTAGAGCTTGAAGTAGAACTTCCAGTGCATCTCCCCAGCTTCAGCAGTGGCAGCAAGCCTGCATCGTTAAGAGGGAGAGAGAACAGATCTGTGAAATCAAACTCTTTTCTAAATTGCCACCTGTGGAATCTAAGCAAGGCATCAGCTGAACTTTGCTTTATGTGTGTCTGTGTATTTATAGCCTACAGCAAAATCAAGGACAGATGTTGACTCAGTTCTCAAGCCAACAGTTTCTAACCTCTATTCTCTTAATAAATGCTGATTTTTAGACAGGTCAGGTGTTAATAAAAGCTACATTATTAAGTCCTGTTATAAAAAATTCCTTTTTTCCCTATTTTTATGTGCATAAAGGGGGCTGATTGCCATGCATAAAAAGTAAGGATGGCAAACAGGTATTTAGACTTGTAATACATTTTCTTACATCAGCACTATGGGTGGTTTCAATTTTACTGGTAAGATAAATGTTGCGAGCTGTACTGTGGTGACTTCCATGTGAAGTTTGACAATTAAAATGGCAGTGACTGCCTGGAGGTCAGTTATCACAGCCACATTGCCAGTAATGGTGAAAAAAATTGTAGTAGTGGAAAAGAAAATGTGGAAATAGTGATGAGAAATACTACTCTACTGGTGTCAGGATAGAGGGAAACCAACAGAAGTGGATAGATGGCTATTAAATATTTTAAGAAAACTAAAAAAGAGATCCTTTTGTTCCAGAAATGGCCACGTGTATAATTCAGATGCATCATCACAAAAAAGGAAGTCAAAGAGAAAATTCAGCATTACTGACATCGGAAATTTATTTAATTGCTACTTATTAGAGTGAAGAGAAAAGGAGAGGTACACTCACTTTTCAAACTTTGCCAAGACATCAGCTACAATGGTTCTGCTTTCAATTGCTTTATCAGTAGTTCCATTGTATTCAAACAAAGCAAACATATTTCTGCTATCCTCCATGGCCAAGCCACGAATCAACTTTTCAACCACCTAATGAAAAGAGCAAGTGAAAAAACCATAGCATGGAAAAACAGTACCACAGAGTAAGATAGATACTTAGAAAAAAATTAGAGCTATGTTTTACATTAGGCTAAAAACGTTATTAACTTGTCCTTATCAGCATTATTAATCATTGTCAAATTTCCCTGTAATTTTTATTCTTTCAGAACATATATATACTATCTCCTGGCCAGATATAACTCCCTGTATTTCACCAACTCAGCAAGAGCTCCTTCTTTAGGAAGCAGCTTGGCTCTCATACACACCAATGTCTACTAAAGTTTCTCCAATAATGCTCTCTGCCTAGTTGCTTAGTCTTTCCTGTAATTCTTCCTGTAAGATGGAACTACAGTTGGGTAATCTTCTGCAGCACAAAGACAGTTTTTATGACAGGGATTTCTCCAAAAAACACTGAGTGGAGGGACAGCACTGAAAGCCTTTCTTTCCCAGAAAGGAAAGACTGGCAGAGAAAGCCCCAGTGCTTTCAAAGTGTAACACTACTGCTGCCTGGGACTGGCATGTAAAGGGACACACTGATTTTGTTCCAAAGACATTCTGTCACCACTTCTCACCTCTCCAGCTGTAGTGTGTGAGTTGATTGTAATCTTACATGAGCCCCCACCATGGCAATAAACTGTGGATGTCATCTCCTGCCTGCCAATCAGTGCTTCTATTTCATCTCGCGATGGCACAAACTCTCTGCATTTGGTTTTCTTCAGAGATTCATAAGTAAAAAGTGCATATTTCTCCATTTCAGTTCCTGGAAACTGCTCACGAACCCTGTGAGACAAAGGTTATATTATTTTAAGCTGCCAGTCTGTGAAGTTTTCTTATTTGAGAATTTTTTTCCCCTGAGTATTTCTGTATCCAATACACTATTTAATTGACGTGCTCCAAGTACAGAATAAACTTTTAAATTATTGTTTGTTGGTGGACTAACTTTCCTAATGACACACTTTTCATTCTTCCATTGCATCACAGCAAGAGGAACTCCACATTCTGGTTAATGCTGAACTGTCAAGAGTGACTTATTATTATTTAATGCTCACTAATAATTTAAAATCAGATTTGCAATCATAGGTTTGTACCTCAAATACACCTTTAAATTGGTACTGTTCTTTTATGTGTATGATGCCTATCTCATAAAAGTAAGGTAAGTGGTATGAAGAATTTTTAACAGGTTGGTTTGGACAGTTGAGAATGGGACCTAGGGATATGGGCTGAAAGCCATTTAAGCTTATAGAGTGCCCCTTTTGCCAACATTAACAAGCTATGCATTCAACTTTGTGGCATTTTGCTTGATTCTTTAAATGTGTGTAATTCCATCCAGAGTAACTCACACACACTTTTCCTGTAACATCTTCTATTAAGATTCACTGTTTGGCATAGCCAGTTTGCTAAGTGAATACATCTTTAATTCTCACTTCCAGATATCTGAACACTGTTACAAGTTGTGGTGCTTTAGTAGCTCAAAGGTTCTCACCTTTTGAGATGAAACTTGAGATATTTGAGGATGCTGCGACTGGGCAGAAATGTGCAACTCATGCAGGTGAGTATTTGCCAACTGTAGAGGTTCCCCACACTCCCAGGGTTAGGCACTTTATTGGTTTGCTTGATGAGCTGACAGTAGAGCTCATCTCGGAGAGGTCGTAAATCATGTCCTGTTTGGAGAATACCTTGGATTATAGGGATGGGATCAGACATAGACTCCAGCTGCTGTAAAGAATTAAATATCTTGATGGCTTCATCCTGCAGAGTTGTGTAGCCTTTGTCTTTCAGCACTAGAAAAGAAATATTGGGAGAAATGTGTTTAGGCTGAGATTTGAAAAAAAAGGCACTCAGGCTTGATGTGGAAATCGCATAATGCTACACTGTGACCCTTGTTATGCCGGATATTAGAATCTATATTTTCCATTTCAAATGTATAATAAAACCTCATTTTATGACCTAATTTGCTATTGAGATTTGTTCCAAATTTAATAACTGAAAAGCTGTATCTTGATTGATTATTTTTTGCAACCGAGTTTTTGTTTCAGAGCAAGTAACACTGATGAAGTGCCATATCACACTCCGTATTAACCTCCCACCCTCCTCCCAAGGATGAAATTTGTGATCTGAGTAATATCTTGTTTAATATGCAGTTGCAAATTAAGGTAACCAAATCCTTTATAAGGACACCAAGTTCACCATCATCAATAGCTCTGAACCACTCATTCAAAAGAAACGTCTAAGTTAGTGTGTGAATCAAGAAGATTAAAAGAGATGATAACACTAATTTCAGGACTAAAAAAAGCATTACTTTTTAAAACCATGTACACTCATAAACATTATTTCCCATAAATTAGGCTTTCTATCCCATCTGATAAAACATACACCTGTCAATTGGAAGCTCTGGTTGCTGCAGCTTCTTGCATGGGGTAAGAAGCAACAATAATTTGAGGAGGAGAATATGATTCAAGGAGACTGAGTGAATCAGGTTTAGTTGCTTATTTCAGTGCAAGACTTTTCAAACTCAGTCTTCTTAGCTGTATTGCTGAAAGCAATGGCAACTTTCCCTTCTGTAACACTCTTGCAGGAACACCACAAGCCCATGACTCTATGCTAGGCAAACTGCTATTCTCAAAAGAGAACAGGGAAACTTGGCTATTTGTATTAAAAACATGTATTTTGCCACCATTACTTCACTGCAGACTTAAAACAAATTCCATCCTCTGGTTCAGTCTTTCATAAGGAAAAGTGTTGTGTTATTGGAAAACTTACAGTTTAGATTGATGTCCCCATATGGCAGTGGCAGTAATGGTGAGTGCAATGGATGATGAGTGTAACGGAGAATAGGATTCCTCTTATAAATCTGTTCAACCACATCAGCATTCAGGCAGTTTTCCTATTGGGGTAAGAAAAAAATAGGATTTGGGGTCCAGCTTTAGGAATAATGCAATACTTTGTGCCCTTAGGTTGGTTATAAAAACTGAGCAATCAGTGTTACCAACACTATTTGGTGTGAAATCCAGTTGTGGGTGTTGTGGATGCCATGGCATGCTGTGGACTATGAATGCTTAGTGCCTGCTAAGCTCAGGCCTTGGATAGGTGTGCTTTATCTCTGCAGTAAAAAACAAACTACAGCAGAGTACACTACTACACTAGTAAACTACACCAAAATGAAGTATCATAACAATTTTTGAAGTGTGTTTTCATTTTATATTCATTTTTACTCCAGTAATTCATAATGGGAAATATGACATCTGTATTCAAGTTTTATTTAAAAGTATTTCTCCAGCATAACTAACTGGCCTTTCAGTTAGAAACTGCACAAGCTACCAAACAAAATAGTACAAAGTGCTGCTGTAAACCTGGTGGACTCAATCGGACATCCAAATACTGCTCTTATTGCTCTTCTTAGGCCAAGTTTGGCAGATGTGTGACCACTGTCTTCTATGAGTCCTGAGTTCCATATATTTCTCCTGCTCTGAAGAATAGCATTCAAAATGGTAGAACTGAGAACTTAGTACCTCTTTTCCATGAGAGAAGAGGTGGCACTCTCTAAGGGAAAAGGTCAGTAGCAGTTCTCCCCTCTTGCCTATTTCTTTGCTCTCTTTGATTCTCTTGTGAGAATCATTATCTTCTCTCATAAATGCACATTAGCAAAAAGCTACAGAAGGACATTCTCTGGTGGTGCATGCACTTCATCACACAGAGATATGAGATGCTTAGCCCATGCTATCACAAAAAAAGAAAACGATCATAATGACAAAAAAAGAAGTCAGAAGAGCTGTTTAGTCCACATCCTGGTGTGCTGTTCACTGTGGACTGAGCTAAACATGTCTGCTAACTCATGAACCTGCACAATGTGCTCTTCTGCCAGGTGTAGCCATGTCTGTCAAGTTACACAAACCAGTAAAACTTGTTACTGTTTTAATGGAAAAAAGTTATCCCTCTTGCCCTGCAAGCTGCACTTCAAAGTTTGCTCTTCTACTGTTTAGACAGAAATTCCTTTATCAGGTCAGAGAATACATTCAGGTTTCACAATTTTAGTCCATGTCACTGTGTAATTAAAACGTAATTTTCTGCTTTATTACCCAATACAGCAAAGCCAAAACAAAGATTTAAGGAACCATTCTTTCTCACCCCATGCCATCCTGCTTGTGCCTACCTTAATATCCTGAATAAGCTGCTGAGTTGGAGTATCAATGGGTGCCTTTGTGTCAATCACGTTTTGAATGGCACTTGACCAGCGGGTCGCCTCATTAAGCAATTTCGTATAGAGACGGTAACAGTGTTTGCGTCCGTACACGGTCACATTCCAGTAACCTGGCACAACAGAAAAACTGGTCATCACACAAGCTGCAGCCCAGCAGACACCCAGTGCTGCATCCTGGATCATGCTGGCAGTCCTTCAGGAACTGAAGTTGTGTGAGTTATTAACTATCATAATACAGATACTGTGGTGTTAAAGGAGATTTTCTCCTTTAAAGAAGCCTAGGAGTAGCCTTGGACTACAACTGTGCATCATGTAGCCCCCTGTTTTACCCAGTAATCTTAGTAAAAATCACTGTAAGACAACACTATTAATACTGTGTAATACTCTTAGGTCCTTGTAGCTTGTGGGCCCTACTTCTCCAGTCCTGTCTGTAACAGGAAAATCTGAGACAGACTTGCTTTGTATGCCAGAGTCTTTCATAGTCTGTGGCACACATACAAACAGGCATAAAGCACAAACTACCTCCTCTGTCTTTAATTTTACACCAGTGAAGTGGAAACTATGACAGGAAGAGCATTTCAGTTCAAATTCTCTCTCTGCATCATTGTATAGGCTTTTTATGAAACAGATTCAGTAAAAGGAAATGTGTTTCATCTTTTCACTAGTGAAAGCCTCTTTGAAGTGTCAGTGACCCCAATGAGATAATGCAGGACTGTCAACAGTTGCTTCTCATTTGCAAACAGACACTCCCGAGTTGAAAACCACTTCTGAATGTGCACAGTGCAGCTGACTCAGGTGTAGTATGTAGGTTACCACAAACTGCACTCTTATTCTGCATCTCCCTGTACCTGCTCCAATGTTGGCCCTCACAGTTCCTCAGCACATAAAATAATGTATGAGGAGAGTGCTACCCATGTCTTTCCCCAGGTCTTTGATGTGTAAGATAAGTGTTTACACTAACTTGGCAGCAGTGTCAGTCTGTGATAATTTGAATGTTGGTGAAAAAAAATTTTACTCCTCTGTACATTACTTTTGTTTTTCACCCAGTAATTCCCTGTAGAACACCTCAGTGACTTGGGAACCAGATTTGTTCATGGAACTGCATCCATAATAGTCCATTTAGAATATTCTTATGCATTGTTTCTTGCATTACTAGCTAGAAGGACAGAAGGCATACTTGAACAAGAGCAAACAATTACCAGTCTCTTTGAAGATTTTTTCATCAGGTGGGACCACTGAGCAGAGGCTGTTCAGGACCAGTGTACCCAACTTCAAAGCATTTTTCTCCGAACTCTTGTAGTAGTCCAAAGAATTGTGCGTCAAAACAAACCAACGCTTCTTTAGTTTTAATGAGGACATCTTTGGGTTGTTCTTTACTTCCTTGTGTAGCCACCCTGTTAAGGACACAATTTGAATCAGGCTTCTTTTTCTTGAACAGAGTTGGAGGAAAGTAGGTTGCTAAAAGTTAGTTGCCTACTTTCAACAGCAACAAAAACATTGTGTGAATTGATAAGCTCACATATGAAACAGCATTGAGTAAAATTCTCAAACAATGAACTTAAAAAGACAAAATTAATATGAAAACCTTTCAAGTTTGATGTTTCACTAGAAGAATTATTTTGTCAACTTACAAAAAAAATTTTGTCATTGGCACAGCAAGAATATAATTTCAGCTGTATTAATTTATGAGGGAAGTCCACCACACAAAGATGAGGCTGCAACATTAATCATGTTGGCATATTACCCACATTGTATTGTGGGAACAATCTCTTCAAAGCATAATGGATGTTATTAACTTTTTACTGCCCCACTCAGTTCTTACCCCTCACAATGAATTCTTGTCCCTCCACTCTAGTGTCCCCCTTTGACCTCTGGAGCAGGGTTATCCAGTGATGCATCTCTTCAGGAGTGTCAGCATTACAGTGAAGAACACGATTAGCAGTGATGATCACAAATGAATTTGGTCTATAAAAATAAATGACAATTGAAACAGCCTTTATAATCAGCATACATACTGTTTATCTCACCCCCCATAATCATAAAAACTGTTCATTGTTTGCATTTTCTATCCACACAAATATAGTCCACCTCTAATGCATTATTTAGTTATTACCTAAAGAAAAATACTAAACATTTGAAATTACTCAGTTATGTTACATTCACACCAAAATGCACAGGCTATGAATGGTGGGAAAGTTCACATTAAATTGCAGCTTGTCATATCTCAAAATAAATCTGTGGTGAGAAAAACTTCCAAACTTTAATCAGCTTTGCATGTGAATCAGAACTGTTTCAGGGTGAGAACTATTTAGAGTGTCTGCTTCAGTCAGTAGCTACATTAACTAAAACAAACTACAGTATACAAAGGTCTACAGTAAAGCAGTGTGTGAACATGGATTCTTTTATTTTTAATGCAGTGCAACCCAATTCACAGAGAATACACTCTATTTTTAATGAGAGTCTGGCTTTTACCCAATCCTACACCAGGATTCACTGAAGCATGAAGAACTAGCCCAAGAGAAGTGTGCTGATGGCTCTCTGGATCAGACAGGCAGGTTCCCCAGCTTGCAATGCTTGCTTTAACCCTTTACCATTATTTTTTTCATCTGGAGCAAACCCCCCAAAACATAATATCAAATCTCCCCACAAGACAAAAATCCATGTGAAAAATGCTTACAAAAATCCATGTGGAAAATGCTTACAAGAGAAATGCCTAACTTATTGCATTAACTTAATGCAGGAGAAATGCTAATTTAAAATTGTGATATCTCTGGACATTTGTGTTGTATTGTTTAGGAAACCTGGGCTTGTAAATTCACTGTTACTTCTGGTATGAGTGTTTTGCCATGCCAAGGACAGAGCACTAACTTAAAACCAGCTGTTTTACACATGTACACAATGAGGAGAAACTGGAGTGAGCCCCTACAGCTCAAGTAACACCTACATCCAGCAACCTTATAAACCAGTCGTAGTCTGAACCCAGATTATTTCCCTAAACACCATTAGTAGTTCAAGAACTAAGAATAACCTGACATTTTTGTTGTTTTTATGCTGCACTGTCTTCTTTGTTATAAGACATTTTTATTCTGGGGAAATAATTTTCATCCCTGAAGAATACAACATTCATGAAGGAGAAGCTGAACAGAAAAAAAATTAAAATTAATTTTTCTGCTTACTACATTACTAAGGAACTCAAAAATCAGCTGTTTTTTTTTTTCAGGAGCATTACTTGTATAAATGAAAGAAATATTTACTCTTCCAGTTTTGGATCACTTTAGGAGCTGAAGAGTTCAGGTATGAAGCAGTGTCACAGAAATTACTGAGGCCCCCCAAAATGTACCATCATTCCTATTCCACGTTTTAACATGTGGTGTTTATGTGCTATGAAAGGGAGACAATAATGAATCCTTTAATACATGGCTGGCCAGTAGAGTATAGAGACTAAAGTATAAAGTGTCTGATTTTGGCTAGAGACAGAAGAAAAAGAAAGTCACCAGGCATGGTTCTGACTTACCTATCTGGATTGTCAGCAGCACAGACAGAATCAATTAGTCCTACATCGAGTGTACCCTATAAACAAATATCCAACCAGAAAATGAGGAAGACATTCACTATTACATTACCCATAGTACTCTTCTGAGAGACTGGAGGAAGAAGAAGCAGCTTTGATCAAGCGAAATGAACTGCACGTTTGAGCATCAGTTTCTTTTGAAAAATTAAAACTGCTGAGAAGAAAACTAAGAGACGTGGATTAATAGATCCAGTAAAAGATTATTTGTAGTTAGGATGGAGGCAGCTCAGAAACTGCTCTTTTCTATGCTTCCAAACATGCTTGAATTTTTCCCTGAAAACTGCCATCCAAATGTAAATGGCATCCTCTCAACACAATGTTTTAAAGCCATTAAGCAGAAGTTTTTGTTTTCATTTGCTTGATATTAGGTTCCAAATGTATTCTCTTAATTACCAATGTATGTTGTACAAAATGATAAAGGCAGGATCAGAGAAATCTCAAATTTTTAACTCTTGGTTTTTTAGTTTACTCACTAACAGTATATTTGCAAAATTTCAAAATCAAGCATATACTGTAATGTGATAGGGAAGTGAACCAGAAAAAAACACCCCCACAACCAACAGTCATTTTTCATCAAGGTGAATGATGGGAGAGGAGTCAGAAGTCACATTCTCTCCTTGTACAGCTACAGGACTAAGGATGTGGAAGGTCTAGCCAGTGTCACAGCTACCACCACATTTAAACACAGTAGGTTGTGACTCTCAGAAGCTGTGCCACCACAGTGCCCCTGTTTTCTAAAAACATTTGGTTTGAAAAGTTCTTCAGATTTAGACTTACCACAGCATTCTGTGGGTTTGCCTGCTCATCATGCATCTCCCGGATCTCCTGCTCTGTGGACGCATGGACTTGACTCAGTACACTGAACCACTGGCTGGAGAGAGAAAGGCAGCAGTGTAAGTAAAATTTTGGCTCTGCACAAGCCTTCTGTCACCTTTGTTCTGCAGAGATCTAGCAGGTTCTGCAGGTTTTTGAAATTGCTTAAGATTCCTTTTGTCAACAGGCATAAAAGCAGCAAGGCTATATGTCAATTCAGGTAACACTGGGTGCAAGTAAGCCCCTTCAGATCTCCCATCCAAGCTGGTGTCATAACCTTCTTCCTGACAAAAAAGTACCTTGTACACTAAGTGGCAGCTCTGAAAAACTGCTGTAAACACACTGAAACATCTGAGTGCTTGGAGAGTCTTTATAACACATTCCACATGTTTCATCTGGAATAAAATGCATTGCTAGCTACACACAAAGCCTTTAATGGGAATCCCAAACTTCAGATTATAAATTGTGCTTCACTGATAGCATGACTGGTAGTAATTTCTTACAGTGACACTTCTGCAAAGACCACCCAAGTCCATTGCAGAAGCACAACTGAGAGGGAAAAAAATTAAAACCCCCAAGCAAATACCTCAACAGTTTTTTGTTCCCTATGGAGCACTGAAAAATCCAGCTGCTGGAAAGATGAGTAAATTTGTGCCAGTCCAGTGGCACTGTATATATCCACAACAGGAAAAGTGACAGAGAGATTTCCAGTGCTTCAGCCCCTAGTCCTGAGCAGCAATTGCAGATGGATTTAATTCCAACCACACCTCCTGCTTCTGGGAAACCTCTACCCTTCTGGCACTTCTTTATGATAAAGCTCAACTGCTCTAAGGAATCCCACTGCAATCTAAGGGCAGAGCTTGTCCTGTTCAACAGGTTCCTGAGTGCCATTCTTTGAGATATGAATTTGCCATTCTAATGAAAACCACCTGGGGCCAAGTTTTCAAAGGGCTCAAAAGCCCAGCCTTTAAAACAGACTCCTCACTTTCCTGCAGAGTCTCCTCTGTCACCACGGGGTTGAGCAAACACTCAACCTACTGCAAAACTACTGAACTTATATATGAAGTTATCTTTTCTGGAATTGTTTTTAGTCCTGGAATTTTTGCCTAGGACACTGAAGAACTCCCTCCTTTAACTCCAGCATTCAGAAGCCAACTGTTCCCCCAAAATGTAGATTTCTGGAAACTGAACTGCTAAAATAGCTTGAGAAAAAATGTGTAGGCTGTCGAACAGTACCATCACTGCCATATCCTAAAATCCTTTTTATTGGCTCACGCTTTTATTAGAAACAGCACAAGCAATGAAGAAAAACAAAGACTGAGAGTGCCAGACCATAAAGCAGACGAGAACATATTTAGTTCTGATTCTTTTTTTAAGACTCAGAGAGAGACACCCACAGAGAGGTTGTACTTAACACTTTGCTGGATGTAAAGCAATACCACAAAAAAAGGAGAGAAGCTGTCATCTAGAGAGGAGAAATCAGCAACTGAAGCAAAGCTGAAACTGAAGTAAAGAGACTGAAGAAAACTAAGCCTCACCTACCAAAAAATTCCCACAAATTAAATTCAGCTTTCCTCTATGGGCTCAGGAATTGCAAATGTATTTAAAATGAAACTTCAATTTCAAGACAAAAAAAAAAGAAAAAAAAGAAAAAAAAAGACTTCATAGCACTGTATGCATGTCTAGTGATAATTTATGGATGGATTTTAAAGAACAATTCAGGGTTTTCCTGATTTCATTTAATCTTTGTGTAAACAATGAAAATGAAATTAATCACGGCACTTTGCAAAAGACAAAGGCAGACTTTATTTTTGCTTTCTTCCCTCTCAGGACCTCCTTTGTTTTTCAGCTGAGTCCCAGAACACAGAAATAGAGAAAAAGGCTAGGGATTTGAAAGGAACAAACCCTCAGCAGTGGCTGCCCACTGAAGCATTACTTCTTCAGTAATAGTAACTTCTCTTCTGGGGACCTGAGCCATGTTTTTCCTGGTTTTTCCCTTAATTTGAACAAAAAGCAACCTCAGATCCACATGTAGCCCAGGTACGAAATATTTTTTCAATAGCAGATGTGGACCAAACACAGCCCAATGATTCATACTTCACTTTTCAAAATGCTTTGTTAACAAGATTTTGACTTAAGTCTGTCTGCAAATCCTTACACATATTCCTCATTAAGTCTTCTGGGATGAGTGAGAAAAAAGAAACAGGAAATACACTGGTAAAAGGTAATTTAATCTGGATGGTTTGTTATTCATACTATACACAACAAGAGTGAATAGTGTCTCCTTCTCCACCTTTAAGAAAGAAATGAAGGAGATGCATGGCAACAGACAAGTCTGTGTGCTGATAATTGCTTACTGGTCCCTAGGGCATGTACACAAGTCTGGCAGAAGAGACTTTAGCTAAGCCTTCATTTTAAAATATGCTCACATCCCAAAAGAATCTTAACAGTAACTGTTAGAAAGCTCCTAAGTTATTTCATGGATAATTTTAAGTATACCTAAAAACATGAGGAGGGATTTTGCATTGCTACATCTACATCTATACTCAGGGTCCTGTGATATAGGAACGCATTCTACCTTTGCAAAGAACAGAACACAAAAGAACTTTGGAGGCTTCTGAGCAAAGTAGCTCAGGTGATGTTGACAAAGGCACGCTGTATTCTGGCCTTGGGGCAGCAAGGCAATGGGTAATAAGCTCCGATTACTAAGTTAACTTTATTTAAATGCTTGATTTTTATAAGCAAGCATATTATTATCTTGCATGAACTGTAGCATGGGGATTTTTTTTAAAGATGCTCTACAACTCATCTGACAAGTCAGACTTGCTCCTCACCCACCCGCCTCCCCCATGGTTAGATATGGATCCTTTAGCAACAAAAACAAGACCCTTTTTAAATATGCAGAAAGGAAAGCACTCTCTTACACACTCGTCTTACATCAATATGCTTTTGCTATAAAATAGTGACTGCATTACAAATTCTATCTGAAAAAATTTTAGGTTCTGCTTAAACAAACAGATCCCACCCCTAAAAACAAAGTGCTTTATTTTCAGGCAGACTACAGGGTCTCAAATATTGATTTGATCAATGCAGCTAAACACAGCAGAGAAATCCACAAGCCAAGCACCAGTGGCTAATGACTGCCTCTCTACAGACAAACTGTATTTCAGAAAGCTGCCAGTAACGCAAGGGTAACAGCCAAATACTAGGCAAATTTTCATTGGCAATCTGACTCTTCCCAGTAATTGTCTGCCACAAGGTTTTCTCCTCAGCAAGCCTTTCAAAAAGTGTGTTAAATGCAACGTGTTTAAGACAGCCTGAATATTTTGTGACAGTAGTGAAACAAATTAGTGACAAGCTGAAGCCAGAATGGCATAGAGGTTAAAAAGAAAAAGAAAAGGAAAAGAAGATAGGCCAAATGGTTTTCATACCTTGCATCCTCAGGAGATTCAGCAATTAAGTGGTAGGTCCTATCACTCATTATTAGATCAATACCATTTTCTTTGCCTGTATTATCAATAATCTCCCTGAAAAAAGGGAAAACACCAAGATTGAGCATTACAGATTATCAACATTTTGAAAATTCTGTTCGGCTGAGAAGCTCACAAACTACTGATACTTAAAACAACAGCAGTCAGTCTTCATCAGGTTCATTTGCAAGACTCACAGCATGATTTATCAGACCCAGTATTAGTTTGCCAAACTAAAGCTGTATTTTCTGCCTACACAGTACAAAAATTCAAACTACTATGAATGGTCACCAAAGGACCATTCTGTTACCATTTTACCAAGAAATAAAAAAAAGCAAAGCATTATCAAACCCCAAGAGAGGCAAAGATAACTGAGTTAAGAAATAGACACATTTCTGAACTGACTGCACAACCAAGTGATTTTTGGAATGCTAAAAAGAAGGCTGTTGAAGATTGAAAACTGAAAGCAAAGAAAACTTGAATTAGTGATTCTGTGTGGTTGTGAGTCAGCATAAAGACAATTCCAAACATGACTTCCAGATAAAGCTGAGCACTCATCTGCTGAAAAATCACATATTTCTAATTTTTAGTTTGGACATCTAAGTATTGATATAAAAAAACAAATGTGAAGATTTTTAGCAATAATTAAAGTATGACATTCGATTAATAAACTTAATTTTCCTTTTGCACTTTCGCTGTATTTGTCTGAAGCTTACTATTTCCTTAACTGGCTATATTATTCTCATAAATCTCTGTCCTGTAAACAATATATGCAAGCTCTGCATATCAGACTCATGAGGGTGATCTATCTGCTATCAATGCAAAAAGCTTTAATTTTGTACTGTTTGATTCCTTCCCTCTCAGTAACAGTGTCCAGTAGAATACCTCCCTGTTCTGTGTTTTAAGTGAATCAGCCTGAGATTTTGTAAAATTGAACAGGGTCCCTAACAGAGAGTGGTGTAATATGTGAGTTGTGCTATAGGTTAGGAATGCACTCAGTAAATATTAACATTATCTAGAAAAGCTATTGTTTATTTCTTGTAAAACACAGTTCTTTAAATACATGTACCCTTTCTTTCAGCTAGTTTATACACAAATAGTCATTGATTGAACCTACAGTTCAAACCAGGTTCAGTAACCTTTGTCTGACAATTTTAAAGGTACGTGCAGCAAAGAATATCTACAGGGCACAACCAATGAAGCAATGAGGTAACAACAACAAAAAAGAATGCTTGATTGAACATATTAGAAAAATATGCTAAATAAATGCTATGGTACATGAGACAGAGTCAAATCTAGTTTTAACAAAAAAAATTATGGTAGGTTCTTCAGCTTCTATTCAGAGATTTACTTGACTGCCAACAGCCCATCAGTTTTTCAGGAGCAAGTCAGGATTCTCACTGAAACCCTTTTCTGTCCTACTTGAAATCAGGCTGAAGCCAGGACTGCCAAAGAAAAAATTAATCAAAGAATATTCAATTTAGGTTAAGCTCTCTGTTAAAGTAACAAACAAACTGGACAGTTGCAGATTACAAGGCACAGAATGGAATTGAGTGTTACTAAACATTTTCTGTTTCTCTCTACTTTGGATGAAAGCTTAGGTACACATTATAGAGAAAAGACACAACTAACGCTAGCACACTCCTATTTTTAAATTAGGTAGATAATCCTAAATTGTTTAGAAGGAAAAATACCATCCAGTAGAAAACTTTTTTTCTCTGCATGCTTCAGGAAGCGTAAAATTCTTAGGCTTAAGGAACTTCAGTTAACAAGGCATAAGTTATTAAGTTTGGTAATCTTGTTTTTTTAATGAATGTATGCATTTTAAAGATTTTTCTACACTACCACAATTATGTAAAGCATGAAAAAGAATCTAAATACATACAGAAAATTCAGCTTTGACCCATGTGAACTTCAATATATTCGGGACCTATTAATTCCACCCTCTTCATTCGGGGTTTGCCTGAAGCTACTTGGCAACATGCCCCAAATTGCCTTGGGAATCATTACAGACTAAGTAGGGCTTCTAGTCTGGGAGAAAGCATAAATGGGTTCATTACAGCAGCATTTTCTGAAGTATTTGGCACTGGCTTAGCTCTGGAGCACTCTCTAGACTTAAGAGAGAGCCAACTAAGGACAACACTTGCTTTCACTAACTTCACCACACACACTCTCCTGCTTGTATTCACACGATTTGCAGGCATGTCTTCCCAGACTGAGTCCCAAGTACTACTTAGAAGGAATCATGGCTAACATAAAACCGTGTAAACCTACTTGGCAGTTCGGACATCCAGGGCACCCTTTAGCTTTTCTTCACTGTCATTTTCAAAGTACATCAACCTGGACTGTCTGAGAACAAACCATCTTTTCTTCCAGTTCCTTCTGGAAAGTGTAGATGATCCACCCCCCTTTTTGTGAAGCCAACCCTGCTTAAGTGCTTCCTGCTTAGAACGAAACCACAGGAAGGTCTCATCTTTCAGGACACACCAGCGTCGCTTCCATGTGTTGATTAAGCCACCTGGCAAGAGAGACAAATGTGGGTTTATAAGCAGTTAAAACAAACAGCTACATCGTAAAACAGATGCTGTGAACAGCACCCAAACTGGAAGGTGCTGACCAACAACACTGCAGTTAAACTGAGTCTCTGCTGTAAGCCACAAAACCTCATTTTTGCATATCCTTATGGCCACCAATATTGCTGTCAATCTAAATACCCTTAAATTATAAATTGCAGTAGGTCTCTGTATGACAAAAATATATGTAACATACCTATAATTACATGTACATATACATATCTACAATAATAAATTACTGGAAAGTCTTGCTGCACATAAGAATCTGATCTTTAAGACAGCTTTCAATGTATTTCAGTGATAATCTAAAAAACATCTAGCGTTAAGATCTTTCCTCTCTCCAGGTTATTAGGAGGTAATGCTGTTTAACTCAAAACCACAAAACCCGACAAAGCTGTGTTTGGAGTAGGAAATACACCAGTGTGAGCTCAACCACACCAAAGTGTGGCCACAGAGTAGACAATGCACCTTGCACTGGAGTTACAGTGCAGTCATAAAAACCTTAACCAAACTGACATTACCCAACTGTCATCCAACAAAGACTGCTAGCTATGTCAGAAAGTAAAAGCCATGCTACTGTCAACTGCATTATTTTTCACACAAACGTTGTGGTGTATATACTCATGACTGCTCCAGGAACATAAGGTATACTATAGTGATGAAATCATACAAAGATTCAGCTAGATTACAACTTGCCATCAATCATCAGAAGATAAACCCAAGAATTTTAAGCAGAGAACTCCTGAGTATATTCTTTCAGAGTCTCTCACGCCCCTTTGCTATATGTAATCTTCTTCATGTCTTCCAGATACAAAGTGAAATTTGACTAAGGTCAGTAAAATTGATCAGCAATGTAGAATGCTGTCTGTGTTACAACCTTTTGAGAGCAGGAATTAGCTTTCCTCAAAATACAGTACAATTTGACATTGCGAGTTATTTTTCTGTATTTATACTGAATATTTCATTGTTTGCAAGCCAGCAAAGATGTAAGATGAAACAGAGGCAGCTCAAAACATTGATCTTTTTTTGCAGAGGGGAAAAACATTGCTAGACGTAAGCCACTGCAAGTAACTTAAATTGAGAACTGCTCAAATTCAATGAAGTCACCTTTCCATCACCCTTTGAAAAATAAGAAAAGAGCTTCACTCTACAGGAATTGGAGTCTAATATACAATAAATATTTCTGGTTATGTTGTCTATTTAGCAAATTCTGATTAATCCAGTACCTTTCATGTACAGAAAACTGTGAAAGTAGGGCAGGCTGACACAGCTATAGACTGAATCCCTCCGGTAGGAAAGTTCATCATCTGTATCAAACCTGGAGTCAAAATCTTCTTCACTGTCTTCAAACTACACAAGAAAGGAAAGAAAGGTCATAATCTCTCAGGAAAGAGTTTAAATCAAGTTGGTTTAGAAGGCTCTAGCTAAAGCATTTTATCATGTATTGGAAGGACATGATTCCACATTGGTTTTCACCCAGCTTATCATAGTACGTGGCAGCTTGAACTGTTTGATTACACAAATCTGCGTAAAAGCTTTATAGAGCCCAGGAAAGTTATCCCTTTGCAAGAGTATGGTCAGGGTAAGCTACCTTGTTCTACTTGCCCCTATCACTGAAGTGCTGTGGGGAACAGCTTAAGAAAGTATTGAAAAAGAAACACAGCATAAACTGTGATACTAGCTTACCCTTACCCCAGAAAGTCAGAATTTCTGTTCTGTATCTGACACACATCCAGAGTCATGCAGCAGAAAGGCATGCTCAACAAAGACACTGAAAGTGGTTTTTTCTCAGGCAAGAACTGTCAACTTATCTCAACACTCACAATGCCTCTTGGACTGCTTGTCACTGCCTCAAATGTAGTAGATATTATATCATTAAAGTTTTCCTTCTGAACAAGTCAGTGTTCCTGAAATACCTTTTCACTTTCCCAGTCAAAGAAACACTGGGTGAGTGGTAGAGGAAATCATATTCTTTCAAAAATATCTGTAGAAGGAAACCCCACAGTATACTCAGTAAACAGCACTGAAAAATTTCTCTGCAGAATGTGTCTGCCTCAATAATTTAAACATTTTCTACTGCATGAACTTTACTCTCCAAACAATCATAAAATACACCTGGTATGTCGACTTCTGCAAACATCTTATTCTTCAATATCTTGCAACTTGCACACATAACTAAATCTGGTTTTCCTGAAATCAATTCCCCAACAAGCTACCTGGTACCCCAACTCCAAACACATGCACAGAGAACTTTGCTGTGCACTGAGCTCCTCACCAAGTAACACGCAGTGCTGCATTAAAGCAGTTAAAACCATATCCATGCAGAAGTCCAGGACTGCAAACAGCATCTGAGCTGCCTCTGACTCTAATGCACTCACCCCAGTGGCATCTAGATGGCAACAGACCACTATTTCCATAGGCTCTCTGAGCAAATCAAGCTACACAGTGTTTTCTAAGAACAGCTACAGTGGGTCTACAGCTGCACAGCAGGGGAAAAAAAATAATCAGAAAGCACCTATCAATTATTAGTTAATAAAAACACTGCTACTTACAGAAGACTGAGCTCCCTCAGAGCTGAAGCGGTATGCTCCAGAGCTGTTGTACGTCCCCACCGAACACCGGTAGTCTGGTGACCACTGGCTGCTGTGCGAGTTAGAGAAGGTCACGCTGCTGCCAGAAGTGATAGCACCGTCTTCATAATCATCCTGGTCATAGTCATAGTCTCCATCAGGAGAAATAAGTTCCACAGAATTTGGGGGTCTGCAGGACACATTTTCTGGCATGCAGTAGGTGGATTCGCCGCTTGAAGAGTTGTGGAGGCTCTCTGTGTCATGAGCAGGAGGGATGACCATGGCGTCGCCGGCAGCAGGAATTGTTGGCACCACGGTATCATTCATATAAGGATCCTCTTCTGAGGAATCATCGCTTGTTCTGATGCCACTGGTCCTTTGATCAGAGTGGCCATGCTCACTCGGGTTGGGTGAATCCTTAAAGGCATCATCATCGGCTTCAAAGCCCTCATCTACCTCCTCCTCAGGATATGGCTGGCTGAAGTTAAAATTGGGCTTTTCACTGCAGGCATTTCCAGTCTGCTCAGCTAGCTCAGCAGGATACCCACTGCCCACAGAGAGAGACCTCTCAATGTTTCGGACGCATTCGTCAATCTCATCAAAATTCAGGGATTCCAGGAACTCCTGGGCTGCTCGACATGCCTCATCCTCAAGCCGCCGGAGCTCCTCATCCCGACGCTGCTGCAGCCTCTGTAATGAAGCCTCAGTCAAGGACAGCTCCTGCTGCTTCTTCACACGCTGCAGGTCTTCAATTTCTTTTTCCAGACGCAGGATTTCTTCCACCTGCCTGGTTTCTTTCTGCTTCTCCACCTCCCGCTTCAGCTCTGCCTCCTTCTGAGCTTTCTGAATGGCAGCCAGTTCCTGCTTCTTTCTCTCTTCTTCAGCCTGCATAAAAAATAAAATGAAACAAAATAAAATCAAGTGAGGCCCCTAAACACAAGCTTCTTTATTTAAAATTTATTTCTAACGCTCTATACTCCACCATGCTCCTTAATTTAAAAGGAGCCCTATCTTCACATCAGCAAGAAATTAAAAGGAAAGAAAAAGAAAAAAAATTAAAGCATGATTACATTTGCTCAGAGACAGCTGAGCAGAGGAAGTCCAAGTATGTGCAGAAAATTCAATCTTTGCCGGAAATTAAATGAAGCACCAGGTGAAGGAAATTTCCATGCAAACTATATTGAGTTTCCTTTGGCTTTATCTGCCAGCTCCTGTAATTAGTTTAGTTTTAATGCTACAGGTACCTTTTATTTTTTTAATTGCTGGGTTGAGATACTCAAATAAATAGTGTGGCTGAAAGCATTAAGAATATCATTTACCTGCTGGGCAAGACGCTCTGCTTCTTGCCTTTGTCTTTCCCTAAAAGTGAGTGAAGAAAGAAAGTCAGTCAATCAAGCTCAACATAAGCTCATCACATTCCTTTGCTATGGCAGTAGCTCAGCTTACAGAGATCATCTACCACCTGGAAAAGACAGCCAAAAATAAAATCACAACGAATATGTCTGTGAATATGAAACTACCATGATCGCTATATGCCGCTTTTAGCAAAAGCAGCAAAGGTTTCCAAAATCACTTGTTCAAGAATAGCCTGAAATAAAGGCTTTCAGACCAACACCTAAAATGGCACAGGCAGGAGAGTGATATAAGCCAGAGACTGCACCTTTCTTCCTCCTCTTTTCTTCTTTCCTCCTCTTGTCTCTGCTTCTCCTCCAGTCTCTCCCTGTAAAGACGTCGTGCAAGCTGGCCTCGCCACTGCTTCTGAAGGACTGTGGCTGCTTTCTTCAGGCACAGGAACTTCTTCCTACCACTGAATGCTCTGTAGTTCTTCTGTATCACAACCACACAGTAGAGAACCTTTCTATACCGCTTTCTGGGGGAGAAAAAAAGGAAACAAGTTTGTAATTAAACGGTTGTGAGGGATCTTGCCATGGTGACCTGCAATAGTGAGCCCATGATAGTTCCAGCTCTGTGATAGTTCCCCCACTGTTCACATTCTTCTCCCTTTGAGAAGCAAGATTCTCTCATTTCTTGACAGCACCGTGTGTGTCTTCATTAAGGAAATGTATATCTTACATGATCTTATGTCCCTGCCAAGGAGATGCTAAAAAGACAGTTCTCTGTGTGTGCACACATGCAGAGAAAGAATATATAGTCATCCCACATCTCTGAAAAGAAAGACCATGTGTAGCAGGATAGCTGGCAAAAAAAAGGGACATTGTTTTTAAGTAACATACTGGTCAGAATATAAGAACAGGACTAATGAGCACATGAAAAGGAATTACCCCATTATGCAAACAAGCTTCCTTAAATTGTCCACAACTGACTTGTAGGAAAACCAGAGAAATAAACAGATGGAATGAACAACTCCATCTAACACATAATGCATGAAGCCAGGTAAACATTAATCATTAGCATTAATCAGTCACATAATGTCTTCATCCTCCAAGAACCAAATGTATTAGTTTTATTTTCCTTCTATTTTCTTACCATGAAGAAGCAAAGATAAATCAGGATCTCAGCTGGTGGCTTGGGGCAACCCCATTAGGTGCCATCCAGCTAGAGTTCCTACCATGTCTCTAATGCCATGATACAATCAGTTGGATACTGGCTGACCTCCAAATTTCTGTATTGTTCTATTCATTATATTAAAACAATTCAAACTTTGCATTATTCATGGGTATTTTCAGCTGCTATTTTCAAAAGCCACTTACAGGACTTGAATGCCTAGCCCCTATGAAAAGTTGAGAATTGTGTCAGAAGGATTTAACTTCTTGACAACTCATCCATTTATTTCAAATCCTTACTCATGTAGTCACTTACCGGGCTGCATAACCCAAGATGTGTGCTCGGATGATCATTGCTGCCTTGGTGACTTCCACTTCTCGTTGTTTCTCCAGCTTGTGTTCTAAGGATTCCCGGAGAAACACCTGCATAAGAAAACTTCTGGCTTAACAAATTTTGGTGAGCATCATATTTAAGGAAGAGCCAGATCAGTCCAACCAGCAAGCCTCAGCTTCGAATTCAGAGAAAAATGTACTATTTCCTCAGTAGAGAAGATAAAAACAAAATGTAGTCCTCTTAAAAGAAAACACCTGCAGATGCTCCTCTAACTTTGGATTTCAGTGGGAAGGGTGAGATTACTCTATCGTAACTTTTAATTAGGAGCAGGGCTCTTCCAAATGTAATTACGGGATTCATCAAACAGCCTTTCCCACCAGAGTAACACAGGCCAAAGAAGCTGCAGGATTAGCATGAACTTTCTAATCAGAGGGGCAGTAATACTACCCTGATAATTTACTTTTTTCACAGGCACATCAGGCTCCACAAACCCTTACAAGGCTTGCTGCTTCCAAAGACATTGCTACAGGACTACAGAAGAATGCAAAAGTGAGAGTGCCTTCATGTTCACATGGACTTGACTGTGTTTTCCTGCCATTACACAGAGAGAGCTGCCAGGGCCAGACACCCCACCAGAGCCAGCCACCACAGACAGAATGCTTCCCAGGCTCTCCTCCCAGCACTACCCTGGATCATTCACCTGCACTGCCTAGTGCCTCTCACTGGCAGCTTTAGCACATGGCATTGACATAAACTGAGCTAACACAGCCTATTTTGCCTTAAATGAGTAAAACTGCTTCTCCAGTCAAGAAGAGGCATGGGGGAGGCAGCTTCCCTCTTCCACCTGCGTTGACATCTGCTCTTTACCACACACTCACACAGTGCTGAGCTATCTGCTGTCAGCGCTTTTTCCAGCTCTTCTCAACTTTTCTTTTTTAAAGGCCAAGTATGCTGGTGTCAGCTCTGGGTGACAACAGCCTGGCATGCTGCTGCCTAACACATGGGCAGCTGGAAATAGCCAGTTCAGTGACACTTTGATTATGTGGGATGAGAGCCAGGCTGCACACCACAACGTGGGGATGAGGAAAGCTCATGGACAGGGAGGGCTCTGCTAAGGGAGGAGGGCTGCAAAGACATCTAAAAGCAGGAACGCATCTTTGACGTGCTGGGTGTTTTCTCTTGATGTGAAAAAACCCCAAAAACCCAACCAAAAAGTCCCTCACTCCCCCCGCCCCAGAAAAAAAACCAAAACCACAGACAGCCAGAAGTTCCAATGTCAGAGCTGCACTGGACAGCTCCTTCTATATGAAGTTTTCCCTCATGGAAAAAAGCCTTTTCTTTCACTCAGTGGGCAATCATTCTTTGCTCTACACACAGGCTTTCAAAAACACAACAAAATTCCTCAGAAAAGCATTCAGCTACTTCTGGAACAAAAATGGATGGTAAGCAGATATTAAGCTCAGGCCAATGCCTTTTCCTGACCAGGTGCATTGCAGCTTGAGATGTAAAAGACAAGGAAAAAAAACCACACTGAAGCCAAATCACTGCAATGTCATTATCATCCCTTTAAAATAATACAGGGACAGGATAGTGCCTCATCCCATGATCAGTCTGAAAGCAGTGTCCTGTTGTGCTCTTCTCCTGTTTATGCAGTCTCACAAATTCACAGGCAGCTCCTGGGGGAGGATGAGTCCAGGCCACAGTAAGGGAAGTAACAACAGAGCTCTGGCTCCTGCCGAGGTCCTGATGAGCAGTTGATAAAAACAATTTCTGATGAGTATGTGTTCCTAAGATGCCAAAGCATCTCCAGGGTCCATGCATAAATACTGTTCATATGCTACACCTGAAATAGAATGGGATGCACAGCCCAGTTCTGCAGCTGAATGCTAACACTGTGCTATTTGCAAGCCACTGGCTACAAAAATGGGACGGAGGATGACATCAATTGCCATCAGAATATTTCAGATTCTTTCTTCCTTCTTACAGCAACTGTAAGATGATTAAAACAACTTTCCCAACACAAATCTAAAAGTCTATAAGCATAGAGAGGAAGAAAAGAAACCCTTCCAAACCATCCAGCTGTGGGGAGAAAAGGGGGAAGGGAAGACCATTTTCCTCCAGGAATCAATCAGATTTTACAAAATTTATTTGCTACCTTATGGCACTAAAAAGCATTTTAAAAAAGGTTTGAATATTTAGGAGATCTCAAATCCTGAAATGGGGAATCTTTTCCTGAGTCTGCAATGTTTTCACATCATTTGCTGAAATCCAAGAACACAAATCACAACCTGTTATCTACAACTGACCTTGCAAAATGAGCACATAAAAACACTGGATTGTTTTATTTCTCAAATTAAAATGTGATTCTTTAATGTATTTTAAAATGGATTTTCTTTTTAAAGAAAAAAAATGTGGGCAAAGTTCAGGTTGTCTGGTAGAACACTTATCAAGGTCTAATGTACCTCTGGAAAAGACTCTCAGACTAGGATGGCAAAAACACTTAGAGCTCAACTCTGCCATGTGAACACTGGCTAAAATTCTTCCCCCTGATTTCTGCCACTGAACAGGTATTGGTTAGGTCAGTTTACTAGTATGAGTAGAGCTCCCTGCAGAACAAAAGTGTTACCTCACATGTTCCATACTTCTAAAAATGCAAAAATCCATATACCAGATTTTAAGTTCTGATCGTCACCAGTGGATCCTCACCTACCACTTGTGAGCAGTGACAGAAAATTCAGGTGGTCTCTTTCTGTGTGACTGAAATTAACAGTCAGTTTCTAAGTGCCTTAGACAGCAAGTTCCTCAGCACAACCATTAAGTGTTGCTTTAAGAGTTTCAAGAGCACCAACAGGCATGCACAGCTTCTTTAAAGGCCAGAAGTAATTACCATTAAAAAACTACATGTCTACAGCTGTGCAGTCTAAATCCTGTCCCCTCAGCTTTGCATATGCACCAGCACCACAATATGCACAGTTAGGTTATTTTACCTTATTTTTTCCAAGCTGCCATTCAGTGCTTGTGTTGTCATACAGACGAAGTAAGACGGCACATTTCTCATTTAAATCTTCAGGGAGAGTTAAGTTTCTCATAAGGACTTTATATCTGGCAACAAAAAAAATATTTATTGCTTCATTTAAGAGATTAAGTTCTATTTTTGCCATATGATTCCTTTTACTTTTATTCCTCAACATGGGACTATTGACTTGGTACCCATGACTTACACTTGAAGTCCACAAGTCAGTGTGTTTACCTTTTATAAAAGTCTTGGAAGGGCCTCCGGACTGGGAAACCAGCCCTGCGAATCCTGACCGTCTCCAACATCCCAGAATAGCGCAGCTGGTTGAGCACCACTGTCTGATCAAACTGGTCTGGCATCTGAAATGAGCAGGTTCAAAACAACAATTTTAATAGCAATGGTTAGAGATGTCAGGGGAAATAAAGAGGGGCAAATTGTATGAATCTGAAATGCACAAAGCCTAACAACTAGATACACAATGTCTTAAAAGATTATTAGCAGTTCTGAGCATATAAAAATATCTACAGAATGGAAATCATGGGGTAATTACAGAGCATTTACAGCCATTTAATCTAATCAACTCTCTCTTTCCACTTCATGTGTATTTGTAGGCTATTGCTGGGCAGGCAGAAACAACAGAAAGAAGCACAGGCAGCTAACAGGTCAACAGCTATAAGCTTGACTATTTTGTTTCTTCAGCAATTGAATTTGAAGACCCTGCAGAGGATCCCAAATGTTGAAGATACACAAATAAAAGCCATATTAATAAAAAACAAAACCAGAAAGACAGAAAATATTCAATTTTTAGTGTATTGACAATTATCTGCTGTGGATAAAGAGGAAAGTTTGCCAGTGGTACCTCAAATCTTAAATAAGCTGTATTTAAAAGAGTTTCTATTTATTGCTATTCTGAACAGTAGAAATATTCTCTTCTGTAAACAAACCCCCCGCTGCTTATCTGAAGTGAGTTTCCCTTAGTTTGCCTGCAGTTCTTTCAGCATTGTTTTCCATTCAGAAAACAGATAACCCCATAGCCACAGTTATGAAATGCTGTGAATAGTGCTCAGTATGGTTCTGCCATTGGGAGCCACAGGAATGCTCTCATCTCATCTGAGAAGCCCCCAAGTCACCTGTGTTTTCACCATGGTTTGAGGTAACCCAGACAGAGCCATGCAAAGCTGCTCAAGACAGCACTAATTGCTGCCTGGCAAAACCCGGGCAGTCCCCATACAGAAATGCCACCACATGTAAACACACCATTTAATTCATCAGCATGAATTATCATCTTCCACTTTAACCCATCAGCTGACCCTCCTCCGCAGCCATTTGCAGAGCTGGAGCACAGTGTTCAGTATTTTGCAAGTTCAGGGGGTGGGATCTCACAGATACAGTCAGTGGTTCAGATAAGGATCTGAAGTTCTTCAGCTGACAGAAATGACAGCAAGATCAAGCCCTGGGAAACTGTCAGTCAGAGGACTGTCTTGGTATTTATTAACTGGCTTTAATCATGCCTCTTGTTCAACTTAGCAAACAAATTACTCTCCCAAATTTTACCTTGACAAATAAATTCAACTTAACAAATAAATTACATGCCCAAATTTTAACTTTTTATAAAAAGTAGCTTCAGGAAAGCACAGACTCAAAAGTTCACTTTAACTGCCCAGTATAATCTTTTCCATCAGTGCCTTTATTCATGAAACAGAATGCTGTGTGCTAGTGGTGACACCAGAGGGAGAAAACTTCTCTGTGAAAGATGTGAACAAACTCATCTTCCTCAAAAATACGTTTCATTTGGATTTTGTCACCACGAGTAAAATCTCTGTATTTCAGTGAACACGCAGTATGAATGCTTTCAGTGAGGGTATTGATACTGTCATGGCCAACAGGGTTTCCTGTATGTGCCCACTGTATGGCATCCAAGTGTCAGGGAACCAGGCTGGCAAAGCTCCCCTTTGCATGTCCATGGCTGCCTCTTTCTGTGCAGGTGGCAGGGAATGGACACAGATGTACACACAGAAATCATAAGGAAAAGCTTTCTCTTTTCACCTTGTGTGACTCAAGGCTGACGCTTGCCACAAGCAGTCACAGCTCTTTCTTTAACGCTAAAACAACTTTCACTCCTTTTACCCCACCCAAACTTGCTGGCTCAAAAGGTGATGTTTTTCTCAAGACTTGCAAACACAACAGTATTTTCAGTGTGAGGTGGGGAGGAAGATGCATGGATGGGAGTGGGGACACACCACAGCCAGGCAAAATGCTGGTGACATGACAGATGTCTCTCTCACTAGGCAGCCTCTCCCCCTGCAAGTGAGCAGCTCCTGCTTTGAGAGACAGATGGCTGCTGTACCATCTAACCCTTTTATTGCCACCTCCAGGCACTTAACGAGCCCAAAGTCAGCACCACACCTGGCCTGAAAGCTCATGTTACTGTTTAAAAAACACTTCAGTCATAGAGGAAGAAGAAACATTTTGGTAACATTTTCTCTTCAACTACAGAAGTTGGAAACAGCCCTGCTCTGTCACGAGACGGTGCAGATCTCACACACATACCTAACTTCAAACACCTGCATTTAAAAAAACCCCATATTAAATGTTGCAAGAGATGTTAGCATGCTATCAACACAGGACAACATGGAGACAACTACAGCTTTAATCAACCTCTTTAAATGCCTACTCCATCACTTTATATTTTTTGCTATTTTTAATTACTCACAGACATGAGGTATTAAATTGAAGGGTCAAATCCTCCTGGCATTTCATTGGAATTACTCCTGCAACAAGTATGGCTGCTTTTTCCGCACACACTGCAGGGATAACTTTAAGCATAACTTCCAGCAGGACTCCTCACAACTAAAGAAATCAATTGTGAGTGCCTTTAGTGAACCGGAGCGCAAGAACTGCACATATCCCACTACTGAACTGCAACACTTCTCAGACAGAGTGACAACCATCTCCACTTGAACACTGCTTGGTGCAGCAATGAGTTAAACCTGCAATAGTATCAAATCTCCATGCAAAGGGTTACCTGTGCAGTTGGTGATCAGCTTTCCCTCTTTATTGGTGCTCCTTCAGATTTCCTGTGGTAAGCAAGCTAACTTTCCAATTGATACCAAAGTAATACAGGACAGGACTCAGCTCTGGGGTCTGCTGAATTTCTACCAGTGTGGCTGTTAAAGCTTGACTTGGTTCACAAATGAACACTTGGGAAGCAATTGTATTCTCTAGGAAAACTTCAGATAGACAACAGAACCATGACTGATTTTAAAACAGCACATCTTGCACAATCAAAATTTGAAGTAATTCCTAAAACTCAGACTCCTGCAAAGTAAGATCAAATTTACAAAAGAGAAAGCAACAGAAAAAAATGTCAACAGATAGCTTCCAAAATTGTCTCTGAGATACAATCAAATAAATTTTCAATAAATATTTCACTTTTATCATGGAATAGCAGAGCTGAACCACTCCAGCACACAAAAATCACCGGACGATAGCTAGAATCGCATCAGTCAAGTCATGTTAAGGCACTGAGCAATATCAATGTGAAATTAATAACTACAAGCCAGGTCTGTTCCACATGATAAGGGTGTTTTTTTTGTGGTGCAGACACAACTTGTAATTCATGATTTCCTGGATCCAAAAGTCCCCACTGAATTTGCACCAGACAGCACCAAAGCCAAGACTTGAATATGACCCGGAGTCTCAACTGGCGAGACTTTGGTTCCCTAAGCTGCTAAATGCTTGCTCTGATCTGTAGTGAGTCTCCCAAAGGGCAAAGCTTCTGCCTGAAATCACAATCAGGAGCAGCCATTAGGACAGACATCTAACACCTACGCATAATTTTAATAATAAAATACTTCTTCAGATTACAGCCTGACTGAGCTTTAAGAAAAAACATCATCCCTTTTCCTTAGGCAGTACTCTTAGTGAAGACCCCAAGGTCTGAATAACACAGAGAACACAACACTTTTTCATTCTGTGCATCATTCACACAGAAATCCATTATCTGCTGAAACACAGAGCATAACTGACTTCACCCTGTGGAAATTCTTCTTCCTTCCTGAACTCCTGACTGCCTCACCGGAGTACAGGCACAATAATGATGAATTACAGCAGCCTAACAGACTTCAGGTAGGCAGGAGGGAGTTCACAGAGAGACTGGCAAGAGGGATAGGGGTGAGAGGAGAGAGGGAAAAAAATCCCTCTTCCTTGTTTCTAGATTTCTCTGTAAGAACTTGAGCAGAACTATGTCAGCTCTGCTACTGTGTTTAACTGTTGATTTTCCTGGCTTAGGAAAGTCTTTCGTAGAAGATACACACAGAGAAAGAAAAGATGAAACAGATAAGACGTAAAAAAGTAATTTTTAAAATTTAAACACCAGTAACTTTTTTCAATGCCTTAGTTTCTTTAAATCTGCTCTTTTACTCCTAAAATGAAATCCTGGCAGTTTTACTCTGCAGAAAACCATCAGAAATTAAAAAGAGGTCAGTCTTTCTCTGCTTTATAGGGGGTTTGGAATTAGTTTTCTCATACAAATGTGTATATTTTGTCATAAATAGCAAGACTTACTAAGCTAGATGTTTCTGAAAGATCCCCATGGTCTTCCAATTTCAGTCAACTGCTCCATGAGTCAAAACAAACTGCAGGCTTTCCTCACAGACAAGTTTGAAAAATGTGACTAATTTAATTTCTAATATTTATAATCCAGATGAACTGATATGAAGAATTTTGCATGCCCATTGCTTGCCTTTTTTAAACCAAATTATGCTCAGTGATTCTCATCCAAATGCACTGCTTGGAAGCCTTTACTGGTGTCAAGGATTCAAGCCAGTAACCTGAAGGAAGTGAAAAGGAAATACCCTCACCTACAATGGGAAAATGCTCTCTGACACCAGAGGCAGGGATAAGGCCTGTCAAACCTAGAGACTGCAGCTGCACTGCTGTGTCACCCCCCGCCTCCAACAAATCATTTCATCATTTTCTCATTTCTTCAGTCATTTGCACCATCAGCTTTGATGAAAACCGTTTATTTTACAGATTTTCAACCTCAGCATTTATGTGCTTCCAGCACAAGGAGCATTAAAACCCATGCATGTCCTGCCCAAGGATCTGGAGCATCAGGCCCCACTCACCTAGAAGCCTATTTCAAAGGAAGAAACCCTCTACATTTTTCTCTAGAATCCAGCCAGCTCTAACTAGAACAGGTTTGGGCTGAAACACAGAAAAGTTTGATGCCTGCTTTGTTTTGGAAGGCATTCCCTTACTGTCCCAGAGTATTTGTATCCAGATAAATACCATAAAAATACAGGACAATAAAAACAAAGAACATGCCACAGCTATTATTTATTTGGGATTTCTATTGACTGGCAAGACAAGGAATATTTGAATAAATCTGAAATAACAGTTAAGTTCTCCTGGCCTTTTTCTACACACCCACCCCAAAAATCCATAAAAAGCCTTTAAAAATTACTAACACTGGTGGTAGTTAACTTCCTAGAAAAAGAACATGGGTATATCGCAACGACTCTTGTGCCTCAAAAAAGTTCTGCTGCAAACTCCATGCCAGATTTCACTGCAAGCTCAGTAATGACATATTTGGTCTTTTTACAGTCTCTACAAGTCTGAACATGAAAGCACTGCATTTACCAGCAGCAATCATTTACACCATTAGCTGATCACTTCAACTCCTACTACAGCATCTGACCTGCATCACTCATCTTCCAGCCCTGAGTATTTCAGATAAGAGACCAACTGCAAAATTAGCTACTCTCATGCCACAGGTTAGAGTTTCCTGTGCTAAAAATAGTACTGCATAGAAGGAGCACTGTAATTTTAGAGGTCTTCCACTCTACCAAAACAGTCAAAGCAGGAGACTCAATAAATGAATGTGAAAATGCTTTTGTATTTATATTCAGCCTGTCACCCAGCTTACTTTACAAGCAAGGGCATCCCAAGGACATTTTTAAGACTGCAGCCCATTTAAGAGCTATGAGGCAGTGCATTGCCACACTGACTATTTGCACTAGTGTTTAAAGCTTTCAACTATGTAAAGACAATGTTGAATTAGATCCATCCACAAAGATGCTCTGGTTGTTTTTCAGGTCCTGCTTGACTATATTCAGTGAAGAGCTGGAAGCAGCTGCTTTGTGGGGGAAACAATGTTCAAATGATTCTGACTGGCTTGCTGAGATTTCAATGCTTTCATCAACAACAATAAAATCACAATTGCAGGGCTCTTTAATATACTTTTTATTAATTATTGTCCCTGTACTCTCGCATTTCAATCTTTCTGTTTGGTTTGTATGGACTAAAAGCTACCCCAGAGTAAATAAACAACAGCTTCTTTGCAAACTTTCCTTTTTAAAGGCATCCATAATTTCTTCTAAAGGAAGCCAGGATTTATAAGCTAATAAAGGAAGCTACCTCTCTCATATGGGCCCAGAGAAATGCTAGCTACTCAGAATGACTTATTTCTTACACACTGGTTACAATTTCATGGAATAGGAACAGATTGTTAAAGGCACAGGTTTAATCGCTGGAGATACCAAAGTTTTCTAAGGACATATTTACAGCTCTGTAAGTGATTGTCTAAACTTTCAGCTGAAGTGAGCCCTTGTTGTTTGAATACATTATTCAGGGCCTCCATTGAAATGCACAGCAAGTCCCATGGGCTGTTTGTCCCAGAACTGCAGGACCATCCATGTGAGACAGGCAATTAAAAGCATTTGGGAAACAGGGATTTAAGGTTTGAAGCCTTGCTGGCAGGGCCTCAGCACACTGACAGAAGGTGTGACTCGCAGCACAGACCCCAGCTGGAACATTTCATGGACCCTCCTTTCCACCTGTGTGTAATCTGCTGCCATTTGATCTGAGGTCGTCCTGACTAAAGCCTCCAGTCCCCGTAGACTAAACCCCAATCTGGCCTCATTCTCCCCACATGGTGAGTAGTCAGCAGGCTTCTTCTGAAGAAAATCAATCAGGCTGCCTGAGCCACAGACACCATGAAGAAACATGCTGTGAGGTACTAATTGCAGGGACAGCCATCCTTCCTTACCAACCCCATGTCAAGACAACCAACACCAACATCTCCATTGTTCATTATGGGTTACAAAGACCTGTGCACACACCACTCCACATCTGCTGAGGCTGCACACAAATCAGCTGCAGTGAGAAACCCTGACCCTCCATGTCATCAAATAACTTTTACAGACTGAGACCTCACCCTTCTCTTTCTTTTGATGTGTTTTTTAAATTTGTTTGTTTGTTTTTTAGTTTTTCCACTGCACTGTTGCTCCTCCACAACAGACTTTTTATCCATACCTTACAAGATTTTTTTTGTTATTTGATAATTTACTGGCAGGTTGGGCACATAAATACATTACTAAATGCTTAAAAGCTATAGAACATGTTACACCATGGTCCCTCTAACATGATTTCTTCAGATAATGGTGCGTGTTATCAAGCATTTATTCCCAAAAGATACGAAGTTTCATCATGGAATAGAAAACTAGGATGGAAATACTTGAGAGAACATGTTAAAGATGAATTTCCTCTTGCACAGCCAAAGCCTGACACGGCTGTAAAATCCTGTAGCAACCTGTGTAAGAACCCAATCCTGTGTGTTTCTAGTACCTGGCATACTGTTACTACAAGTAATCTCACCCTTGAAACCTTCCAAGAAGCCAGTTGTCACTGATCTGCTAATACAGGGTCACTCCAGCAGTACGTCCTCAAATGGTATTGCAGATAACTTTGATCCTCATTATCACAATTTTCTTTGGTCTCCCTGTTGACACAAAACTGAGCAACCTCTTTTCAGCCTAGAGCTTCATGCAGGGGAAGGGAGGATATAGGGTTATTGCCTCATCTGCTTTACTGCAGTTCGAGTGAAAAGGAGGAGGTGGAAGAAGAAATGGGTGGGAGGCCACTAACATTGCATGCCACTGAGGGCCAAGGGACATCAACTCTTAGAGCACAAGAAGAGTAGAAGAGGATTCTAATCCAAATCTGATTGTTCCCAGCTTCAGTCTTGGGCATCCACCTGCTGCTTCTCTAGATCTCATCACACACTATCTCTTTAGGATTCCATACCCAAATGCCATTTACATCCTGATATTCTTCTATTTTGAGGCATTGCTTTAGAAAGAATACTTAAAATTCACTGCTATTTCAGAAGTCAGTTCAATGATTTGTGAGCAAACCTGTGGTGCTCAGCTGTGTGACGCTACAATCATGTGTGTACACCTTTGAAAAGAGGTGTACAAGATTTAGAATAACAAAAGTGTGAGTTGGCTTTAGTTGATTCAAATGTGGAGTGTTCCTGCTTGTTGTAAGGCCCCAATGGCCAGCAACTTCATAGCCAAAAGAATTAAAATCAAATTCAAGCAACATTAAAAAGTCAGCACTTGATCACACCCTCTTTTCAATACTGAGGCCACCAGCAGTTTCTCCAATGCATTTTGCCCCTGCCTGCAGTTCATTCTCTCCATATAGGATGCCTACAAAGCACAAGGCTGACGTAATGCTCAGACTCCTGCTCCATGCTTTCTCAAGCAAGGAAATGTTTCAGAGCCATCCCTCTGCTGAGAAAAAGTACGTGGTTTTATAAAATTTTCCCCTAAGTGGCCCTTTCTCCTCTCCTTCCTGTACCCAGCCTGTTGTTCGAAAGCCATAATGGGAAATCAGCCAGGCTTAAATCATAGCCAGTATCAGATATGTGCAAATGAGGAACGCCACGGAATATTCAGCCAAGCAGCTTTGTGTTGCTAGGACACCGGAGGTCGGGCAGCACTGAAAGGGCAGATTATTCCCACCCAGCACAGGGCTCCATTCACAGCTGCCTCTGGGCTCTGCTACCCAGTCCTGGGAGCATCCCCGCCTCCCAACTAACTCCCTGAGCTGGCCCTTGCCACAGTGCCCAGCACACAAGCCTCTCTGCACCAAAAATGCCCCAGTGGGCTGCACATGGCTCTGGCTAATTTGGATCATTTCCAAAGGCTTGCTTCAACCTGAGGGAGCCCAGGCTACTGGGGCTACTGTTCAAGAGCTGGGCTCCAGCAGACTCACAGTGTGTTGTCTAGAGATCTCCTTTAAGCATCGGAACCCTGTAACACTGCATTTAAGACCATGTTTAAGTCTAGAGAGGGGAAATTCAAGTTTACCGAGGTGACGGAGATCCCTGTAACCAGCACAGATGTCTACCTAGCTGACAGCAAGATTGCATGTGATGTGTGATTGCCCACATGAATGGCCCAGCTCAATCCCATGTAAACTGGTGTGTTAACTACTACTACATCTTGTATCTCAGTACATCTCAGAAAGTGTCAGTCTAATTTTGGCATTTTTCTTAGAATTTGGTCCTCTGAGCTGTTGTTCTTGTATTCCTATACACTTTTACATTATATACTCAGGACTTGCTTTGCAGGTCTGCAACTGACTAGAGAGGAGACAAGACTAGTGAAATGTGTGTATGTGTGTGTTTGCAGGGCAGGAGCAGAAAAAGAAGGCAGTTGTTTGTTCTCACACGCATTAATTTCACAGAAAAAGGCAATGAACATGTTCCCCTTGGACAGCTTTGTTATAACACAACAGTCCTATCCCATCCTCCCACCGTGAGCTGGAGAGTCTCCTCCTTCAGTTCTTTGATGTTTCTGAGAACTACATCAAAATCCAATTAGATATTTGTGGCAATTCTGCAATTTCCAGCATAAGTCAAACAATAAGCCTCTTTACTGATTTCTTCATTTTTCATATAAACACATAAACATTTCATATAAACATGAGATGGAGGAGCTGCTTGGATCACAGCTCTCCGTGCTGCCACAGAGGCCACACACAGGTGAGTCAACATCACCTTGGGCCAGAACAGGAAGCTCCTCTGCAGGCTTTTTCACAGGAGCAGGAAGCTCCTGTGTCTTCTGCATTGATATTAATTGCATTCAGTAGAGAAAAAAATCCCTACAATTGTCAACTCATTGCAACAAGTTATGCATTGACAAGCATTAATATGATTTTTTTGTTCCAATTCCTATGCAACTGTGAAGTAGGAGTTAACTATAGAGTAAATTCACTTTGCTTTATTAGCATGGTGCAGGGTTATCCAAAATGAATGGCAATAAACCTCCTTAACATCAATGTACTTATCAAAGTAACTATTAACTGGTTTATCTACACACACAGATCTAGAGACCGAGAGAAATAAAGAATTATAATAAATGGTAACAGCACATTAGGATCTAACTAATTTAACATTCAACTGCCTTCTGAGTGACTTAATTGTGATGCCACTGCTCATCTCCTCCAAGCCTGTAGAATTCACAGCCATGGATGCTGGCGAACAGCCCTCTGTTTCACTAAGCTACAGTTCCATCTTCACTTAGTTACATGAACCACGTATTTGGTTGACTCTATCCATTTCTAAGATGATTTGTGGAGAAAACTGCTCTTACTTATGGCCTTACAATCTGTTGTGTTGTATTCAAATAAGAATATGCCTTTTCTTGTCCTAGAAGTGGATTTTTTTCTATCCAATATTTTCTGATCATGGTGAAAACAGACTGTTGAGACTCCATGACTGGTTCAGTGCATTTTCACTGCTGCCTCACCAGCACTCTTTCTCCAGGAACTGGCCCCCTGCATGGAACACACATGACTGGAAGCAATAGACGTAACAAGTCTTGTCTTCTCTGTGTAGATGATTTGTGACTTTAGGCTGGACATGCACTGTAAGGGAGCTGCACAAATGTCTCTCCCCTTCACAGCTGTATTGTGACTCCAGGTGGAGAGGTATTGTGGCTCCAGGTGCTCTGTTACCTGCTGGCCAAAGCAGCATCAAACCAGGAATAACTTAAGCAAAGCATTTGCATGTGTACTTAGAGCTCATTGAGGCCAATGAGATGTACATGCCCTGTAAGAACCAGGCTGATTTGAGATGTGCTATGCTCTGCATGCCAGGGGTCACAGGGAAATGCAATTTTAGATGGCTGAACAGCCATTTCTTCCCTGAGAAATTCCTAGGCTGGCTTAAGTATACAACCCAACATAACCCTTAATGTTTGACTCAGAAGGGGACACTTGAGATACAATCAGCTTTCCTAAACGCAATTTTGTTTGACATGCAAACTGTTTGCCTATATTAAAAACTTCCTTGAAGCTAATTTAAGTGCTACACCACTTCTAATAAAAATCACCAATTCTCCCTTTGAAATACTACTTTTAATTGATGAGGTTGGTCACTCTTTCTTTTTGGCTAGGTATGAAGTATGCACAAATGGTGTGTTTGGCAAGCTTGCAGATGCTGAATCTTCATCATGCTGAATCTGGGGCAGCTGTTCACTTGACAAAGCCAGTATCACAGATGATTTGGTATTTATCTGGCTTTCTGAAAGTGGATGTCTTCTCTCAACCCATCTACATTATCTCTGCTTCAATAATAAAGGTTTGGAAATCCCTCCAAAGCACCTACTTGCCACATACTTAGGGGATTTCTAGATCTATAGAGAGTGAGTTTCAGAAACACCATGACTGATTACATCATATCAACAGTGGAAATAGAACACAGCACTATGAGTTTGGTGACAAACGTGTCTCCTCTACACTAGATATTGTATAATGTCCACAGGTGTGTACCACAATCCAAGGTGGCTGCCAAAACAAAAAACTTGCCACTGTCCCAAATGATTTACGTGGTGCAATGGGCTTCTTGGCAACCAGCAACTTCACGGACCTGAACTGAGCGAGCTTGCCTGGTGCTTGGCAAGCAACAAAACAAATACTGCCCACAAAGCCTAAGGAATAGTGCTGCTATCATCTCCCCAGTAAAGCTCCTGTAAGCAGCACCAGCTGCCCAGCTCCCTGTTGCCTGAACAGGGAATACACATCAGGAATATGGAGAGGAGACAAAACAACAAGAGCAACCTCAAACCTCATCATGTGCCAGCCAAAAACTTCCTGTAGGTTAGACTGACCACCCTTGCAGCTCTGATGATGTCCTCAAACACAGACTTTAAAGTTATTACATTCCACTTCATACAAATGAAACCACAAACTGACTTCTAATGACAGTGTTAGGAATGGACCTGCCTTGCTACTGAGGTTTATAAACTGCCTAAACCCACCAGAAATGGTAAATTCTGAGTGTAAGACAACAAAGATAAAACGCTTTGATGTGCTTTCAGTAAGCATTTTGTGTTTAATGTTTCATCTGATGAGGTAGCACCAGATGTTCTGAAGTTTACTTAGTCCTTACAAATGCATCATAGTGAGATTCGCCCCAAAGTCTTTGCTGCATCCTGTGACTAAATTAAGAAAACTCCCCTATATGTACGTACATAAAGAGATAGATACAGTCAAAGAGAAAAAGGTTTAGTAACTGATCCAAGTTCTACTCTCAAACAACATTAACTTCTGCTCTTCACACAAATGTGTTCTGAGGGTAGCTTTGAGGAAGAGGTGTGAATAGCTGGGACAGCACTCTGACTTTCAGTAATCTGTTGTTATAACCACTGTTGTTAAGCTTTCATTTATGTTACAGGTTGTAAATACATCTTTTGAATAAGCCAACAAATGAGAAACAAAATAAATCTTATATTTTTTGAAACAAAGAAGATTTAGCAGAAGAAATACTGAATACATATCATCAATGTGCATACAACAAAACCAGTTATATTTTGACCTACCACCACTGCTACCACTTGGGGTTTAAAAGGACCTATTTTAACATCAGTGAGAGAAGAACAACTACAAGTTATGACAACACTGTTTCCTGGTCCCATAGGCACCTTATCAGATCATATACCCTCCATCTAGATTTGCAAGGCAAATCTAGGGCTGCACTTCTTGAGACCAGAATAAAACTCCCATAGACTTCAATGATGCAGGATGAAACCCATTCCCTTCATAACAGGTTCTCTCAAGCAATTTTATCCTAATTTTCTACCCTGTGGCTGAATTCTAATGTTTGCAGAGACAAGCACTTTAAGTGAGAAAGCAAGGCACAAAGTGCAAATCCCAGAAGCAAAGCCAACCAGTGGGGAACAGCACTATTTTACCTGCTATGTTAGAGGGTTACTTCACTGGAGGTAGAAGGGGGAGCTGACACAGCAAAGAAGGTCAAAATACACCAACTGCTGTGCTGTCCTTTCCATTACTACTTGTAATAATTTTTTTTCCAGGCATATTCCATTTCCTGTATTTCTATGGCAAAAAATTACTGTTTCAAGTGTGCCCCATCAAAGTTTCTCCAGTAAAACTACAAAATTTATTTAGACTTCTGGGTTCTGAAGATACCTTGCTTGATTCCCCCCCACCCCGAATACACTTGTCCCTAGTACTACTTTTTTATCATGCAATCAATGCAAAAATACATGCCTTATGCCTTAATAAATGGCAGGAGTACTATAATCCTTAACTTTACAGAGCTGGTTTTCCTGATTCTACACTACAGACTGCTCAACAGAAAAGATCTTTCTCCAGAAAACAGCCCATCACTACAACACAGGTCTTCCCCCCTCTGCACACACAGCTCTACTTCTGTCGACTTTTTCCCAGCTCTGCAAACAATCACCCCTTTAACTTTCAAACAAAGTGCGATTTATTAAAGCAGACTGCTTGGCAGCAAAGCTCTCCTGGCATTCGAAAATATGATTAGACCAGTAAATTTAGTTCTTTTTTCATAAACTTGATTCTCCGTGCATTTACCCTCTTTAAAAGAAAATACAACCACAGAAACATTTCTAGTACAGTTTGCACAGGCAAACTTCAGGCACTTTCTATTCTTTTTCTACAAGTCCACTGCAGCTTCAAGTATGCAAGATTAAAGTAATTTTAAAACCTGCATGAATTAAACCCCTTACCTTTTAAGACGTTTTCCCCCTTCAGCGTTCGTCCATCGTGAAAAACTGAATCTTTAGCAGTTGCAGCTATGCACACACACACACAGACACACACAGAACAGAGCTTTCTTCAGCTCACTGGTATTTCAAGTCTTTCATGTGATATCTTTGGCTGCACTTGCTTAATTCATTCCTGCTGCTACTCAAAGGAAGTCAAGCCTAGCGAGGGCTGGCTCTACAGCAATCACTGAAGATATTCCTGACTAACAGGACATGAGGGCTAATCTCACCTTATAGGCAGCAAGAATGTAAATATATTTCACAGCCAAAAAAATCCTAAACCTTAAGAGATAAAATGCACAATATGCCCTAAGACACAGCCTAGCAAGGAAGAGACTTGTGAACTTTAAAGTTTTTGCTAAAGAACAGTGCTCTGTACTCCAGCGATGCTTTTGGAGCTCTAGGGATGTCTATTTATCATGGGCTGTGCATGTTCCCTTGGAGTAGTTACCATGAGAACACAGCAAACAGGATTTGAATGTAAATTGCCATTTAGAAATGGGGGGACTTTTTCTTCTAGTAGTTAAAGAAGAAAACTTCCAGAGCTTGATGAAGTACACAGTTTTTCAACGCATACATTTGCATGACAATGTTTGCAATTCAAATGCCTGGTAGAGCGAACAAGAAGGATGAAAAGCCAAGTTCTTTGCTGGTATTTATAAAAAGCAAATACTTCAGACTTGGGATCAGTAGTTGCAGTCCCACGATCACCTGTCCATGCCACATAGCCACATATAAAGGAATTCATAAGCCACAAAAAAATCCATCAGGTGGCATACCATGCAAGAACTATTGTACTGCCTTGAAGTCAGCCGTAGGTGGTAAGATCCTCTGCTGCTGGCAGATCAGTTGCTGAAGCAGTCAAAATCTTTCTCACTTCCAGATATTACACTGAACTACACAGCAAACATTGCACATTAAAAATATCCCATCCCCAGTCATTTGACTTTTCCACAGAATTGTTGTGGTACTTTGCCATCTGCCATCCCATCCAAGTCCCTCCTGAAGCAGCAACTGCTCCCCATGTGTCCCTCCATCCTGCTTACACACTGCCACGGTTACTATCCAAGATCCAGAAATTGCTCCTACCACTTGTGGACAGAGTCCTACCAAATGGTACGTGTTGCCAAACATGCAAAACTCTTGTTTGCCTGCTCTGCCTGGAGTTGGGTGCAACCTTTACAGCAGAGTGTCTGCTCCCTTGCCTGCAGCATCCCATCTCAGCTCTCTGTGCCTAGCCTTAAACAGCTCAATTTTAAACTCCTTAACCACGGTCACTGAAAGACAAACCCTAATACACTTAGCAAAGGAATGCCTCGTCAGCCCTGCTTAGCAAACAACAAACCTTGATGAAGAAGAACATGCCTTGTCTGGGTGACTGCCTGGAGAGTGGATTGACCTACTTCAGCCCAGCAAGCGGGGACACTCTGAGACAGGGAGAAAGGGACAACCCAGCGGCTTTCAGGCAGCATAACCAAGAGGCTGCACCACAGCAGTGATGGGAGTGATCTTTCAGGGAGGACACAGAAGAGAGGCATGGCTTACACGTAGCATGAAACACCTTGTTCTTTCAGACAGGGATTCAGATTCACACATAACATTACTGCCAGCACTCTGTGAGCAGGAGCAATTGCTTTCCTCACACCCACTCTTCTTATCACTTTTACCTAAGGAACGAGTCTTCTAGTGCCTGACCTAATTACTCAAGTGATGTGTCAGAAAATGATGCAGCTGGGACATACTCCACAAGTCTTGATTTGAAGCTACGTAATTCTGCAAAACCCAAGGCAATGAGATCCAGGTAGCTGAATTAAGTAGCATTGGCCAGGCACACCACCACACCTTCCGACTGCGCCTTCCTGGTTATGAATAATAAAGCCCTATGAACCAATTAAAGGGTAAGGAGAATAAATAATTTGCAATTGGCCCCATGCACTTGTTGACCTGTGAGATCAGGCCAACATGCAGTGTTTTTGGAAAGTGGTTGCTCTTCTCCCAAATGATAAGCCTGAGCAGCAGCTCCCTGAGTCTGACCCAAGCTGCCCAAGCAAGAGCAATCTGTGCTCAGAGCCTGTGGCTCTGCTGCCTCCAGAAGCAATGACAGCAGTAATTGGCAGCCAAAAGGCCTTCTTAAACCAAGTATTTATTGAGAACAACTGAGATTAAAGAGAGATTTTTAAAAGGGCAATAAGGATCTCTAATATATGAGTTGCTTATACAGCTGTAAATGAATACTGCTAGACCTTAATTTTCTACAGACAGCTCCACACACACCCAGCAGGCTCCATCTGGGCTATATAATCAATTTTCTCTACTTTCTAACTTGACAGAGTAACTATTAACATGATCAGGCCATCTATTACCTTTTTCTTATAGACAGCAAGTCAATTTACCCTGTGATCTGCTAGCTCCCAGTACCAGACACCACTTCAGCTTTGCTGCAGAAGAGCTGCCCAAGGGCTTGGTAACTGACTGAACCATAGAGACAGCCCCTTTTAGGGTCTAACACTTTTTGGCTTTTAACTGCTGGGCTCAGCATCTTTAAAAACATACAAAGGCATCTGCTCCCCTGCAAGGAGACCCAGAGTCTGCTGAATGTTACTGTATAAAGCCAATGCTTGGTATACAAGTCCAGTAGGATGGGCATAGAAGTTTGGAACTAGACCACCATATTAAGGACAATTACTTAAAATAAAGACTTCTGAAACTGAAGTTATCCAGATGCTTAGCAATCCTCTGCTTCAGATGCAGTAGAATACCCTTGAAATTCAGAGTTTCTCTCTCTGAATCTTTCAAGGTTGTGTCAGTGCTCTTCCCAATGCAGTACCATTAGACTTGCACTCTTATGTGAAAAAATATTTCTGAAAAAAAAAAAAAAAGAAAAAAAAAAGAAAAAAAAAATCTCCCTAGAAGGCAAACTCAGTAGTTCATACAGTCAAGTCTCCATATGACAATACTGCAATTCCAGCTTGACAACCAGCTCACCTACTGCATTCCCTGCACTTGTACCTGCTCCACACCCTGCACACCATCACCCTTGCAGATGGGGTCAAGCTCTGCTATCACTTTTCCTTTGCACTGCATTCCTGAGCTGTACTTCTACCTGGTGTTTAGGCTGGTTTCATGCTATACTTACATTTGCAATGATTCATAGCTATTTTAAGAACACAACTTTAATTCAGGCGCCAAGCAAAATAGGTTTCTATCTTATGTCATATTAGAGGACAAGTTGCTTACTATTCCAGGGTGTCTCATGGTCATTAATGACCTATGCCTCAAAATACGCTGCAGGTGCCAATTGCCATCCCTTGATCCCTTCAAATGGCTCTGTCCCCAGAAGCAATGTTAACAATCTTATTGCCTTGATACTAATTTTCCCAGAATGTATATGGCACATGATAGGACTCTAAGCAGCAGATCTCACAGAATTCATTACAGACTTTTTTTTACCACTCTTCCTTTGAACTGCAAAGGTATTACCAGTTTCATTTTTCCTGTTGCTCCCTGTAGTCTCTACCCTGCAGTAGGTTTACAATACAGGTTTAATTTTGTCTCACTTATTTACCTGACCTAATTAAATTTAAGATTAAAAAAATAGTTAATGTAAAAACACGAAGAGAAACAGAATTGTCCCTTTAGAGATCACAAGGTCTGAGAGAAGGCAGCTTTTATCTTGACAGTGACAAGACCATCACTACAATGGAGGAATGAGACAGACAATAAATGAGCAGATAGGGATGTGAGTAGAGAACCTGCAATCTTGTTGCGTAGTGGCACACACCAACATAAGTTTTCTATAAAAACAATTTAAAAAGTGGAAATTTTTGCCTACATCAAATACTTTATGTGAACTATAATTATGCCAAGATTTTGTGTATCAGGATCAAACTGGCCTTAGATCTGTTTGAACAAAAGAGAAGTGCATGCACCTATTTACGTGCAGAAGAGGACATCCACCTCTGAACCTGCTGAAGTCTCAAGAACAGAGGATTATAAAAATACGCTGTAATAACTGAGGTTTTGAGAGATCAGCACAGCTGAGGCCCTGCAGATGCTGGAGGTGGGGCCACTGCTATGATTATACCAGTATCGTGCCACTGGAGATTATGTCAATATATTTTCAAGAAATGGTCTAAATGGAAAAGGCAACCTGAGAAAGCCCCTGAGCCAAGCTGCCCAAGGCTGGCTGCTTCTGGGCAACAGGAAAACTTCTGCCTCTGAAACAGCTTGAATAGGAAGTTTAGATCTTAAATTTACCCTGATCTGTCTCCTGAATAGCACCAAGGCTTAGCAACTTTATTAATAGCTGCAAGCTGGAAGAAACATTCAGCTGATGATTGTAGCAAGAGCAGCAGCTTCTTTTAAAAGGACAGTCTTTTTTCTGTTGTTGGGTTTTTTTTTTTTGTGGTGGTGTTTGTATTTTAATTTAAGGTACACGAAGAAAAAGAGACAGAGATCAGAAAAGGCAAGGTTGCAGGGAGGACTCATCAAATGGAACAGGAGACAGAAAAAGAAACATGAAACCGAGAAGCAGAGAAAGATGTGCTAAAGTTCAAAGGGATGAAATGATACATAGTTCTGCCAGCTGCAGTGAAGATAAGGGGAGCTGAGGAGAAAGACACTTCATTAGCCGAAAACACTCATAAAGCATACCAAGTGGAAAAGTTTCCATGTTATGGATAGCTCCAAACAGATTGGAAACTGTGCAAACAGATACACTGATTGTTCTGGGGTCTCCCAAAGATTAATGGGTCCTCTGTCCTTCTGTCTGAGGCCTGCCTGCTGAAATGTCTTGTGACAAAAGGTCACGTACTTCATGCGCTCCCTTTAGGAAATTGCACTAATGAGTGTAGAACCTGCTTTCATATGTAAATGTCCAGTAGTTTACTGCTTATGCTGAATTATTTTTGCTTTACTGCTTATGCTGAATTGTTTTTGCTTGCCACTGCAACATATTTAAAAATTGAACTTTTGAAAAATTAAAACAATGAAATAATTACTGTAAATTATCACATCTGCTATCAATATGAATACGCTACAGTATCTAGAACAGCAGAGAAAGTAGTTTGCTATACATTCTGCTTTTCAAAGGCTTGAGTTTGACTTCTATTTGCTTAACTTCATTCATCTACAGAATTCAAACACACTTCTTGAGTTCTCCCAGCTCCTCCCCTCCAGTTACAAAGGATGTTCACCAATTGGTGTGTCCCCGATTTGTACCCAATCCAGACAGGAACAAATAATGGAGAGGCTTTGCTCCCAATAACACAACTTCAGCTCTCTCCTTGACAAATCTCTCCGGTCCAGCTCTCCTTCAATGCTGTTTATTTCAAAAAAGCAGTAGAACATCCCTTTATTCCACATACTTAGCTATTTGGCAAGCACTGTTTAAATATCTTCCGAGTGACATTTATCATTCCATATCACCATGACTGTAGATGGAAAACACAGAGGAAAATGCTCAGTAAAGACCTTCACTTTCTTTTGATCAAAGTTTACTCCACTTCAGTAGCCCATCTGAATCTTTCAAGCAGTTTTTTTTCTAACCAGCCCTGCACAATGAGTCATGTATGTGTTGATCCCTGATCTAAGCACAACTCCTGTGTCTCTGAGCCATGCTGGTTCACAGCTGTGCAAACTGAGTCACCTCGTTTCCATCTGTCTAACTGAAAAGAAGATACATGTTGTATGAGAGGATAAACTACAAAACTGCTCAATGGGATGTGCTCCTACAGAATCCAGCAAAGGTACACAGCAGCCAAACACTGCTTTTGAGCCTGCTCCAGTACCTGCACTGCTGCAGAAGGTGAGACACAAACAATGTCACAAGGTCAGCACTAAAAATCACTGTGTCTGTTCAATGTGGAGTGGGGGCCAGAGAGCAGTGTACAGCAAACACTTGCAACAGTGAATCCCAAAAGTGCATTTTAGTAACACTCCCCTGAATGAAGAATTCCGTTGACAAGCATTATATATGTGGCATTCCTTCTCCTTTTCAATCAAGTCTTCTGCTGAGTCAGCTACAACAGAGAAGCTCTGTGACACCTGACACTTGTTCTTCAAACAGCTTTTCTTATTTAGTAAAGCCATTGATTTAAGTTAAATTTGCAATCAAATAAAGGCAAATGGAAAACAAGTACAACCATCTTTGCATAAGATTTCAGTGAGATTTTACATGTACATTGAAATGGATTGTCTACAGAAATTTCCCAGTCTGTTCCTGCATTCACTCCTGCAGTTAGAGCTGGTCCCCAGAGGCTGTCTCAAGCTTCTTCTCCTTGCACAGCTGCTAATTCTGTGAGAAACGTGTTTTAGTGGTAGTAAAATATATGTGCAGATACACTAACACATGCTAAATCTGTTAGGGATGAAGCATTTTAGTGGGAAAATACTGGAAGAACTGGAAATGCAACCAGTGCCTGGTTCTTGCAACTTTGCTACTGTGGAGATGAGCCTTATTAGTCAGGTATGAAAGGACAGATAAGGAAAACCTGTGAGTTTGTTACCAACATCCTTCTGTATAAGGGTCATGGGGCTTCCAGACAGAAACAGCAGCAGGAAAGCAAACGAATTTTTCAAAACTGCCTTCCTTCTGTGATCACGGACTTTGCTAACCATGTAGGCTCACAAATCCCACCTACTTGTCAGGGATCTGTCATCCACATGGGTTCAGCTGCCTGGTGGCTTCACACCTCAGAGCACCAAACACCTCAAGACACAGAAAGTTGTTTTTATTTGCTTCCAGTCTGTTCTCTGCTGCTAAGGTGCCCCAAATCTGCGTGTTATTTGGCACATCATAAATAGCAGCACAAAAGCAGAGTTAACAGTCAGCAACTGAAAACATATAAAGTCAAGGATGTACTGTCCAGGTAGCACTAAAACCAACAATGAAATCCACACATTTGTTTTGTTAGTATCCTGATTAACTAAACAGCCCAGAAAAATGGAACATGTAAATATGAATTTATAGTAAAGTCACCATCTGTGAGTTGCCATGTAAAAACCATGAATCAGATTCCCTAGCACCCCTGCCTGTTGTAGTCTTGACAAAAGCAGATCATGCCTGAATTGTCTATTATGCCCAAAACAGATGTGCAAAACCCCAGGATATCAGAACCAGGCTAACAATATTAATTTCAATTACTACTCTACCATTACCACTTCATTTCTAGAGACCCCTCCAGCATATTTAGGCAAATCTTGACACTGCCTTTCATTATCTGTAACTCAAAAGACAAATTGATATTGTAAGCCTTAGTCTCCAAGCTTGTGTTACGAACAAAATTCTGAAACAGAACAAAACATCCAGCATGTACAATTCTATGTATCTTCATAAATTGAAAGACTAAGAGTCTGACAACAGAGTCATTCCCACCAGTTTTTCTATACACATCTGAATCACTGCCTCTGGTGACTTAAAATAAACTTTGTGATTTTGATATTTTCTCCCTCAAAAGGCTCTCACAGAATTGTCACACAAGAAGTGCAGCCATCTACCTTCTGTTTATAATCTTCCTTAGAGCCAGTCATTTATCAGAGTTGGAAGCAATGACTATTAAAGAGGTGCATAAGGCTATGTGCAAAAAAAAAAAAATCAATCAAAAGCCCTTCCCGGTGAAAGGGCTTCTCTTGCAGAGCCTTCTACAAAATCAGTGAAGAATGCTATCCTCTGCTTCACACAGTGGTAAATAACCAGACAGGCAGCAAAAGATTAGGCCTGAGATGTACAGAAAAGATGGACACCATTTAAAATCTTACCTTCTGCACGTTGGGTTTGATGCACCGAACAAAGAAAGGATTTGAAGAACTCAGTGTTGCCATTAAAGAATGAAGTGATTCCTGAAACACAGGAAGACAGAAGATAGTACTTCACAAGCTGGATCTTTGTACAGCAACATAACCCCAGACACGAGCTCCTGCAGCTCAGCACTGCAGACGGCATCTAACTGCAGCACCTAGTGGTGCACACCAGGAGTTACTGCACTCTGGAAGCTCCTGCTTCCCAACAGACAGGGTCAATACAAGTGTGTTTGCTTCTCCCACTGGCTCTTCTGATCAAAACTGGCATCACTGTTTTACAATGAACAAGATTCACGGATTGAGATGAAGAAAACTGTTCATAAGGAAACACCAAATTCTTGTTCTTAGACTTAGGATCCACATTCCTAAACAGCGAAACTTGAGCAAGTCAAAAGGAAGGATAAAGGGTCTATGGCAAAATCCACCAACTCAGATTTCCTCCTTGCATTTCAACCACCCCAAACCCACTCATTTTCCATCTTCCCTGAAGAAAACAGCTTTTTTCCTAGCTTTAGAACTCGAAATGATCCAATGCACATTAGATTATCAGTTGTCTGAACCTCAGCCTGGAGATAAAAATCACAAAATCCCTCAGTCCTTTCATGATTATTACTTTAATTACACATCCGCCCCTTTCCCGCCTGAGCCATCATTCCGTGTCTTATTCCAACTTGCCTCATTCTGTATCATTAAGTATGATGAACCCTTTTAAACTGAAGTCTTCCATTCACTTTGCAGAGATACAAATGATTGCACATGAGAGGAGCCCAGGCTCTGAAGAGCCCACAAAGTTAGCAATGGTAAAGTCACACCCCTCAAAGGTGGCCCTTTGTGCCAGGCAGCAGAGAGGATACAGAGCAGGCTGCCAAGGAGGCAGAAAGTGCATCTTTTAAAGGAGCAATACTGTGTGTCCTGCTGTATGTCTGGGAGCAAAACTGTCAATGTCAGTCTATTATAATAAATTCTTGCTTTAATCTGCAGACCAAGCACTCACTTGGTGATTGAACCTGCAGTGATAAATGCAGCAGACCAGAGTTATGGCTGTGCCACAGGAGCTGGTGCAGGGCAAAGTGAGCAAACAGCGAAATAACTGGGAACATAAATGGTAGCTCTTGGTTTGCCTGCCTTTGTCAGTCTACGGACCAGGGAGTTGGGCAGCAAATACAGAACAAAACATACAAAGATGGAAATCTTTGTGTAAAGACAAACATTTACAGCTTTGAAAAGTAAAGGCTTCATTCATATTAAACACATGTGAACATTACGTCTGTGGACAATCCTCTCAATCCAGGCTCCCACTTAGAGACTGGAAAAGTTGGTCAGTCTAAACAAAAATGATTTAAACTATTTTCACTTTCACCTGTGGTACAGTCAGCCAGATTCTGTACAGTGCTGTAAGCTTCTAAGTCACTGTCAGGTGATGAGCTAATCTGGAGCTTGCCCTGCTGTAATCAACAGGCTGAAACAGATGGTATCTAAACTCTGTTATTCTGTGTGCACCCCCAGGCCTGCATTAGGCAGGTCATCAAATGAAAAGAAGAGTCAACCAATTTATCATGAGAATAAAACTGTGAAGGCAAAGTTCTTATCTTCAGCAGAAATAAGATGGACTAATCCCTGTAAGGCTTTAAAACACGTAAAAACCACCCAACCTAATGCTCTGGGGGAAGGCATGATTTGAAGGTCAACCTCTTGTAAAGCAGCCCAGCTGTTCAATGGTCAGCTACTGCAGCATTAGATAAGAGGCAATAATGTTTTGATTTCATGTTTTATCACCCTTATGCTTTCCAGGGCCCCTGACAGAGAACAGAAGGAATACTACATATTGTTCTACCTTGCTAAATGGGTGAAAAAATATGGTGTTTTTGTAAGGTTAACATCTTAAAGGTCCACTTGGCACACATACAAATGACCAAGTGGAAACAGTACCTTCTGCTACCCCAGAGAATCAGCAAATAACACCATCTCATGACAAGAAATGGATACTTCTGAGATGAGTTATGGTAGCACAAAGCAAGCTGTCCTGAAAATACAACATTAGTGTATTTTAATAAAAGACATTGTGTGTGCCCCAGCATACACTCCTTGCTGTTCTGTCCAACACTTAGCAATACTCTATTAGGATAAAATCTGCCCTTAAGCAGTTCCAGTCTGCTCTTTTTCAAAAAAAGTGAATGAACTCTGCAAATGTATATTAATTCAAACAAAATGAAAGGCAACTAATCCAGACTTGTACTCATGCAATTTAGGAGATGCTTCATGCCAATCTTTCCCTTTTAAATAATTTGCAGATAGACTTTATGGCAGATTTCAATTTGGTGCCATTTTTGATGAGACGCTATAAAGCCTCATAAAAAGGTGTTTAACAAAAATGCCTTCCCAACTTTTAACTTAAAGCAAGGCAACACCTTAATGAGGTATTTATTCAGCACTTATTTTTATTAGCATACAGGCACTGCTGTAAGGCTTTGTGGGATTTTGTGGCTAGGTTTAGATTATAAAGACAAACCAGGACATGAGAGACTAGCTTCATAGATGAGCTTTAAAATAACAAACAGGCAAGAGGGGAATGCAACAGGAGTTTTGTGGGAATGATGTGATGGAAAGGTTAGTGTCTACTTGAAGCTAGCCAGGACAGTCAATTGGTTAATTAGCAAGGGCAGTGTCAGAGAAGACACAGCAATGTTTTCATACTCCAGTTTTGCCTTTTTCAATCTGCACCTGTTCTTTACTGACCAGGGTCTATCTATTACTGATTAGCTACAGAGCAGAGAGGACACATTAACTAACCTTGAACTGGAGACTGACAGTGGGTTTTCGGTGCTTGCTTCCGCATTTAAGAGTGTCCTGATTGTTGCGACTTGAAACGTGTTCAAATAGATCATAGATGAAATCAAGACTGAAATGGAAAAGGAAAACAGTATTTCTAAAGTGTATCTTAACAGACTATGAGGTTCACTACTGTAGAATGCAAAGAAAGCACTTAGCAAGAAGCTCCTCCATCATAAACATACTTGCTGATATTCTCCACAATCTTTAATAAACAATAGATTTTGCCTTTGCAGAATTTATCCAGGGGAGAAAAAGAAAAAAAAAAACACAACAAAATAAGGGAGTTCTTTCTTCTCCACACCAAACACATCATTAGGGAAATAAAGTGTGACGTCCTAGAGGCTTTACTGCATTTTACTCCATTCACTCAACCAAAGCTACAGCTGACTGCAACCAGAATTGTACCTGAACAAAGACTAAAAAACAAGATTTTCAGCTTGGTTAGGGATGTAACACAAAACAGCCACTCATGCAAGCCTCACTTTTAGGTAACAGCTGTGCATGCTGTTTTCTACCCTATTGGTTGGGTACTCTCCTCTTAGCATTTCTACAGAAACATAGACATTTTAATTCAAGCACCACACAGATGTTGGTGCAAAGGCAAAACCAGGCCCAGACAAGTTTAACTCATTTATTCTTTTTACCTAGATACTTCAATTGACTTCAGACGTTATATCAGAAATGTCATAAATCCAGAACAAATAACACGGAGAGGTAATTGCTTATTAACAGTTTCCCCTGCACAGAAGGGCTTAAGGGATTTAGAAACAAGAACTCGCACAGCAAGGCAGGATGACTGGATGGGATAGGGGAGAGCAGCAGATGAGACAGCAACACCCAGGCTCAGCTCCCTCCTCTTCTGCCATTCATCTGGAGTCCTGTAGTCTCAACCAAACACCTACAAAAAGGGATGTGGTACCACCACAGCTCACAGGGTACCACTATAAGGACCCTAAGACCTTACACTGCAGAATGACATGAGATATGCAGGTACCAAAGGCATCCAAGCTCAGACTTTCAGTCAGATAAATCTTAATAGAAGTTCTCTCCTTGAAGCAATGACTATATGGCAGTTTGCACTGTGGTAGTCTCCGACAGCAAGGGTTCAACCAATTAGGGAATGCCAGAAATACAAACATGAAGTAAAAACCCACACATGCATGGTGCCTATGAGGCACTCTGAAACAGTTAAAAACCATGACCACCTTCCAGCATCCTTACTCATTAGAGAGCAGCAAGTCAGTTCTCTAGGAACCCCCTGGATTTAACAGCAACAACAGTACAACGTAGGTAAACCCAACTTTGTCAGAGGTGATTATAGTCAGACCTGCTTACAGGCAACTCTAATATGCTCATTTCTGTGATGTGATATGCTCATCTCTGTTTCATTCTATGCTCATTTCAGGTCTGTCATGGTCTGCTCCCATGCAACATCTAACATACTCAAACCCCAGCAGAATTAGGTGTTCAATCCTGGCAAAATTAGTTGATACAATACCCCTTAGTATCACATCCTTAACAAAAATTGCAGAAACTTACCTGCTTTCACGTAATAAGTTCAGGAGATCATCTCTAAAAGTATCTCTGTTCTTCTCCAAGATCCCCCTGACATCATACTGGACCTAGAAGGAAACAGAGCTGGTTCAAACAACAAGCCAAACAGCCAGGCACCTCTCACAAGAGCAGTGCTGTAAAAAGTGCTGAGGGAACAACAGAGTGCTTTAGTTAATTTTGAGCAGCCTTGGGGGAAAATTAAACTAATGAAAGTTCTGCTTGGAATAATTTCAGCAAATAAAGAAATTACCTCCCCAGCGTAGTGCTTCACTCCAAAGTTGTAAACAGCAACCCTTGGTTTTACATAAAAAGGATTGTTCTAATTGGAAGAGAAAAAAAAAAGAGAAAAATATTTGGAGGGGGTTGTCACATTATCCTCTCAACCCATACCTAAACAGACCATTGTCTTCCAGTAAACTCCCTGGAAGATTAGTGCCCCAAAAGCAAACAAGCAACTCATGATAATAGGATTTGTTAGTCTGGGCTGCTTCAAATGCAGTAATAACAGATTTATAGCACATAAAAAGGCATTATACTAAACCTGAACCCCATCTGGCAGAACCATCTATAGAAGGCAATTTGAAATAGAAGGCTCTGTCTTAAACTGGCAGTTATGAAGATTAGTGGATATGCTTGCATCCCAGAAATTGTGCAAAATAATTCCAGTACCACAAATAAAGGTAACACTAATCCGGATAGAGGAAACAGCAAACTTTCAGTAAATGGCATCAAGGTGAATGCTTTATTACATCAAGGGAAATTGAAGATCTAAATAATGTGAGCTAATGGAAGTTGACAGAGCTCTCATTAAGAGTAGAATTTGACTTATTCACCACAATAGAAACCTTTAAGTCAACAGCAACAAGGATGTGTTCTTCCAGTAGCCAACTCAGTCCTGACAGCAAAGTATACGGATTGCCATGGAAGCAAGATCACATCCAAAAAAAGCCTCTAGAACTATGCACCCATATGTTTGAACCATGAATTTCTACCAAAGCAAAGAGATCCCAAATAATTTGCACAGCAAATATCGGCAAAACGTCACATACAGCATGCTGGGCATTCAACTTCTCCAGTAAGGTGGAGTCAGTAGCTTGAGGAAAATGGCTTTCCTCATTGATGAGTGCCAGTAGTCCCAGTTTCTAGAACAGCAAGAAGAGGCAGAAGATGAATTAGTACATGGATGGACATAGCTGTTGCCCCCAGTTTGGAAAAACCACAAAGCCCTTGAAGTTGCTGTGTGCAGAGAGACACAAAACCACTCATATACAACAAAACCCCACTCTTGAAGGTGACTATAATCCTGTTCTTCTGGCAGCACTCCTTTTGAAATACAGAGCATATGATCGTGGGCAAAATAAAGAAAAAAAAGCTACTGGAAGGATCAGTTCTCCTGATGGAGGCAGCTTTTAAATGCATACAATGACATTGCTCCAGAATATATCCTCGGCCTCCAGGATCTCCAATGATCAGGAGTCTGAGGAGTTTGTGTAAAACAGCCTTCTAAAAAAGTTTCTTCTATATAATTATCGACCCAGTTGTTGAACCAATGCAAACTTTTAGCACCCACAGTGCCCAGGGGCAGAGCAAAAGATGCACAGTTTAACTTCACCCTGCATGAAGTACAACCTCCCTTTGCTTTGCATATGCCTCTGCATAATTCCCTTTGATATTCCCTACTTCTCATGCTAGAAGTGGTAAACAAAGCAAGCTGCCCCACAGCTGATTAATGTGTCCAGCAAACTCCAGGTTGATATGGCCTCTCAGAAAAACACAGCTCTCCAGGTGCATGTTTTAATAAGCCACTTCCCAAGGGCTCAGAGCAGCTCCTGACAAGCCACACTGCCCTGACTGCAGTCACGTCTTGCCAGCTGGATCCCCTGCCCACTGCCCCTCGCTCCTGTGCTCGTCTGAACTCCCACAGTCACACACCCTGCCAAGGAGATAAGCTCACATAGCCTGCCTGCACTGATGGCAAGAGTGAGAGCATGGATCAAATGACTCTTTTTAATCATCTCCAAATATTGCTTTTGTGTATAATCACACATGGAGGAAAGTTGCTGCAAGTAAAAAGCTCACAATATAATCCTTAACATAGCCATACATGAAAATGATCTGATTAAAAGTTTGTTACTTAAACATGCAAGATCCACCATTCTCTTCACTCGTTCTTTGTGTTGACAAATGTTTTAAAGACATTTTACCTCAGAACAAAAAACTAAAAATAGGTAACAGTATCAAAATTCTTTCTTACCTTTTCAATGAGATCCAAGCACTCTCCATTGTCTGTCCAGTCAATATCCTCCCAAATTAGTCCTTCCCTAAGGAAAATAAAGAAGGCCTTTTTATTGAAATTATTTTGGTTGTAGAAATAGGAGAAGACTGCGTATTTATCTTGCAAATTACAGCAAAACCAGCTTGCTTTTATAAAAAACACACCTCTAGACAGAGACTTTCAAAGGAAGCTAAGGTCGCTGTGAACTAAGACTTCAAGTGAACATGATATTGTTAAAATTCTTTCAAATTTCTCCTCTCCCTCTTACCTGCTGTATTCCAGTTGCTCCAAGGAAAAGATGTGCTTGTTGAAATACTCCTGAAGCTTCTCATTTGCATAGTTAATATTGAACTGCTCAAAACGGTTCACCTAAAGAGACAAGAAATTTTCAAAAATGCATACACTTCAAGTATTTTACTCTGCAAACAAGGGAATGGGTTAGGTAATAACATGTTTAAAAATCAAGTTCCAGAGAAGATAACAAAAATATGTAATGCAATAAAGGATAAATAGCAGAAAATCCACTTGAATAAGCTTTTGAAACCTACCTCAAAGTTTTCAAATCCAAATATGTCCAAAATTCCAATAGTCTTGAAGTCTTCCTTGCTCCTGATTCTACTGTTGATTTTCTTAATGACCCATGCAAAACACTGAGAATAAAGTGCCATAGCCATAGAATCTCTGCTGTCTATTGCCTGCATTAGAGAGGGAATACACAACACATCAACCACCCCGTGACTGAGAACTGACCAGGCTCTGCTGGTCAGTGTCCTCAGCACAGCACAAGACAATGTATAATGCAAGCAGCTTCCTGCTCCTATGTAGCTTGGTAGCAATTGTATTAACACTTACAAGGCATCATGATTCGAGCTTTAGCAGTTTAACTTAAAACAGCTGTACACCTATATGGTTTTAGAACTACATTTTACAGCTAAAGCATACAAAAAACTAGGAAATTATAAACTTCAGGTATGGAGGAAGGAAAGAAAAGTGTAGGAAACAATATCTTAATCCACCCTTTTCCAGAGAGAAACATAATGTTATGCATACCTATTTCTAATTCTCTGTATTTATAAAAGAATTTCTCCTGAAAATTTTGAAAAAACATCCCCCTGACACAAGTGTCCATAGTGAAAAAAATATCAGCCTACATGTTTAGAATTCGAAAAAAATGGGAAGTAATCAGGCTTCATTAGAATAACGAGAGACAAGCTGTAAGCCCTGGTCAGAATAATAGAATAGGATCTAAAAAGATTATACCCTTCCCAAAAAAACTATGTAGTACTTTTGATTACAACTCTGACGCATGAGCTAAGCTTCTGTTCCTGAGTGATCAATGATTTCTCTGGACTTGAAGACCAAGACATCTTTCAAAGACTCTAAAAACATGTCAAAATTGAGATGCCTTTACCTGTTGTATACTAAGAGGTGTTAGGATTTCTTCTCCCCTGAGTATCATCGACCTCTGAGTCAATGCTTCTGTTAGCTGTGTGGAGTCCAACCCCAGTAACTCAGCAGATCTACCCAGGGCTGGCAAAGGAAAAAGAAAAATACAAATATGTCCTTAAATGTACAAACTTATGAGACCAATTCGGTTTTCTACAATTATTATTATTATAACTATTATTACCACCACCATTTAAGATGCCCCTAAAATGACAGGGATTAGACATGAAAACACAACTAGAAATTCTAGGATACTGTCTTGCTGCTCACGAAAAGGCATAAATACGTACAACCGAAGGAAATTAGCAGTAGAAATACATCAGAAATAAGTTACAAATATTTATTTTCCTCTTAATACTACATGTCAAGAATTCAAACAATCTGCTGCTTGCCCTAACACATTTTTCCAGATACAAACAGTAATTGACTCCTTGTCCACATGAATATGTTTCTGCTTTGCTTGGGATGATGAGGATAAACCAGTGCCATTTTTCTTCCATGCATACTTTAATTTTCAGTTTTCCTATAATGTGGTATATAAAACAGTACCTAATGCTATTCTCTAATGCCACGTTTAAACAAACATTTAAAATGCCCACCAGCTCAATCTTTAGACACAACAGCACATTCTTCCAGATTTGTAATTGAAACATCAGAAGCCCTAGAAAAAGATACTTTCAGTCGAGTTCTTGGTTAGGGAATGTATTTGAGCATTTATGTTTCATCAACTTGAGAATTCTTCAAAGAAGGAATTAGACTAAAATAGAATTTCATTACTGTTAATGGAACAAATATGTGCCCAAGGTCTTCCCATATTAAGACTTAGTATCCAACAGCAGACTACTTTGCCTTATCTGTCAAACTCCATCCTCCCAAAGTGACATTTTAATCAACATTTACAGATGTTAAAAAGCAGTAAAACCCTTTCATTGCTTGCCCTTGCTATGTTGGGATATAACAACAATGAATAAGGCTTTCAGAACTCCAGGACACATTCTGATTTGGATGCACAGCCTTCTCACCTGTTTTAAAGGACACTTGTGCCCCACCAGCAGTGATGAACTCAATGTTTCCCAGATGCAAAATGCCAGCCAAGAGCCTCAGAACTTCTCGTACTTCCTCCCTGCTGAACTCCATCACTTCCATTGCAGTCTGGAATGACATGTGAGCTTCTACAATAACATGCATACAGACTCAAAAATGGGAGGCCTTAGAAAAGCAAGTCAGGACTAAAAGAGAGCTTTGGGTTTCATCCCAAACTGAATACACTGGGACATCCTGGAACATGTAGTATCACTCTGCTTTTAAGAAATTTCATTTTGATGCTGTAATGATGTTGTAACTTGCTTTCACATTCATCATTAAAATCGTATAAATATTGGAACAACCCACTGAGTTGTGCACCAGATGCAATTATTCTAATTTGAATTCTTAATTGATTACCTCCTGCATGTTTTTTACCAAAATGTGCCTATTGGCCTTGTAGGTAACAAGGTATGGGGGAGGAAACACAGCAGCATGTAAGATTTGATCATTTTTGTGCCCAAACGTGCAGTTTACCAATGTGGTCTGACAACTTTCAGTAAAACTGAGTAAGAAAGCTTTCTATATAAAAAGTGTTGAATTTATGAATAAACAACATAGCAACAATCAAGGCTCAACCAAATAAATGAGGAGAAGAGCAAATAGTAAAATATTAAAAGAAACACTAAAACAAGAGGAACACATCCTTCAACACAGAAGGGGTAATTGTATGCCCCTTGAAATGACCAAACTTTCCAAATTTGGGTGTAATATGAGCCTGTCTCAGACCAGATCAGTTGTGTATCCATACAGTCAGACTCATCATGTTATCGTCACTGCAGGTGTTTGACAGATGACATATTTTATCTTTCATAAATCATCCATTACAAATGGAAAAGCCTCAGAACTCATCCCACAATTCAAAGCAGGGTAGAGATAATGGCTGAAGGTTTAATTTGTAAGGAAGACCTGTCACAGCAAAAGGGCAGCACTGCTGTGAGTTCATCTCCATGCTCACTGTACTATCTCTCCCTGTCTCCTACAAAAAAAGCTCCCCCTAAGTAACATTTCCAAGACTTATACTGCAATAAAAGCAGACAAGGGAGATGACTGTAACAGGAAAAGACAGGTGAGGGTGATCTGTGGGGGTCTCTGCCCACCTCCTCCTCTGGGAATGCAGCCTGGCAGCCCCTGCTCCCAGCCTGCCCACACTGCAGGCAGCACACAAACAAAACTCACCCAGCTGATTTCATTGTCTGCTTATTCTGGGACAATTAACACAAATTAAATGTCATGCTAATCAACTTCAGCATGTGACTACAATATAGGTAAGTTACCAATGTTTCCAACACTTTCTTCTGCCATACAAGATGAGGGATTTTTACACTGAAAAAATCTGCTGCATCCACTACACATTAGTTCATCAATTTGGCAAAATGATTAACATAGCTACGCAAAAACATTTCGATGAAGGGCATAAAACCAAATGTTTAATCTGATTTTTAAAACCTAACACACATCACCTCAGTGTTACAACACCCAATTAGCGTGGTCAGTACGGACTAATTGCTGTGTGTGTAAGATACAAAGCCATTCAGAGAGATTCCATCAGGACCCATATTTTTAATCTGTGCTTGTGTTTTCATAATTCTTTTGTGTAAGTTACTCCACACAAGTGCATTTCCCAGCTGCAACTTCAAGAGTCACAGGCGCTTCGCTCCCTGTGTGCTGCACTGCAGACTCCACCCAGTAGATGCCACATGATTTGAGCAAAGGTTTCAGATTGAAAAACAGTAATATAGATACAGATAAAGATATAGATATAGCACTAATATAAAACAATGCAGGGAATGGCAAAGGCATATAAAAGTCTTACTGACTTCCCAACAGATACTCTTTTCATTTCAAAACATAAGCATTTTGCTAAATTACAGCACACTTTGAAACAATACAGTAAAAATTAAAAACTGGAGGAAAGATAAAGGTATGCTCAAAATGACAATGAAGCATTTTGAGAAAATATAAGTCCCTGTAAGTGAATACCTCAATGAGAGAGCTGCACATGGAGGAAAGCACAGGAAGCCTTTCTGTACCCTGCTCTGTCAGTGGGCCCCACACACCTGAACTTCCAGCACTTTTAAAGCAAAAAAACTAGGGAAGCAACTCACAATGACTTCCTTGAAAGAATCCTTGTCACTGATTGTCTTATCTGCTATACATCCAGACTGGTTCAAGTAGTGGTAGTTCTCAGGTACAGATAAGTAAAAAGCATCTAATGAGAGAAAACAGAGTGAGTGAAAAAAAAGACCAAAACAAAAGTACTCCGCATGTTACTATGTCAGAGTTAAACAGTTCACAATTCATTTGCTCAGAAATTATGACAATGTACAAGACAAGGTTTTATATTAAAATCAGATTTGCTGTCTTTTGCTTTATTTAGCTGCATAATAGAGTTAACTCCAGATTTTAGCATGCAAAGACAGCAAGCCCACAGGGAGATGCTGAGAATTTTTGCACATATACAAATGTCATCTCTTTTGTTCAGTGGATTTATTCTTTATGAGAAAGGATTAGAGCGACCAGAATTATTTATCTTTGTTGCTGTGGAGTTATTTGGTACCAGCAAAAATATTCAGTTTAAACACAATGAGGCATGTTTGTCCCCAAGTAATTTTCCCAAGGCCACAGCAGAAGCTGGGAGGAAAACTACCGTCAGCTCAGTGACATTCTTCAGCTAAGCGGGTTCCTTTATCAAGCTGAACTCAAATTCACACTCACTGAATCCCAGCTGAATAAATAACCTATTTCTCAGCTTGGGTTAGTGGGTTTCTGCAGTTAAATTCCCCACTGCTGCCACCACGGCTGACTGCTAGCAGAAAAACGCTACAGTTGTGACTTGTGCTTTGCCACTCACCTTTCTCTCTCTCTTCTATCCCTGCCAGCAGAGCATAGAATATATGATAATTTCTTTCCCCGGGGTTTTGTCTTACTACACGATTCTGTCAAAGTAAAAAATAGTTTCCACTTCAGTGATCATTTTTAAAGACAAGTTTTTTATCCACATTTTCAGACAAAAATTAAATGCAATTAACTAAGCAAAAGCAAACATCAACTTACTTTTTCCAATAAATCTGGAGCCGGCAAGAAAAGCTTCAGTCAAGGAATAAAGTAAAAATCAATTAATGCAGAATTTTTTATAATCTTCCTTCTTTTGTTTGAGACAATAGGAAGACTATTATGGTCTTTTCTTACAACATGCCAAGCCTCTTTCATACAATACACCTAGAACAAGATAAATAAAGTAGCAACAAAGATAATATTGTAGCTGTTCTAATATCAGTGTATCAACACCTTCACTTCCATCCCATCAAAACTGAACTTGGTAGATTCTGCATTTTAAATAACATCTGTTTCCCTTTGCTTTTTTTTTTTTTTTCCCTAAAGCTTGGAAACTACCTCAAGAATTAAATTTTTCCCACAGAAAAAGCAGTTTATGTTTAAAACAGCAGGTAGGAATATTGGAATATATTATATCTATATCTGTCTATCCATCTATCTATCTATATATATATACACACACTTGGAATGTTTCTTATTCTGACACCTCTGGTGCTCTGATGGAGCTACCTCATAGTCTGATTTTGCCAAATGCAGGACAAATCCGAGGATTTAACCCACCCAGACTCACTGCAGAAATTGAGCAGCTCTGCTCTTTCAAGTACTTCTCCAGAGAAGTAAGGAACTTATATTTGGACACAGTAATGAGGGAAATGGCTGACAACTCAAGTTATTCAAGAGGACTCCCGAGGCTATTTTAGCTCATTACATGTGAAATGCACACGAGCCATGTCATGCTAGCAGTAGCAATACAAAATGTTGCTCCTCCAAATATGCTCCACGCTGCCACAAAAGCATGTGTGCATGCGTGAATTCGGTGTAGCTGCTTCCCCTTCCCACCTACATCAGCTCAATTTAACTGCATATATTTCAGGATGGGGTGAAAGGACAGACAAAGGCAAGCCAGTTCTCCCTCAGTCCTCCATCAAGGAGGCACATGGGCACTTCCCACAAAGAGGTCAAATCACCAAACAAGGATACAATCCATAATTCTTCCTCCCTGAATGTTTCCTTTCTGACAGATGTTCAGCTGAATAAACTTCCCAAAGCGACTTGAGTTGTTGTTATAAACAGTCTTTGCATTGCCAAAAGCTTCCATAATTGGACTGTGAAGACAGAGAACGACAGGAGTGTTAACATGTGACTAGCATACCAACAGCTTCACATGGGGCTGGTGAAAGGAACAGCACTCTGACAAGCTCCCCTCTGACACTCTCCTCAGCAGCACCCTACATCCCAGCATTACCCTCCATTTAGCAATGGGCATCTCAGCTCCCTAGCAGAAGATGCAAATATTCATGCAACAGGAAGATAAATCATACTGAACTACTCTGCAGCTGCAGAGCAGTAACTGCTACTTGCTACTTCTTTTGTAATTGCTCAAAAGATGCACACAATTCTCACTGCAGTAGTCAAATGATAGAAATAAGAAATCTCAGTGCATGCAAATTGCTAGACAGATGTAAGGAGTCCTTGTCCTAGGGCAATCAAAGAAACCACCAAAACTACATCAAGATACAGCACGTACAGCAGAGATGAAGCAAGATAAACAAAAGTAATAGCATCCCAAATTGCCTTTGTTTTTAAATAGTTTAGAACTGTGTAATTTTACCTGAACACCAAGATTTCTTCTTTGCATGCATAGATTGTGTCCAATTTATCTGATGCATTTACTCATCTGTCTTATCAGTTCTCTTTATCCTCCCTTTCCTCAGCGTGCTTTTACCACTTGAGCACTTGATCCTCGCCATGCTGTATCTTGTTCTAATGTATCCTCAGGCTACACAAACTGAAACAAAGGTTTCTCCCTCCCATCACCCACTTCCCTTACTCTGATTATCTGAATTCAGCCCCACACAAAAATGAAAGCCACTATTAAAGCTTCATCCATTTCAAAACTCTGCATATTTTTCCTTCACTAAGAGATACCACCGTGCTCATAACTCTCTAGGGCAGCCAGGTGATTTTGTTTAATGGAGTATTTCCCTTTCTCCAGTATACATTTTACTGTTCAGTAAACACACAAACATATTTGATTACATTGCAAGCTCTATTTCAATGTCAAGGCTTATGTCTTCTGAGAAAAACACTGGTGTACTGAAAGATCCAATACCTGCTCTCAAGAATAGCTTGCTCCACACAGGAGGTCTTCTCTCTGGAGGACAGCTCCAGTGAATGTTGGCTCATTGCAGACAAGAACTTGAGAATCAGCTTAGTGCTCTCTGTCTTTCCAGCACCACTTTCGCCACTGAAAGAAGAGGAGGAAATGGTTTGTACTGTCCCAGTGACCAGTGAAGAAGAAGCCCTCTGGCTGGCCATCCAAACTCTACATTTTTGGAGGTCAGGAAGACTGGAGTGATTAGAAGTGATGGTCAAATGGAACCAGAACACCCCATTGAACTTCTTGAATATGACATCCAGGGAAAGACACAAGCTGTCCTTAGGCTTCATACCACTGCTCAGACAGCATTTCAAGGCACTGACTGTATCAGTACACACACCTGGGAGGCAACAAAGAGCTCTCTGATTGCAAACAATTATCCAACACTTTCCACCATCATGTTAAAACAAAGTCACAACAAAGGCATAGCAATGGTCAGGGATAAAGACCAAACTAAGAATTAAGATGAGAAAGTTTGGGATACATTGCTGCAATCTAGCTAATGAAGGTGCCCTGCTGTGAGGAGGAAGTTAGAGACATCAATGCACATTCTAGCACGTAAAGGCTACTTGTATAATTAATATTAAAATTCTTAGAGAGCTGCATACTGTTTAAAGAAACTTTTTATATACCTATTGAAAAAAAAACAGATTCATGCGAGTTCAAAATATACAATTTCCACTTCTCATTACCATCAGAGATATAAAACCCTCTTATCATTACCCACAGGAGAACAAAGCTATTTGATAATGCTAAATTGACATTTTAAAAACAAACTATTAATAAGAAACCCTGCTGATACAAACAGAAGGCAATATACACAGTTTTCCTTCAAAACAAACACTCTAAAAACGGAAAGTTTAGATTTGGCTCATTTCCCCAGTACCCTTTCCCTTCTATTATGTAGCCTAAACACACACACTGTGAGCCATTAGGAAATATAACTTGTGGGTAAAGTTTGTGTAGTTTGCTCATTCTATCTACAGTCATAGCATTGCATCCTAAGCTGTGGCCTAGCTCCTAATTAAGCTGTACCTCATTCCAGTTTACTCCCAAAGAAAGAGGGTACATTTCAGTCTTACTTCACCTTTTCCATTGTAGCAAGTGGGAAATTTGTCACTGACTTTGATGGAACACAACTGGGCATGTGGAGCATGCCTACATAATTTGACAGTCTTTTGTTGTGCCATTGCTGAGTAATGACCCCACTGATTTTATGTTACAACAAAGTATAACGATGCTTTCTAGTAAACACCAAAGAAGAAAGGTACTGCCCAGAAAAACCAGCATGACATTTTCCTGCAAATGAATGTCAACAATAAAATTAGGGAAGAGACATTCAGGAAACATAATGAGACATCTTCATAACCGCCAATATGTTCCAGCAAATGTGACTCCTCCATTATATTTATACCACATCAAACAAATTCTGTAGTGTTTTTTATGTAATTCTACCCTTGACGTCTGGCCTTTTCAATATTTGTCCTAGGGTGATTTATGATGCAGAAACTGCACTCACTCCTACACCTTCTCCTCCTGGACTGTGTTGCCCAGGACAGTGGGAGAGAGCTCTCCTTTGCTTTTAGTTAGTTATTTTTTAGCTTGCTGAGGCAGAGAAGTTCCCCGGACTGTGGCTTTTCTTTTTCTTGGAACTGTTCAAACCTGCTCTGGACCAAAAACCCAGAAAAACACCAGGAGCTCATACCTGTGGCCCACTGGGGCCCAGGATGCTGCACTGCGGCACAGGAGGGACTGATAAGAGACTGAGTGAGCCAAGCTACACCCCATGACAAGGAGTCTCTGAATTTGCCATCTCTTCAGCACAGCGAGAGGTTTTATTGTTTAATATTATTAATTTTTATGCTTGTAAATACTTTCCTTGTTAAATAAACAGGCTTTTTCCACTTTTCTCCAAGGAAATCTTTTCCCAAACCAGATGGGGGAAGGGCTGCTTGAATCTGCTTTCTAGAGGGATCTCTTTGGAAGTTCCCTCCCAAACTTGCCTTAAACCAGGACAGTATTCCTTCCCTTTTTCTTTGCAGGCCCTCATTCACTCATCTCTTCTGCCCAAGAGGCAAATACTTAATATTCCTGCATTCAATACTCACCATAAAAAAAATATTTCCACTAGTAGTTTTGAGAGAGCTTCACAAACCCTTGCATTATTCTCGTCTAGTGCAGTAAATCATCAAGTGATACAACACCTCTTCCTGCCTAATTCTCTCCCTCTGAGCCATGCATATAGCTCAAGAGCAGGCACAGGGTGACATTGAGGACATCACCTCTTCCACTGATACCATCCTTCCTCTGCCCCCACCCACTGTCCCTTGATCAGGAGAATCTGTAGTTCTATGGAAGCTGAAAGTTACCCCACTGTAATTGACAGCCATTCTACAAGTGAGATATTGAAAGCTGATGGAAAAATATCTCCTGCACTTCTCTCTGGTACAGCTGGTGTTATGCACAATTACATGCTTTTGGTTTTTTTCTTAGAACAGAAGAGACTCAGAGCTCCTTCAGTTCTGAACCTGCCCAGTGTCCTATTCTGACAGTTGCCAATTGGAGATGCCCATGGAAGACACACAATTATTTCCCTTCTTTGTTCTTCCAGCTTCCAGTTATTTGCTGTTCAGAGGCTTCTTGATCTAAACCTGTATTTTATGTGTCTTGTAACCCTCAATATATATTTACCTTCAATGGGTTTCTAGTCATACTGCCTTAAAAAGCAAATGTTCTTTTCTCAGATTGACCTCCTCTTCCAGCTTCATTTGATGCCTCCAAGTTCTCATGGTGGAAGGAGAAACCAACAATTCATCCCGGTACTCTTTCTGCTGTTGCATGACTTGATGGTTAGTGCCCCAAATTCAAGATGCTTGTCTCCATTAGCCATTTCTCATGTTATACTTTTTATTACTTTTTAAAATTTTCCTCTGAACCACCTTCAGGTCCACAAAGTCCAGAGGATGGATTTACACTATATTCTCTATTCATTTAGTAGTAACCACTCCATTCTATTCACTTTTACAGTTACATATGATCAATCTTTCAGAGTCCTTAGAAAGCTTTCACCTACAAGGTCAGTAAAAGGGTGAATTTTTTAGTGCAACCTTTCCAGCCCAGGAGTTTAAGTGCCCAGCTTGTTCCACATCACCACATTCAGGACTGTGAACATATTAAGTCTGACAGCAGGCCAGAAGGCCCCCACTTAGATCTTTAGACTTTCTCCATGACTTGTTCTATGCAGGGCCAAGGGCACAGCAGCCTGGACTCATGACTGTCACAGCATAAAAAGGGGTCACTGAGAGAGACTCCTCAGTCTGAAGGACGTAACACTAAATCATTTATTTCCCTGTTCTGTCTGGGTAAGAGACAGAACAGTCTGTAGTGGCTGCTAATTGCTGGCCCACCAAAGGCACTGCTCCATGAGCACTTCTGGAACCCCAGTACAGCTCCTGAGGGCCAAATCACCCAAAGTCTCACACAGGGGAAGCACCCAGGAAGGCCAAAGGGTACTTGAACTGAGAAAGAGGCCAGCACATGTCTTGACCCTACCTCCTCTTGGAATTTCTGTCAGCTGGGACCAGGAGTTGTACCTATACTTGTTCTTTTCTGTATCTTTTCTGCCTTTCTGTCTTTCTCTTTCTTCCTCTAATTCTCTCTTCTTGGAGTTTTGTGTAACTTAAAATTGGATGAGCTTAGAGTTTGCAAAGTTAAAGGGCTAAGTTAATGCTTTGAGAAATGTTTTATGTTGATGGAATGCTGCTCTAAACCTTTGCAAAAGTTCTCCGATTTTCTAAAGTTGCCAGTAAAGTTTTTTTTGTTGTTTTGACCCCTTGAGAATATCTTCTCAGTATTTCTCCTGTGCATCTGAGCACATGAACAACCGTAGGCCCTTTTAAGAGTCTCGTCAGGTGAGGTTTTTGGGGCCTTACAGTCTGCTTTAAAAACCTTACAAGTCTGCTGCCTTTAAAACCCCAAGACACACAGACAAAACAGGCCCCTTCAGCAAACAGACTTTATCAAAGGCACATCTGAACTTTGGTGTGTCTGTCTCACATGGACATCACAACCATTACAGGTCTGGGTGCCACATAAAGGGTTTAGTTTGTGTTGATTTTCAAGCTGAAAAACAACAAAAAGCTTCAGGCCATCAGATAGTAACAGAGAGAACAAATCAGTATCAGACAGTGATTTCCCACTCACGGCACTGACTTCAGTGTCATACAGAGCAATGGTTGCAGCTCCCTTTACACTTCTTTGGAAGTGCTCTGACATGCATCAATTGCAATTTTATCTGAGAGAAGAGCTTATGTTTGCTTCTGCACAGACTACATTACCTTAAAAAGAGCAGCAAAAAAATCCCAACCCAAACCTAAAGATATTTTCCTATTCTTGTAATAAAGACATGGAGCTTTGAACTTGGTCTCATCTTGTGAACTTCAGCTAATCATGGGAGAGCTCAGCCCCTTTCCTACACCAGGACAAGCTGTTTTCCTATGGCTCAAATTAGAAGGACTTCCTTCATGTTCCTGAGGCACCCAGTTGAAAAATCAGAAGATGTTTTTAACACAGTGGGCTTTTTTCCCCGTCCTGTTTTAAATGAAACTGGACCCTGCAGTAATGGTTCAGAGCAACATGAAACTGGGATTTCATTGATGCTAATGTGTTTGCCTATAGAAAAACTCTACTTCTTTAGCCCGGGAGGGTTAAAAAATCATTTCACAACTATGTATATATCCTAACACACCAGTTGTGTGCAGCTTCTTCAGTGTGCTGTTTTGTTGACATTTTAGGCTGCTAAGTCCTTTTAATACAGCATTATCATGAATTAATGCTTTTTACACACACCAATAAATAAGCATCTTTGGGTGATTTGATTTATCATCTTTTCTGTATTTCCTTCCTTTTCACCTCTGATCTGGATGGTTGTACTGGAAAAAATAGTCTCACATTTAAATGATGTTCTGAATTTTTCTAATTTGTGTTCTGAAATTCACCCTCTCACCCTACCCCAGCTAGAAAAATATCCCAATATTAATATTTCAAAACACTAGGAGCTTTTTCACAGGTTTTTGAACCCGAAGCCTGAAGAAAGCAGTGCCAAACCAAAGCTGAGCTAATTCTGGGGGCCAGCAGGGGGCACTTCAAGTCCAGAGGATCATCACAAAGCATTCCAAGCGCCTTCCTTTGTGGGGCTCTTACAATTTGCTACGGAGTGCTGGGATCCCAAGGTCAGAAGCTGCTCAAACTGCCCAGCAGAATGTGAGACCTACCTGAGTAATTCCCTCATTTTAACTGCGTTTTCGAGATGCAACAGAGTATTCCTCTTTATCATCTCTTACATTACATGCAAGACCAGAATATTTGCCTGAATTCAAACACTAAAGGGCTCCACTTGACTACTTTCTTTTTCAAATGCCAGTAGTAACCAAGAAAGTTACAGTGACAATACAATGACTTCTTGCAACATCTAATTGTAAGTCAGTAAAAGATGCAGGAATGACCAGGATGCTGAATTTGCCAAGCATACTGTTACACCTCCACTTCTTATGTCTTAAACTAGGTATGTGACAACAGGGACTTTGCTAAGCTGTAGGAAGGCCATGGAAACCACCAGTAATTTTAAAAAATCCTATTCTGAGTCCTTCACAGACAGAGCAGATAATGCTCTTCTATGAAAGCAGATTTGGCATTCAATTTTTTTTAATTTGAATTGCATGTTTCCTCAATTTCTGCAGTAACAAGATACCCTTATACGGTTGTATTGTGCCACTTATCCGAAACACAGAACTTACACAAATCACTGTTTCAATCCATGACCACAGTAAACAATTTTAAAAGGGATTCCTAATACAAAACTTCTCCATATTATGACTTATCTGTACCAAAGCACATGGTTTAGAGAGCAAACAGTAATGAAGACTCGCCTGGAACATCACAGATTTCTGCTTATGTCCATTTTAGGACATAACCTGCTTTCCTTGGCAGCTTGTGAGGAACTGGAATGAAAGGTAAAATACTGAGGCTAGTACAGAATGGCAAAAAATACCAATGGCCACCAGAAATTGTTTTGGTCCCTAAATTTGTGTACACAGGCTGTTCACAAGTAACTGCCTGGCAATAAAACACAAAATTATGACTCCAGGCTAGCTATTGTCATGTAACAAAGATCTCTGTGAATTCCATTTTTGCTTGGACTCTTACCTGAACTCATCTTTATATGTAGAGAACTATGTATTAAGGAATAACAAGGAGAAATACAGTTAAGGAAATCTGAAAAAACACACTTTTCAGCTTTGTGTCACTGCAAAGCAGAATCTGCCTAGAGGCTAGGGCAGGTGGGCACTGTGACCTGAGAGGCTGCAGAAAGTTGCAAACAGGTCTGGCTGTGTTGCAGCTAATCTACATTTCTAACAACAGCTTGGGTGCTGAACTACATACACCAAATCCTCCTCTTATCCATGAAGCCTTGCAACCTGGCCCATAATCTGAAATGACAGTAGAAACTGCCTGCTGCAAAAGGTGCTGCTCTCACTCTGCCTCATCCCCTCTCTGTCCCACCATCTGCCCCATGCTGCAGTCAGTCCTACTGACACCACAAGGGCTCCTGGGGAGGTCAGGAGACAGTGGAAATCGTGCCAACTTGTGCCTGAAGAGCTCTACACATGTAACTTCATGGTGCAGGAAGGTGACAGCAAGCAGGCCTAATCACAGAAATGTTGTGAAGGCAAGAGAGGACAGGGAGGGGAAACACAAGGTCTCTCACCCCCCTGCGTATCACTTCCTGCCCGGAGCTGGTGGCTGATGCCATGCTGCAGTGACCTGCTCCTCTCTTATCTGGTGGGCCAGACATTGGTCTCCCTGCCTGTGTGTGAGCCAACACAGCTGAGCTGGCAGGCTAGGGAATGGGAAAAGAGCTGGCTGCGTTTTCAGCTCTTCTGGAGCCAGAAGGAAGGAGGAGCTGAAAGCAGTGAAAAGCTATTGAAATGCCAACTGCTCCCTAACGCACACTCGGCCACAGCCAGATCCTGAATACCAGCGACACAGTGGTTCAAACGGGAAGCTATTAAATCACCATTAAATTAAAGCACAACAAGATTAAGCAAGGAAGATTAATCAGGCAGAATTAAGTGGCTGAAATGTGCAGGGGTTTCTCTTTTGCTATTCTTATTTACTGTATATCTCAAGAACTGGTAGGTTAATTTTTTTCTTTTCCTCTCCATACAGGAATCAGAGTCTTGTGGTGAAAAACTCCTGAGCTGCACAGAGATGTTTAAATTGGTGGGAAAACGTTTAGGGTAACATTTGATGTATGAAGATCAAAAATGCACAAAAATACAATAGATTTTTTTTACTAAATATAATTGCAAGATGAGTAAAAAAAAATTAACCTTTTGTTAGAGGTGCACAGAATGAATGACACAAAAGAAGTTCAGAGCTCTCTTGAAACCATGCTGTTTTAAAAGCCTTGCTTTCTTTCGGAAAAGAAAAGAATGCTCCCAAATCCCCTTGAAAGGCTCACCCTCAGGGACAGCCAAAGCAGCAGCAGGCAGCACTCACCTGATGAGGATACACTGGTTCTCGTGGCGCTTCCAGAGGCAGCGGTAGCACTCGTTGGCCACAGCAAAGATGTGCGGCGCCATCTCCCCCATGTGGTGCCGGCTGTAGCGCTCCACCGCGGCGCCGTCGTACAGCCCCGGGATGCTCTTGTAGGGGTTCACTGAGGCCACAATGGAGCCAATGTAGGTCTGCAAGCACACAGCACCCCCCAGAGCTGTTATCACATGTACAATCACATGTATAGCACATGTATAATCTGACAATCACACAGATTAACGCTCTTTGCAAAAAAAAGCACACGTTTGCAAAGCCGTAACAATCCTGTGGAGGAAAGTGGCCAGCAATTTTCCCTGATTTCTTCTTTTCAAGAAAAGCAACAAAAGGGTGAAAGTTGTTCCCACCTCTGTCATGTTCTCAGGCTTACCCCACCTGTAACACTGAGCTTATTGACTGTACAAATCGCTGCCTTAATGCTGCTTACAGCTGTATGGTAATGCCTATCAGCACTGGCCTACAGCTGCTTCTCATGTGCCCTTAGGGACTTGCTGAACTTACTAAAAATCTGAATGAGCCCAAAGTAATGATGGAAAAAATCTGTATTTCCATGTAGAGTATCCAAGTCCTTCTCTGCTACTCATTTTTAAAAGAGAAGTATCAGACATTATAGTAGACACTAGGACCATTATATTTACAATAGCAGGCTCTAAGAAAAGCGTGTGAAGTGGCAGATGCTCCAAAAACACTGGGTTTCTGCAACATTTTCAATATTAGTTGGACACAGAACAGCAGCTGGCAAGTTAATTTCTATCCCACTGCAATTAGAGAGCACATCATTTAAAACCACCCAGGTAGCAGCTTATGCCCACTCCCATTGCCTTAACGCATTAGGTTATGGTAACCTGATCACTTGCAACAGTCTGTTCATAATGCTGTTCAATTTCTCCCTCACCCTCTATTCACTTCAATATATTTTTCTAATAAAATCACATTAAGTGAGGTAGGAGATAACATTAAGCATGCTATCTCCAGAGTTTCTGAGGAATGTGAAATTAATTGATACACTGTATGGCATGTGCAGTGTTACTGCTGCGATACCAATTTCCTTTTGTTAAACACCCTTTCTGTGGTTCCAGGCAGGAAGCTGACACCTGGCTTCAACAGCCCTGCTCTGGACTTGTGAAGAGCCAGGCTGGGTAGTCTCCAGCCCAGTAACACAGCCCCCATATACAGACAGATGCCTCACCAGCAGTCAACCCTCTCGTTGCCGACAGGAACCAGCTGTGACAGCAGTACTGGGGCTCTCCTCATCTCCTCAGCACCCTCACCAGAGATGGGTAGATAAGGGCAGCAGCATCTTGCAAACCACTGCAAGGCAGCCCAATATGCTCCTTCTGCAACCTCCTTCTCCAAGCCACCACAGGGCATTCACTAAGACAAAGGAACCATCAGTTCCCCCATACCTTCCTTTCCCCACCATCCGTCTCTTTTGCAGCATTTAGAGCCTGCATCTACCTGCCTCCCTCTTTTTCTCCTTAATTAACATGCAATTATCGCTGTGTATCAGCTCTCCTTTCTCACTGTTACCCTGCTGTTACAGCCCCCATTATGCACCTGTTCACCCTCCATCAGGCCCGACACAAATTGCAGCTTTGAGCTTTTGCTAAGGGAACTGCAGTGGTGTCCTTGAAATCATGACAATTTTATTAGCAGTAAGGGGAATATCCCTCCTCACTGTAACTCTAGCACCTTTTACAGAGTGGTGAAATTTCAATCTGTGTGTTTTATAACACCACCCCCCCTCCCCCTCCCATGCTGTGCAACAGCTCAGAAGATTTCATCTAGAGGGGAGATACCATTTCAACATGAGATCATATGGCAGGACAATTACAGCACTGAGACAACAGGTAAATTTCCTGCTATCATTCCCTCTTGGATTCTTAAACAAGTAATAAGTAACAAGGAAGGCTCTGAAAAAAAACTTACTCTGTTTGATACATATTTCAGCACAGATTGCACAGGGAAAAATTTTAAGAGGCTTCTTTGTTAATTACATAACTGCAGTGCAAGTATGACCAATAAAAGAGACTGCTACAGATCTTCCACTTTCCCTTATTAAAGTCTGGCTGAAGTCTTTGGAAGCGAGTTACTTGAGGCAAGCCATTACAACAGACGCCACGGCAAAGATGTAAATAAAAAAATCCCCTGGAAACTTGATTCCATCTAGCTTCATAAGTAAATAATCACTCTATAGCTTCTGCAAGATTAGGTACCTGACAGAACAATACCTCCATGATAAAGCACTGGCAAAACTGCATCACCACGCGCTACACATTGTGACTTTTCTTGCTTCTCTTCTAAACAGTAAATATCAGGAGACAGCAGTCCACTTCTGCATACACTCATTTAAAATGGGGCAGTCTTTCACATGATTTAAGCACAGTTTTTTTAAAGTGACAAAAAGACTTCCAGAACATTAGTCATTACTGTGAATTATAAAAGTTTATTAAATAAAGTGAGCTGGCTTCATTGCCTTGTAATTCAGTAAGGTATAATACAGAGATGAGCACTGTATTATGGCAATAAAAGAAACCTGGTGAACAGTAGAAATCATACTGGTGAAAACAATTTCTAAATCACCTCATGGAGTAATGCTTATGACATGTCACTACTTAAAAATTTCCTTCTCCCTATTTTTCTCTTTCAGCAAAAAACATGAAGAACCACAACCTCTACTGACAAAGGTGCAGCTTTTGTTGTTCCAGTCTTCTGGTGCTTTAGGTATGTACTACCTCTTTGCAGGACAAGTTAAATGCATGGACGAACTGCCACCAAATCATAATGGCATGTGACAGAACAAACTCAGGACTTCAAAAAACAACTTCCTTGTCCCAAGGCAAGATCAGGAATAAAGTATATTCTTCACAGACACATTGTATCATATTTATCATCTACCAGGTGTCACAGTCCAACCCAGGGTTAGCCACAATCAGCTTAGTCTGCATGGACTAAGGAGTTAGCTGGCCCAAGCAAAAGCTCTGCCTTTATCCAAGGTAGCTCAGCAAAGTATCAATGGGCTGAAGCAACACTGTTATTAAAAACTATTCCAACTATTTTAGAAGTACACTTTAAAAGACAAATCTTCTAGAAGTCTTTGTAAATTGCCTCTGGGATACGCAACTGCAGCAAGATCTGCTGGTGCAAGAATCATTTCCTACATCACTTCCAAGCTTACTACTTATCCCATCCAGTACCCATCACAAGGTTTTCTAGTAGCAGTATTTTATAAGCAGTAGATCCTAGACTCTACCCTAGCATCTCTAAGAGCCACAAAGCTAGGGACTTGGGGGAGGGGGGAAGGATACATGCACTCCCATGAAGAATGCTCTCAATTTCATAGAATCACGGAATGGTCTGGGTTGGAAGAACAGCAAAGATCATGTAGTTTCAACACCCTTGTCATGAGTAGGGACACCTTCCACTAGAACAGACTGCTCAATGCCCCATCCAATGTGGCCTTTAACAATTCCAGAGATGGGGCATCCACAACTTCTCTAGGCAAACAGTTCCAGTGTCCCAACCTTCACAGTGAAGAATTTCTTCCTAATATCCAACCTACTTTCTTTCAGTTTGAAGCCATTGCCCTTTGTCCTGTCAGTGCATGCCCCTGTAAAAAGTCCCTCAATCTTTTTTGTCCTCCACTTGCCCTCTCTTGGAGACCCTGAGCAGTCACACCACACAACCCCTTTCATGCAGGGCACACCTTCTGGCTTGGCAAATGCAAGCATCTTAGCAGCAGGTTAAACTGCTGTAAAAATACACAAAAAATGCAGCACTGCTCAGTGGACGTGTATTGTGTCCTGAACACTATTTCTGCACCAGACACCATCATATGGCAAATTAAATGGGGTAGCAATCAGAAGATGGATCTCTAAGTACTCTATCATGCTAACATCACAAAGCAGGTGAAATTTCAGAAAAGGTGTTCTCACGTAAGAATGTCACTTCCACTTTGCTTGTAAGACAGCAATCTAAATTTTCCTTTTTGTTCTTTGCAGTTTCTAATCTGATTCTGGAAGTCAATAATTACTTATTTTAATGAAAGCATTCCAAAGCAATTATGAATAGGAGAAATGCTGCCAGAGCACTAGCAAGCAGACAGGGGAATTCTGAAGATTTCCAGTTGAAAGTTTGAGAGTTTTTTCAGTGATATACTGTGAGAACTTGTCGTGGTTTCACGTTCGCCAAATCAAGTGTAGTGGTTTATTCTCTGGGAGATAGGATTTTCGGGAGAAAAAG
>JBBMKD010000102.1:76977264-77060382 GCA_037834095.1 Argya squamiceps | reverse complement strand
CAGACAAGCTGTCAGTATTTGCTAATACTTCCCTAAAGACTAAAAAACAAAAAAACTACCTGTGCTAAACCATCACAGAACTCCTGTTAAAAGCCTGACCCCTTAAATCCATGGCAATGAACAGGGAAGTTTACTATTCCCTGTTATATGACTGACTCAACACTTCAGACAGAACCACACACAAACTCTTGAACTACTTTGGTACACACTAAACCAGCAACAACTTGTTATCAGATCACAGCTAATATATTCATTTAAACCAAAGAATAAATGAAAGTTGAGTTATTCAGCCTGAATCCCAATGCAGCACTTTGACTGTTGCATTAAAGGTCGGGTTCCTTTTGCACTTTCAAACTTTTACTGGAATTTTACATTGTTAATTCATCTCTTAAAACACTTTAGTTCACAAGCCACAGACAATCCTACTCCCCCTTTCAGCAAAAAGGCAAAACAAGATTGTTTGCTGATCCTCTACAAGGACTTTCAAAATTAGAAGTTCCAATCCAATCTACACAACTAGACATCGAGTAAGGCAAGACAAAATAAATGATGTACTTCAGAAAGGAAGAGATTTTTCATCAGTTCTTTGAACACTTTTTGTTTTGCTTGTTGACTTCTGATAGAAATTAGCTTTGAGACTGTCTTGAAATCATCCCACCATTCTTCAAACTCTGAAAAACAATTTGTTCTTTAACAAGAGCTCAAAAAGACTTCTGATGCCCACAGAAATACTCTAGCAGAACTTAACATAGTCACAGCAGTCCTGTCTAACATGAGAGCATGTTTGTTTGGGTTTTTTTTTAATAAAGATACAACTGATTTTTTTAGTTTGATGCCAAACAAATCTAAATGACATACAAGGTATTATTGATCCAAATACACTTTAGTGTATTTTACACTTAGAATTACAAGAAAAAGATTTGCAATGTATGAACAAAATACAGTTTGAAATGTCTTACTTTCCCATGTAGAAAAGGCTTTCAGACTAAAAGAGAAAAAAGGTATAGTAAGAAATTTTTCCCTCAATTTTTTTTTCAGATTCTCTATACTGAAAAAGCAATGAAAAAGAAAACTACCCTAATGGAAGACCACTTCATTAGTCCTCTAAACCAAACATACTGAATACACCAGAGCCACCCTGCTTTTCATCTTTTCCCCTTCACAGATGCTTTTTAGATTTTTGGGGTATATCCTTTCAGGTTTGTTCCATATCCAGCAGCCATACACCTTCCACTTCTCCGTTTTTATGTCAAACTTCTCCACAATAACCTTTCTGTTTCTGAGGATCTTTTATGATATCTGTGTTCTACCCAGAACTTTGCTTTTCCCCTGTAACATAATTAAATTTATTCTACACTGCTTTTCTCATGATCTTTCACCCTCTGCATCAAGGTGTCCCTCTGTACTTTACAGATTTCTAGCATCTGAGACATCCCAGTCTTCCTGCTTTCATAAATAAAAAGGGGGAAGCAGGGAAGGACATACACTTATTTTAGGCTTTCTCATGCTACAGGAAGAATGGGAGAGAGAAGGTAGAAGCAGACTGGAGGACTTTGTTGAAGCGCATTATGTGCTGCTCCTGAACCAAATCTTTGACCAAGAACCTCAACAGAAACCAAAACTGCTTGCACTATTAAAACAGGCATAAGAAGACTGCATTAATCTATTTTTTTCTATCATCGTGCTTCTTTACTACCACCAAAAATCAAAATATTCTTCACAGCTTGGAATTAGAGATGCTGGAATAGATCAAATACAGAAATTAAGGTGTTTTGTTACAGATATATACATTAACATCGAGAAACAGGACTTTTTCCAGCTCTCTTAAGAGCACTTTCAAGCCTTTCTGCTTTAGAACACGAAAAAATCTATGTTATTACAGAAAGAAAAGGATGTTTACTGACACTTCAAAAAATATGTTTCTGGATTGTTTTTGAACAACTCCTGACTTTCCTGGAGTTCCTTAAGGAACTGATTCTGGGTCTGAAAAGTTAAAGTATTTTTTAAAAAATGGGGTATAGGTATCAAGTTACCAATTTATTCCACAGTATTGCTTTCTGGGCTTACCCTTAATATATGGCAAACTTCAGATTAAACTGCAGTACTACTGGCTCACCTCAAAGCTACTTCTATGTTACTTTTACAAAAGGCATGGGAAAAGATTTTTATCACCATTCCACACAACCTCGACATCTCACTTACCTTTAAATCATCACAGCTACAGAAACATTACCCAATAACAAAACCAGTGTTTTCACAGAACATGCAGTGGCAGGCAACTTTTAAAAGACCACAAAATAGCTATCAAACTTCGTTATGTTTTCAACACCAAATTTTAAGGTGTCAGGATGAAAAACCTGGGAACAGAAGAGTTTGCTCCATACTGCAGATATGGCCTTTGTGGTTCAGACCTCTCTCAGGTGAAAGGATTGATGGTATTCAAGGCTGAGTTTATTCTGTGGCAAAGACAGCCAAACATCTACCATATATACACATCAGCAGAAAAAGGAGAAAGATGACTGGGCCACATTGGTGTGCTTTTTAGAGGAGGCAGAAGAAGGGGCAATGGTATGCCATAAAGGGGACGGTAATTAATGCCCTCATTCATGGTAGGACCTTGATTTATCCTCACTGTGGTAAGTATACCCTGTCTTTCAGCTAGTCCCACACTAATTTCAGTGGACAGAATCTAGTTGTCTCATGTCTGAAGCAATGCTTCTTTCTTAAAAACCATAATCAAAGTGAAGTACTAAACTACAATTTTAAATGTTATTTAAAACTACATGTTTTAAATGCTTTCAACCAATCAAGCCATTTCTAAGATGGAAATGCCATACTCTATAATCATCTTTACATGCTTGGGCTCCTGCAGTCCTCACCATGTCTGGTGACACATGGTGAACTTCCAACTGCCCAAATTTACATCAGCTTTGCTTTTCTCTGTATCTGTGTTCTTTGTCAATACACTCAACATTATGACCCCTAAATTGTCCTTTTTTCTTCTTCAGGTCAGCTGTAGGATTAATTGCAAAATGAGCTGTTTGTAAATACAGAGGCCACACTATAAATACAAGAGTTAGCACCCACAGTAGAGGACCTTAAGCAGGGAACCAGGACATGACACGGAATGTCACAATCACTAGCCAAGACCCACCTTCTCACATGTTCTCCTTCTCACTGTTTTTGGAAAATGTCTTCTCACACTGCTCAGCTGCACTTTCAAACCAAGTCCCTTCAGTCCATGATGGAAACTGCAGTAGCCTCTCCTACCAACCACTTCCCTGCTGGCCTTTTCTCCTTCTGTGCTGAGCACAGATTGGATCCTAGGCATAAAGGACTAAGGCCTTTTCAAAGCCAGGCTTTATGCTTGATTCCACAAGCACAGTTCCCAAGAAGATTTTGAAATAGTTTTGGACTATTTTAAAATGTGATTTCAGATGATCACAGTCAACTTGGACACCCCTCTTAGATGCAGCCTTGTCTGTTATGTTGACCCTTCAATCCAGCTAATGTGACCTTAAGCTTCCCTTGGTACAACAGTATTAAGCAACACTGCTCTGCTCCCAAGCCTCTCCAAGGGCAAAGGCTGTGCTGTCTCTTCATGAAAAAGCTGTACTTTGTAACCCAGTTACCTTAACTTCTACAATAAGAGAATCTTTCTGCTCCCTACAACTTCAGTATTGCACATTCATTGAGTCCTTGTCCTAGGAAGCTAAATTAAACTGTCTAGGTCTGTTTCTTAAGGGTTAGAAACTGGGTTTTGGTCACCTTAGCTGCCAATGTAAATACCCAAAACTGCATGAAGGCAGACAACTTTCTGCTTCCACAGAGATGGTGGAGACCTCTCCACCTGGTTAAGAGATACACTCACAGCTTAGTCTCATCTTCTTTTTCTCTTAATTTTCTCCTGCTGGACAGATTATTCCATGTGGAAGGGGATTACTCAAGGAAACACTATAAGTGCTATCCTGAATCCACACAAAAACCAATCCAGTTAGAAAGTATGAAATCAATAAAAAGAAAGGTTGATAAAAGAGCACTGTTACAGCCAAAGGTAAAAACAAAACGAGCAGATAATAATACAGACATCAGATAGACATTTTTTCTTCTTTAAGATATTCACAGTTTTTCTCCTGTATAAAAAGCACTGAGTCTCCTCGTTTTTACTGTACTTCTTTTGCTGAGTAATACAATGTAATCTCTACCACACAGCAGTGCTATCTACTGGGTCAGAATAATGATCTTTTGTACAGTTTTCATGTACACAATTACTGAAGAATTTCTCTCTTCACCATTGCCTAGCAGACAGAGCTGGTGACCTCCTGAACACAAACATGATTGATCAGAACAAGGCATTGATTTTTGTTATTTTCATGGGCTGCAATACAGCATGTGAAAATAAGTTTGCACATGAGACTGCAGCAATCTGTGTGCACAATTTTAACCAGACGAGCTCCAGCTCAAATCAAAAAAAGACCTCACAAAAAGCAGAGACCCCATGGCTTATCACTTCATTTCAAATGGCCTGTGGCCACACACTGGTTCTTTCTCCTGCTTTGTTATTGCACAATGCTCAAATGAGTCTTTCAAAACTGTCTGAAGGTCTAATTTACCCTCCAGCAAGGAAAAGAAAAAAATGGTCTTCTTCCTTCCTATACATTCATACTGGAGAGATGAAGGGGCTTTTCAGAGAAAATACACACAAAGGAAAACCAAAGTGCTGGTAAAATGTTGAACCAAAGAGCAGTTCTAAAACATTGGCAAAATATTTTTATATAAAGCTTCGCAGATCTGTTCAATTCTGCCTGCAAGTATTTTACATACTGATATCTAGATCTCCATAACTTCCATAGCTCTTTAATATTTGAAGGCCTCTTCTATAGAAAGGGCTTTTTTTAGGAGGAAAGCAGGAAGAACAGGAATTACTCTTCAACAGAGCATGAAAAGAGAAATCAAAAGCCAGCATAACTGAAATCTAAGTCTATGCCAGGTAGTTAGCTGGATGGCACTGAACTGCTGCCAAATAGCCGTCAGTCGAGAAACCAGGACTGAGATGGCAAGTGGAATTAACTGTCAAAAATCTGCTAAACGGAACTTTTGGATTCCATTTGCCTTTAAAAGGAAAGACTGACAAACATCAAAGGGAAAAAGCTGAAGCTGCTTGTGTGAAAGAGACCACCTCTTTTCAAATAAAAATAACAGCCTGGCTATGAATCAATAATCCATTTACACAGACAAACAATAGCTATAAAAAGTAAGTTAATTCACTCCCAACTTGAATGGGTTGTTTGCAGGCTTTCTAGTATTAAACTGCTGGAATATGTGTTTAAGACAGTTGGATGGTGCAGCACAAGCAGTAAATTTTGTGCAGCTCACTTTACAGCTCGCTTTACAGTAAAAGCCTAACTCATGTAAAGAAATCATGTGCTGGTGACAGGTAAACGCCGTAAGTTTTGGAGCTTTAATTCCTGCCCTCCTTTCAATGACTTTGCTGGTCTGGGAACAACAAACCTTACAGAAAGGAGCCAAAGCTTACCTCCAAGTGAGGCAATGGTGCATGCAGAAGCACTCAGTACCATCTGCAAAAGCAAATGACTGATAATTTTTCTTTTGATTCTGCATGTTGGTCTGCTTTCTGTTCTTAGCTCATAGTTAGCAGTGACATGCAGTAAAGTTATGGAGAAAACAACATCAATACTAGCTTTCATATCTGGGAAGACATTAGCAATATGTACCACCACCGATGACAGAATCTGCACATGATGACAGATTTCTACTTTGCAGTTTTCTATATGAAGTTACCATCAAATACAGCTTAGAGCTTTTGTATTATAAATAGACAATTCATGGAAGTCAACAGACAGAAACTGACCCTGTTGCCTGTCCATCTATTATTTTTACCCCAACCAACCAACTAACCAACTGAGAAAAAAAATACTGGTACAGAGCAGAACAGAAAGAGCAAGCTTTCATGTTTTAATAAAACTTTGACTTCTTCACCCTCTCCACCTTACTAAAGCAGTCCACTGATGCTAGCAGGTAAGATCCTTACTGCAGCATACACCTAGCAGGTTACCAACAACACCTTACATGCTGCAAACCATAATATAAATTTATGTGTTGGCATTGTAGGCATTGCACACATGTAGTCACTGCACACACTGCAGTGTTTGTGTAGCTGTGGCATACATGGCAGCAACACACAACTTTCATTTCTTTTAATGATATCACATTGATCACAACACCTCAGGCTGAAGTATTTCCTGAGATCAGAAAATACGCATCTTTAAAATCCCCAGGATTTTCAGTTGAGGACTTTGTGAGAACAAAGTTCAGACAAACACTTTTTGTTGTTGTTATAACTATTAGCAGTTCCACAAGTCATGAAGAATGGAGGAAGTCAGAAGCAAGGTTGGTTAACCAAATGATGGCATTTGTTTACTTCTCATATCATTACAGCTATGTTTCTCCATTAACACATACTAAAAAAAAAACAAACCAAAAAACAAATTAAAAAAAAATGATAATTTGCTTGTGGTAGACAATTGTTGATCTATATAACTGACCAGTCTTTAGAAATAACAATCACCAGTAATAAATTTCACCAGATTTCCAATTAAAAACCTGCTGTGTTTTTATAGATCTTTGTCTGCTGCTCTCTAGTAACAGATGTGAAATGGAAGCTGTAATTAATGCTTGGAGACAGGAACTCACTTTGAACCGCATTTTGAAAACATTATCTGATGTGTGCAGGCATAACATTCTAATTATGGAGGTAAGTAGCTATGTATAGACATTTGTCATGCATTCTTAGCAGCAGCATTCTCTACTCTCCACACTTCCAGGGAAAGAGCTGGTGGCAAGAATTTTCCCCATCTTCTCAGCAGCACAGAAAGGCATGAAAAACACTGTGATGCATCAGCATACTTTTAAGATTTCTTTTTTCTGTAAAAGGATAGCAATTAAATAAACAGCAGTTTCCTCAGTGACCACAGAGCAGATCCTGCAAACCAGTTACCTGGGATTGCTCTACAGCACTGGATGCCTCTGGAGAGGAACCGTGCAACCACAGCTGGATTGCAGACAAGACCAGGATAAATGTAGTTCTAGGGGGCAGTGAAATTGTTGTAGGGACATGTACTATGCTTATACAGTACTAATTAATGACGTGGTTTCTGTGTACCATTGTCTGGGGTTTTTTAAGTCCATGGCCCACAATTATTTATAACAAGGCACACGACAGGCCAAGGACCAAGGCTGTTGAGCTGTTCAGGACATTGTAGGAGTCCATGATATACATTCTTTTTAGGATCAGTTTCCACGGAGTGTGTCCAAATTTTTCCATTTAAGAAACCAGTCATGAGGTTTTGTCTCTATTAGTAAATACATTAATACTATGGTTTAGTGGTATTTATGGTGGTGTTCAGTCAAAGGTTGGCCTTGAAGACATTGTAGGTCCTTTCCAACCTCAGTGATTCTATGATTCTATTAGCTTTTACTGATCTTCCTTTGTTTCTCTGCATTCACCTACAACTTGTTTCTGTGTTAGAGGACATCTGAGCAGGAGTGCTATCCAAGTGTATGAATTATGTCTGTCTGCACTACATCAACCATGACTTTAGTGTGCCACGCTATTTTCTCACTGTAACATGCAGCAATATCCACTTCCTGCTGACCATCACAGCACAGTACAGAGCAACTGCACTGGATTCAAAAGGAGTTTTACCGTACTCGGAAAAAAACCAAATATGCAAAAATCCAGAAAAACAAGTCACAGAGAGCAACTGACCTAGAAACTAAAGTGTCTGTGTCTGCAAGCAGAATCTGAAAAAAACCCTGTGGCGATTATTGATTAATACTGCACAAACATCAACTAGTTGCCTCTGGGAGCCCTCATGACTTCGAGGGAGATAAATTATCTAATTACTGTAAGCTTAGCAAACTACAACTGAACATGCTGCTTAAGTAAATAAACACTAATAGATTTAAAAATCAATGCATAAATAACTGAAAATGCCTTTTAAGAATGGATAGAACTGAGCATTCTGTACAATGAAGTGACTAGGAGCTCTGCAACAACCTTGTCAGTGAAGAGACAACTTTTCTAGTTTAACACCTTTTTTAAAAATTGGATAAATATTGCTTTTTCATCCAAGTTATTCTATGTTTGTTGCATCAGCTGAAGAGAGAAGGGAAGCTAGCCATGAAAACTGAGCTCCTAATTACCATCATCCTCCCTCTGATGTGGATGTGGCTGGTACAGCACTACATGTCGACGTGGCTGGTACAGAACTTTTCATACATACGCATGCAAACATAACAGATGTTTATAATTATCGGTGGGCGAGCTGCAGTCCTAATTTGAGAGTGAGCAAAAATAGGTTGTGTTGTCCCTCACCCTTCCTGGACACCACACCCAACTGTTGGACAACCTGGAGGTCACTCTCCCTCCCATCAGGGGAGGGTGACTGAGGGACTGCCACACTGCAGCCCCAGCAGAATGCCACTCTGGGCATGGTGCACATCCTCCACCTGAACAAGACAGGCATGTGCCAAATCATCACCACCACTTCAAAGGGGAATGCGCCTACCTAGCATTTCTTAATTCAAAAGGAAAAAGCTAATCAAAAGATTTTTTAAACTTGTTTATTGCTCAAACTTACGCAAATGAGGGTGGATATGACTCTGAAAGCCTCTACACTGACCAGCACAACATATACTGCAGTTATTTCCAACCTGCCTCTCACCTCAGCAAAAGCTGCTCTCTCATCCTTCGCTCTGCTCCTCTGAAATTTGCTCACCTGCATCAGTAACCAGTCACTGGCAGGGACAAGACAACTGCAACTCATCCCAGAACCAGCCCAAACGCCATAATTTCTACGACTCACAGCACAATTCATGCCATGTGGTTTATAGCATTCTCTCCAAGGCTGAGCCAGTCTGCTCCGCAGTGTGTACTTAACTAAAAGTAAACCAGAATCAACAGCTTGGGAACAATTTGTCTTTGAATATCGACAAGAGTGGCTACCACAGCACTTGGCCTCTCCACATCATGTGCCCTGTGCTGGCCTCGCTTCAGAGGTGACCAAATCCCCCAAGTGCCTTCACAAAAGGCTCTGTTTTCAAATGTGGGCACCTTCCATTTTCAGCACCAGTGTTTATCTTTCTATATTTTGCCACATACCAGTCTAGCATGCAAGCTAATCTGAGCATTCAAAGATGAGCATTAAACCTTGTGTGCTCATGTCCACAGCTGGATCACCCAGTGGTGCTCCCAACAGGAACAAAAAGGAGATGAAGTAGCAACAAAAGCCTGTGCACTGTATGATCATTGCCATTCTCAATATTGTCCTTTCCTAGACAACACATGTGGTGAGAGCATGGAACCAAACTTTCAGACATATGCAGTATTAATCAAAAAGCCTTAAAAAATACCAGACAGTACCAGCCTGCCTGGAAGAATCAAGAAAGGACTTGTATATGCTATGCTTCTCATAGGCCAAAAAGGGAAAGCCTACACTCTTTAATGGAAATTCACACAAAACCTATCACAAGATGTTAACAGACTTGATATTGATACAAAAAGATGGTTGTATATGGACAAGAACATTTTGTCATTCAGCTTCTTGCAAACAGCACAGATTCAGCTGAGAGCTTCAACTCACACTCAGAGCCAGGCATCATTCACACTATGAACATAATATGTAATCTAAGTCAATATTCTTCCCTCCCTAGGAGATATCAGGAAATATAGAAAATCCTCAGCTGACCCTTTATAGCTGCAGTTGTTGGCAGCAGCAAATGAAGTCACTGACATGTTTGACAAAACTTGGCATCCATAGCAAATAACATTGTAGTATGAACTAGGAAGTAGTGAAAAGTTTAGGGATATGGGTATGAGTATGTGAGACAAAAATGGTAATAAGTAACAGAATATTAAACTGAGCTCAAACATCTGAAGACATTTATTTAAATGCTCATTGCTGGAGAAACAGCTCTTCAAATACAGAAAAACACACAAGTTAACAGTGGAAGATCTGCATAAATAATTGTCTTTCTGAGAAAGTAACTGTTTAAATTTCCCTTTAATTGTTTCTTCTGTATTTCTGAAATAATATACTCTTTACACTACAATTAAGTATATTGCATTCGATATAGTTTTTATGTGTGTGTGAACAAGCAAGCCCCAAAACTTAAATCCCAACTAAGTGTATTCTTTGTGAAGGTAAAAAGGTGCTTTCTGGTCTCAATGCCACTGAGAAAACTAACAAAATGCTGCCATGCTCAAGAATCACACTAATATATTTGTAATACAACAAGCACAGAACTCAAAAAATGACAGCATACACCTTTGCATATCTCTTTCTCCTACTCAGGATGTGGACAAGAAGGTGCACGGAACTGAGATAAAAAGGCACCTATAAGCTAAAAGTCAGAACACAGCAATTATATGGTGGTTTGTATCTGGGGATGGCAAGAAGTCTTTCAATGGGATGATCAGCCCCTACACCCACAGTGGAGAGTGGTACAGCCTTCCCAATTTATCCCTAATGCAGCAGGGGCAGATACAGCCAAGGTGATGAGGCAGATACAAGGGACAATGTGTGAACTACAATGATGAAGCAATTCCTGGTCAAGGGAGAAGGCAAATGGATAATCTGGAAAGTTTTGATGGCTCCTGGCATAAACTCCAATGGCTTTTGCTGTCCTGTACTAGAACTAGAGCTTGGTCCCAAAGCAGAATGATCGAGCAAGTTTGAATGATTAGCTTCTAAGTAACCTTCAACAAAGGTAAGCTTAATGCATCTTCTCTCCTCTTACAGTGACAACACCTCCTTCTAAAATACATGTTCCTATATTTATGAACTTTCATGAAATTACTCAAGACATTACTCAAGAAATTACTCAAGCTCAATCAGCTTTTTGTGATGTTTTAGTTCCTGAAGCCCTTTCCTGCTAAAACACTACTATTGATGCAGTAAGGATACCAATGAGGCTGGAGAACAGAAGATGCTTCTATACTCAGGTCCTGGTTACACATACAGGGCAACAGAGAGGTTTTCATATGCATTTCAAAGCACAAGCTTTTTTCCAACCAGCTTTTCAATAATTTTTCAGGTAGATTCAAAAGAGTAAGCAGTTAAATTAGCAAAACTGAAGGGACAATGCACAGTCAGTAGCAACTGCAGATCTGTCATCACTAACAGCACACAAACCTGTTTGTCTAGAAACGTATATCGCACTAAACATCAAGGATGAGAACACCCTAAACTTGCCCTGACAAGCTAAGAAAGAAGCTAGGACATGTCTCTTCAGAACACGGCTGTTCTATGCCTCATCAAAAAAAATCACACTCAAACCCTCATGGGTTTTAAAAAGGGGGCGTGTCCTCTACGTGACTGCACATCATGAAACAATGTTTTTTAATTTTGACTTACACTGAGGACCATGTGCTAATCTAACAACACTGATGGAAAACGAAACTTTTATCAAGTACATTTGTCCCTCAAACATACAGGATTGTTCATTTATGCTATTCATTTTTTGTTTGCTGATTTTTCTGAAAGGTAAAACAGTTCATTTGTTTTGAGAAAAAAAATATACATAAAGATTTATGTAAAGAAAAACTGCCTCAGTATTGAGGATTCCCCATGCTAGCCACTTTTAGGGTAATGTGCAAAGGAATATTATTTCATTGTACTCTTTTTTGCTTTTTATCAAATCTTAAATACAGAGAAAGTTTATTTTTTCACTTAGATATGTTAATATTTAGAAAAAACAAGCCAAACTCAGTAGATGAAGCTTGAAATAAAGCATGTATATGGTCAAAGCAAGGGCCCAGACATGTGATGAAACAAAAATTGTGTTTTGTAATTATTAGTAAAAAAGACCCAAACCAAAATGGCCAACCACTGAACCACTGAAAAGTGCAATTTTGCAACCTGTACCAGCTGCAAATATTCCTTGTATCTTTCTCATATTTAGTGCAGTTCCAGACTCAGGAAAGATTTGTATTCAGTTAGTTCAAGATAAATGAAAATTTTGAAGGAGCAGATAAATCTAATCACAAAAACCTTCATTACGAAGTCAAGAAAACAAATTCCGTGTGGACTAATTCCTAGTTTTGGAAACTGATAAACAGCTGTCTGTTCTCATAGACCCCACACTCCAACTATCTTTTATTTAACAGCTTGACATTCATATGCTTCTTTCGTAATAACCTTTCTACTACAATACAAGAGCGGAAGCTGATTATAATTGGATCTTGGCCTGACAGGATCTCAAATGGCAGTGACAGACTAAGTTCCACCACATCCTCTCTGGTGACATAAACAGCACAAGCTGTTGGGGCAGAGAGTCTAAAGGAGAAGAGGAAAATGAGAGTCCCTGACACAACCCTGTCACTGAAAGTGTAGATGTGTATGTAGCATGCCAGTTTTTCAAGATTTCTAAGGGACTGCATGTCCAGCCTGAGCTACCTTCTCCTTCCATCACTGTGGGTGAGAAGTCACTATATGAGGCATGCTTCAGCTCTCTGTGGATACACAAGGAACTGGAAAGCATTAGGAGAGGAGACAGCACAGAACAGCAAAACACACACAGCACTCAGACATTCAAAAACTTTCCCTCTGGATACATTTCTCTATTTTAGAAAAAACTTACATATATTTTATCTTGCTGGTATCGCTGGAATAAGTTGTGCATAATGGAGCCTTCATGGAGATCTACCAGTGCTGCCATGTCTTCCACGCTCTCTGTGCTTGTCTGATGCATAGGTGTTACTTTTTGGTGTGTGATCGTGCTCTGTTTATAAGTGAATACCTGAAAGAGGGGAAACAAAACCAGTATTAATCAGAGAACACATTCAAAAACTCCTGTCTGAGAACGGAGCTTTCATACCCATTCATATCCCCTATCCAGCTTATCAGTGTGCAGACTTGCAAAATATAACAGCCTGGCAGGGATACCTTTCTCTAAAGCTTCTCTGACATGGTTGAAGCCCCAAATACCTACATGGGCCATAAGAAACTAGAACATACTAACAGTGCACTGAGTGCTGTAAGGGCATTTTCTGTTTAAGGGCCAATGCAATCTTGTTTCACACTGGATTACTGCTAGACTTTATCGAGAGAAAAATAAGCCAAGCAATAACTCTTCCCAAAAATACGAAACCAACCAAACAATAAACCACCTCTTACAGTAAAACCCACTTACACTCAAATTGCTTCACAAGGAAATGTTTGACTGTGCAAAACAGCAAATTAAAATTCATGCCCTAATAGGCTGCAAGTGTTCATATGTTTGATCCGAAATCCACTTAAATGTTTCCATTCAACTCTCCAGTCAGGAAACAGTCATTACTCTTAATGTGAGTAGCATTCTAAGTTCTTTGGGCAGCAGATATTTAGAAATTAATAAGCCAACAGATTTCTTAATTGACTTTTGGGACTAGTTTCTGAAGCCAGTTCATAATGAACAGTAGAAGCTCTAAAAAGTATTTAAATACTTGGTTGGAAAACACTTCTATGTATCTTCTGTAAAACTATCTCAAATATGCAAGAAGATGTACACATCCTCAATATAGTTAAACTTTTATGAATACTAATAACATCAATAAAGACTACAAAACAATTGATTTTGAATTCAGCATCCCATTTCCTGCAAATTTACATCTTGGCACCTCATCTGTATAGACATATGCCCACACTGGCATAGCCAATGTCCCTCAGGCAATACTTGTCCCTACTAATGGTGCCATTTCACTGCTAAAAGGTCAAAGCATGGAATTAATGCAAATACCTTGTGGAAACACTAATGTGGGGCATCAGAAAAAACCCAAACCCTTCCAAAACCCTTTAAAATAATATTTAGGAAGCCAACAGAAGCAGAGCCATAACTGTCAGCCAAGTACCAGAGAGCACGGCAGGAATACTGCTGTGGGCTGGGGGTCATGCTCTGCCTGAGAGGCCACCTCTGCATAGGAGGAGGAAATCCCTCAGAGGACTTTCACCATAAAACCTCATGTATGTTCCTGGCAATGAAAGACTGAACAAGTGACATTATGCAGGAGGCCATCCAGACAAACAGTGATGTTGTCTGTCCTGCTGAGAGAAATGAGAAAGAGAGGCTGAAGAAGCAAGAGGTTGAAGGCAGATCAGACTGAACACTGAAGCTCTGTACTTGGATATCCTAACAGCTGACAGAGAAGTACAGCCTGAAGACATTTCTTCATTAAAATAGTATCTTAAGCATAACAAATGCTGGCACAGGCCATCACACTGTTATAGACTGGTGCAGCAGCACTTGCATCAGCACAAAGCATACTGAAGGAAGGTTGGGGAAGAAAGGAGATCCATGAAAGAAATCTCTTACAGGAGCAGGGAGGCATTACTGACATCAACAGGGTATGTGAGCAAACTATCAGAAAGTCCCAGCAGGTTTAGAGCATCCTAGGTATAATCCTTGGCTGGGGGAAAATGACAGACATGGAGATATGAGAGCCTTATTTTGCAGTGAAGAGCCATAAAGATGACAGGACAAGGATTTGTACAGGGCAGAGGGACCCTGCCAAGATGGAGAAAGCAGCCACTTGTAGAAAGAAGCATGTGGTCCAGACAGAACATCTAATACATAGAGTGAATGTGAAGAGCATCAACTTATAGCAAAACTTTTTTGGGCTGAAAACTGTGTTAGCAGTCCCAAGACTAACCACACAAACTTTAAGTGGAATTAGAGATAATTACATCTCAAAAGTTACAAACTGCAGTTCCTAGTCAGAAGAACCATAAAGGAAAACTCAAAGGTCATACTGTAGAACAAAAATACCACAAGCTGAAGGATTTGGAAATAAAAGGGATATAAGGAGAGCAAATCCTAGAAAAGTAAGCAACTTAACAGAGGCTATGGTATCATCCTGGATACAGAAAAACAGACTCAGTGCGAGAATTAGGAAACCAAAAAGGGATGACACATATCCTGCGAGTGCATCTCATGTGAACATGCAAAGGAAGCAAAATATCACTTGTAGGAGGATAATCTCCATATTTGTGATGTCTACCTTTTGATGAGTGGTGCCTGGGTTAGTAGGGTTGGCAAAGAACCCCATACATCACTCAGCATGTTCATTAATGTAAAGAATTCACAGACAAACACCAAAAAAACCCCATGACAAATGAGTTGCATGTTGCAGCACTACAGAAGATGGTCTCTGCAGATTCATCCTTCCCACTCAAACTCACTATTTTCTCTTCTTCAGTCTAGTTGTTCTAATACTTCCATCTCTACCACACACTGCCTTCTTGTTTGGGTGAGGAAATTGTTCTGTGAACTGATTCAGAAACAGGACTGTGCATCGCTTGGCTAGAAAACACACCAACTTCTAATAATGGCTACCACCCAAATAAGAAAGGAGAAAGTTCTTCTTGAAAACTGGGTAGCTACTTTTCCTTTATTTTTAATTTTTGTCAGAACCATATATCCCTCAGATTTCTTAAACCCACTGTAACACTTGATCAAAATCATCTAACAAGATCAAAGTCATGAGAGAGGGCTGCAGGATCACATGTACAGACCTCATCTCCATAAAATGGGCTTTTTGCAGCCCTGCTCCTCAAGCTCTGAAAGGACTGCTTTGTTTTATTTCATCTTGAATCACGCCTTTATTAGGGTAAAGACATGGAAAAACTACCTTGAACTTTATCATTACTAACTAGAAGATCATGCTATGAAATATTACAGCACTTGAAATCTTCAGGAAATAGGAACCCAGAGTCATTCTGCCAGGTCAGCAAAAAGAACAGGAAGACAACCAAGTTGGGTCCTGAACTTCAAGAGGATCCTGTTGTCAGAGTGCAGGAACATCCATCCTCATGTACCCTCCCAGCATTTCTGGAAGGTCAAGTGAAATATGCAGGAAACTAGAATAAGATTTAAGACAAGCCTAAATGAGAATTCAGCAAAAACTTCTTTCCTTTCTAGATATAAATGGTTCAAGATAACAAACATGCTGAATACATGGAAAACTCTAAATTAAACCTTAAAGAGACAGCATGCAAAGTAAGAACTCTCAATGTTATTCTGGAAATGAAAATTAGAGGTTGAGATAGGATGGACCAATGCAAAGAACAATGACAAAAAGAACAAGCTTAAGAAACATAAAACAGCAAACTCAGCCTAACAACAGTCAAGTGCATTTCACTAAGAAGGGAGAACCCTTCAAAACTGCCCTGCTGTCCCTCCCACAGCTAACTAGTGCTGTGATGAACATGCCAAAAAGGGACTTAAATGAAGAAGTGGCCTAAAAAGCCAGAGGACCAATGTTATCCTACACAAATTATCTGGCATGTGGGGAAAAGTTGTCTTTCAAGCCTTCCATGTAAAGGAAATACCACAAAACAACGTAAAATTAATTTTCTGCATTGAAAAAATACCCCTAAGCTCAATGGAAATTATGTTTTAGCAAAAGATGTAATTTGTAATACAAATTATTAACACAAGCTAAGTACATCATAGTAGGCTCTCAATGGCAGGAGTACATGTGCTTTCTCTCTCATGGTACCATTTTGGGACACAATGCCAAATTCAAAAAAACCCTGCTTGAATCAGATCTTTAAGTGGCATCGAGATTTCACAACAGTTGAGTCAAGTGAGTTAAGAGAATGCTGAATTAAGTGCTTATGTACATCAAAAAAACCCCACAATCCCCACTTCTTGCAAAAGCTGCAAGTCACTCAGGATTTCCAGCCTGCATGGAGCTCATACACAACTGAATCTCTCAGGGTGGTTTTCACAAGGAGGCAAGGTTTTGGTCTGGTGCTGATGACTCATATTGGATGGGAGGAAGGCAGAAGCTACTCCAAACGTTTCCTGATCAACAAGTCAGTATTGGAATTACAACCTTCATTGTTTTAGTGATATTTCTGCGAGATTTTTATTTAAAGGCAGAAGTAGGCTCATATGCATCATATGCACCTTGGAAGCCCTGACACAAACTAGATTGTTACTAAAACTGCTCTCTGAAAACGTGCAAGGTCACCTACTGAAGAGTTCACATACTGCAAGCATTTTAAAACAACCTCTTCTACACAGTGACCTATTACCCACCACGCAGGCAGCAATCAGCTGGTCACCTGCCATAGATTAATAACACATGCTGAACGTGATACTGCTTGACTGATGCCAAGTACTGCCTGCTTGGGCATGGTTATGCAGCTTAACTCATCCCTGTTGTCAGTCTTGTTCCAATAAATCGACAGGGTTTATTGGTAGGGGTAACAGATATGGAGCAACCAACCTCCTTTGGCTGTTCTTTCCTGCACAAGAATACTTTTTTTTATCAGTCCCAGGTGTACTCTATAAACTGCAGGGCCTTACAGAAAAAAATCCTGATATCCAAACACATAAACCAGAAATATTAGAGTTTTGTCACACAGTCAATTTAAATTAAGTTGCTCAAATCCATATAACTAGAAGGATAATGTAAAATATGGTAAACATAAAATTCAGTAGGACAGGAAAAGTGAAAACAAAAAGCTACTGTACAGAAGTCATCTGAGAGACAGTTTATGAAGTAAAAATATACAAGCAAACAACCCCAATTTTTTTAGCAATTCCTGTGATAGTACAAAACCAGCTGCTACAGCATCTGGGCAGTCCACAAGCACCAGAAAGCAAAACTAATTGACCCAAAAAGTAAAGCCCACAGTGTTCCTGTTGCTGTCCCATGGACTGTCCTATGTGAACTCTTCCCAGGCTTAATCCCAATGGCTACTGTGATGTCCATGAAAATCCATGACTCAAGAGCAGTTCCAGAGGACTTGGTTCATACTATCATGGCATCAGTGCCCTCTGTTTTCTGAGGCATCTTTTAGCCTATTGTCACTGACCCCACAGCAGAGATGAGCACAGCCCAGCAAAACACACAGGACTGTACAGAGAAACATCTACTTAAAAAAATATTCTTTTCTCATTCTCTGCTGTTGGTCTGAACTGAGGATCATCATTTGTGTTTCCCTCATGTTAAGAAGTTAAAAGAATGCAATAAATCTTACAAAATGTCTTTATAGATGAGTCCAAGAAGAAAAAGGAGGCCATTACAAGCTGTGGAATGCAGCATTCCAGGGAGAAAAATAAATCATGATAAGCCCAAGGACCCAGAGATTAAAAACAAAAATAAGAATGGAGCATTTTACTCTTTTTTCCTGGAGAGATCTACTGTCTAATTAGATACTTAAAATACAGAACAAGGATGCTCTCTTATAAATCTAAATTAATTTAAGATCAAATGTAAAGCAGAAGAACTATTGATATTGTAAATTTCTACAGTTAATCATTACAAGAGTACAACTCAAGTAATGTTTTAGTCCAGTAATTTACTATTTTTCTGTAACAGTTGACTTTAGACACCCATTGTGTTGTTCCAAAATAATCTTTCAGACAGCAAGATGTACCAGGGCCCAAGGTTTGCTTTGATGTAATGTAATTTAATCTAAATCAAAGTAACCAGAAAACTCCACAATGAAGTTTTTTACCAATGAAACTATGGAAGAAAATGAAATAATTTTATGTAAAACAATTTTTGATGCCAGGAAAAAATTATTACCAATCTGCTATCTGTGACTTTCTGGCCTTTTCTTCAAGCAACTATCCCATAAACACATCAACTGAGAAACAGCCTATTTCCCACCTGTTTGGTAAAATTCTCCCCCTTTTGTGCTGGGAAGCACTGCACTCCCTGGTCCCCCTTACCTGATAGATTTGAACCTTGATCTCTAATGGAATATGTCTAAATGACCACTTTGCACATCACTGTACCTACCCAATCAGCTGAGTAACACACACCCTGTAAACTGTGGTAATCCTACATTTTATCCTTACCCTCTGCTCCCTTTGGTTCCTGCCATTTTCGGTCTTTGTTCTTTGTCCTATCAATCAACCCCCTTCCAAATGCTTCCTCTCATTCTCCATTTCATGTCACTTCTCAGACTCATTGGGGTCTGTGACACCTGTGCTAGCTGCTCCCAGGTCCAAGTGCTGGGAGCCTGCCCTGAAGCCTTCCTCACCCTCTCCCCAGGCTCCAGGAGCGACAGCACCAGCGATGACCTGCAGCACCTCCCCAAATAGCTTTCCTACTACAACTTTCAGGTTCTCACACCCACATAGAATATCTCTTTCTGCTTCCAAGCTCCACAGTGAGGGGAAACATGCTGCCACGATGACAGCCCTGGTCAGTGCCACAGCAGAGCTCAGCAACCCACTAAATTGTGCCTCTTTGTTGTTCCTCTAGGCACTGACCACTGTCAACAATCTTGTCTGATCAACACTTCCCACGTAGCACCCATTCCACAAGAGGTATTTCAAGTTTACTTCACTATCTGAACCACTTCCATTCACAGACAAGCTCTGCCATCAAGTAGGAACAAGTTTCTAATTAAAAGTTCAGCACTTATGACCCTTCCATTGCACTCCCCTACACAGACAATTTAGACACTTAATTTGAACTAAACACATCCATTTTACCTAGATTACACTACTGTAAGCTAAGCCTCTAGGCAGTCTATATAATTCTTACAAGGAAAAAACAAAAAGGTTCATCTTTAACTTTCTTTCCAAGTGACCTTGTATAACTTACAGCACCTGTGGACACCACAAAGCTCAAGGTTTAAGAAGCCCACCTGTAAATACTGCGACTGCAGTACTACAGAAAATATGCAACATCCCTAACACGCCACCAGCACCTTCTTCACCAGGCAAAAATGCTTCTTTCTGCTTGTGAACAAAGAAGTGAGAGAACTGCAGCTGCCCAAGCTTTCCCACAATGCTGGACTGAGTGAAGCGGTCCCAGGGCAGGACACAGGACATGTACCCCAGCACATGTCTCCTGCTCCCTGACAGGCAGCCAGCAGCAAGGTCTGACCAGCCCTGGCCACACAGAAACCCATGAAGGAGGCTCTGACCTGCACGTCCACCTGGAGATGAGGCAGAGAGCAGATCCTGTCTTGTAGCACAGAAACAGAAGGTCTGGGCCCATGCTCCCCATGGGTTCAATCTCCATCTGTCTTGGGACACCCCACCAAAGGCACTCCAAAATCAGTGCTACTGGAAGGAGCAACCAGTAAACAGATGTAATAGCAATCACTCCTTCTGCTTTCAGAGCACATCACCTTAACTAGCTCAAAGGACAAGGGGATGAAAATTGATGGTCTCCACAGGAGAAAGACCAGAACACTAAAAACTCTCACCCTTTGTCTATCATTTTCCACACAATGGAAAAGTCTATGGACAAGCTAGGCACTGAAAACATTAGCTTTCCCCTCAACATTACTTACTGTTCAAGTGAAACTTTCAGTTTCAAATTTCTATTTATTCTGTGATTCACAGAAATAAACAATGACTATTTGCAATTGAATGAACAAAGCTGAATTTGACTAACATGCCCCACTATCAAGAAGTGGAACAACTATGGTGAATAAGTAGCCTACAAATTATACCAGCTTTTTTGAGACACAAAGCAATTAATCTCAATAGGTCTCTTTCCTAAGAACAAAATAAAAAAGGAAAAAGCCCTGCAGATAGCTGAATGGACTGTCTCCAAGACTAGAATAGGAACAGCCTGTGTGCACTCCACAGCAGTGAAATCACAGGCAATGTTTCTATGGGAGCTGGAGCTCTAGAGGAATATCCCTGTAGAGCAAGCCTTGTCCCACATGAAGGCTCAGCAGAGAAGGCAATATTCCAGTGATGCTCTCCAGAATTCCAAACAAAACCTGAGTAATGCCATTGTGAGCCTTTCAGCCTCATCCCTCTACATTTCTCTCAACCCAACAATCTACATGAACTGATCCTGCCTGGGCTGGTGGTGTAGCCCCCATAACCTGTGCCAATGGTGCCCAAACCCTGCAAGAATTGTTCCACCTGCACACAGGGACCAGCAGTTACCTAGGGAGCTGCTGTCAGGCACAGCTGCCTGGTAGGAATCTCCCATCAGGAAAGTTTCTGCCATCTATCACCACTGTATTATTGCTAAAACCAAGGAGGCTCTGCCACAACACCAGCTGTTAATGGATTAAAGGTCCTTGCATCAATCCAGTGCAACCTGGTCCCCCCATACAGGGGGACTACAGCCACTGGGCTGGGGTGCTCCTCATCCTGCAAGGCTGCTGTTGCAGAGGGCTGGGAAGGACTAAAAAGAAAACAGACCCAGAAGAAAGGTTTTTGCATGGAAATGGATGGTCTTCATGGCAAATTTCCATGTGCTGAGACAATTTAGCACTTAGGTTTCCTTCACCCCTCCTACCAGGCAGCAACCAACCCCTCAGCTCTGGTCAGATGCAGCCAGGCACTGAAGGTTTTGCTCCAGCTCATGGCTCGCTCACCCGGTACTGGCTGGGTGCCAGGAGCTGGCAGACCTGCAGGAGCACCCCAGCAGGCTCCAGTGACAGGGCCATCCTCATGCCAGCCGTGAGACAACCAACATGGCCAGGAGCCAGGCTGGAGAAGAGCCAGCACAGACTGCACCTGGCTGCTGGCAGCATGATCCAGTGCACTCCTGCAGCAAATACACCAGTCAGGGAGGACTGCAATGTCTTACAACCCTCAACTACCTCCAACCTGAAAGTCACCACCCACAGAGGCTTGAGCAGTAACCTCCCAGACCCAATTCGCTCACACCTTCATCTCTTGCAGGTCTTACACCACTGGCAACAGTGCAAAGCATACATGTCCTCCAGGGTTTTCCACATCCAATTCCATCTCTGTGTTCCTCTTGCAAAACCTCCCCTACTTTCAGTCACTTCGCCTCCTCCCCCACACCTCTGCCTCTTGCCATTATGGTCCCAGTTTCCCTCCTGGTGCCCTCTCCTGCCCATCACCTCCCCACAGGGAGATCTGTCCCCTTGGAACCACCCTGCTCCAGCTGTCAAGCCAAGATCTTGCTTTTCAACCTACACATGCATTTGATTTTGAATTCAAAGTGTCCAGTCCCTGAAACACTGGCAGAGGTGCATCTCAGTCCAGCTGTCAGTCAGCTGGTTCCCTGTCTGTTCTGCCCACACCCAAGGGAGGACCTAAACGTCACAGGAAACACAAAAGGGTTGTCAGACAACAAATTAATGCTCTACTTGAAACTGGAGTGTAAATGTTATGTGAGATGCCCTAAATACATTGGGGCAATAAAATAGTATAAAGCAAGAATACGATACTGACAGGCATGAGTCATGAATCCAGGGCTGAGGGAAAAAAAACCCTCTGCACTGACTATTTTTAAAGCTGTTTGTGAATTAACAACATGACAACTTGCATACATATAGAGGAAGTCCACAAACACGCAATCTCAGCTTTTAGATCTCCTGACAACTTTTAACTATAAAATTCTCAGTTTATGTTTCCCTCAGTTATTTTTTTTAATTTCTCCAAATCTTGGCTTAATTTTTGCTAGTGTAAGTACTGTATGCCTCACAGCAACAATATTTGATTGTACTCAGCTTTTTAATCAAACAACCTTTTGCTCACAACAGCAATGTGCCCGCTTCTATAGGACCTTCCTGCCTTAATGTAAAGAAATACGTTTTATATCTTTACACTGACATGTTTCCAGAGAAACAGAATAGGCAAGAGATCGACCTGAGAGTGAACTGGTGGAGCTTCAAATTGTCTTTGAGGGGTTCATTTTCAAGTCCATTTGAATCCACTCCAGTGAAATTTAGATAAGGGTCTACTCTAAAATTTACTTGTTAAAAAAAAAAAAGTTTTAGGGTTTTTTTGTCTTTATGTTACAAGAATAAAAAATCTAAATCAGAGACAGTACAAAGTTCTGTATGAGTTTTCAGAGATCACAGATCCCAGACTATCTCGAGTTCAGAGGGACCCTTAAGGATCATGGAGTCCAGCTCCCTGTTCCTTGCAGAGCTACCGAAAACTAAACCATATGACTAACAGCATTGTCCAGATGCTCCTTGAACTCTGTCAGGCTTGCTGCCATGACCATTTCCCTGGGAAGGCTGTTCAAGAGCCCAACCACCCTCTGGGTGAAGATTCCACCCCTAATATCTAACCTAACCCCTCACACACACACTTCATGTAATTTCCTCTTGTGAAAGCCTAAGTCCAAATTGAAGCATGAATTATTTGTTTTAGATGACAGGAAAAGCCCTTTTATATTTCTTTTTAAAGTTAACTTTTAATCTTCTTTTCTACAATATTACAAAATGGCATTTCTACAGTATCCCTAATTGCCTTGTAAAAACTAACCAACCTCTCCCCTTTACTGGCAGGCCACACTCCTGCCCACACCCCTGGCATCACTTACTGTTGCTCAAGCCCATAAAAACAGTAACTGGGTACAACCCTAGAGTGAACATTAGCCCCTCACTAACACTTTTCTCATCTTTAAAGGATCAGAGGGGCTTTTCATTAAGCCAGCATTTACTACCTGCTGCTCCTTCAGGTTGCCTGCGGTGAGAGGTTTTGACACAGCTGTACTGCTAGGAAGACAGCCAAGGGCATATTTTATCTACAGCTCAAAGCAGTCCTTTAAACAAGGTTACCATCTACTCAACTTCCCTTCCCCCAAAACTTGCAGGTGTACAATGGTAACTTACAGTGTGGGGAGGAGAGAGAGGGCAAGAGGTGGAAAAGGGAGGAACTGAAGCCCTGAATACAGTAAGCTCCTAAGAACCTCCATCCATGAAAACAAATATGGACATGATGAGCCATAACACAGAATGGAGAATGCTCAAAGCAGAATTATGGGCAGGTGAACATGAAACATCAGGCATTTTCCCCAAACCCAAGCACACAGTTTCTATAGCAGCCTAGTCAACAAGGCTATGCCATTTCAAAGTTGACTTTTACCATGTGTGCTGATCTGAAAACAATTCATCAGGCTTTCAGGAAAATGCTCTGAGGAGAAACAGCAAGGCCACTCCCTCTGTCACTACAGCCATTAATTCAGCTGAACAGCAACTGGGATTTTTTCCAGTTCTGACCTAAGATAATGGAAGGTGCCCTTAAACAACCGCAGGAGGAGGCGACCTCTTCTTATTTATGTGTCTGGTTCTGACATGCAGAGGTAATTGTAATTACACTGTAGGCAGCGACAGACCAGCTCTCAGCAGGTGTCCAAAGCTGCCTTTTAACCTACCCAAGTTAGCGCTGGGTCCCACAACAGCATAGTTTCCCCTGTCTGAGAAGGCACCCTAAATATCAACAAATTATTTTTTTCTAGCATAGAAGTGCTGTCAAATTAAAAAAAAAAGTGCAGGTGGTTTATCCACACTTAGAATTAGCCAGTGCCATTCATAACCATTGCCAGGGGCAGCATCATCTTGGGACAGAAGCAGCTCCAGCCCTGTCTCATAGTCTAGGCTGGAACTGAATCTCAACTGGCTTCACACAGCATGAGAACAGCTTCCTCCCATCCATGTGTGTTAACCAGGATCCCACCACATGTATAGAACTAGCCTGGGTCGAGAAAGGGATTGATCATTCATTCAGCTTTCCTGCTGATCTCCCTGGGCCCTGTAGTAAAGCTCACCACAATCTGTGGCAGTGCCAACAGGGGTAAGAGGCCATGGCAGAAAGCTTCATGCAGCAGGCATGGATTTACTGGCTTTGCCACAGATAAAGAGAAGACCAACTTCAGCTCTGTACCCCAGTGACCCCTCTTCTGAGAGGCTCAGACACTGAACCTCAACAGCCCAGTCCACAGTGCTGTTTCTGTGGCTAGCAACCTGCCAGTGTCTGATTACTGCAGGGTTGGCTGCCCAAGTCTGAAATAATAATATGCAATAATTCCTCCCGAGAGGCACTGCTCTCACATGCCCTGCTAGCAGGACCGTGACAAAAGGCTCTGTGTCTGCAGAGGGAAGGAGCAAGGGACCTTGCCTCCCTACCAGCAGACAACCACGGGTCACTGCAGAGGGCAGGGGGTCCCTCTGCTCCTACTACTGCTCAGGCGACTTAGCAAAAATAGTAACTGACAGGTGAAAGGTGGGAGAAAGGAGGAAGAAGCTGGAATAATTTTGAATTTCTATACAGTGAGCAAAAACTTGGGCTTTTCTTAATATTATATTCTGATAGGTTAACTAATCAAGGAGATTTCAGCACCAAAAATTATCATAAACATTATTTTTAGAAAAGCACAAAGCCCTCTTGTTTTACAGTTCCATGGAGTATATTCTGCCCTTGGAATTTTACTTTTCTCCAGGACCAGAGTGCTTAGACAACAGCAGCAGTCTCCAGCAGACGACTACTTACAGCTCCTGGAGAAGCACTGTGGGTCAGTGAGCATTGCTACTGGTCAGCCAGCATGTTGCAGCAGGGCTTTGTTTTGTTCTCTTCAACCAGAAATTCCTCCTAAAAAGTTACCCAAGCTCTTTGCTAGCTGTGCCACACAGCAAAGGTTAAAGCTTCAAGACTCCCAAGGCTCTCTCTCATGTTTGCATGTTATCCTCACAACAAGGTGCCCACCAACATGTTAGGCTGAACTCTCCTAGAGGCCCAACAGCGTTCAGCAAGGAAATCCAAAACTTCCCAAACCCACGTAATGGGGACTGGCTCTCCATCCCCCCCTCCCCCCGCCCTTCCCAGCACTGGAAGCTGAAGCAAGAGCAAAGTCTGCTGCCAGGAAGAACAAAACAGGTTTGGACAAGCATGAAACCAAGCTGCACATATCTTAAGATAGCAGCCAAGGCGGTTAAGCCTTTTTCATTACAAACGTGAAACCCAGATCCACACCCCGAGAGCCCAACTGGCCCCCATCAACTGAGATCCCTCAGACCCACGTGCAGCTGGAGTTGGAGGGTTCTTCCTGCAGCCACATGCCAGCCTCACTGAGTCAGAGGGGTCAGAATGCCCCTGACAGGTCATTTATGACATTCTCATTTACATTTAGGGGGGAACACCGCCTGACTGAAGTTTTCCAGGCCTCCTCTTCCCAACAACTGCTCTGATTTAAGATCAACAAAACCAACTGAATATTGCACAATGGTCCAATCATGAAATCACAGTGAAGAGAGATGGAAGCCGTGGAGTTAAAAAAAAAAAAGGAAAAGAAAAAAAAAGGCAACACATTCTTTAAAAAATAAATAAATAAACCCTACTGTATCTTGTTTTGAAAAGGTGCAGAAATAAGGGAAAGGGCACAAATGCATATTTATCCTCTAGTTCAAAATCTTGAAAAAAAAAGATGTGAAAAAGAGAAATTGCTTATTTACAAGCAGCACAGCCACCTTCTAACTTGCACTGAAGTTGCACAGTGCACTCCTTGGCTGCTGCAGGAGCATTACTCAGACTGATTACACAGTGAAAGGTACCAATTACTTAGGCTCTCTCAAATGCATACCAGTAAATTTGATTATTACTCAAATAAAGCATACATTGTTAGGCATGCCAGAGTGGGCTCTTTCTTTGACTGAAACCTTTTTAGGAAAAAACCCTACCTCTTTGCTATAAAGTTTTACAGTGTCTAGTACAAAAACCTCTTGGAGATTTTTTTTTAAGTACAAATATGAAAATACTTCTAAATTTTAATATGTCTAGTTTGGGGAAAAACAATTTTACATTCTTTTGCTTGGTAATATTACAAGGAGCATGGACAAATATACCAGGCCCAGGAGCCCAAGAATTCACAGAACAGCTTAAAAGACCTTTTTTTCTTCTGTCTCAAGAGTCTCTACAAGTTCCCCTTTCTTACATCCATAGAGGTAATATTGCATATAATACTGTTCATTTTCTGTTATTGTGCAGGTAAGAACTTCCTTTCATTGCACTTGAGAAAAGCTTGTGGATGTTAAATACAAAATCATGATTTTTTTAAAAAAGGAATGATAGAAGATTTGAATATAGGTTGTCTTGCTTATATTCCTGTGATAGGCTTTCTTGAAGAAAAGGACAAGTGGCACTGCTAGAACTTGGTGAGGAGGCAGGAGCACCAATCATTCATTGCAGGGCATGACTCCACAGACACAGGCAGATGGAGTGCTTGAGAGTTGCAATACTTTTCAAAGCCATGTCATAAGTCTTATTGCATGGCACAGACATCGCTTTATGTGTGAGAATGTGCACTATATACAGATAAGGGAAAGAAGTTGCTCTTGGCTGTAAAAGTTTGAGAGACTGTTCTATATGTTACTCCCATAAAATCTGCATATAAACTGGCTGGTTTGCATTTGAACTATAAAACTCCTGCCCTGCAAGAAGCAAAAGGGCAAACTGAACACACATGAAGGTGTCTCTCCTTATTAAAAGGTGTGTGTACGATTTTATTTTCCACAGCTTGCCTGTGCTTACATTTGAAAACCACAGCTGAATCACATACCAGATAGCATGCATGTGTATGTTGGAGAAGCCCAATTACAACTGGTTCCCATGATACCAGCAAAGAGCAACTCACAGCACTGTTTTTTCCACCCCAAATAAGGACGGTACTACTTCAGTAGTTGTGTCAGAATTATGGAGACAGATAACAAAGTCTTATATTCAGAGAATTACTTGGTAGCTTTACACATAACCATAATGTTTAAAGCTCTGGAAAGAAAAACCCAAACTGTTGCTGCAAAGAAAAATACACCAGTACTTTTCTGTCTTTGTAAGGATACTGCTGTTTGTTTTTGAATTTACTTTGACAAACCTCAAGCACATGAAGCTGTAAAAGATCCAGTTTATATTTTTTAAAATGAGGGTTAGCCAGAAGTCCAACATGAAATACTGTGAGATTACTTTAACATGTTACTAAAAACCGATTAGAACAGACAGATTAAAATTGGACCACAGTTTTTGATTGCTTGCATTGGAGGAAAGGTTGTGAGAGAGATACATGGATGTGGCAATCTTGTATACTGGTGAATAATGTTGCCCTCTACTTACCTTCCCAGGCTACTGCCAGTACTCAAAGAAGTTTATTTTACTGTGTTTTCTGATAAATACACATCTTGGAATCCAGCTTCAGAGATCCCCGCTAGCGACAAAAGGCTGCCTTTTCAATGTTCTCTTCCCCTAAAATGTGACTCTTCTCACCTCCCAAGACAGGTTCAGCTTATAGATACACAATCTCATGGAGGGTGCAATCTCCCTGTTAGGACATCAACCAGTTGTTCCTTTTGTAACAGATACTTTCAGTGCATAGGCCTGAATGTGAAACAGGCTTGGAGAACAGGGAATGAAGCTCTATGTCCACCCAGGACAGAGCTGACCTGATGATGGCAGATAAGCCCAGGCAGGTGTGAGTCCTAATGCCCTGCACTGATGGACACTGGGGATTGTATGGGCTGTCTGGCTTCTTACATCCCAGTCCCTATCCCTCTAAATGCTAGAATTATTCACCATAAATTTCCAATAGTCTGCCAAGTTCCTTATGTTGTTCATCATGATTTCTGGTGAATTGCAAGATGAGCAAGGACTTTAGTTTTTCTCATTTTCTCTTTTTTTTCTCCTCCTCATTAGAAAGAAGGCAAGTTCTGCTGCAGAGGATGTAGAAGGAAAAAAATGCAGAGGTGGTCTGATTGTTTTTTTCCATGTAACTTACAGGCTGATGGGTATACTTGTTTGAACCTCCTGCAGTACAGCATACAAGTCACAACACTGAAAAATCATCCTACAGAACAAACAGCATCAGATTAATAGACAAAGGATGCATTAAAGAACGATTTAATTTAGCTACCCAGAGCCTGAGCTAACGCCACTTCTCCCTGAGAGTACTGACGTAACATGATTCAAGCAATGGCAGTGCTGGGCTAACAGTTGCACTCAATGATCTTTGTGGTCTTTTCTAACCAAAATGATTCTATTATTTTATTACTTTTCTCACCTGTTCCATCTTGTGTATGCTTCAGAACTGAGTCTAGGCTTATGCTTTCTGGTTAAATCCAATGACTTAGTTCCATGCAAGCTCTCTTCTGCTCTGAAAATGCCATGATTTTTTTGCAAATAGCTTCAGCCTGGCAGATTAAATGAGAAGTTTCTAGAAACAAGAGCATGTTTCAATCCTACAGCCAAAGATTATGAAGCTAACAAGATCATTATGATCTTTTGATGTGAGCAGCTGCGTAACATAGAAAAACCTAGAAATACCAAAATTTGGTTTCTATTTGGTAAACTCTGAGTTCTGAAATACTGCAAATTTCTTTCCTTCCCCCAAAAGTATCTTGCATTCACTACCATCCATTTGGATATTGATTTTGCTGTTCACAATATTAACTTAAACTAGAAGAGGAAACTTCTCTACAGACACTTCCTGTGCAGGATTAATGGCTCCCAACTCTTGCCCATCTGATTATTAAAGCCTGAGTTTAGTGATGTTCTGTGTGATACCCAACTTCAATTGTCCTCATCCAAGAGTCATGAAATCCATGGCTCCAATCATGTACCATTACACTTTACATCATGCGGGGAAATCCACTCTCAGTGGTGTGAAAGTAAAGACCACAGGACAGACACATCTGGGCAGTTCCATAAAGGTGGGATAGAGGTACTACCTAATACCTAAGTTCAAGTCTGGTTGTAGCTCTGCTTAATATCAAGGCAATCATGGAAACACAACCTCAGTAACAAATACAGATATTTCATGAAGCAACAAATGAGCAAGTGTGCTGTGGACACAGCAGGGTAAGACTGGTTCCCACTGCAGCATCATGTGCAGCACAGCTGGACTCTAAAAAAGACACTCTGTCTTGTCAAAAGTCAAGTACTCTGGACTGAAGGCCAGATTTAGGCCTTTGAGTAACTGTTTATGCTTGCCACAATTAGAACACAGGGGTGAGGAAGGGAAAAAAGTGCACTCCATTAGTACAACTTCAAGTAGAAATATTTATACCAGTATCTTCGTACAGTTCTTTGTCAGCATACACTCTGACAAACAAGACAGCTAACAATGCAAAGCCCACAAAGGCCTCCAACAGTGTTACACCCACAGAGGCACCAGTGAGGAATCACCCAATACTTCATTTAGTTCAAGACAGGCAGGTAAAAGAAAATCCTATTTTTTTCTTAGTATGGTTTAAAAATTAAATTAAAATTTAAAAATTAAGTTATTCTTATGAGATCCCTGTATTTTAAAGAATATAAAACTACTGCTATATTGGAAGTTCTAAATTCTGGGCTTTACTCATGTGAAAAAGTTCAGTCAAACCAACAAATTTGCTGATACTACTCTTAAAAGGCCTTGCATGCTTTGCAGATTCAACAAAAAATACACAATCTTGTGCTTCTCTGCAAAAATACTACTATGCTGTGGGAAGAAAAAACACCCCACAGGAGCATACCAAGAGAATGACCACATGCAAAAACTGCATAGGCATAAATGCAAATTTCCAAAGCACCAAATTAAGTTTCTTCGTAGCTGAAATTTTCAGAGAAGGAAATGGCTTGAAAAGGTTCCAGCTCAGGTGCTGGAAGTTGAGCACAAAATCTTAATATCAAATATTCAGCAGCTGCTGGGAAGAAATTTAGCATCCCTAAAAGCAAGCTATACAGGTTCCCACCACTATCTAAATTAGAGCACCTGATTTCAATCATCATTTTTAACAGGGTTTGATTTAACTGATCTGACCAAGACCAAAATAGGACCCCTTATCAGATGTTGCACAAAGAGACAGAACCTCCACCCCACCACGAGACTGTCCATAAACACTGCTTCATGTTCCCAGGCAGGGAAGCAGTACTTGCAGCCCAGGTCTTGGCAGAGGAAGCCTGTTGGTGAGGGGAAGGTTTAACCTGGACTATCAGGGAGGACAAGCCAAAGAGAGCACATGCCAGGCACACAACTCATCAAAGGGATTAAGTCAGTAATGAAGTTGAAGCAGAATTCATTTGGATCCCCTCTGCCTGCTCCTGCAAGGAAACTCAAGCACCCAGACACGCTGGGCTGCCGGCAGAGAGCAAACAACCACTGGTCTCCACACAAATTCACTTCTCATCACCAGAGGCTTCTCCCCTTAGGGACAGGTCTACACCAGATCCTGCTGATGCATCCCATGAACCACAGATAGCAGGTTTTCCCAGCAGAGGCCCTTGACCTCACCATGATTACACTGATGGTGCTTTTACAGTGAATTTTCTTTTGCTCATGGGGCTACCGGGGTTACTTGTTCCAGGGTTAGCAGGCTGCCCACACAGTCGGGGAAGTGCTAGCCAAAATGTTTTTCCAGGCCCCTTGGGGCACAGTTCAATCCAATTAAAACACGCACAAAAGCAATAAAACTCAAAAATTATTCCCTTAGCGCTGTGGGCTCCAGCAGTCCAAAGGTCTTTCCCTCTACTATAGTGCCAGCAACTTGAACTCAAGCCCCTTCCAACAGAGCTGTATCAGCTATTTCTCCAATCACTTGACCCTTTTCCATGTGCATTTGAGACAAAAACCACGCTGACTGGCCTGAGGTCCTTGGACATTAAGGAAATTTTTCTGCCCAGTTGCAAAGGAACTGAGAACAGCTTTGCCCTCAGAAAATCAGCACTTAATTGCAAGCATGTCTTTCCTCTCATACAACTGCACCACTACAGTGAAACCACTCTGCTACATCAGCTGAAGTTACAGTGGTGGCAGTGCCCACACAGAGGCTTTTATTTTAACTTCGTACAGTCCACTTCCTAGAAAGAGAAAGTGCTGGGAAGAAATGGAGGGGTGAAAGACAATCTCATTTTTAAACAGTGGTGCAAAATGTGAGTTAGCCTGCAAAGCCTTGTCAACTCAGTGATCTCTGAAAGATGCTTTGAACCAGTGGAGAGGCATCCCCTTGGAGCACAACACTGCAGGCAGATGCTTTGAATGGGACACTGACCACAGGAAACAGAGATTCCCCAATTCAAGCTGTCAAGGCACAAAACATGCCATGTAGGAAGGGCACAGGATACGCTCCCAAAACACAAAGGAGTTTTAAATGTTAGTTAGACACTACCACCTTGTCTAAAGATCTCAGAAGATAACACTGTTGAGACAAGTTCAGGCAAGCACTCCCGCTAGATCACTGGGCAAAGATCAGCAACCAGTAAATGTTTATTTCCAGTGGGAAGAGGCTGCCAGGAGTGCAGATTCTGGTTACTCCATTGACCACACACTGTGCTCACATCAGATAGACAGCTTTCACCCCGCTGGATGCTCACCTCGCCAACCTCAGGCTACATCTGCCCTGCAGGGATGGCAACAGGATCTTTGGCTAAATCCAATGCACACAAGTGAAAATCTGTGCAGGTACTGCCCAAAGAACTGCTGCACATATGGCTGCTAAACGTACTGGGAGCTGAAAAGTGTAATGGGGTGTGTTCATTAGAATTTTCTATTGCAAAAAATGCTTATGTTCCCATAGTTACAGAGCTGTTTCAGACTATTTACAATAAAAAAGTTGCAATTCTTCTCAAACAAAATAGACAAACAAAGAGAGCCGTTGGAGGGTGGTTTGGGTTTGTTTTTCTTTTTGACCCACAGACCTATTTTCAAACACAAACCATGAAGTGAATAACAGGCCTTTTAATACTAAATTTATACACCCAGAAACTAAATTTTCCATGAGCTCAGAGACCAAAACTCAGACACTTACCACTACCATGTAGTTCCATACACTTGCAACAGATGCAAGATCTTTTAAAAGAAAGTTCAAACTCCATTTGTACTCCAACAGCAAGAGCTGGCTTTTCTTCCAAGCCTCTTCACAAACCTCTTGTTCAATAATGAGCTTTCAAAACTATAGTAAAATTCATTGCTCCCTTTATTCTCATCTCATTATCCTGGCCTCTTGCTGTGCTTGCTCCTTTTAATGGATGGAGCAAGTATTAGCTTGATTTCCTACCACACATCATGTTTTCAGCTGAGGTTAGTAATATACATCTCTAACAAATGATAAGATCTCTATTAATTTACTATTAAATGCATAAAGCTGGAGATTTTATTTTTGCCTTGCATCTGATAGATAGTGAGAGCACATCTTACTTTCCTGACATATACTAACTTTTGCATGCACACACAAGTGATAAGAGGAATTCAAATCAAGGCCAAAACTCAGTTATCATAAAAGAACCGAACTGAATATATCCATTTGCATCCATATGCAGAAGACAAGAAATAAAACACAAAGACATGCCCCAGGAATACTGCAGTCAATACACAACAAAAGAAAGTTTTAAGACCTGAAGTTGGCAATAGCACATTTTGATGAGAAAATTAACTAAAACCACATGCCTGTTCAAAATACTACTTACTGAGAAAGTAAACAATCTAAACCAAAACAGTTAAAAAATAATTTCATTGCTACATTTTCCACACTTTATTCATGAGGCCTTGCACATTCAGATACGGATAGCCAAGCATGAATTCAGATGAAGCAGCATAGAGGAAGGAAGTTGAAATTAATGCTGAGAAATCATGGAAGTCCCACCACTCTGGGTGACTCCAAACTCAGCAGACGTGTCAGGACAATGTACCAAGATGCTCTGCTGTTGGCAAACCTGCGCTGACACAGACACTAATTGTTTTTCCAGTGGTAGGCTCATAATTTTTTGTCTAATAGAAATGCAGATCACTTCTTAAGTTTCATAACTGGAAATCTGCAAACAGCATTCACAAACTCACCTCAGTCACCAAGCATCCTGTGGTGCCCTTGGCTGAAGGCAACAGCCAGAAACTGCCGTCTATATAAATGCTGGAAAAAGTTTAAATCACAAGAACAAAAAACCCAGAGAGAGCTCTAAACCTAAGGAACTTCTCTCTTGCAAGTCCAGGGCAGCAGGAGCTGGTCCCTCTGATGACATGTGTGGCCATACTGCACATTCCTGTAAAGGAAAACACCAGGGAGGCACTTGGTCCTTACAAGTACAGCTGCTGCTGGGGCTGGCTGCAGGAGCCCCAGCCATCCCTGCCATCCCCACTGCTGCAGCTCACCCTACCTGACTGCAACTTGCAAGTGAGATGCAAACCTAAACCTTCCATGAGTTTTCCAATGGTTCTGGCACTACAAGTTTGTCACTTTTGCTTTTATGCCCTACTTGATACAGTGGTGTAACAAATGGATAAGGAGCTTCACCTGTTACTGCTCTGCAACAAAGATAAAACAGCAGTAGCTGATGCATACATCTACTTGTATTAAATGTGTGGGTTTAAGCACTCATACCTTTTCAAAGAGGAAAAAGAAATCACCACAATAATTTCCAGAATTCCCCGCTACTGCAGGGACAGGTCTGAGCCTATCAGTACCAATCAAGCTCTTTCTAAATAAGCATAAAAACCCCCACAAAATTTGTTTACTGAAATTAACTGTGGGGCTGAGGATAAGTTTGGTTTATTTTCTGCACTTATTTGCGAAGCCAGACCCGTGCGCTGGAACTTTTAAATAAAGCGCTGGAGTCAGCAAGACCCGAGATTCTCCCCCAACCACTGATTCACCATCTGACCTTGAAGAAGTCCCTCAACTCATCATAAATCTGCCAGCCCAGCTGTGAAACTGGATGAAAGCAGGACTACCCCACAAAATGCATGCTGCAACTCGTTTGGCCTTCTGTTAAATAAACATAACGCCCCCTCAAAACAAACCCGACCAACTAAACAATGTGTTTTTTTCTGTATACAAAGCACTTTGTACTGTACAAAAATGGAGTGCTTTACCAAGTGGGAGGGAAATGGATGTAAATATTTACACATGCACTGCAAAGAGCTGTTATTCACCCTAGGGAGGTGCATGCTGGTAGCTGTGTAATTCAAAAACTACATCAGTATAGCGGCGGTGCCTTCACCAGACAGAAATAACACACTAGTCTCTGGAAAGCATGCATGGTGCCAAGGAGAGCAAGGAAAAAACTAACATTAAGGGGACAGTTCCTGCCAGATTGGAAACTAAACTAGCTTCAAATAAAACAGAGATTCAACAAAGCTGCAAGTGCTCAGAGCTTAATTACAGGAGTAAATGAAACTACTAGCTTAGCATCCAGATTTTTGTTCCACTTTCCCATCATCTCACAAACTCTTCCAAAAGGCAAGAGTATTTTGGACCGGTAAGTAAGTCTGGAAATACAGAGGATAGCTATTTCTCCTTTTGCAACTTGTGTTTGATTGCCCCTTATGCCTGCCAAGAAGAAAAGTTAATATTAAGATTGGGAGGAGAAGAATCACCTCAGCCAGTAACCCACCTGCTTCCGTTGGGTCCTGCTGCTTTACATCCCTCCACACCTGAGCTACTATGGAGGTGACAGGACGCTCTTTTCAGAGTAACACTTCTACTACTGTATTTTGATCACTGACACATAATCCCAAAAGCAAATTAAAAATAGAGGCAAAACCTGTGCTGTGTAAGGGAGAGAGGCTGATGGGATACCCTTTCACGTGGCAAAGTCTGGCACCATTAATTCACGAGTCCTAACAGCTCAAGATACCACCTACCAGTGTTGAAAAAAACCTGGAACCAGGTTCCAACAGCTTCCTTATAAGTTAGTTTCATCTTCTCTTATAAAAATTAGTCTATCCCTTCAGAAATTTCTCAACAAAAGAGAATTGGGTACTGTTTCCCATTGCTATCACTTCAAAGATGAATTTTCTTTACAAGCATCAGTGTGGTTATCCTTGTCCCTAGTTTGTTATTAAACTGCACACTTCTAGTAAGATACTTCTTTCCATTTTCATACATAAATAGAGGAAGCACTGCTTGTAACTGCAACCTTGAACCACATGTGATAAAGGCGCTTAGTATTTACACAGTGTCCACACTAAAACTGATAAGTGCATCATGTTGTACATAAGTTAGAAGTTATGCAAAAAATGCATGACTCAAGAGCAGCTTCCACAGCTCTGAATCTCTGTGGTGTCTGAATCTTTGTGGACTTCAAGCTGCCTAATCTGCTCTAAGGACATAATGTACAGTACACTGTTTGTTTCAGCTTGTGGAGAGTCAGATTTAAGGATTTCATATGCAAACAGCACTGACTCAAGTAGCAATGTTCAAGGACTTTTCAAAGTGCATCTGTAGAGCTTATCAATACCACAAGTTGAATACTACTCCACCTGACTGTGTTTTCTTTAGCCAAGGCCTTGAGTTTTGCTTTAATCTAGCATCAGAGTGATGCTATAACTGAAAAATCAAGCCTTCTCTTAGAAAACGTCTGTAGGCTACTGTTGTCCACCATGTTTCTGACCACAGACCTGCATATGATGCAGAGTAAACACATTCTAAGTCCATTGATTTTAAGAAACAGTACACGTTACGTACCTGTGTGAGCACCTACACACACGTTTCCCCATTTCACCATCTATACAACATAGGCACACATGACAATACTTTCCAGAAGAGCTGTATCAGCCTATTAGGGGCATTAAGACACTGCACTGCATTGCAATAGCTCTGCTCATTTCTGAAATGTGAACAAATGCATTTGATACGTACACTGTCAGCATGCTTGGGATTAACAGAGATCAGCAACCAATCTGGAGTAATTGAATATTTGCAGCAGTGTCTGGTCTGAACTGTTAACACAGTCACACACAGGGAATGTAGGGCAAGCATTTTTAAAAATGCCCAGAAAAACAACCCAGAAGAAAACCAAGGGTACTGCTAAGAAAAAATGGATCCCCAGCAGCCTTATGCTTCTTGGCCTCCTGTCCACCTTCTGCACAGTCTTTGCTGGCTGCAGCCCGTACCCACATCAAGGGTTTAGTTCATGTACAAACTCAGTGCAGTGATCACATTCTTCCTGGAAATACATGCTCATGTGCTGGACTTACCAAGCCTTTGTCACGCTCCCTTTGCTTCCCTGATCATGCAGTAATACTGCCCTCTCTTCGCCTTCCACTGAGGACATGTGAAGAACATTAACATATCTCAAATGCCTAGCAGACCTTGAAGTATCCTTGTCAGAACTTTACATTTTCTGGGCATATCTTGTGGTGACAGAAGCTCTCTGTAATTGTATTTAAGCCAGTAATGATGCATTGATAATGTCAATGAAGTCTGACCATCAGATTTCAATGTATATTAAATGCCTTCCTAAAAGCAGCATTAATAATGGAATGGATTTATTATTTACTTCTAATTAGAACTCCTTGCTGATGCTAGTGAAAAACACACTTTCAAGAGAGAAATAATCAGCAGTAAAATACATGTAATTATTTTCATTATAGGCTTATGTCACTTCTACCAATTAAGATTGCTCCCTTCCCAAATGTGTTTCCCAATTCTGCTACATGTGGAAAACTCTGGACAAAGTACTCAGTGGCAGGTACACATTCTACTAGTAATGCATGTTTTTTCAAAGTAGCTTAATCTATCATCATAGGCAAAACAGTACTTTTGTGTCATTTGGGCCTACAATAACTGGTGATTTGATACATGAACATTCTACCAGGCCATTCTTTTGAGAGGCAAGTTTAATTTAAAAATGGAATGATTGTTTCCAAGAGGCAAGATTTCATCTTTCCTGTAAAAGTCATCAGCTCTACAAAGTTACAAATCACTGGAGAAAAATCACGCAGCAAGCCTTCAGTAGAGCCTCACACATTTAGCAGACAAACACCTTGGGAAAGGCCTCGTGCCCTCAGCATGCTCTCCTGGAGCTTCCCTTGGCAAGCTGCTATTCACACTGTCCCTGACCGACGCCTGCAAACAGAGGGCAAGAAGGTCATCTGACCCTTGTTCTCCTAGTGAGCCAAAGTGGCTACATGAGCCTTTGTGCCTTGTTGAGGTTTGCTGGGTTTACAGTAAGGTCCCCCTGCTGCCCTGCTCCTGGATGGGGAGGGCAGGGGTCCCACCCAGACAGAGCCCGTGCTCCCAGCCCCAGGAACTGCCAGCCCAGCCCGCCCTGTGCCCTGGTGTGCTGTGCTCATATACTCATGTCAGAGAGAAAAGCAGGGAGCAGGGCTGCAGGGATGAATGAGCAGGATGAATGATGAATGGGAACTGAATCTGAAGCAGAACCTTGGAGAGACCAAACAGGTAAAAGCATAGGAGCCCATGCATGGAAGACAGAACAAAGGGCAGGTAGAGGCACAAAAAAAAGCCCTCAAACAAACAAAAAGAATGAACAAGGAACGTTGGTTTTCTTATCTTCTTTTCTTCATGTTGGATTCCAGAATTCCAACACTGGAAGTCTACCAGGGTGTTTTGAGGAATCACCCTTTACTCCTACCCTCATATACACACATCCTTGTAACTCCAGAACATCCAGAGGCTGCTCAGAGACAATTGATACTGCTCCCCCTGATACAGGTCCCTCTCCTCTCCAGTGTGTGCCACAACCACCTAACTGCAAAGAGGCAGCACACTGCTTTTTCTACAGTGCAAAAAGAGGCCCTGCAGTATTTCTGAACTTTCCAGGGTATGACTTTGCAATACAGAGGGGTTTTCTCCATGTACATTTTGTGACTGTACTTGATTAGTCAGCTTGGGTAGATAAATCTCCTTCAATCGTCTCAGCTTCACCATGTGTATGCTAAACAGGACCTGGCTTGTTTTACAAAATAAAGAGTGCTGGATGAGGAGGAGGCACATGACCTACACTAACATTTTCTTCCCCTGGTTTAGCATAAATAAAAGCACCACTATGAAAGAGTGCTTAAAGTTCCTTTTGCAGCTAACATTGAAAGAGTTTATTATCACACTACAGAAATGCTTTAGGGGAAATCTTGCTCTGATAGTGTTCTCATGAGAACACTTGATGTTTTCAAACAAGTCACTTTGAAATGCTCAAGAATACAAATGTCATGAGGCTCCCAAAGGTGCAACAACACATCACAAAGGGAAGCTCTTGTGTTGCCTGCTAAAAAACCCTGAAGCTCTGCAAGAAGTACTTAATCTTTCAAACAGTATTTCAAACATCAAGCTTGGAAAGTGATCTGGCATTGAAACACCAGTCTAGCTGCTCAGATTTAGTTTGTTTAAAGTTAGCTTGTATAGTGAAGGGTACCTGGAGCTGCAGAAGATCTCCCTTTGTGATTTCTCTGGTACATAGAGAGAGGTAACAAAGATTTCAGGAACTACTTGAGTGACCACAGGATAAGGCAAACATCAAATGAGCTTTCCATCAACAGAACCAGCACTATGCAGCCAGAGGCACTGCAGTCTTCCCAGAAGAGCTGCCAGTGGACACAGTCTCCTTTCCTACAGACTCATCACCCCACCTCACCATACCTGCTGTCCAGCCCATGGGCTGGGATCATCACCACACCTAATGCAGGACCCCACAGACCTGTCCAATGGATACAGTTCTTAAACTATTCAAATGACTTGAAATAGCAATGAAAAAAAAAGATTTTTCACAGCTCACACCCTTAAGTGCAGTCCTCAGTCCCTGATGGAGAAGTGGGATGGGGATGGGACATGGCTCTGCCAAACAGTGGCTCCCAGGGGCTGACTGTAAAGGAGAGAGAGACCTCTGCTCACCACTAACAACTTTTCAAAATGGTGCTTGCACAGGCACCAGCATTTTCTCAGAAGCCACTATTGTGTAAAATCCTGTCCAAAATTATCCAATCATTTGACTTTTTAATTAAAAAAAGAAAAAGAATATGAAAATAAAAAATCTATACAATAAAAAATAGGGCACTCTAGATCACTTGTGTTTTGTTCAACTCATCCTCTCCAAGTAACAATCTCAGGGTCCACCCACCATTTATCTGCACTCTAAGGTACAAAGCCTCACCAGAGCAAAAGTGAGCAATGCCCTGTTGCAGAGCAAAGTATCCCTGCACGTAATTGTGCTTAACCTAAACCATATGTTCCTAAAAACACCAACAATGCTGAACAATGAAACCAGCCTCACATTCAAGGGAATTTAGGAAGAGGGGAACAACCGAAGTGACAAGCTTGTTCATCATGGAGCTACAGATTCATTGTTGTCGTTATTTTTTGGCACGATGCTGCCTGAATTCCTTCCCATGTTTTGTGAACAGCTGAACTGTGTTCCCTTACAAAAGAAATTAATATGGCAGCCTGTGTACATCTGCTTTAATCTTAAAACAAAGCAGTTTTGCTATCTTTAGTACAAGCATAATAAAGGCACCAAAAAAAGACAGATGGTTTGGATTTTCTTTGCAGAAAGCAAGAGAGAAGACTGACATCTTAACTGTTTACGTAGCCACAGCCCCATTACGTGGCCACAGCAAACCGGGGGGGGATGCAGAAAGTACCTCTTTGTCAGCATCTCAGATGCTGACTGCTTTCAGTCTGGTCTTATAAAAAGCATAAAACTACTCTGCTCACAGATAAATGCTTTTGTTCATACAGATTTAATTTATATTGTTAGGAAAACACTTAACAACGGCCAAACTAATGCCAAACAAATTAATTTCAGTAAAGCTAGAGCAAACACTACTGTTATGTTTAGGCAGGACAGAACAAAACCCTTGAAAATCCAACATTAAAGGAGTTATTTATGGTCATTGCTCAGCCCTTCTGCCCCCATCATTTGTGCATTAGAAATCTCCTGACTGCTCACTTGCAAACTTCCTGACTTCTGACCAAAACTGACCACGCACTGGTAGCTCAAAAGTTCATTTTGCAGGGATAACACAATCACCCTGGTCTGGCAGTTGGGATGGGTTTTGGGGTTTGGTTTTTAGGTTTTTGTTTTGTTTTGCTTTGCTTTGGTGGTGTTTTTTACAATTCAGACTTTATTTTAAAATATCTCACTTCAGGATTAAAACTTTCCCCTTCCTGAAATCAATCAAACTGATAGTGGTTTTGGCAGAAAGGCAAGTAACAGGAAAAAAGTAAAGACAGAACATGTGCAACATATCCAAGAAGTAATTCATAACTTGCTCTGTATTTTTTATGTAATAGACACATAGTTCAGGGGAAAGTACAGACAAAAAGGGGCTTTTCCTTATTACCCTTTAACAAATATTCAGAGAATGGCAGTCATGTAAAAATATCACCCTCGATATAAAGGGATAAAAAGACAAGCGGAATTAGCTCCTAAATTAGGGGCAGAAAAATGTTCTCAAATATAGATATTGCTTCCTTTAGCATAATTAAATGCCTTTTTAATATTTCCATGCTAGAGAATTTAAGAGACCCAAATTAATGATTTTTCCAATTAGCAAGTACTTAAAAAGTAAAAGAAGACAGCAGACATGTAAAAAACCTAAAACACTTGTTTAATTCACGAGTGCTTCCACTCCAACCAGTGCTCAAACACGGTCCTGACAAGTAATGTTTGGGGTTTAGAAGCAGCCTTTCCATTAAGCAAAACGTTTGCTGCAGTTGCATTAAACCCTTCTCAGGCTTTTGTACATTGCAGTTACACTCCATTAAATGCTTCACAGGAGGGCTGGGGTGGCACGGCTCGGTGGGTCTGTAGCACACGTGGGCTGGCAGGGCACGTGCAGCCTCTGCTGCCTTGCTTGCTTCACTGGCATCTTTCTGCTCTTCACAGGATGGACCAGGCACGGGCAAGGAGGGGACAGACACCTCTCCCCACAGCTCCTCCTAGGAGATGCCCCACAGGCTGGGGTGCCAAAGGGCCCCTGGGACAGCCAAGTGCAGTTGTGCAAGGCAGGGAGGCCAGACTCCCTGCGGATGCTCCCAGAGGAAGCTGCCGGTGCACATCTGTCACGAGCTCCATTTACGGGCGTGCCAACAGATGCTTGCAGCGAGAGTCGCTGAACTTTGACATCCAACATAAAGATGTAAACACTTCTCCACAGAAGATAAATCCTGAGTACTAAAAGGCGCTCTGGCTGACTCCTAGCCCTCCCCAACCCCACACCGCCAAAGCCAAAACTCCCACACACATCCCTTAAAAACAGCAACACCAAAAAACCCCCAAGAAAATAGCATACTAATAGCCACAGCCACCAAGATTTTTTAAGGTATGCTTATCAGTAGAATTATTACAAGTAAGACAAATATAACTAACTGGAGAATAAAATGAACTTTACAATGTTTAGACAGATGGAATCTGATTTCCTGCTGTAAAGCTGCTGAATTTGGCATTGACCCTGAGCCCCAAAGGCAGGGGATCTGCTGCCCAAAACACACATGAGCTACCCAACGTCCAGAATCAGTAGTCACTACCCTTCATATGCACCATTAAATTAAAAAGCATGAAAGTCTTAATAAATAAGGTTTGCAAAAAGAGGTGGATTCATTTAACTCTAAAAGCAGCCAAGACCAAAGCCCACTGCATATATTTGTGTATTTTCTTAAGAGGCTGTATATACAAGGGAGCTCACAAAGGGCTTCTTTAAAATGCTCCCTTGCAAATGTGCATTTGAAGGGCAATAGATACTGAATTCAGGGAAATGTCCAAAAAACACTGTTTGGAAATGTTTTCGGGCCTTCATGTGGAAGAGCTAGAAGCGAGCATGACAATTTTCAATGCTAGCTAAGAAAATCCTTGTCCAGAAGGATTTACTTCTCCAACGCCTGATCCTATGAACTATGGATGCAGCCAAACACAGCATTTACTGATAAACAGTCCTACTGACTTCAGTAACTTAAGCCAAGTCACTTCAGTGGTGTTATTCATGCCCTGTGAATATGAACGGAAGACACTTGTTTAAATGGGCTCCTCACAACAGCAAAGGCTAGCACAAGAGAGTCCCAACTAAGGGTGAGAAAGGACACAAGGCGAAGAAAAGAGTCCTTATGAGAAATGCTTAGCCATTACCTGCAGGTTTGGGGCTTTCTTTTTAATTTTAAACCAAAAGTGAGGAAAACATGAGCTCTCCTGGTATAACCGCACAGTAACTTCAACATAATCCTATTGCTAACTCAAAAGTCAAACAAAAGGACCCCTCTCCCCTCCCCTAACTAATCAAAACAGAAAGAACAAACCCCAAACCTCAAGCAAAGCCCAGGTCTACAACTTCTGAATGAGGTCACGATGAGAAACTCTCACAGCCTTCAATCCAGAAAGGAAAAAAAAAAAAGAAAAAAAAGTGAAAACCTCCATGGAAAACATACTTGAGCTGTGTTTAACAAGGAACATCTGTAGCTTTCCAATTCCTGAGATGCAGAAATGCTGCAGAAGAGCCACAATAAGTTAAACACACAGGAAAATACACTTTTGTTGCTGTCCAAACCATTTACAGGTGCCTCTGATTTGAAACTAAGGATACCAAGCTCTACTCTGTTTGCTGACATAACACCATACTGTGAAGAACTTCTTTGTGAAGAAAATTCACTGAAAGCTGGTTTAACTGAGAAAGTCTTTATTGGTGAAATATGACATCTGTTTTTAAAGAGCCTACATTTTTTGGATATTATCACTCAGCTGCTTCTATTTATAATCTTTGATGTAAAAGTTTCTCTCAGTCAGCTCAGCAGGTATGCAATTAAGTATCCTGAAATTTTAGTGTTTGTCTGAGGACAGCTTGCAGCAACTGATTAAACTTTTACTTCTCCTTGGATGAGTTTGTTCAGATAAGATTTCCCCTACACACACACACATTAGTTATGTCTTACATATATACAATTCTTCCCTTGCAAGGGAATGGATGTTATTAAAAATGTGTGTTCTTAGGTGCTGTTCTGGAAGTCCTCAATTCTCAAAGGCTTAAACATAGTGCTACTTACACCAACAGCTAAGATTGCATTAAAAAAAAAAAAAGTCCTTAGATGCTGACTATATATGTATAGGCATTACTTTTATATATACTTGGATGTACAAATGGAAGAAAAAGTAGAGAGTCCTATTTAGGAGACTAGAAAAACGTTCTTGAAATCAATGCCACAGAACACCGCTCTTCTGAAAGATTTCACTCCTCTGAAGCTTTTTGTATTTGTTATCTATGCTCTCACTGCAGACAGTTTCACATGTGTCTGTACAAGTCAGGAGCATAATGCAGCCCTCTTTGAACTGAAATAAAGTTCACAGTATTCAGGAAAAAAAAAAAGAAAAAGGAGAGAAACTGGAAAGAGGTATTTTCTCAATGGAACCACTGATTACTGAACATGCACAAGTAAGTGATTTCAAACAAAGCATAGAATGACAACAGAGCTTTTAGGATTTTATTTAAACATTCACTTCAGTACTTTATAAGTTCACACAACTTCATTAAAAAATACAATAAGACAATAAAGAAATGTCTGCTTTACTGTAAATAAAACCTTGAAGGAAGAAATAATTTTAACCCTAAAAACAGATGCAGCAAAATATTCTTACACATGAAGAAAAAAAAAAGGCAGTAACTGTAATGCCATCTTACATACGAATATATATCCAAACATACAAAGAAAGATTAGGACTTACTTTTTAAAATCTATGTGTCCATAGACTTCACTGACATAATTAATATATTCATACTAAGTATGAATATACTCTATTAATACAGTATAGTCATAGACATGGTGTTTCCAAAACATCCAGGACAGAGCCCTTCACCAGCTCTCTGCACAGTAGTGGAACAAAAAACCAAACAACACAACCGACCCACCCACCAGCTAGCAAGTGACTACAGCATCTTCTCTTCTGGAAAACAGGAGGTTTGTGCTCATAAAGAGAAACATATTTACAATATGAATTGTCTGTACATTGTAGCTTTTCCAGTCACTGCAGGCTCCCTGTTTTGAAGGCCAGCCTGCAGGAACCTTTGGAGAGCTACTCCAGAGCCAGCTGCAGCCCAGGATCATGAGCACGTGCTAAGAGGGAGGTCATACCTTTCATCTCCCACTCCTTTATCTTGGGCCAGGGTGCTGAAACACAGGCCTGATGTATGCTTCCCCTCCTTGTATATAATGAGGCTTTCATCTACCCCCAAACAGTGCCACATTTTTCTTCTTTTATAAAGAGTTAAGAATTTTTCAGCTATTTGCTCAGGGAAATCCAAACTTACAATGTGATATTCCCCATTTTAGTACACCATATCTCATGTATCAGATATTACTCACAGACCATCAAATCAGCCAGTTTTACAACCAGCTCACACAGAGGATAACAACAGCAGATGACAGTATCACAGTTGTCTTTAATGATAATTAGTAAATGAACTGTTTTATCTGTAACATTCAGGCAATAAATACAAGAACACTCGAGAAGGAATTATATCACCACGTGTTAATCAAGAAATTGCTATGCAGCTTGTAAAGTATCATTATATAATTCTACCTTCATGTTGGGTAGAATTCCCTACAACCACTCCCTCAGCATACAACTGTATGCTGCTACAGGTTTTGTGGCAAATTAATTCCTGCCACTGACAGAAGAACAGAAAGAAGAAACTAAGAAGCAATGTACTGTGCTACAAAATTTTAATAATTCTGCAAACTGACATTGGCAAAGACTTGAAGTCCAGACTTTAAAATGTAAAATCCAAAACCAACTTCAGCAACACACCTTCCCAGTCCCACTGCCCTGCCAATCATGTCTTCAGAAGACATGCAAAATGCTCAGTGGAAAGGTGAAAAGGGCAAAGTCTAGTAGAAGCTTCTGAATCAGAGTAGATGAATAACAATGCTGTGCTTTGATAAGGTCCCAATGCTTTCATCAGTTTGTCATTAGACTTGAACATGAGCTCCAGCACTCAAAATGGTGTGGGAATCAATACACCAACCATGCTTCAAAAAGCATCATCACCCCATATTTCTGCAACCTCACTCCTTGCTTCCCCTCTCTGGTTCTTCAAAGAGATATCGAGCATTGTAGGGATTGCCAGTCAGAGGTAATAGTCAAGCATTTCTTCAGTTCCATTTCACCTGCCTGCAACCTTCTGCAGCCCATAGGTAACCAAACAGCAAGGGCAGGATGGTCTAAAAGCACATCAGGAAAAGCAATGGAAGAAAAGATATTAACTGACCAATTAATACCAATTAACTGTGACAGCTGGCACAGTCCTTTTACACACTAAGTCCACTTCTGAAACCATTAGCTCTGAAAATTATTAGTTATCAAATGCAGTGAATTTCTACTATACCTTTGGCTGTGCAGCTGTCAGGTCAGACCCACTGAGGAGGTGGAATGCCACATGACAGGTCTGAAGGCTGACCCCTATGTCCTTCCCATTTTGCACCACCTGGTTTTAACACATGCACACCTAAACAAAGGAGGCAATTTTTTGCCCAGTGATGTTTATAACACCAGGGTTTTCTAAGCAAATGTAATCAATTGGATGACAACACAGTAAAGACTTGAGACTTTTTCCACATTACCTGAAGATTCAGCTTGCATTATGGACACCCTGGAAAGGCAGTAGTATCACACACAACACACACACAGAACACCATTAACAAGCAACTTATCTGCTGGTGGATGTCAGCACTAGCACTGCCATTCTTTTCTAGGGCACCAAAGCAAGCTGTCCCTTTTACAGGGGCATCTGTAGTTCCCTTAAGTATAAGGATTTTGTAGCTCAAAACACTTCTAAAAGTCAGAGTCTTTACGGCTACACATCCAGTTACAAAATCCTGTGAAAATTACAGGTAGTGTCCCATGTAAGCATGTGGGTCACTCCTACTAGGAGCTGCAGAGGGCTTGTGTTTAAGATGAAAGATGTGTTTAAGATGACATTTCCTGAAGGATGTTAGTGTAACAATACACAGTAGCCTTTCTACACTGCAGCTCAAATGTAATGGTGATGCTTCCATGGGATGGAGGCTTCTTATTTTAGCTTGAAAAAGCCAACAGAAGAGACAGTTTCGGCCTTTCTACTTAACTGGACTTCAAATTTCAGTAAGAAAAATCAAAATATGCAATGTCCCAAATCTGAGAACTGTAAAGGTTTTACATGCAACCACAGAGAACACACCAGCACACAGGTGGCTTTCTTGTTTCTCTGAGAGGAGGCCTTGTACCCAGCGGTAGTTTTTCTTCTCAGTCCCATTTTGTGGATGTCTTCCCCCACACCATGTGTGTCTGGGTCACCAATAACTTGGTGCAAGAAAAAGAATGACAGAATCATAGAATCATAGTTGGACTGGAAGAGACCTGTAAAGGTAATCTAGTCCAACCCCCCTGCTGCAAGGGGGAATACCTTCCACTAGACCAAGTTGCTCAAAACCCCATTCAGCCTAACCTTGAAGTCTTTCAGGTATCCACGGCTTCTCTGGGCAATATGTTCCAGTGCCTCACAACCCTCAAAATAAAGAATTTCTTCCCTAATCTCATCTAAATCTATCTTCTTTTAGTTTAAAACAACTATCCCTTGTCCTACTGCAACAGGCCCTGCTAAAAGGTTTGTCCCCGGGTTTCTTGTAGGCCCCTTTTGGTACTGGAAGGTGCTATAAGGTCTCCCTGCAGCCTTCTCTTCTCCGTGCTGAACAACCTCAAGTTTCTCAGCCTGACCTCATGAGAGAGGCATTCCATCCCTTTGATCATTTCCATGGCCTTCCTCCACGGCTCCAACGGGTTGATGACCCTTCTGTGCTGTGGGTCTCAGAGCTGGATACAGCACTCCACGTGAGGTCTCATGAGAGTGGAGTAGAGGGGCAACCTACTGCCAATGCTGCTTTTGAAACAACCTGAGATACAGCTGGTTTCTTGGGCTGTCCACACACTGCCAGCTAATGTCCAGCTTTTCATCCACCAGCACCCTGAAATCCCTTTTGGCAGGGCTGTTCTCAATCAATTTTTATGGATACCAGGGGATGCCCCAACCCACATGCGTGGACCTTGTAGTTGACCTCATAGAACTTCATGAAGGATATACATGTGCCCACCTCTCAAGCTTGTCCAGGTCCCTCTGGATGGCATTCCATTCTTCAGGCTTGTCAGTGCAGCACTCATCTTGCTGAGGCTGTACTCTATCCCACTGCCAATGGCATTGATGAAGGCATTAAACTGTTCTGGTCCCAGTGCAGAACCCCAAGGGACATCCCTGTCACTAAATCAGCTCGTGACCACTACTGTCTGGATGAAACCATCCAACAAATTCCTCATCTACCATGGAGTTCATCCATCCAATCCATATCTCTCCAATTTAGAGGGAAGGATGTAGTGGGGTTCTGTGTCATAGGCCTTAGAGAAGTCCAGACAGATGACATGCACAGCTCTTCTCTTCTTCACTGATGTGGTCACTCCATCATTTTCACCCCACAGTGCCAGCACAGCAGCAATTTAATCATGAGTACATTACATCTTGCCCATCAAAAGCCACTCTGCAATTCTGTCTGGTTCCTTTCCTGCCTGAAGGAAGGCACAGAAAAATAGCAAGGGTTCCCTGTCTCTGAAAGACATGCTTTTATTTTTTTGGCCACATGTCAGCCCAACTTTCTGTTACTGTAAGAGAATATAATCTTGGAGAGGCCACCTTCCTCCAGTAAACTACATAATCACCAACCTATGTGGAACAAGGTTTTCACACCCAGCAGCATTACTTCAGCTTTGTCAGACACAATCACAGCAACTGACTGGAGAGGCAACAGAAAGAACTATTAAAGCCAAGTTGCACATTCAGGTCATACAAAATGAATATTTTATTCACAAACCTTTTAGTTTCCCACTCTACCCTCCACACAAGGAGAAAATACAGAGTTGGTGTCACCACCACAATTTTGGGGGTTTTGACAAGAGAATGGCCTATGTAGTGCCAGGCATGCTGGCTTAGATGTGACTCACCTGTGTCAGCAAGACTTCAATCTTACTGTGACTATGGAGATGTGGTGGGATAGCTCCCACAGTGGAATGTTGCCATGAAGGGCTACACACTGTTTAGGAGAGACAGACCAATTGTGTGCAGTTCTGGAGTCTACAGTACAAGAGATTCATGGAGCTTCTGGACCAGGTCTAGAGAGCTACAAAATTGGTAAAGAGTCTGGAGAATCTCTCTTATTCTCAGACTTAAGAAAGGCTGAGGAAGCTGGGTCTATTCAGCCTCAAGAGGAGGCAACTATGAAATGACCTCATTAATCTCTGAAAACATCTGAAGGGAGAATGTCAAGAGGGACGGAGCCAGGCTCTGCTTGGTGGTGCCAAACAACAGGAAAAGAGGTTACCAGCAGAAATTGATGCACAGGAAGTTCCACCTAAACACAAGTAAAAACTTCTTTACTGCAGGTTAAGGGTGACCAAGCACTGGAACAGGTTGCCCAGAGAGGCTGTGGACTCTCCCTTGCTGGAGATACTCAAGAACCATCTGGACACAATCCTGTGCCAAGTGCTCTAGGATGACCCCGCCCGAGCAGGGAGGTTGGACCAGATGACCCATTGGGGTCCCTTCCAACCTGACCCATTCTGTGATTCCGTGAAAGCTTATTTTTTACAGAGTTGTGAAAAAGACAAAACATAGAGGAGCAATGCCCATACCTGACCATAGTCTGTCCTGAATACAACAACTCCTTCTGCACAGGAATGTACAGTGCTGGGATAATGCTGATTATTTTCTCGCAGCCAGACCCGAGAACCCTGCAATTAAAAAAAACCAAACAGAGTTATAGATGACATAACAGAAAAACCGAAAAAAGAATTCTACTCACTATTTTTCTCTGGAAATACTTATCAAGGAATAGGAGAGAAAGAGAAACCAAAACTCAAATAAGCAAGTGAAAGAAAAATAAAATAATCTCTTAGCAAGTATTTGTTGGTTTGTGCTCGATCAGTAAACATAGGAGAACTACACTGAAGTGCCTTTTTTTTTTAATTACGAGTTCCTAAATGCCGGCAAGAGCAGCTGGAGCCAATCCTCTGATTCTCTGAGTCATGTGCCTCGTGCTAGCACATGTAAAATTACAGAACACTGTTTGAATTTACACACAGTTTAGAAGATACACCCCAAAGCCAGCTGGCTCCCTACCTGTTTATTTTCAGCCTCAATCAGACACTCCCAGCACTTCCATCTTTCACCTTTTTTCTAAACTACTTCCCTTTATATGGTTCTCCTCTCTTGGCTGCACAACAGTGCAGAGAATTAAAAAAAAAACCAACTAGCAGCAAGCAAGGTTACAAAGAAGTGATATTTGCTATGGAGGCATTGGAGACACTATCAGTGTCACTGATATTGGAGACACTATCAGACACCTAAGTCAGTCTGCATCTTAATGCTGCATCTACCACCTGGCTGGTAGATGCAGCATTAAGAAAACAGAAATACCTAGCACTGAGAACAAGGGAGGAGTACCCAGCTGATGCTGCAGCTGCAGCAAAAGGCACCCTATAAGGAATAGCCACTCGAGTTGCTCCTGCATAGGAGAAGAGTTTAGCTGGCATGAAAACACTGAGCAGCAATGACCCATGGCCTGACTTCCAACCCAAACTATACTCCCATTCTCTTCAAACATCTGGCTCTATATCAGGGCAACAGTATTTTAGTGGCTTACAGAGAACAGAGATTTTTTTCACCAGAACAGTCAAATACCCTCCTAAGGAAAAAGGAGTCGTAGGAAAGTGCTGGGATATACCCTGACAATCACAAGGTTTGGGGAAACCAGACATAAAGTCTTTTTAAGGTGGAGGGGGTGCAGTCCTGATAAATAACCAAGACAAATACAGATTTTTATTCTGTTGCCTATTTAAGTGAGTGGCCCGTGAGCTTACCATGGACTTCAGCCACATTACAAGCTACGTATCCTTTTAGATAATGTTGAATAAATGTTTCTTTTCTTTCTATAACAGGACAGTAGCAGTACTGAGACAAAATAGTACTCATGGAGAATTTAGAAACTGTTGCTGTTTGGTTTCACTAAATGGGAAGAGCTCACCTGGACACAGAGGACGAGGCAAGAGCATCCCTCTCTATTTTTTGCCACTGCATCTTTTCACAAATTGCTTTCCATTTTCAACGCCGCAAATGCCTGTGGAACATTTGCCCTTTTACTTCCAAAACCTTGAGTCTGATGGTTTCTAGGTGTACAGCAATCCTGAAGCAGGTCAAATGCAAGGCTTATCAACTCAAGAGTGCAGTGTTGGGGCAGATGGAAATGGAAAGGAGAGTGTCAGTACCTGAGGTGGGTGGGGAGGAGCAGGGGACTGGAAAACAGTGGGGAGACGGCTCTCCAGAAGGGTAAAAGCAATAGATAGGACTTGCACATTAAATCCAGTAACAGCAGCTGGAACACTTCCACCCACCCTCCTGGGTCTACATCAGACTCTGGTCATCAGAAATCCGAGGGCACTGCTCTGTTTTTATTCTCCTGAACACCACAAACATCCCCATGCTGACTGGTCCAAAGGTACTTCTCACCCTGCACTTCCCAGAGGAAGGAAGGCTGATGTGAGGGCATTGCTCTTGGACTTCCTCTGTTACCTCTGCACCAGAGCCAGCAAACAGAAATGTCCTGTGTCACTCAGGTACAGACACAGGAGTGATGACAACTTTGAAGGCTACACATTTGGTACTAAAGAATATCTACCACAACCACCATGTAGAAACAAAGGTTCTTTCACACTAATGCAGATGCTACCATCAGCTCACTGTCCCCAAGAGTGTCCAAGAGTGAAAACCTGAGGCTTGCAGCTGCCCACCAACCCCTGTGGGGCTGAATGATGCAGAGCCCACTTAATTCACTGTGGAATGGGTCTAATGCCCTTAAGCATGAGTGCACAGCAAGAGAGATGATATGATGATGCATCCATGCTGTACCATGCCATACAATGAAAAAAAGGTGAGCTGAGGTTTGCCTGGGATTCCTGCAGGTCCTCAGCTGCCTCACTTCATTGGTGCATCACAGAAGGTCCTCAGCTGCCTCACTTCATTGGTGCATCACAGAAGGCTGAAACTGACAGGTACCTCTGGAGACCCTCTAGCCCAGGAGCTCAAGGAGGCTCACATAGAGCTGGCTGTGAAAGCACTCAGTCACTGCCACATAGAAAGTGTTTCCTGAGGTTCAGTGCGAGCCTCCTGTGTTTCAGCATGTGTCCACTGCCTCTGAGCATGTCACTGAGCATCACCAAAGAAGAGTCTGGCTCCCTCCTCTTTTATCTTCCCTCCAAGTATTTGCACACACTGGTGAGATTCTCCCTGAGCCTTATCCAGGCTTAAGAGTTCTGGCTCTCTCAGCTTGTAGTCCTAGGAGAGAGACCCATCATGATCTTTCTGGTCCTTTGTTAGACCCCATCCAGTACATCCATGTCTCTCCTGCACTGGGGAGCACACCATTGGACACAGCACTCGACTGGACACAGCACTCCAGCTCACAGCTCACCAGGGCTGAGCAGAGGGGTAGGATCACCTCCATCAACTTGCAGGCAACACTTTACCAACATGTTCAGCAGTAATGTCTATAGAAACCTAACGAGATGAGATACTCCTGACTTAACACAGGACACCAGAAGAAAGAATCCTCAGCTCATTAAACCATCCCACTCCATCAGACAACCTCTATTTCACGTTTGAATATTTTGCTGTTATTAGTATGATTATTATGGCATAAAATGAAAACACTTGTCATAAAATGAAATGGACAAGGTTGTCCAGCTCTCAGAAAATTTTTTATTTCACTGGTCTTTTCTGCCTCGACCTAATAACCCCACAGGAGCAAGGAAGTACCAAGCTTCCCCCCACAGCAAACAGTCACAGTTTGGTTCACAAACGGCAAGGGATTTAATGATGGTGGCTACTGTCAACATCAGGCTCTCAAGACCTGGCAGCTTGAGGGGTGGATACATGTAATACTGCCACCCCAAGCAGCAAAGAGAATTTGGTCCCAACCTACACCCCTCCAGCTCCAGAAATACTTTTGCCAGCCTGCTGCTGGGAACTGAAGTTCTGTCCTGGTCAGTCTCCACCATCTCCTCCTACATGAACTCAATTGACTCAAATGCACACAAAAAGGGGAAAAAAAAACTATCTGCCAAAACACAGTCAAGTTCTTCAAGTGTTTCAGGACAACCAAACTCCTGTTATTCCACTGTTATTCTGTTATTCCATTTTATTATTTGCCAGCACCTCAGAAGCTCAAGTAACGTGAAGTTTATGCTTTCAAGAGCAATGAAAAGCTTGTAAACATTAAGCTGCAACAAAATTTGCCCATAGCTCAGCATTCAAAATAGCCTCTCAGAAGGAGGAGAATGTTTTCCATCTTGAAATTAAATAATTAATGCTGCAAAGTTTTTTTTCTGGCTATGAAGGGGAAAAGAAGGAGCCTGTACAGAAGCCTTCACTTGGTTGGGCTAGTGCTATAATAAGCTTTTTAAAACAGGGAAAGGGGTTGATTTAAACAAATGTACATTGTTAGGGGTCAATAGCTGCTATTCAAAGGAGGTTGGAACAATGCAGTTCACAAAGCCGGAGGCATCTGGAATGCAAATACAACATGCTCCCTGGCAAGGTAGCTCTACAATGGACTGCCTGTCCATGGGCCTTCCCCTCTGGGTGGGGAAAACAAAAAGGTCTTGGCAAGAGATACCTTGCCAGCTATGCAAGCTACAGACATTGATCCAGCTGCCGTCCCTCTGCAGTGCATTAGCCATGCACCAGTGAGAAAATCTTCCCCAGTCCTTAATTTATGAACAAGACTTGGCATACAGGACGCACCTGAGGAAGGAATCCTCTCAATGCACATCGTGGCTACAATGACTTCAACCTCTTTCGCAGGGAGAAGCCTGGTGTCTTGGGTTATTCCAGAGCTTCCTGAAAAGCCAGCCTTCTGTGGTAAGAGGGCAAAGAAAGCCATGGAGCACTAACCACACACCAGTGTTTTTTATTTCCATGAAGTAAAGTTGTAAAAATACTTGGAATAGTGTTTGTAGAAGAACAGCCATATGCCATCATTTCCGTGGCAAATAAATTTCTCCTGACTGCAAAACTGAAAGGAAATAGCTTTTCAAATCTCACAGCTGCGAGACCACCTGGAGAAGTCCTGGGTCCTTCCACCTCACAGATTTTGATGCAGAAAATGCAAACACTGCTTCTTGCCTTCCTCATTTTTCTATTTGAGGAGATGACAAAAATCCATTAATTTTTTACTTTCTGTTGAATACATATGCTCAAAATCACAAAATTAATGAAGATCTTTATCTCAATTAAGTAAAATGGTGGAGCGTTCATTGCAAAACTCTAATTAACAATTTAGATTTTATATGCATCCATGCTGTATGCTGAATACAACAACTGCATATTAATTACATTTTATTTATGTATATATATCATATATATGTCTGCATATGAAAAAGCAGATACTGTATAACGACTGTGTTCTCATCTCAGTGCAAACACTAGCCATTCACACCTTATAATGTGAAATCCAGTCCACACATCAATGCAGTTGATTCAAAACAGTTAAAACCGCTTTAAATTAAGAGCAATGAATGTAGGTTATGCTGCATCTGCATTCAAAAAGCACGTCACTATTGAGGCTTGGCAAAGTGAAAGGAACAATAGTCAAAATGTATTTAGAGAACCTTTTGTTTATGCACCTCAGTAGCTTGGCTCCAAATACAAAGTCTGAGAGACAGGAAGAGATGTTATTAACTAGGTCAAGCGGGACATAGCTTTTTAATACAAAAAGTAACCAAAACCACATTTATCTTCATTCCTTCTCTTTTCTAAGTCACAAACTGACAACAACTAAGGAGGGGCCACAAAAAGAAAGAAGTCATCAAGAAAAAGACCACAACTTTGCTGATTTCATATTAATTGTCACTTATTGTTCTGAATACTCACCTTTCCCTGTTGGGTTTGGCTGCTGAAAACAGTTAAATTTAGGTACCCAAAACCATATTAAGTGCCTGGCCAGACTACTCAGTGGAAAGTTCACTGGAAGCTGAATATCCCTCACTGACTTTACATATATGAATCATTCAGCTTCTTGAGCAGAAAACCAGACCTGTTCTTCCATATCTAAGTCCAGGGAAACAAGCAGTAATGGCCATTTGTCTGATGTATTGCTCTTTAATTCAGAATGTTGGCTCAGGGTGCCATCCTTTGTACTGCCTTTCTTCCCTGGTGCTGCTTTTCATCAACAAAAAGCTTCCAGAAGAGCTGGTCATCGCTGGTGGCTGAATGTGGGAACTACTATAAAGGTCTGTGGTTACTACTGTCACACGATGTACAAAAGGGAAATAAAGAACACTCCAGAAATTGCTCCAAGACAGGGCCACCAACAGGCTCCATTCCTCGACAGCCAGGCTACCCCTCTCTGCCAACACTCAGGCATCAGCAACATTTATTCAGGGATGATAGGGTGGAAAGGGATGGACAGTTAGAGTAGGACTAATTGCATCCTGTACATAGTGAGAGAAAGCACAACTTTGTAAGTTTATTTGAAAATGCAATCTAAATTTCAGTTCTTTAAACTCAATTTCATGAACTGATTAACTACATAAATCAAGGCATAATTGAGCTTAATGGGGTAAAATTACTTTTCAAACAATCATTGTAGTATTCACAACTTCCTCAGAAAACACTCGGGTAAAATACTAACACCTTCCTCTCAACAAATTTAGTTCTGTCTCTTAAACAATACTGATCTCTTTCCTGTTTTAAAGCAGAACAAAGCCATGAAGATGTTTCCATGGGATATAAGGCCAGTTCAAGGGGGGTTAGTTTCCTGCCGAGCAAAATGTCCTTGAAAATGAGATGTTTCTGTCGTCTGTCAATCTCCCACATCAGATCAAAGCACCAGCTCTCCTGCTCCTGAGGTCTGCACAACATCTGCTGATTAACCTTGAACAGGCTCCATCTCCTCCTGTTTCAGTAACTGGAGATAGCACAGAGCTAGCGATGGTATACTACTTTAAAAACAAGAAACTGGATTAAAACATATATTATTACTGACTTGAAAGGGAAACAGAATCATTTTGTACCTCCCTCAGCCCTTTGAAGGCACCAGCACTTCTTATAAGACCACTGCTTCATATAAGATGGTATTTTTTACATAAATTTAAAAAAACCCAACAAGTAACAGCACAAAAATTTTTATCTTCCAATTATGCCCAACACAAACAGCACACAGACAATACTCTCAATATATGCAGGTGGACAAGCATGTTCCTTCTCATCTTCTGCTGTTGAATGATAAGACACTCATCACTAATAGACCTCAGTCAAAAGCCAAAAGGCAATTCCATCAAAGAGCAATTGCACTTCTCTGCCAGAGCTTTTAAAGATGTGGTTGTCAGCTCTTGAGGACAACAGATTTCCACATGGTTAGGAAGCAGCAACTTTATCACCCACTCAAAAGCAAACCCAGCAAGAAGATACCATCAAGTCTTTTTGGAAGAGTCACTGGTATTGGTACAGTCTGAGTTATGACTTTCATGAGAGATTCCACAAACTTGTTCTGACAAGTTTTGCAAAATACTTTTTTTCACATTCAAGGCTGCCTAACCCATGCCCCAGCATCATGGCTGCAAAAACATGACAGTGCAGGGGTTTGGAAATCTTACTGCCATTATTGACTGTGGTCAAGTTAGACAGGCTGCTGGCAGACCAACAGCTTGTTCTCATGCCTGCAAATATAAGGTAAAGAAATAACAGTTTCTGTGCAGTCGAGACAATGGCATTTCTGATGAATTCTGAAATTAAAAATCATTGCTCCAAGTACTACTTGGCAACTGATGACAAACAGAACTGCAAAAATGAAGCAGGGAAATAAACACAGCAACTCCTCTCTATCTACTGATCTACAGTTTCAAGTCCTACTTTACATCATCATCATCGGGTATCACAGACTTGCCTGGCTTATGGCACTGTCTCCACCACTCTCACCACTCTCTATCTTAGCTTGGAAGCAGGAGGTAGGATTTTAATCTGTTAAAACTCAGGAAGATAGGTAATTCAAAAAGAAAATGTGGGTGAGGAGAAGGGAGAGGAGACAGCTACTGATGACAGTAATGAGATGTAGGGAGCACACAGCAAAAGAGCTTGGCACCACTGTACATCTTTCCCTCAGGGTCTGCATCGGGGCAGGGGGTAGCAATGGCCAGGCAAATGACAGACATCCTGGTGTATTCATGGTCATCTTAAAAGTAGCATGTAATTCTCTCCCCTTATTTGAGTTCTTGAAGAGGAATATACAATATACTCAAAAAACCCCTTAAAATTTATCCTGAGAATTAGTCAAGCCCTAATGCTGCGCCCTCAGAATTCAATAGGAGTTGTAGTTCTATCTTTGATGACAGCATGGTGTTGTCAAGCACTCATATTTTTTTTCAGAAACTCATTTTTTAACTAACTGCAGTCATGACCAGAAATGTGAAGACACATGAACAAAACAACAGCAACAATAAAAACCCTAACAACAAAGCCAAACACACAAATTCCAACAGGTATTTTAAGGAACACAGAACCAAGGAAGGACAGTGTGCAAGAAAAGAGCAGGGGAAGAGGGACTCCACTAAGAATTGTTCACCAAAACCTACAGCAATGCAGCCAGCAGGAGTAGCTGTCCCAGCACGACTGCCCAGACAAGAAAATTTTAATCACCACTAGCTTCTGCTTACATACTCTTTGCCACATCATCTACTCAGCTGCTATGCAGCTCTACCAGTGACTCAGGGAAAAGGAGAACAGCCTGCCAAAATGCCTGTAGCTCATCCACCATGCCTGGTTGGGCCTGGCAGTCCCCAGTCCAAAAGCTGCCAGCTTGGCAATGTTTTGCCTATGCTACATGCCATGCTTATAAACTCACATCAAGAGGGAGAAGGATTTTTAAATCCATACATGTGAGAAATGCTAGCAATCCCTTCTCATTCCCTGCTTAAGCTGCCTCCTTGGGACTGGGGTTTCAAAGACCAATGAGGCACAGCAAAGGTAGAAATTTCTTCACTACCCTATTTGCAGGGGCTCAGCCACACAGTTTTGCTATTCTCCAGAAACTTTGCTCTTAAAAACTTAAAAGTCATCTGCCACAGGTGACTAATGGAAACCACTTTTCACCAGTTTTGCAAAACACCCAAGCAAATTTTTCACCTTCCTCTTGCCTCTCCTGTCTGGACAAAGCAAAGACCAGGCAAGCCAACTCATGAGCACCAGCCACAGGGCATGGGAGAGACCAACCATTCTGAATCAAGGTGTAGTTTGAGACTGAACTTGAGAGATGTTTCTCATTGACTGTCTGTAAAGCCCAAGGAGAGTCCTGTTTCTAAAACGTGAATTTCTGCTTGCAAGTATACATGTTCAGTCTCATTTCAAAACATTTTGTTGAGGAGGAACATCTTAACTGAATACTTTGAAGCTGATAAAGTGGAAAAAGAAAAAAACATTTCTTTTGGCACATTTGTTCTGAAGAGAAGCATTTACCATTTACTTTCATGAGATATTAGACTTTTAATTAGGTTCATCAGTCAAGCACTGTTCAGTTCTTAACATTGTTTTCTATGTATCTGGACATGGAAATTTTTGAAGATAATCCAGTACGAAACAACTATATAGTAGTATTGGTTTTTCTACAGATGCTAGTTGTGCTACACAAGCATAGGTATGGCCTTGTCTAGAGGGGCATTATAACCATTCAGCCTGATTTGAATTTGCAAAGCAGATGAAATTTCTGATCAATATACGTTTCTTACCTTTGAATAGTCTTTGCCAGCTATCTGATTTTATTCTGGTAATATTAGTCAAAACTTTCTTCCATCAAGAAGCATCACTGACAAAATGCCAGTGTTGCACCGAAAAGCAAGCAGGAGGAATTACATTTAGCAAGGTAAGGACTATTCCTAGCTTCTAGGAAGTTCAGCATTGCCTTTTTCTTTTTCCCTTCTCATGTCAAAGAAGCAGGCAATTCCAGGAAAACATACCTTTACTCAAGTGGGATTCTGGTGTGAAAAAATGAATCCATATTAAACAGCAGAGTGTGCAAGGTAACAAGCACACTTAAAAATTATTCCCAAGAATAATACTACAGGTTTCACTTCAATTTACTAGCATTGAAGTACAAAAGGTTCCACTTTAGTTTTATGTTCCATGTTGTCAGTTTTCATGATCCTTTTACAGGTCTGAAAACATTAGAGATATATTTTTTGTATTTTGTTTATGTCTCGCTGCAACCCAAAAACATCAGTTTACACACAGACATTTTTCATGAGTTGAAGAAGAGAAGAGCAAGCAAGGAAAGTATTTCCAGATTCAACTGTTTGCAAAAAACAGCTATAAGATCAGAGCCATAAAACAAAAACAAACTGACCCACCCAGTCCACATTCTTTGTAAGCAGTTTGGGTTATTCTCCTCCCCTCTCTTCTTCCAAGCTTCATACTTGCTTGAAGTTAAAACTCAGGATTTTGTAGAGACACAGTGCACACTTTGGTGCCATAAGACTTAGCAAGATTTCATTCCATAGCTAAGAAATTTGACAAGGAGTGAGAAAACAGAATAATGGACCATAGTTCTTTCATTCTTTTATGAACAGAAACACTGATTATTGAAAATAGGAGAATTTTAAATGTCAGGCCATAAGTTGTTTTGCTAAGTTGTATTGATCCCCTCACATTGAATTTACAATTGATGATTCAATATGCTTCATTTCACTTGGCAGCTTTGCTTTCACAATATGACTGCTACATAGCTCTCTTGCCACAGGGACACAAATATTAGAAGTATGTATTTTACACAGTTATTTCTTTACTTGGCTTGTTCATGCTTCAGTTTGAGTGGTTTCTTGGGGGGTGGTTTTTTTGTTTGGTTTTTGTTTGTTTGGGGCTTGTTTGTTTTATTTTGTTTTGAATTTTCATTTTTTTAAACCAAATTTTGGCAAGCTATATGGGGTCTGCCCCAGAAACACCAGAACTCTTTGCCTCTTTGCCCATCTATGATGTCCTTCAGATGTCCATAGAACCCTGCATAAAGTTAAACATCTACAGAATAAGGAGAAACAGATGAAAAACAGCCTGGTAAATTAGGATGTGCTGTTACACCTGAACAGTAGCCTTTTCAACAAGCATTTCCATTTCAGCCTTGCCTTTCTGAAGCCCATCTGACCAGTCTGACCCCTCACTGAGAAACAAATTCCAGCTACACTTTGGCCACAAGCAGTTGAGAGGTCTGGGCAGCTCAGACCTCAGCAGTTGGAGCTCAGGTCTTCCATTCCCATGAGCCACAGTGACCCACAGAGCAGCTTCCACCAGCAGCCCTTGCTCCATCCTGTGTATATGCTCTCCTAAAACTCAGGGGCAATATCCTGGATTCGGGACAAGCACCTCTTCCCAACACCAGCTCCAACAGATGAGACACCTGGGCAGCCCAGCAGCCTGCCCCACACATGTGTGGGCACCACAGCTCAAAGGCAGGAAAGGGAGCCCAGGGAAGCCTGCTGAAGATTAAACACATCATGTCCACACATAGCCAGACAAACGTGGATTTCTGGCCTGCAGCAAGTGGGTAGCAGCGCTGAGGCACATCTAGGAAGCTTGAGCAGATGTTAACAGGCTTGCAGCATCATACAGAATGGGTCCAACATGGGTTATGAAACAACTTGAGGTAGTGGGGAACCAGTACTACATTCCCAGGACCTAATCATCCTTAAAAATTAAATAAGTAAAAATATGAAAAATCCAGCTGGTAAGGAGGAGGAGAATCATACTCCTCTACTTCTGAAGCCCACCTGTGCTGCCTGGCTTCTAGAAGCAGGTTTGGGAAATGCGATGAGATTTGCCAGAGCATAGATGTCCCAGCGTCCTTCCATGGTCCCCCTCCTTGCCTTTTGCAACTGGATGAACGCTGAAAGAGCCGACACTGCCACTGAAGTCCTAAGTCGGAAGGCTAATGTTAGCAACTTCCCACACTAATTTGTACACTGCAAACCACAACAATCACTGAGCAACTCCAAATTGCCTGTCTGGAGATCACCCGATGAAAACACAACCAATTAAGCAAAACGTAATGGCACACTTTATCATTAGAGGGCAGAGCACTGGCTTATTCCCATGCACCTGAGGCAGAAAGGCTGGCAAGCACAAGGGATGCTTATGGGGAGCCTGGGGGATGCAGAGGTACATTGCTGTGCTTGCTGAGCACTGCCTGAGCTCAGCTCCTCACACAGAACACGTGTGACCAGCCTCACTGTAGGAAAAGTTTTGGAACTCAGAAGGACATGTGCACTTCTTTTAGTGCATAGTATCTGACGCCTTTTGCACTCTTTCTGAAACTCACTGCCTTGCATGCAGCAATGAAATGCATGCCTTACAAACAAAAGCAGGCAGGCAGCAGTGCTTTAATTAAATCCCAGCAGTGTATGAAAGCACTCGTAACACATTAATGGGTATTGTACTTCCACACAGAAACGGAAAAGATTCTTTGTGGAGAGTTATGGGAGCTTTAGTCAACAGAACAGAACTAAGAATCTAAGTAAAAGAGTAATCTGGGTAACACTGAATAAATAGATTTACTCTATTTTTAGAAGAGAGGGAGTAGTGGGAAAAAAGTTGAAGGGTGACCCTCAGTTAGACTCCCTAGCACACCTGTGAAGAGACACACAAGTCTACACACATAGGAAAAAAAAATGTTTATTCCACTTTCCATTTATTTTAGAATTAATTCACATTCCCAGCATCTGAAAAAGGCTACTAGGAGGACTCTCTGAAATTATTGCACCTGTCTACCATCCTGAAGAGTGTCCTTTCTTCCACTTTCCTATATCATCTTTTTTTTTTTTTTGTTCTATGTACCCTGATCAATATTTTGGGATGCCTGGGAGGAAACACTCCCAGAGACTTTGGTGGACACTTCTCTTGGGCCTGGGGCAGAGAGAACTCGTAGCTCTTCCCATTTCTTCCTTCTCCAATGATTACCTTCTTCTCCTCCTTCCCATGTCAGGAACTCAGAAAAGACTCCCAACAAATTTTAGAACTCAGCCATAAACAAAGATGTAAAATGCATAAGATTTGATCACTGTTGTCTTTCAGTGTTTTTCAATTTTCTCTTGAAATATGAAGAGAATGTGTCAACCTGCAAAGGATAGAAGCCTGTAACCTAAATAACTTGTTATTCAATTCAAAATTCATTGTTTGTAAATAGTTTATAAACAGGATCTAACCTACCAACCTTAAAACAAACACAAAGGTGTCAGTAAATATGAAATAGCTGATTATGAGTTACTTCTCAAAGCCGTGATCATATGTTTTTAAAGAAAAATAAATTGCAACAGGCAGTTGGAAACACTTAAATCCCTTTGCCAACACACAAGACAAGGAAAATTAGGTGGCAGTAGTGAAAGAGAAATTAAATCCCAGCTTGGTCTCCTTCTCAGCTGTTGCACAGTATGAGCAGAAGACTGTCAATCAGGGCTAATCTCTGCTTTCCCAGAGGCAACGTGACGCCAAAGCAGGCTGCACAGGTGGCAATTCACACCACTGTAACACAGGCAGAAGGTGCAACTTAGTATAAAACAGAGTTTGGTATCCATATTGAAGGAAGAGTTAGCAATAAACTTTATATAGTGGGTAAAGTTAGAAATCCATGAAGTTCAGATAAAAGACAGCGTTTCCTGCACTTGGAACACTTTTGCTTTTTATCAACATTAAACTTCTCCTGGAAACAAAGTGATGGATGCTTTGCAATGCTCCCCACTGCAGAGCCTGGTCACTGCTGATGAATACCAATGGAATGCCGCAGTTGCAAGGTAAAAAGGCAGCCTGAAACACTGCATTCATTATATTCAGCCGCCCAAGGTCACAACCCTCTGAAAAGCAATCTCCTGCTTTTTTGCTTACTCCACTTCTCCCTGTCCAGATACATTTCCTTGCAGTAATACTACCCTTATTAGAGTATCTGTTTAAATTCTTATGCACTTGTGCAACTATAAAATGAAACATCTACAGGGCAAGACAGCGAAGTCATTATGACAAGTCATTATTGCTTTTATTGGCACTTTTCCTACATATTACATGAAAAAAAATTACTCCTTTGAAGTTCATTCACTACTGAACTGTCAGAAGGGAACCCCTCTAGTAGGAAACACAGAAACAGAGCATATATTTTATATGAGCAAACCCTCTCTCCTCCTGTCATAGACACTTGCACATCATACGCTGGACAAACCCTGCAATTGCATACTGTTCCATCCCACATCTATAGACAAACCCCCAAGGCAGTGACACAAAGCAGCTCACAGGTGCCTTGGATGTGCAGTGACACGCTTTTCCTCATGGCTTGGAGCACCTTTCCAAAGAAGCTTCAGATCTGCACTCCACCTTTCAACAGAAAGGTGCGTCACATTTCCTCATTTTCAGGCACACCTAGAGGCTTGACGCATTCCCATTCTGCATCCTTGTTTCCATGACAAGGACAGACATCTACCATAGGACTCTAGTATTCATTTTTTTCTTTCTTGAATGCATGTTTACAAGAGCTGGTAATTGTCAAAAGGAAAAATTACTACCTCAGCAGTGGTAATTATGGCAGGAGCAGGAGAAGCAGAAACACAGAGAAGTTGCTTCTGTAATTTTTTTTTTTGCACACATGCGTGCTTTACTGTACAGAAGGTTGTTGAAGATTTAATCCAAAACTAAACCACAAAGCAATTAGAAGGGCTTAACCAAAGAGAAGTGATTTAAAGCATTACTCCCTGACAAAATAGGCATTTATCTCAGAGATAACCAGGAGAAAGAAAATACATCTGGGTTCAGACTCTCTTCTAGTTTACTACACCAGTGTGCAAAAGCATTATTAAACCAGGGCTGAACAGCTACATGCCTGTCAGCAGGCAAAGGATCTCCTCAGCCAAGTGATTTTGACTATGCACTGTAATCTCCCAGAGATGCACTACTCATATATCAAGGTGGGAACCCCTTGCACCTAAACCCTTCCCATTAGCCAAGGGGATTGGCTCAAGCAAGCAGTGAAGCACTGCTGCAGCAGAGAAGGCAGATTTTTTTCCCCACATTTCTCCAGGGTCAGGTGTGAAATAAGATCACACTCTTTACTAACTGATGTGACCTACTTGGGTTGAGATGCCAAACTCAACCAGGAAGGAGATCCTGTTTCCTTCACACAAACACCCGCCAGCTGCGACTGACAGTCACGTTTTCCCCAGCCTGGAAGAATCTGCAAGTGCCAGCTGTGGAAAGCTGTGCTTCCCCATATTAGAAACACTGATGCAAGACCAGAGGAAGGACTGGCAAGAACAGAGCTGCTTTGAGACAGAGATATATGAGACAAAGAAAGGCCACAAAGATGCCTGGCAGTATAGATCAACTCTCCTCCCAAGACAGAGTTGGGGTTGTTTAGGCTGGAGAAGAAAAGGCTCCAGTGCAACCTTTTTATGGTCTTGTAGTACCTAAAGTGGGCCTACAAGAAAGCTGGAGGAAGACTTTTTGAAAGAGCATGTAGTGTAAGCACAAGGAGGAATGGCTTTAAACTGAGAGAGGATATGTCTACATTAAATATAAGGAAGAAACTCTTCACTGTGAGGTTGCCCAGAGAACGTGTGGATACCCCCTGCCTGGAAGCATTCAAAGTACTGCCTGGATAGGACTTCCAGCAACCTGGTCTAGTGGAAGGTGTCTCTGCCCAGGGATGGGGAGGGCACATGCAGAGGCGGGTTGGACCTAAATGGTTTTTAAGGTCGATTCCAACCTAGACAATTCTATTACTCTATGATATCCAAAACTGAAATTCAGCAGACTTTTAGGATGGTGAAAGTAATGAAATGACAGCAGAGATGTAGGGGGTGTGAGGCATTATTTGCATATGAAGCAGAAGTATCTTTGTGGTGAACTCAGCATGTACCAACAGGAAGGGGGATTGAGCTGCTAGCAAGAGCTAGCAAGACCGTAGCCAAGAACAAGCTCCTCTTTCCACTCCATACATCTTGTCTTCAAGAAGTAGTCATATTTCAGTACACATCATCCAGTACCTCAGACTACCCACAGGCTAACATAAAATCACAGAATCATTTAGGTTGAGAAAGATATCTAAGATCATTGATCACTTAAGCACATCCCTAAGTGTCATGTCTACACATATTTTAAATACCTCCAGGTATGGTGATTCCATCACCTCCCTTGGCATCCTGATCCAAAACTTGACAACACACTTGGTGAAAAAATTTTTGCTCATATCCAATCTAGACCTTCCCTGGTGCAACTGGAGGCTGTTTCCTCTTGTCCCATCATTTGTTACTTGTGAGTAGAGAACCAACTCCACTCGGCTACCATCTCCTTAAAGGTATTTGTAGAGAGATACTGCTATCAGACAGACAACACACACAGATCATAGAGCAACTCTAAGTCTGACAAAAATATCATTTTCTCCTACAAGGTAGCTGCTCCAGTAGATTTACACATCCCTGCTCTGCATCTCCCAGCTTCCTCCCTCACCCTGCCACCCAGAAGGTATGCTGGAAGCTGTGAGTCAACACACTGGATAGCAGGTTCTCACAAGCAACCCTCACTGACTCTAAAGCCCAGGAAACCATGACTTTGCTCTTCAGCTACCTCTGAAAGTGTGTCTACTCAGCAGCATGAATGCTTACATGGAAAATCATTTTACTTTGCAATGAAATACATCAACCAACTCCTCTGTAAACTTTTGAATTAAATCAACGAACTACTCTGTAAACGTCAGCCCAGACAATTCAATAAACATCTGCTTCCCACAGTGTGGTGCAGTTCCCCAGTCTGTGAGACCTGCGAGGGCTTTGCAAGCTTTCCATCACAGGGATGATGCTTTAAATTATCCATAAAGAAGCTGACTGCACAATAATTTCAAGTCAAATAATCAGTGTCCCTAAATTAAAAAGCAAGTGCAGCACTCAAAATGCACTGATTCTTCCCTGCCCAGAGAGGTGCTTATTCTCAAATTAAAAAACAAAACAAAACAAAAAACCCCAAACAAACCCAAAGCCCTAAAAGCAGAAGTTATAACTCAAACAAAACTCAAAGCAAATGGGCTTCATAGCAGACCTGCGGAAGCTCAGACTGGGAATTTTCCATGACTGCTTCACACAGTGCTATTAAAACATATTTAATTGTACATGCTCATAACCAGATTTTTATGGAACAAAAGAATGCAAGTATAAAATGCAAGTATAAATGCCTTCCTCTGCCTATACCCAGCCAGTATCTTTTACTACTTTGCATGTTAATAATAAAGTCCCTCCTCATATTACTATGCTATCAATAAAAAACAGACAAAAGAAACCTAAACACCAAACCTAAACACCAGAACAAAATTGTTTGGGTGGTGGTTTTTGTCTTGTTTTGTTGGGATTTTTTAAGAACTGTCAGGTAAAATTAAATTACCTAAACACTACTGAAAAAACAACTTTCCCACAAATGCTGAAGCATGGATTTTGTACAGAGAAGCACTTTTGGCTAATTAGTGTAGAACAGAAGAGGATTTGGGAAAGCCTCCTTAGTCAGGAAGAGCACGTGCTTGATTCCAGCTGATATGAATGTGACACAAACCCAAGAATGAATGATTGCTTCTTCAGCCCAGACCTCCTCTCAGAGAAATGCTCCAACTTGGTCACCTGGAGGGGTACTCATCCCTTCTGAATTACTTTCAGAAATGTCATTTCAAAAAAAGTGAATGCTTTCAAGCATGGGACTAATTATTCATACTGCTTTAGCCAAAATTGTATTTTTAGTCTTCAAAAAACAAACACAACAGTCTGTTATCACTAATCTCAGTGGCAAAACAACTGAGAAGCATCCTGCTCATGATTGCCAAAACACCCAGCCTCACATGACAGTTTTGCTGAAGCTGGTGGCTCTTCAGTACTCCTGAACTCTAGGAAGTAGGGAACACGAAAAGCTGCTTAGGCTTTACTCCAAATAAATGACGCAGTATTAGTATGTTCGTACACTGCCAGCCCTGAAATAGCTTCCTCCAAGCTTTTACTTGGCTGGTCAAAAAGACCTGACCTTAAAAATAACCAATTTTCCTTTCAAATAAGTCATAAATTATCATCTCAGAGTGGAGCAATAACTTCCTGCTTACCACACATACTACCTCTAACCCATGATGCAGCATATGAAATACTTCATTCTGCAGGCAGGAACAGAGATTTCCTCACCTCTAAGGAAATTAACTTTGAGTCCTCAGAGCTCCATACCATTTTCACGTGTGCAGTGGAAAATATTGCAAGCCGCAGGGACTATGTGCCTGCTGCTCCTCCTCCAAGCAAGTTACCCAGAACTTGGCCCCCTGCTTAGCATAGGCAGCAGATCTGGTTTTATTTACATGGGTACAAACTCCCAGGGAGGGCAAGAGCCTTATTTATACACTACACCTCTCCACCCAGGGAAAGGGAAAAACACATTAGAAAGGGAAAAACATGTTGGAAAAGGAAGATGCTGTAGTAACTGGACAATCACGACAAAAGCAGAGTGAAGCTTTTGTTGAGGGCTGCAGCACTCTGGCATGTGCAGCAATGCAGTTTAAATCATTCAAATCCCATGACAGCATTCACATGATGTCACCTTCCCCCCAATCCTCAGAAGCCACTCTTCCCACAATTTCACTGTTGTTTCAAGTACCAACTTGTTTTTATTTTAAAGAAATTACTGTAATTTCATCATAATTCTAGCTGCTTACTCCTAAGATAAGCACAGCTCAGTTCTGGTAGCGTGTTTATCACTGAACATAGATCTTTTGAAGAGAGCACTGACACGACATTGTTTTGGTCATGTTTGCAGCTCCCTTTCATCTTCAGAGAGACACGAGCTATTTGTTTATGCACAAATGTGACCTTCAGAACTTTAGTGTATATTTTCAGATATACACATCATTTCATGACATTCTCTTCTCATAGGAGTTAAGTCCACACCCCTAGTTCACATAAGCAAGATTCCATTAGTACAGAACTACAGAATCTAGGCCCATAGCTGGTATAAAGAGACACTTGCTCCATTTTCATTCCTCCAGATCACACTAAGACCCACCTCAAACATCCAACTTCCAGGAGTAATACACGACTTCGGCCTTTGCAAGAAGCTTGTTTGGAGTTTTTTAGCCTAATATGCTGTACAAGTCTTTCCCTCAGATAAAACTGTATCCATTTATTTTTTGTCAAAAAATTATTTATGGACATGCTTACAGAAATAAAAGTTGTGACTCGTTCAGTGGTTCTTCTCTTGCAAAATAAAAAGCTTCCAGCAGAAATTTTCCCCAGCAAGTTGATTCTTGAATACTCAAGACTGAGCATGGGCTGGTGATGGATCACCCTGAGTGCACACACATCCACACCCGCTGTTCCCGAGGCAGCTGCGTGAGTAACACCGACCATGCTGCACCACAGGTGTGGAGCACTGCTTGCCCTGTAAAACTCAGTTACTACTTTACACAATAATGTATAATGTCACATGAAACTTCTTCCTGCTCCTTTGGAGGAAAGAGCAATGTCCGATTCTTCTTTAAGTCCTTTTTCTACACCATGTTCCCAACTTGGGACTTTTTGCTCCTAACAGCAGCTCTCATGATACCATCTGGTGCCTGAAAGACAAAGGCTGATGTGTAATTACCCCTTATCCAGCCCTGAGGCAATTCTGGTGCATTGGCAGAGGTAGGAACTACAAAGCACACACTCCTTTACTCTCCATTTCATCCACTGCTCTGCTTCCTTTCTGATGATTTAAAGGAAACATCATTAAACTTGGCCTTCTGTGTGCCTATATAGCAGCAGTACTTGTAGTCTTTCAAAGACAGTAGTCTCTTAAAGACAGGTTCCTAAAAAACAAACAAAAAAATCTCCTGTGGATCTTGTGGGTCAGTTTTAAACATCTTCCCTACAAAAGGCACTGGGGTAAATGTTCTTCCCTCAATACATGCCATGCCCTGTACAGATATGGAGATGGCTTGATGGCTTCATGAAAAGAAATTAAGTAGAAATGAAAAACTGATTTCTGTCTTTCCAAGGACATGTCTGCAATAAAAGCAGCTCTATGGTCAATGTACAAATCAATGTAACAACAATCCTCAGACGGGTTAACAAGCAGTGGTAAGTTAGACAAGTCATCTGCTAACAAAGCCATGTCTTTGTGTGAAGAGCACAGAGACATGACTGTGGCAGAAGCTTCCTGCCCTTGTCCCTGCCAGGATGGGCACGGCTGTGGAGGCCACTCTGGGCTGTGCTTCCCACTGCTGCCCACATGGGAGCTACAGCAGCAATGCAGAGGGGCCCTGCAGTGTGCACTGCTGATTTGCAGAAGCTGTGCTTGGACCATGGTCACTGCTACTTCAATACAACTTGTACCAATATCAGCTGTAGCTGCCTCCTGGACTTTAATAATTTTTTCCTGGTTACTGTGAAGTAGATTTTTGGGAGTTTCTTGAGTCCCAATAGATGCAGTGCTCACATTAATTGACTGGTTTATGTTGGAAGGGACCTTTGAAGATCATCCAGTTCAACCTTCCCTGTCACAGTTAGGGACATCTTTCCCTAAATGTTCATTAATTCTACCACAGCAAGCTTGGATTGTAACGTGTAAAGAGCCAAGTGACTTGCACTCAGCTAGAAGTGAAAAATAGGAGGTATTCCAGAAAATGCTTAGTTTTGAACACCTTATGACTCTGCTCTTACTCAGGTGGAACTGCGTCCCATATTCATCCTGGGATTACCATGTCTTTACTTAAGTAGAGCAACATCAGGAGCTAAACTTCCATGGAAAAAATTACACAACTCGGTACTATGCAGGTTGAGGCGCCAAATTTTAGTAACCCAAGTCTCAACACTAACTCCCACTTGCTTGTTTTGGCTTCATTATCTTTAGACATGATCACATAGCTTAGCTATACATCATCAAAACCCTAAAACTCTTTTGTGCCCTTAAACCTACCCACCCACAAGCCTTTGGTTACACAGTAACTTCCTGCTCCTGCCCTGTCAGAAACCGCTATTGCAGCCACTCGTTTGGGAACTGCCAACATCTACTGTTAAGAGAAGCAAAACTCACAGACTGGGAACAGTCTGCTCACCTGCATCCCCCATGGCTCAGGAGAGACCTTCGTAACAGGCCCCTCAGCCTCAGAAGAGCTGCTGGGCAAAATGCACACAGGGAGCTGGGAGCCACAACAAGTAGGACCCTCAGTGCTAAGCTTTGGATTCAGGATAAGCCCAAGAGCATTGCATCTTTATTATTACTTTCCAGTGAAGCTCAACACATGTAACATGTTCACAAACACACTTGGAATTAAAGGGGAAAGAGGACATGACACGTGTCACTGCTCAGTCAGCCAACACCAAGGCAGGAGCAATCTAGGTCTGAAGATGAATGTTCTAGTTCTGCACCACTAAGTCAAAGAGGTTAATTATTACTCAGCTATTCAGGCAAGCCCCAAAATCCTTCATTTAATTGGGCCAAAACACAGCTAAGCATAGAAGGGAGTTGCTTCTTAAACAAAGACTTTTAAACTAAAAGTGTAATTTGTGGGTTCAGCACTGTACACAATAAAGACACAGAAAGACCAGTCTGTACTTGGTGCCCTTCTGAATAAGGTTAATCCCAACACCTGGAGCCTAGGAAAACCAGCCATCTGTCTGAAGTGGTTCCCAAACTTAGCAGGGAGCCCCTGGAGTCTTTAAGACTGCCAGGATCTCCAGGGCAGTCTCAATGCATTGCTGCTTCAGGCTGGTTTGTTGCATGCTCCTCACTTCCATGGCTGTTGTCCCCAAGGAAGAAAATCAGTCTGCTTCTTCACGAGGTTGCAAACCATGTTTTATTTTTCAAAAGACAAGGCCAACTGACCCACGGGTACATATTATCTACTCCCTACACCACTTCCATATTGCTCACATGACCACAGATTCGGGTTAAAAACAAAATTCAGAATTTTATCAGAAATGTAAATGTACTGACAGAATGGACACTCCCCTGCAGGGAACACAACTTACTAGAAGTGAAATTATTCATAAACTCGTGTATTTATTTCAGACTGGGGCCAAACAGCTTTCATCACTTATCCAAGTACTTGAAAACCTTCCTTTGAGCAGAAAACAGCACAAGTGGAGCTATTTTTAAAGTCATCTAAAAAACGGCAGGGCATGACATACCTTACTTTTTACCACATGGTAAAGATGAAAAACTGGAACAACTTCTCTCTTTTATCCGTCTGAGGGCCTAAATGAGTAACTTTATTTATAGCCACTAATGGCTACTACTTCTGACCTTATTTTTTCTCCTCAACAAACCACCTCTCCATCAGGGAATTGAAGCTTCAGCAATTCAGATATTTTTGTTATGCTTGCTCAATATGGCTTTTGAGCTGTGAAAAGCTTCCCAGGTCACTGGGAAAAATAAACAAACAAACAGCGGTTTTTTTTTTTTATTGCTTCAGTTAATTCCAACTACAAAGGTCAGAAAGAGGGAGAATACACACAAACTAATCAAATTTTTTTGTTTCTAAATAACCTTGAAGCAATTCATCGCCACATATTTCCTCCTGTGCAGTCACAGCAGCTGTGCCAAATAATTTACCTAAATTGAAGAAATGTAAAAAAATACATGCAATATACAAGAATCATAGGTAACACCAGCATTAGTAAGAAACAACACATTCGCAGAAGGCACAAATATCCTGTTTAGATCTACATCAGCAAACAATGCAAGGTACTCTCTTCCCCCACGCCTTTCCTTTCCATTGGAAAGGAAGGAACAGCACAGCATTGCAGCTGGAGTACAATAAAATATCAGCAAGCTAAATAAATATACACACCCACAAAAGAACCAGCACCTTAGAGAGTCACACCTTTGAGCTTACTGACACAACCTTTTCTTTTTCAAAGCACACACAATTGAGCATCCTTACTTCCTGGTGGTCTCAGACCCTCTACAAGCGAAAACATCCCAATGGTCTCAGGTACAGACTACCTCCAGCAGCCTCAGCAGCAAAGCATTTGCCAAGTGACAGAGAACTCTTGAAATTTTTCCCTTTTCTAACAGTTACAAAGATCTGATAAAAATCCAGCTCCTCCCTGAAAAACAAGTGGTAATACCACAACTGGACTTCTGGAGAGAAAGAGCCACTTGCTGACTATTAGTTCCTCTGGTAGAGTGTCTGGAACAAAATGAGTGGAAAAGATGATCACACAGTAACAAAAAGTATGAACTTCAGTTCCCCGCAAAGGGAAAATTTTATTACAATAATTTTTGCCACCCATGAAGCACTACTAACAAGTGCCAAAGTCCTATTTTTTGCAACATATGTTATAGCAGCTTTCTTGAGAGAAAACACAGATTTCTCCAATATGCCTGTACCAATGCTTCTACTATTTAGAAGCACTTCATTGCTCAATACCACTAAAAAAAAAAGGTATTTAAAAAGACTGCTATAAAATGCAAGACTTTCCAAAATTTTGGCATTTATAATGGAAGGAGCTGTTGACTCCCTCAGAGGAAGACAGACCCTGCAGAGAGACTTTGACAAATCGGAGGGCTGGGCAATCACCAAGCATATGAAGTTCAACAAGGAAAAGTGCTGGATTCTGTACCTGGCACGGGGCAGCTCTGAATGTATGTGCAGACTGGGGAATGAGAGGCTGGAGAGCAGCACTGTGGAAAGGGACCTGGGGGCCCTGGTTGATGGAAAGTTGGGTAAGAGTCAGCAGTGCCCTGGCAGCCAGGAGGGCCACCCATGTTCTGGGGGGCATCAGGCACAGCATGATGTGTCCCCAGCCAGGCAAGGGAGGGGATTGTCCTGCTCTGCTCTGCACTGGGGCAGCCTCACAAGCTGACACAGATCAAGAAGCATTTGGACAATGTTTTCAGACACATGGTGTGATTCTTGGGGTGTCTCGTGCAGGGCCAGTAGTTCTTGAGGGTCTGGTCTCTTCCAACTTAGGATATTCTGTGATTCTATAATACCAAAGACCCAACCAGCAAATACACACTCAAAACCTACAGCTAGGAAAACTCCAGCTGGTTAGAGGACAGCAACAGAAGATTATTCTACAAATTTGAAAGGAACTACAAAGCAAAAAAAAAAAGCTTAATTCATGCATTTTAGAGCCATAGCTATCAGACATTGTATCCAACAAGGAGCTGCCTTTGAGGAGTCATCCTGCTAAAGCATGTGCTTCTGCTCAGACCCTGATGCTAGCTCCTCTCCTTCACGTTCCCAGGAGTCCCTGGGGCCATCCCAGCAGCAGTGTGACCCATTATATGTTGCTGGTCCTTTGCTGCCTTAAGCCTTTCTTGTCCCTTCAATTTAGCCACAAATTTATGTGCAGCCACTCTTCTTGTCTAACATCTACATGCAGAGTGGGAGGCACATCCCTGTGCTCTGGGACAGTCACAGCTCATACTGCCTACCAAAACCTCTGATGCCTTCCAGCAGGAAAAGAAAAAAAAAATCCCAAGAAAACAGCAAAGCTTTTGTGGCCTCTCTGACTGTATAAAGCGACTGTGCACTTTTCAAATCAAATGCTTCCAAGCAATATAAAGAAGTGTTTCTGTAAGTGGCACACAAGTTCAAGAAATCAAAATTCCAAATTACAGCCTTTATTAGCCTGAGTCCAGAAGCACCTGGAACACAGTAACTGCTGAATCCCTGCCTGCAGGAAAAGGATTCCATGACTTAGTGTTTTCCTTTTTCACTCAGTAAGGACTGCTAAGAACAAGCCACCAGCAAAGGATCACTGGATGCTTGTAAGAAAATGCACAGATTTCTGTACCACTTTCTGTCCTCCACCAGGTACTTATGGCATCTCCACCTTAGCTGCATGGTACAAAGGCATCCTGCTGACAAAGGTGTAGCTACACAGTAAATGTTTAATACAACTATTTCATCACATTGCAATTACGTTTATTCATGGGCTTCTGTACAAAAGAAATCTGGGGTATTAACTATTGCACCAGAGTCCTAGTCATTTAGGGTACTGGATCACCAAGGCAAAATGGTGGCAGAAATGGTGTGAAGGAACAGAAATTGGGAGTAGAGACTCTTAAAGCTAACACAAAACAGAGAATCAGACCTTTGCCTTAAGTCTGTGAAAACGTCAAAACCCCATCTATCATCTGTAGAAACTTCTCAAATTTGGTGTGCAAATTATTAGAAATGTTATTGCAAGGAGGGAAAAAAAGGGGCTGCTGCACAAATTACATTTTCTAGCATAGATTTGCTGCATATGTTTATTCCGTGAACTAGCTTATCAAATATCACATGGCAGAATCTGACTGGAGTTTCAAGAACAAAGAGCTCACTTCATGGGACACTCCTCCTGGTGCACGGTCTGAAAGGCAGCAGGAAATGCCACCCTTCAAAGCCCTGCTGTAAACGCTGCTCTTATTTTCTTCTGAGGAACATAGTAATTGATTGGACACACCAAACAAACCTATTCATCGTACCCATCACCAGAAAGCTGTAATGAGGGGATAAGCCCTAATCACAAACCCAGTCTATATTTAATAAGGGGAAGAGATCCAAGAAGACGGCCAACAAAGCGAGAAGTCTGACCTACAGAATGAGGATCTACTCCTTGTCCTGATGTGAACTCCAGTGTGACTCCTGATGTGACTTGTGTCCCGCCAACTTGGCTCCTTTCTGAAGCAAATAAAAATATAACCTAACCAAGACACAAAGCTGGGTTTGATCCACTAAAATGGTCAAATAGAAATGATGTCCACTGGCTCTGTAATCAGATGAGTACATTAAACAAAAGGATTTGACTTCTCAAGATAAACAACTTCATAAGAAAAACAATCCCATTCTCTTAACGAATATATTTAACTTAATCTGGGAAAACATTTTAATGTCATTGTAAACAACAGCAACTAAAATAAGAACAAATAATCCATTTCCGATAATGCTATAAACATCAATACTTTTTTAAAACAAGGAATAAACTTTTCTTATCTCCTGTCCCCAAACCCAGGGCCAGTTAGGCTGAATGCAAAAGAGAAGGCGTGAGAATATTTCAGAGGAATCCTGCACTTCTCTCAGCAAGATCCACAGGCAGCACACAACACCAAAACCACACAAGGCTTTGCCAGTAGCACCGCTTTCCCAGTTCACAATCATTTCAAGAACTACAGAAATGTTTTCTCCATATGCTGGAAAGTTCATCAAAAGTAGTTTTCTAAAGCCTTCTGAAAGAGAAGGAGGGCCAAGGGATTTGGGGTGTTAACTCTGATGACAACTTTTAGTAATACTCTGCTTTATAATTCCAGCTGACAGCTGGTACTCAGCAACCCTTGAGCCTCAGGTCTCTACCTGAGGTTGTCCTACAGGCACCACAATCAATCCTGACTTTGAAACCATGATAGCAGACTTGGGCAGCAGGGTGCCACTCTGGCAGCATTACCATACCAAGAAGTTAAGAACAGAGAACACAACCCAAAGACTCTCAATATTTTAATGACAACCCCAGTATAGAGGCAGATATGCCATGATAAAATGCCCTCGGGTAAACCTGCTCAGAGTGGGAATATAATTTTGCCCCCCAGGGGAAAAAGCAACAACCAAACATTTCCCTCTGCTAAGGCGTCCTTACAGCAATGCCCTTAAGGGCATTCTCCAAAACAAAAGAGACTTGTATTCACACTCTTGTACCACTGACCTATAATAAAGCATTATGAATAGTTTCCCAAGAATATATAGGAAAAGGCAATACTGATACATCAAAGGGCAATAAATCTTTTATTTCCTGAGTCCTCCAACACAGCCGTTCACCCTGTGCATGCCACCAGCCAGGATCCTGTGTGAAGGCACAGCTTTGTCCTTGAAATCTGCTGCTGAGTCACCCACTCTTTCTTCCTTCTTCCCTCATTTGGAACAAACCAGAACTAAGTCCACCGAAAATGCCATGGAAACATTTAATCCATCTAAGAGATGGATTTAAAAGAACATTGATTTATTGAACATTCACCTTAGCTTAATATTAAGTCAAAAGCCTAATGAGGCTTGCTGCAAGATGAAGACAACATACTCTCAAAAAAAGAAAGTCTGATACCACAAACAAGGCAACATGCCCCACTGAAACAATTAATACATACAATAATTAATATTACATACAATGTATGTATCTGCTCTAATGTATTAACATACAAATACAGGAAGCCTAATAAACTCAAAAGTCTGGCAGGACACTGGACTGTACAGGAGTAAATTCTGTCCTCTAGAAAGTTTTCCTGCAGTATGCCATTAATCTTAGAAGGAGTAAAAGGTACTACACTGACTCCCATATTTAGGCTCTGCTCCAATATGCTTACATTTACCCACTGGGGACAGGGTCACTGAAACACATAAGAAATCCAGCTTAAGGTGCATTGCATCTGAATTTTCAATACAAGTTTAGCAAACCATACAAGTGACCAGTTCCTTTCACTTTTGAAGACCTCCTTCCATACACCAGGGTAAGCTGCAGAGTTTTCCTCAAAGCCTTAAAAGGGATGAAATGTGCCTTGTTTTTTTTCCAATAAGTGACTGTAGCTATCCTTTGGTGAAAAAATACCTAAGCACAACTGCACACTAGGAGAAACCACAAGATCTCATACAGAAATTTCATGTTAAACCCCTCTACAGAAGAGCCTACAGAAAATAGTAATGTTAACTTTGGCCAGCAAAACCAAACACACCCCAATTTCTGCCATGCTTTCAATGTGAACCAAAATTGTGTCTGTTCCTAGTAACCTGCTCAACAAAAACCCCCCATATATTATTAAGTTACTCCAATATCACTCATGGTTGCAATTTCAATGAAAAAAAAAGCCCAACGCCCTAAACTTTATACCAAATAAGAAGGCTTTCACAGGCTGGACTGAAAAAAGGTCACTTGGTCCAGAGGAAAACGACAGCTAAATAGAGAGCAAGTATTTACATTTACAAGTAAAACAAGCACGGCTATGACGCATTTACAGCTGAATTAACTCAGCAGCCTTCCCCAGTCCAGTCACTGGTCTGCAATGGGAAAGTGTCCATCCAGTCACAATGCTCACAGAACAAGAACTTCCAGAAAAGCTGCCTGACATCCCTACATTGGCTGTCCTGGCTCAGAATATCAGGAACAAGTATAAATGATGTTTGAACCTACCTGAGATGACAGTTATAATCACCAGCTCTGCAGAAATGAGTCTAGAAGCAGACAGTATATTCTCCCTCAACATCCCCCTTCTTACAGGAGCATTTAGAGATGTAAGCAATCTTTACTCATTTCTTCTCTCCTAATGAATATTCCCCCAGTACATTTCCCCAGTATAATGCTCCTATTTTCTACATAGCAAAGCTGTAGTTCCTTCTTCAGCATGGATATAGTTTATTTCACAAGGCAGATCTTGAGCGTAGTCAATATCAGTTCCCATTCTGAATCCAAACTTTGAAAAGTTCTGCCTTTATAATGGAGTGTTTGAGCTACTTGACAGACTTCTTAAGAAAAGGATAATCCACTTAACCTTTCTTAATCAGGGGGCTGTCCAGAACAAAGTTGCATTACAGTAAATACGGCCAATGGATAATGCTCATATTTCAGACATAGGACATCTTAGAAAATTCCAAATAATTAGAGGGGGAAAAAAAAAGCCACCACTCAAAACTTGAACCAATAATACCTAAACCCAGTAATTTACCATTAGCTATGGTCCCAACACCAAATCATCCTCATTTATGTCTCACTAATGGTTTGAAACATCACATAATGATAAATACCAGGAAAAACCAAGAGAAACAAGAATGCCAGAGCCATGACCCTCTGATACAAGCCTGAAGTCATAATCAATCTAGCAGGTTTTGAGGTCATATCCCAAAACTTGTAAAGTTGTCACAATTAGTGACTTAAGACTGATAATTTTTTTTTCCCCTCAGCAAAAGTCCTAATTCAGAGTGACTTTTACCTCCTGCCCTTCTACCCATACTCCACCCAAAACTATGTTCCTGCCTCTGACCACATCTGGAGACGGTGATTCACTAAGGAAAAATACTGGCCCTGCAGCCAAAAGGGTTGGTGAGATCAAACTACCCAGAGGACACACTTCCCTCCAGAGCTGCCACTGCACTGCAGTCAACACGCCGGACGCTCCAGGGGTGGAGCCCTGCTCCTGCTCTTGGCTGGAGGCTGCTGCACCTTCCACTGGATCTGCACCCATCCAAGAGACACAAAAAGACATCTGTCTTGCTAGAATATCTTTTTCAAAGTATCACCAATATTAACAATCCATATTGAGAGAAAAGACGGAGGTACATTATTCAATCACTAGGGGTTGCTTAGCACAGTGACACTGTATACAGATATTCACACATATGCTCCAGCACACAGAGCCAGGAATCTACCAGTTTTTCTTCAGCTATTTTCTAAAGTCAAAAAACAGATTCATGAGACTATATTGGTCTTACCATGCTGAAAATGAAGACTCAGCTGAAATCACCAGAGCAGAAGCTCACTGTGGTACAACTGTGCATAATTATTGATAAGGGGCCCCAAAACATTTCCTTCTGTCTGTTGAGGCACACTGGGGCAACAAGAGCACTAAAAGGTTGCAAGGTTTCTCAGGTTACTCACTGGACAAGTGCACTAAACTCCCCACACAACACTGAAAGCTCAAGCCACCCTTCCTTTTTGGTTCCCTCTCTCCCCCAAAGTGATCTTCTCCTGCCATCATGGAATCATGGGAAAAAATGTGGAATGCTTCTGATAAAAGCCCGTGCCACTTGGTCTCAAAAATAAGTTGGGACTAGCCATGCTTTCAAACACTACTCACTTTTACCAGCCAGCAGACTGTGTGACAGCTCTGAAACAAAAAAAAAATCCCAAAACTGAAGTGGTTCACAACTGTCAATATCACCCATACACAGTACTCGCCAAATGAAAACATGTATAAAGAATAACATCTTGTTAGAGCAAAATAGCTTACACACAAAGTCCTAACACAAATATTCAATTAGGGAAAAGACCAAAAAAAAAAAGTTAACATTTCAGTGAGGTGTCACCAGAATGTAAAAAAAGCCCCAGACTCAGAAGCAGCCAAGTCTTCTGTAATAGTGGGTTTCACAGCTTTTCTTTAGTTGGAGACTGACTGAACATACCAAAAAAACCACAGGCAGACCCTGCAGAATGTAGAGCCTCTATTGCCAACTTCAAAACTTATGTATTTTGCAGCTTTAAGAGAATTCTTGTGTCATTTTACAATATGTGCAGTGCCAGGAGGGTTGCTAGGCTCCAGCCCAGCGACGACAATGTTTCAGTTGCACAAATTTGTCTTATGAAAGGCACATATGAAGTATCTGTGGTGGGCAGTAACCATTACATGATGCTGATGAGCTGAATGTGATTTCCAGCTTGGAGAAATAAACCTGAAAAAACTTTATCTTTCTGACTTGATAAGGCTAAGCCCCATTGACACATCTTCTATTCAAAACACAGTGCTCCCTAATTAACCTAAAAATAACTGTAGACAAAACAACCATCAGCTTTCAAAAAAACCTAAATATGAGAAGTCACAGCTCAGAAACTTCAGAGAACACAGCCAATGTCAACAGCCAAAAGAGCCACTGTTTCTGCTTGGCATGGTTTTGGCACTCAGAAGGTCTCCAGAAACACTTTTAATGCCATCACTCACAGGATGATGGTTTTGCCCCACCAGTCTAAAGGACAACTTTGCTGGTATAAGCTACAGCTTGCACACATACCAAAAGCTGGAAGACAGACCCATGCTTATGTTGTCATCAAAACACTTGTAAATCAAAACTGAGGAGACTTCAAAGGTCATCCCAAAAGCATACACTAAGCTGCACAGCACAGCCAGAATCCATGTATATCAATGTAAGTATTATTTGCATCCCAGGTTTTCTCTTCAGGTGAATAACCTTGGTGGTGCCAAGGCCACCTGTCTGCAGGAGATGATGAACCCCCCAAAGGACTCAGTGCTGTGAGGCTGTGATCTGCCAAATGTTGCAACAAGGGAGGACCAAGGAAAAGCTTGCTGCAAGCTGCATAACTGAATTAAGGGTTTCCATGTTCAAGCAGATACCTCCTCCAACAGCTTCCTGAAGCTAAATTTTTGTCCCATATCCTTCCCACAGGGGGAGGTTCAACATTTGCTCCCTCAGAACACATGCTGGGAGCCCTCTCCTTAAAACAGGGTACACAGGCAAGTATGTGCAACTGCAGACAGCGGAAATGAAGGAAACCATTCTGAACTGGAGGCACCAGTGGCAATGCTACAAATAAAAGCGTGGTAGACACAGAGTATCTGCTGTGCCTCAAAGGACACAGGGAGAGTACCCTGCAGTTCCAAACAAACTCCTGCGCAGTGTTGGAGAAACATCAGCAGGACCTCCACGATGGTGATGCTTTTATAGTGATCTCCTTCAACATCATCTACCCAGACGTGCTACACAGAAGGCAGAACACACAGTTGTGGCCCTCCCTTCTCTTCAATCTCCACAGTTGCAAGGTTGGGGGGAATCCTTTAAGGCTGGCAACAGCTGAATCCAAACAATCTCTGCAGCCATCACCAATGCACACTGTGCTGCAAGTTAATTCCCCGGAGCTGAGCATCAGCTTGGAGGGCAGGTTTGGACAAGATGACCTACAGAAGTTTCTCCCAACCTCAAGCCCTTTCTGATCTCTGCTGGGTCAGCAAATACCACTTCTTCTGTGACAATGACAGCAGGTTCAGTGCAACATCCCGCATGTATTGGTCAAAGTGACTCCCATGTAAAAGGAAGAAGATAAACCTGACTTCTGCATCCTCTTCCCCTGCTGCCCTGATAAGCCCTGCTTGGGAACTTTAGATGCTTTAGAAGGCGCAGTTTGAGCTCCCCTCTCCTTGTCTTCTGCCTCATCTGGAAATTACTTTCTTCCTTCCCTCATGGCATACATTCCCTTTTAGCAGGGATGCATTCTCACTGGAAAAAAAGTCTGACCTCAGCTACCACAGGAGCCTGTTCCCTTGAGAGCACTGTGGCTGTTGGTAAAACATATGGGAACAATTTTTTCAGGCTGTTTTAAGCAATGCAGCCAAATAGCTCTATTGCACATACCCATACATGATTTCTACAAGTTTTAATACTTTAGATAAGCAAATATGACTACAAAAACAAACCAAAAAAACTAAAATTCTACCTCCAACTTCAAAGACTGTAAGGTAGCATAGACCAATGAATAGCCTTTAAAAAAGCCTCAGAAAACACTTTTACTCTGTATTTAGAATGCAACTTTGTTATTACATTAATACCTTGCAGCAATTAAAGCATGTTGGGTAGTAAGTTACAGTACAAACTTTTCTAGCCTAATTCTTCATTTAGAGGCATGTTTTTTTTTTTTTTTTTAATTGGTCATGCTAGAAAATTGGGATAGGGATGGAAATCAAGGCTTCCCAGGAGGCAAGTACAACCACTTGTTGTCCTTTAACAACAAAAACTAAGAATACTAAGAAATAGTAAAGAAAGGAAACTGGGCAGCAAGATGGAGAAGTCAAAGAGCTGCAAAATCACAAATGATGGCAGAGTCAGATTATTGGCAGGAGCCTGGCATTATCCCACACCTCACCTAAGGCAGCAAGTCCCAACAGGAGTACCTCCCATCTGATGCACCTCCTGCTCTCTGGAGGTGTCTCACTCAGATGCCTCATTTTGTTTCAGTAAGCATCACTGAGGCATGTTATATTTAACATCTATCTATGAAAAAATATGGGAGAAATAATATTTCAGGGTTTTGGTTTTTTCCAATTAACACCTTTAAGTCGTACATTTTCTGCAACAGCTGGACTGAAGACACTTCTGCCTCCAGTGTAGTGAATAGGAGCTTCTTGGTAATGCTGAGGAATGACCCCTCTGAAGTGCCAGTATTTACCCTTCCCACTATCAGCTTTTCTCCCAAAATATAATTGTATCAGCAGGCTTATATTGCTGACGAGGAAGAGCAGAGCACATTGGGCTTTTCACCTGTGCCTTTCATCCAGTTCCTCCTTCTTCCTCACACTATAACTTATTTTAACGAGAACAGTAATTCCCTTAGATAAGTCAGCAAATATTTTTGTAAAGAGCAGCTGCAGGATGTCTGCCTCGCACAAATTAAATTACCTAGTGGCTCAATCCAGTGCCTTCAACAGACATTCTTCTGTGGTAGCTGGGTCAGACTCAGTGCATTTCTGCTATTGTGCCTCATGCTCCCTATTTTCCATTTACATATGCTCTGCTCCAGAGTGAGGGAAGGAAAATGTTTATACTTGTGGGTGGGACTTTGGATGCAGATTAAAGTCAAGGTGCTATATTTACTGATCTTTTAAAGTAATATCAACATGTTGAAAGGGAGTCAAAGTTCTTAAGAAAGATCAAAGTCCACATGAAGCAACCACAAATTAACATAAATATATGCTGAAATGCTAACACAGACTAGCAAAATTTACTTGTATTTTCCCTGAAGCAAGTAATTTTGCCTAATAGTGGAGTCAAAACCATGAAAACTCTTCTTCACCTTTATGTAGGGCACACTGCAGTACTTTGTGTTGAGGCAAATGACTCTTCAGACTAATTTTGCAAGGCTAGGTTAATACTACCATATTGCTCATGGCTTACAAGCTTTTGAAAGGTGAGGGCTACCTCCTCTAAAGAAAAAAAAAAAAAGCAGTATTACTACTTAACTCAGACTTCATCAAAGCTAATCCTGCATTTCTTCCTTCTTATTGCACTTGACAGAACTTTTGTTGTCTGACAAATGAAAAGGCAACAAGCAATAAAGCGGATGACTGTCTTTTATTTGACTAATTACTATTTCGGAAAAGAGATCACCTATTTTTCTTGTGGAAACATCAACAGCAGCACCAAGAACACGAGGTACGTTGTTTCATGAGGGCAAAGGACAGTTTTGCAGATTAATCACAGCCCTGTGAAACAGATGCCTGGCCTGTATTTACAACCCTGACAGTGCAATGCTTCGGCAAGAGGTGCAATTAAAGCAAGTGTGCAGGCAGTCACGAGAAGTCACAACCCAGTCAAGGGCTTTGCCAGAAAACTACAGGCACAACACACACACAGAGAAGTCATTGATCCTGCACACTTCAGGTTCATAAGGCTGTGTCGACACCAGGCGGGATAAACTGATCCAGTAAAACATTGCTGTGCAAAATTCAGCTAGCTTGGACCAAAAGAGGACCCAGGTTCTTAATTTTATCAAATATCCTGAGCCAGCAGCAAAGCACCTTTGATTTGGTTTCCTCACCCGATACACTGAAGTTGTCAAGATCCACAAGACCACGCTAAAGTTCAAACGACTTCCAGGACTTCAGCCTCCCTCCTTTGCATTTTGTATAAAAGATTTCGTCTGCACCTAATAACATACCCTCAATACACAGACCTTTAAAAAAAGGGTGCCCAGCGGCATCCCTGCCTCTGAAACCTCCATCATCTGCAGCCTCTCGTGCCCGTGCAAGGCAGACAAAGCGCGCTCCCCGGCATTCACCCCCGAAGAGGGACTCCCCACTCCCACCTAGGCACGTTTCAGAGGCTGCCCGGCCGCAGGCAGCAGGAAGCGGGGCAG